>CM040182.1:21475933-21918433 GCA_022606455.1 Callitettix versicolor
AAAATAGTTTTGTATACTATATACCTACGAATGTATGTTACATCAATTTTATTAAATAATTAACAAACAAAATAATTAAATATCAAAGATCAATTTGTTAATTGAATATTTTTAAAGATAAACCAAACATAGGTTATCATAAATAATTTAGCATTATTTTATAAGTATTATATTTTATAATTTGATTTTTAATTTTAATTTTGATTTATTTTTTGTGTGTAGTAATAACTAAATATTACAATGTCTATCCCAACACTGAAGAAAGAATACCTGGACATGATTCAGAGTTTAGCGGAGAACCAACCATGCTTAATAGATTCATCACAATATGTGATAAAATGGTCAATAAATTCTTTGTAGCTGATAACTTAGAAGATTTCCAAAATTAATATTTGTTATCGTCCATATTATCAAAATTAAAGAGGAACAAGCTCTTGAAATGGTAGTTAATTCTAATACTTATGCTTGGGCAGATGTAAAAAATAATTTTGCTGACTAGTTATTTTGATAAGAAGGATTGTTTTACTTTGAATCTTGAAATGGCAGAATTAAAGCAAGAAAACGAGGAATCACCTTTCAAATTTTATGAAAAGATTCAAAAGCTATTAAAGTTACAGATAGCATTTTTTGTAAACAGAGAACCATCCGCTAGGGGATGTTCTCTATGCAAGTATGCACAAAAATTAGCATTACGTGTTCTGTTAAGGGGGACTTCCAGGAACCGCTAGGGTCCCTCATGAGAACCAAAAACCCCACCTCACTTGAGGAAGCACTCAGTATGCTTACAAACGATTTCCAGTTTAAAAACAACAAATTATTCCAAACAAACCAATAGCGTTTCGCTTGTTCAAAAATATACTAAAACAGGAGCCGTTTGAAGTTTCTACAGCACATGGTGTTTCAAAAGAAAAATTTAGTTGTAAATTGCCTTTATTGGGGAAGAAAATAACAAAGTTCTATCTATTTAATTTTCATAAAAAATTTCGATCTACTACTAAGACTTGACAATATGAAAGAACAAAAATTAATTTAGACTTTGTACATAATCAGCTAATATTTTGCGGAGAAAAGATTCCTGTACATTATTTCAATACGGAAAAGGAAAACAATAAAAAAAAAAATAATAATATTAATAATAATAACAAAGATACACCTCCAAAAAATATCAAATGCCATCTCATTAAAGCTAGATCTAAACAAGTAATAAAAATTAAAATTGGTAATTTAAATAATGGAGAGGGGATACTATCGTACAAAGAAAGTGATGGATTGGAAATACCACAATGTTTAGTGAAAGTTGTAGAAGGGGAAGCACTTTGTCGTATTATAAATATCACAACAGACGATAGACGTTTAATAGTTGAACCTTTAAAAGTTGAACCATTAAGTGATTTCAAAATCTGTAAAACAAACAAGCAAGAAATATATAATGAAAACAACCCTAGTTTTAACTTTTTGAATCACATAAATAATAAATTGGACCTAAATAAATTAGAACTGACCATATGAACCCAGAAGAAAGAAACGAAATCATGAAATTACTAGAAGATAATTTCGACTTATCTCACACAGAAAATAATAAGCTGACCTTTACTAACAAAATTAAACACGTAATTAGAACCACAGATGAGATTCCTGTTTATTCTAGGAATTATCGATGTCTGGAAATCTATCGCAAGGAAGTGGACAAACAAATACAGGATATGTTAGAACAAAAAATAATACAACCGTCTCATTCACTTTGGGACTCACCTATTTGGATAGTACCCAAGAAATCAGACGCATCTAATAAGCAGAAATTTAGACTTGTAATTGATTCCAGAAGTTTGAACGCTAAAACAATCGATGACAAATTCCCTTTACCTAATATAACGGACATTTTAGATAAACTTGGGAGGTCTCAATACTTTAGCACCCTAGACCTCGCATCTGGTTTCCACCAACTGGAGGTGCACCCCTGACAGTGTTGATAAAACAGCATTTTCGACGGAAACCGGGCACTTTGAATTTTAAGAATGCCGTTCGGTCTTAAAAATAGCCCACTGACTTTTCAAAGAGCAATGAACAACATTTTGCGTGGGATTCAAAATGAATCACGCTTGACCTACCTCGACGATATAATAATATATTCTACTAGTTTACAAGAACACATAAATAGGTTAAGAGTAGTTTTCAACAGATTAAGAGAAGCCAATTTTAAAATTCAAACCTGATAAAACAGAATTTTTTGAGGAAAGAGGTCGCTTATCTAGGTATATAGTGACACCAGAAGGAGTTAAACCTAACCCAGACAAAATCAGAGCTATAAAAACTACCCAATTCCGAATGCCAAAAGAAATCAAAGGATTTCTTGGACTACTTGGATACTACAGAAAGTTTATTAAGGACTTCATGAAAATAACAAAACCTTTCACCCACTGTTTAAAAAGGAAGTCAAAATTGATATAAATAAACCTGACTATATAAACTGTTTTGAAACTTGCTAAAATATCTTGTGTAATGAACCTTTATTACAATATCCGGACTTTGAAAAGAATTTATTCTGACAACTGACGCAAGCAATTATGCAGTAGGAGCAATTTTATCAAAAATCAAAACGGAGCAGACTCTACCAGTAGCATACGCCAGCAGAACCCCTTAATAAAAGCGAAACCTAATATCCTGCCATTGAAAAAGAACTTGCAATCATTTTTGAACTAAATACTTCAGACCTTACCTATACGGCAGGGAATTTAAAATTTATACGGATCATAAACCCTACAGTGGTTATTTTCTGTTAAAGAATCAAATTCCAGGTTACTTAGGTGGAGATTAAAATTAGAGGAGTACGATTATGAGATTAGGTACAAAATGGAAAATTAAACTGAAATGCTGACGCCTTGTCGAGGATACAGCTAAATATCACTGAGCATAATGCGAACAATCAGCGTGCTACGGATGAAGAACTACACAAAACAATAGCCGAGTCGACTAGTTTGTACTTTCCTGAATTGACGGTAATGAATCAATAATTGCAAATTTTGACGCGGAAGAAGAGACACGCCGCAGATCAAGAGGAAATGAACGCAGAAAGCGACCAGACCATCCATTCTAATTATGAAGGAACACGCAAATAGAAATACCCATCTCAGACGAGCCGGTAAATTTTGGAAAAAACCAAATTTTGCTAAGTCTTGTGAAATATCAACCTAAGGACGTAAAAATACTAAAAGCTATTTGGAACCAGTAAAATAAGATTAATAGTTGAAATATCCGGAAAATAACTTAATCCTGCAAACTAGTTGCAACTATTGAGAGGATTTAGACGTGCCTCGCGGTACCCGAATCTAACACACACTTTCACTTGCAACACTACACTTACAACTTTTTCATTTTACTCTCACACTTACATTTAGGGAGGCGATAATAGCCTTATTGTGGTTTTCGCCTTAAAATAAAAAAAAAGTTTCTATTACAGCGAATCAGCTGTGTACTGCGATTAATTCAGTTTATTTTCTAAAGAAATTTTATGTATTAATTATACTGTGAATCTAATAATGCATCCTATCCATTTTTCAATTTTCAGGTAAGAGAAGAGCTAATTTCGGAAACGGTATGCTTATTAATTGTGCACTGAACATGATGTCTAAATCACATATTGAGATACTGTTAAAACAATTGTACACGTGGGCCAGAAATATACAATTTAACTAATTTGCAGAAATTATAAAGTAAAATAATCAAAACTTTAAATATTAATTGATTATAATTTGAATAATAATAATAAAAAACTGTACATTTCCTCCAAAGATGTTTAATATTGAAGTGATTTCACTTAATTTAACAGACAAGACAATGTACTACTGTCTTCAGCCAAATTAAGTTTAATTGTTAATCGTAAATATATATGTGTAGCGTTAGTGATTTAAATCTAATGTACTGTCTGTAGCCAAATTACGTTTGATAGTTAATCGTAAATATATATAGGGAGCACTAGTGATTTAAATCTTCTTTTTTCGTATTTTGGGACAATTATTGTTATAATATTAGAACATGATATAATTAACTCAATTTTAAAGTAAAATTGTATTTAAAATAGTTTAAAATCTTAAATTATTTAAAGTGTCTATAAATAATATGTATAATATTTTGAGTATATTGGCATAAGGTTCTAACCTCTCAATGATTGTGATCATCCTATTTTTGTTTGGTTCAGTGTACAAGAATATAAAGTATCTTGTTATAAATCTATATTTTATGTACGTAATTTTGGACAGGTTTGATTTTCGTCGAGCCTAAAATATACAAAACAAAACCTAGTGATGGATGTTTTAAAAAAATAATAAAATAATGTATGGGTAGTAGTAACAGAGAATTACAATCGTAGAATTTCCAATACGCGCCCCTAATTATATCGCCGTATCAAAAATTTCTACTACCGGGCTTAAGACCGTTTTCCTTCCGTAATGAATGCTGATAACATTTAAGTAAATGAGCATTAATGTAATTTTCGTAGTTTAGAACAGAGTATTAACATGCTGTCATGCGCTGACTGCTCCCTGCTCAGTTTTTTTTTTTTTTGCGCTAAGAAGCGCCTTATGAGAAATTTTGTATTATTACAAAATTTTACTTTGAAAATATATGTATATTATAAAATTAGTAAAGTAAGTGCTTACAATTTATTATTTTGCAGAATATAGGGGAAGGAAGGGTAATACAGCTCACATCAGGAAATAGTAAATTTAAGTAGCTTACAATAATATATTTCAAAAATTAAACTTTTTTTGTCCAATGAAAACTTCAATTTGTACATATCAAAATAAGTGGTAAAGAATAAGTAAAACATAAAAATATTATGAGAAATATGGTTTTAAAAAAATGCTGACTGGCGGCAATGCCCCGACATGGTAGAGTATTAGGCCCTACCGCTCTCCGAGTTGGGTATTTGCGCTGTAATAATAATGTAGCTACTAGCCTACTGCATACTAATACTAATATTACTAATACTAGTTAATACGCTTTTTTTACAAATACTAATATTTGCTAAATCTAATGATAATTTTTTACCACAAAATAATAGCTGCTATTTTAGAACACAATAATCACACTTGTAGTTGACTGCACTATCCACACCACTACAATCTTTATGACACCAACTCGCACACACGACACAGCGAAAACATCTAGATTTGATGGCGATGAATATGATGGCATTGAAATAAGGTTTAGGTCTACAGTGTTATTGCTTTGGGTACAGTTTTTAGAATTCGTGAATTGATCTGTACATCCGGTTCGTGTTATTTTTCTGTTCTACAATTGTTGGGAGGTCTACTTCAGCATCTCGTATGTTAACTTCAGCAGATCTGCACAAGTTATCTGCCGCAATAGAATCAACTTGTGGATTCATTAGGTTTTAACGACCTAATGCCACTCCTTTTGAATCCTTTAAGTGCCTTTTCCAAAGAAGACACTCTACTATAAGCTTTTTCTAATAAAATTTTGTTTACTTATTATACTGTGAACCGAGTCCATCCTATCCATTTCTTCAATCTTCAGGTAAGAGAAGAGCTAATTTCGAAAACGGTATTCTTATTAAATGTGCACAGTTAATAATGTTTAAAACACATATTGAGATATTGTTAAAACAATTGTACACTTGGGCTAGAAATATACAATTAAACTGTTTTGCAGAAATTATAAAGTAGCGGAGATCCTGCATGTCAGTTCACAAAACATAATAAATCAAGAAATCAAACGAGAAAACTTATTTAAATTTATAAGTTTCGAATTGTATTATAATTGAAATCACTGTTCAAAACGAAAAGTAGCTAAATATATTTGTCGAATAACAGGAAAAGGAAAAATTAAAAATTACAATCAGTTTTAATTTCGAATAACATTTTTTTCATGGAAGTTGTAAGGACAAATTTGTAATCTTTGTAGCTGTTGGAGTGCTTCTGTTATTTGTACCTTTATTAAGTAAATAATAGAAACTGGGTAAATTGTAATTAAAGAAATATTGCTCCCAGTCATGAATTTCATTATGTTTTTAAGGCTCGACGTTGCATCCTGCCTTTCCAAAATTAAGTAGTTACACTCGAATATATGTATTTTGAATATATATATGTTTCGTTAAATACACCAATCCAGATAATGGCCCAATTAAAATACGGTGAATTTAAGTGGTTGATAAGGTTAAATTGAATATCAATATACGCTTTATAATTCCATTCTAAATGAAATCAAAACTGATTGCGGTGTACTTCTTCATATTAACTACAAAAATAATTAAAAAATATAAATTACAAATTGTATTTGTTAGTATTTAATTTAATAAAACTAACAAAAATGTAGTTATTCACGTGCAGCGCCCTACTTACTTATCTTAGAAAATCTAATAACTTACTTTTAGTTAAAGAAATAAGAGTTATACAAGGCAGTTGCGTACGAAATTTCAAAATAATCTACCTATGATTTTGACAAATTTGGGAAATATATAGACAAGAATAAAACATTAGTTTATCGTACTTTATTGCTGTTTTATGTACTTAATTTGTTGTACTTGTATTTTATAATAAATAATATATATTATAATTTTTATATAATATTATGTATTTTGTTATATATATATATATATATATATATATATATTAAATATTAAAAAATATATATATATATAGTTAACAATTATATATATAATTATTAATTATATATATATAATAAAATCTGTGTACAAAATTAGAATGTAGGATGTTTTAATTTACCATATAATAGGGAATACAATAATTACTAAATGTTAATTTCGAATATAGTTTTTTGTAAAATTTAATTTTACAAATGTCTTACATTTTATATATAGTTGCAATTTTTTTATCTAAGATTTCGTTCAGAAATATAAAAAAGCCAGTTTAAAATGCTTAAGGATAGTAAATTTTATACTTGCAAATGTATTCAAATAATAATAAAACATTACGTTATCCTTAGATCCTTTTGTTTCCTTCTACGATTACTAGCTTCACTACCATATGACCGAATAATAGCCTCCCCTTCGGTACTAAGTTTAATACGAATGAAGAAAAATTGAATATATTTATACTAATATTTTTTTGAGGCTCAACGCAACGTCAAGCCTGTCCAAAATTAAAGTGTTTATAATTATATATATTTGTATCAATTTACAAACTACATCTTCAATTAATGACAACCTAATTAATTAAGTTGGATATCAGAGATTGAGAAGATTAAATTGAATACCAATATACAATTTATAATTCCCTTCTAAATGAAATCAACACTTATTATAATATACGTCTATATATTTAGTATAAATATATAAATAAAATAATAATTAAAAATTTATTTGTTAGTACGTAATCCAATAAAACCAACAAAAAACGTAGTAATTGACGTGCAGCGCTAATTACGTATCTAAGAAGAACTAGTAACTAAGTTTAAGTTAAAGGAAGAAGAGTTGTATGGAAAATTGGCTATCGTCTACAAACCTATTTAGTTTTAAACAGCCCAAAGATTCGATTATAATTTATATTTTGTAGAGCTTTATTTCTTTTTTATGTACTTAATTTGTGTGTTTGTATTTTTATAAATATTAAACAAAGTGTGTATTTAGTTTCTTTACATCGGTAAAGTTAATTTTCACGAATTTTATGTTAAAATTCCTAACTCTTTACTTCAATGAATTTGTGTTATTAAAACACGGCAAGTTGTCAATCGATATTTAATATAATAACAACACTTTTATTTATAAGTAGGCTATTAGTATAATGTCGTTTGAACAAAACGACATTATGCGACACACGATAATCGATCTTTTGCATAGCCTTAATGTGGTTTTCACCTTAAAATAAAAAAAAGTTTCTATTACAGCGATTCAGCCGTGTACTGCGATTAAGTCACAGTTAATTTCCGAAAAAAAAGTTGATTATTTATTATACTGTGAACCGAGTAATGCATCCCATACATTTCTGCGATCTTCAGGTAAGATAAGAGCTTATTTCGGAAACGATATGCTTATTAATTGTGCACTGAACATGATGTCTAAAACATATATTGAGATATTGTTAAAACAATTGTACACGTGGGCTAGAAATATACAATTTAACTGTTTTGCAGAAATTATAAAGTAAGATAATCAAAACTTTAATTATTAATTGATTATAAATTGAAGAATAATAATAAAAAACTGTACATTTCCTGCAAATATGTTTGATATTGAAGTTACTTCACTTAGTTTAACAGATAAGATGACAACGTTCTGTCATTAGCCAAATTACGTTTGATAGTTAATATATAGGTAGCGCTAGAGATTTAAATCTTCGTATTTTGGTTCAATTATTGTTATAATATTTGAACCAGATATAATTAACTCAATTTTAAAGTAAAATAATATTTAAAATAATTTATAAAATAAAATTATTTAAAGTGTCTAAATAATATGTATATTATTTTGAGTGTATTGGCATAAGATTCTAACCTCTCAATTGAATGTGACCAACTATTTTCGTTGGTTTAGTGTACAAGAAGTTGTACAGTACCTTTTGCAATTATATACCATTTTTCATATATTCTTTGGACAGGCTTGCTTCGTCGAGCCTCAAAATATAAAATGAATCCAACTAGGGTGTTTTAAAAAATTAATAAAACGAAGTATGGGTTTAGAGTAACAGAGATTCTCAGTTACTTGGCTCCCGTCTTAAAAACAAAAATTTATTACAGCCAGGCACTTCTTTTTCATGGTATCGACACCGTGAAGCAGTTTTTGTTGGTGTTTTTCATGCTGCAGGATGCTGCGGCGTGAATCATCTGAAGAGTCCTACACCCGGAAACGAACACGGAGAAATTTCCAAGAGAAAAAAAACGTGTTCATAAAAATAATAACTAAATATGCCACTGTTAATTCTAAAGTTGTTATTTCTACTCATTTATGTATTTTGTACAGTAAACAACATTGAAATAAATAAAAGATCATGAAAACTCTTTTTCGCCAATTCTGTTTTCTTTTAATGGTAGTACCTCTGCCCTTACTTGAGATTGAACAATTTCCTTACGTGATAGAAAAAAACTGACCTCATGTTCGGCTTCAGCACACCAAAAAACATAAAGATTGACCAAAATCATCAAATCAAATTTCAGAAAGATTATTTTTGTAGACCTGTGTTATTTTCGTTGGTTTAATGTACAAGAAGGTCTAACGCACCTTTTGCAATTATATACCATTTATCATATATTCTTTGGTCAGGTTAGCTTCATCGAGCCTCAAAATATAAAATGAATCCAACTAGGGTGTTTTAAAAAAATTAATAAAATGAAATTAATAAAAATGGCAATATTTCTTTAATTACAATTTACCCAGTTTCTATTATTTACTTAATACAGGTACAAATCACAGAAGCACTCTAACAGCTATAAAGATTACAAATTTGTCCTTACAACTTACATGAAAAAAATGACGTCATTCGAAATTAAAACTGATTGTAATTTTTAATTTTTCCTGTTATTCGACAAATATATTTAGCTACTTTTCATTTTGAACAGTGACTTCAATTATAATACAATTCGAAACTTATAAATTTAAATAAGTTTTCTCGTTTGATTTCTTGATTTATTATGTTTTGTGAACTGACATGCAGGATCTCCGCTACTTTATAATTTCTGCAAAACAGTTAAATTGTATATTTCTAGCCCACGTGTACAATTGTTTTAACAATATCTCAATATGTGTTTTAAACATTATTAACTGTGCACATTTATTAAGAATACCGTTTTCGAAATTAGCTCTTCTCTTACCTGAAAATTGAAGAAATGGATAGGATGCATCACTCGGTTCACAGTATAATAAGTAAACAAAATTTTATTAGAAAAAGCCTATAGTAGAGTGTCTTCTTTGGAAAAGGCAACTAAAGGATTCAAAAAGAGTGGCATTAGGCCATTAAAACCTAATGAATACACAATTTGATTCTATTGCGGCAGATAACTTGTGCATATCTGCTAAAGTTAACATACGAGATGCTGAAGGAGACCTCCCAACAATTGTAGAACAGAAAAAAAACACGAACCGGATGTACAGATCAATTGACGAATTCTAAAAACTGTACCCAAAGCAATAACACTGTAGACCTAAACCTTATTTCAATGCCATCAAATCTAGATGTTTTCGCTGTGTCGTGTGTGCGAGTTGGTGTCATAAAGATTGTAGTGGTGTGGATATTGTAGTCAACTACAAGTGTGATTATTGTGTTCTAAAATAGCAGCTATTATTTTGTGGTAAAAAATTGTCACTAGATGTAGCAAATATTAGTATTAGTAAAAAAAAGCGTATTAGTAATATTAATATTAATATTAGTAGGCTAGTAGCTACATTATTATTACAGCGGAATTACCCAACTCGGAGAGTGATAATACTCTACCATGTCGGGGCATTGCCGCCAGTCAGCATTTTTTTAAAACCATATTTCTCATAATATTTTTATGTTTTACTTATTCTTTACCACATATTTTTATATGTACAAATTGAAGTTTTCATTAGACAAAAAAAGTTTAATTTTTGAAATATATTATTGTAGGCTACTTAAATTTACTATTTCCTGATGTGAGCGGTATTACCCTTCCTTCCCCTATATTCTGCAAAATAATAAATTGTAAGTACTTACTTTACTAATTTTATAATATACATATATTTTCAAAGTAAAATTTTGTAATAATACAACATTTGTCATAAGGCCCTTCTTAGCGTAATAAAAAAAACTGAGCAGGGAGCAGTCAGCGCATGACAGCATGTTAATACTCTGTTCTCTAAACTGCGTAAATTACATCAATGCTCATTTACTTAAATGTTATCAGCATTCATTTCGGAAGGAAAACGGTCTTAAGCCCGGTAGTAGTAATTTTTGATACGGCGATATAATTAGGTGCGCGTATTGGAAATTCTACGATTGTAATTCTCTGTTACTACCCACCCATACTTTATTTTATTATTTTTTTAAAACATCCATCACTAGGTTTTGTTTTCTATAGAGGAGGGGGTGCAAATGTGGAAACCCATTTTGTTTTTGTTGAATAAAAAATTTTTTAATTGTTTTTTAGCTTTAAAAAATTGCTTAAAGGAACTTTATAATGTTTTAAATATAAATATAATACTAATTAATATAAAAACTATGCATGTAAAGAATAAAAAACCGTTTTGTCTTTGTAATACTTTTTTTGAAAACTTCATGAAGTGCGGGTAATGTGGAAACGCCTTAAAATTATTGTTACACTAAATTTACTTGCAGAAACACATACGTAAGTGTTACTTTCACATCCAGCACACAAAGAGTGACTCCACTCCTCACACATTACACATTTAATCCACAATTCTTCCCGAACGTCTTTAGAAAATGCGTCTCCGCAAAAAATACAAAGGGCATCTTCTTTGGTAAGTTTTTTTCACCAATTGGAAGATCTTACCACCGGCGCTCATGCAGCATATTACAGTTACCAGTGACCCTCTCTCTGCTGAAGTAATGGCACATACTTGACGTTTACCCTTTAGTCCAACTACATGTGGTATCTTGCTCTGAACTACAGTGAGCATGGAAACGTTTCCACAATACCAACACATGTACGTTTCCACGTTACCCGCACATTGGCCATCTCGAATTTATGCAGATTATGTTGCGAAACTATCAGTTTAGGTCAGATTGAAAACTGCCAAGACCTTCTTTGTACATCCTTTTATAACCTACCTAATCTAAAATAAAATATTTCTAAGATAGTTAGACGAATTTAATGCCTAAAGCTTACCTCTAAAAAGTATTGAAAAATCCAGGAAAATAACTTGACTCAATGTGACACTATCCACTGCTTGACTGACTGCTGACTGCTTACAAAGACAAATAAGAACTACTACAAATGTTTACCCCTAATCCTGCTGGCGTGCAGCACTTTATTGGCCAGATACAATACGTTTCCACATTACCCACACGTTTCCACATTTGCACCCCTTCCTCTATATTTTAGGCTCGACGAAAATCAAACCTGTCAAAAATTACGTACATAAAATATAGATTTCTAACAAGATACTTTATATTCTTGTACACTGAACCAACAAAAATAGGATGATCACAATCATTGAGAGGTTAGAACTATATACTCAAAATATTATACATATTATATATAGACACTGTAAATAATTTAAGATTTTAAACTATTTTTAATATTTTTTTACTTTAAAATTGAGTTAATTACATCATGTTCTAATATTATAACAATAATTGTCCCAAAATACGAAAAAAGAAGATTTAAATCACTAGTGCTCCCTATACATATACGATTAACTATCAAACGTAATTTGGGTACAGACAGTACATTAAATTTAAATCATTAACGCTACACATATATATTTACGATTAACTATCAAACGTAATTTGGGTACAGACAGTACATTAAATTTAAATCATTAACGCTACACATATATATTTACGATTAACTATCAAACGTAATTTGGCTGAAGACAGTACATTGTCTTGTCAGTTAAATTAAGTAAAATCACTTGAATATTAAACATCTTTTAAGGAAATTTACAGTTTTTTAATAATTCTTCTACAAATTATAACAAATATATAATTAAAATTTTGATTACCTTACTTAATTTTAATTTTAATTAATCGCAGTACCCAGCTGATTCGTTGTAATAGAAACTTTTTTTTTTTTTTTTAAGGCGAAAAAGACATTAACGCTATTATCGCCTCTGTAAATGTAAGTGGGAGAGTAAAATGTTAAAGTTGTAAGTGTAGTGTGGTAAGTAAAAGTGTGTGTTAGATTCGGGTACCGCGAGGCACATCTAAATCCTCTCAATAGTTGCAGCTAGTTTGCACCCCCAACGGGGATATATATATATTCATGTATATTACACCCCAAATATTATTTTATTCTTGGGGTGCAATATTCTTATAATATTTTTAACAACGGTAAAATGTTATATAAAAAAAGTAAAAAAAAAATATAATACATTATTTTGTCAGGATTTAATAGGCCTATTGTAGGCTACTTAGGAATTATGCTAAGAGTCACTTAAGCTCAATGCGAGATCTAGCATAGCTTCTTTTCACAATGTCGTCGATATTTGTATTCATCTTGGATATTGCGATACTCAGTGCGTTTTCCAGATTTTTATCAGTTAGTCTTGATCGTGCTGATAATATACTATTTAAATTCCAATATATTTCATTGGAATAGGAAATATATAAACTTAGTATATACAAAAGTTTATACAAATGATATGACACATCTCAACATTCGTTGGTATGGGAAAGCTGCTCACAAAACGTAGGGCCTATGTATTTTAAACTGAGACATGAATTTCAAGGCGTATTTTGGAATGTTAGAAATGAAATAATTAATGCGATAGGAGTAAAATTCTGAATCCCCATTAAAACTTTCAAATAAGAATTGCTAAACAAATTTGGTAATCCATTTGATTATTCTTACGAAATGACCTATACTTTTTCACTAAAAGCCTTTGCAAATGAACGATTCTGTACTTAAATTCTTCCATGATCACTTTTAATGCGTTGACGAACATACCGAAGCGAAGTTATTAATGCTAGTTTTAACGAGAAAAGGGAATGGAATAAACCGAACCGAGGCTTGTAACGGACTAACGTAACGAACGAGCAACGAACATTTATAAATACAGATAAATTGTTATATATACAATTATACTGACCTGATTTATCTAGGTTTCTTTAATAGACATAGTCATACACTAACATGTTCAATATGAAAAAAATATATAACAATTTCTCTGTAATAATTATATACTTGATGTAGGCTTATATTACATAATACGTTCGGTATACTGTATATTGTCGCCTTTAAATCAAGAGCGGCCAACTCGCATGATTATGAGAAAAAGCGTTTCGTTCGCTTTGTAATATATACGTTGTGACCCACGAAGAGGTTTAGGCCTACGAATTTAACCCTCCATTATTTACTTAAACCTTTATTGTTCATTTTTAAAATATACATACTTTTGAAATAAGGTACCAGAAATAGTACGTGACAATTGTATCTGGCTTATGTTTTGTAGGAACATTAATAATAATGTGAAAATAAACTTTATGTGAAGTATAGATTAATTTAATTAGATAACAATTTATAAACTAATTAAAAGAAAAACCAATATATATATATATATATATATATATATATATATATATACATTTCTGCACAATAATAAATTGTAAGAACTTACTTTATTAATTTTATATTTTACATATATTTCCAATGTAAATAATTGTTACAATAAATATTTCACATATGACATTTCTTAGCATAATAAAAAAAAAAAAAAGAGCAGGTAGCAGTCAGCGCATGACAGCATTTTAATACTCTTAATACTTTATAAGAAGAGAAAAACGGTCTTAAGCCAGGTAGTAGTAATTTTTGTTACTGTGATTTTCAGTTGGGCGCGTGTACCAGAAATCCAGCGATTGTTAATCTCTGTTACTCTAAACCCATACTTAGTTTTATTAATTTTTTTTAAACACCCAAGTTGTATTCATTTTATATTTTGAGGTTCGACGAAGCAAGCCTGTCCAAAGAATATATGACAAATGGTATATAATTGCAAAAGGTACTATAGACCTTCTTGTACACTAAACCAACGAAAATAATTGAACACATTCAATTGAGAGGTTAGAATCTTATGCCAATATACTCAAAATAATATACTTATTATTTAGACACTGTAAATAATTTAATTTTTTAAACAATTTTAAATATTATTTTAATTTAAAATTGAGTTAATTATATCTGGTTCAAATATTATAACAATAATTGAACCAAAATACGAAGATTTTAATCACTAGCGTTACCTATATATTTACGATTAACTATCAAAGGTAATTTGGCTAAAGACAGAACGTTGTCTTATCTGTTAAACTAAGTGAAGTAACTTTAATATCAAACATATTTGCAGGAAATGTACAGTTTTTTATTATTATTATTCAAATTATAATCAATTAATAATTAAAGTTTTGATCATCTTACTTTATAATTTCTGCAAAACAGTTAAATTGTATATTTCTAGCCCACGTGTACAATTGTTTTAACAATATCTCAATATGTGTTTTAGACATCATGTTCAGTGCAAAATTAATAAGCATACCGTTTCCGAAATTAGCTCTTCTCTTACGTGATGATTGAAGAAATGGATGGGATGCATTACTCGGTACACAGTATAATAAATAATCAAAATTTTTTTCGGAAATAAACTGTGACTTAATCGCAGTACACGGTTGAATCGCTGTAATACAAACTTTTTTTTGTATTTTAAGGTGAAAACCACATTAAAAGTATGCAAAAGATCGATTACCGTAATGCGCATAATGTCGTTTTGTTCAAATAGTATAGCCTACTTATACTTATAAATAAAAGTGTTGTTATTATATTAAATATCGATTGACAACTTGCCGTGTTTTAATAAGACAAATTCATTTAAGTAACGAGTTAGGAATTTTAACATAAAATTCGTGAAAATTAACTTTACCGATGTAAAGAAACTAAATATACACTTTGTTTATTACTTATAAAAATACAAACACAAAAATTAAGTACATAAAAAAGAAATAAAGCTTTGGTTCAATTTATAAACCAATTAAAAGAAAAACCAATGTATATATATATATATATATATATATTTTCTGCACAATAATAAATTTTAAGAACTTACTTTACTAACTTTATAATTTACATATATATCCAATGTAAATAATTGTTAGAATAAATATTTCTCATATGACATTTCTTAGCATAATAATAAAAAAAAAGAAACAGAGCAGGTAGCAGTCAGCACATGACAGCATGTTAATACTCTTAATACTTAATACGAAGAAGAAAACTGTCTTAAGCCAGGTAGTAGTAATTTTTGTTACTGTGATTTAGTTGGACGCGTGTACAAGAAATGCAGCGATTGTTAATCTCTGTTACTCTAAACCCATACTTCATTTTATTAATTTTTTATATATATATAAAAATATATAAATATATATATATTTCTGCACAATAATAAATTTTAAGAACTTACTTTACTAACTTTATAATTTACATATATATCCAATGTAAATAATTGTTAGAATAAATATTTCTCATATGACATTTCTTAGCATAACAATAAAAAAAAAACAGAGCAGGTAGCAGTCAGCACATGACAGCATGTTAATACTCTTAATACTTAATACGAAGAAGAAAACTGTCTTAAGCCAGGTGGTAGTAATTTTTGTTACTGTGATTTAGTTGGACGCGTGTACCAGAAATGCAGCGATTGTTAATCTCTGTTACTCTAAACCCATACTTCATTTTATTAATTTTTTTAAAACACCCAAGTGGGATTAAATTTATATTTTGAGGCTCGACGAAGCAAGCCTGTCCAAAGAATATGTAACAAATGGTATATAATTGCAAAAGTTACTATAAACCTTCCTGTACACTAAACTAAAGAAAATATTTTGTTACATTGAATCATAGATGGAAACAAATGGATCGAAAGTTAACTTAATATGTTCTATTATTATTTGAATCCAATTGCAAGTAAATTTTACTATACTTATGCATTTAACCAAAATTTTTGTTATTTTTCAATGAAATCTTACATAAAATATTGCAAATATATAGGCAATGTTAGAAATTTGTAAAATTACATTTTACAAAAAGAAAAAAAAAAACTATTTAATATGACTTATCTATAGAAATTATGTAGAATTCAACTTTTACTGATATTTGATAACAAAGTCAGCTGGAACTATCAACAGATGAAGGAATCAGCCGTCACGTCGCTATATTTACACAGCCATATACTGCTTCGTAGTGGTCACGTAAATATTCCCCGCCAATAACTCTGGTAAATAAAGTGATTTGCCGCTTCGGTGGATTACTTGATAGCGTACTGGGCTTTCACGCCGAGGACCCGGGTTCGATTCCCGGCCAGGTCTTGGCATTCTCATACGCTATAAATCATCTCATCGTCTGCATTAGCCCAAGTGTGCACAATAGTCGGTCGTTAAACAAAAAAATAAATAAATAAAATGAAACGGATATGAAAACTTCAAATAAAACTATTCTTATTAGCTTACTTTAACATTAGGTTTTAAGATGTTAAGATCGATTATCATGTGTGAATTAATTTCGTTTTGTTCAAATAATATAGAATACTTACACTTATAAATAACAACAAATAAAAGAATTGTTATTATATTAAATATCGATTAACAACGTGACGTGTTTTAATAAGACAAATTCATTTAAGTAACGAGTTTTGGAATTTTAACGTAAACTTCGTGTAAATTAACTTGGTCAATGTAAACAAACTAAATATACACTTTGTTTAATACTTATAAAAATACAAACACAACAAAATAAGTACATAAAATAAGATATAAAGTACTATAAATTATAATCGAATCTTTGAACTGTTTGAAACTAAATCTGTTTGTAGACGACAGTCAATTTTCCATACAACTCTTTTTCCTTTAACTAAAAGTTAGTTACTAGTTCTTCTTATATACGTAAGTAGCGCTACTCGTCAATAACCACGTTTTTGGTAGTTTTATTCGATTACTTACTAACAAATAAAATTTTTAATTATTATTTTTTTATTAAATTTATAGTAAATATATAGACGAACATTATAATCAGTGTTGATTTCATTTAGAAGTGAATTGTAATGCGTATATTGATAATCAATTTAATCTTCTCAACCACTTTTCTCAAACCTATTTAATTGGGCCGTCATTAACTTACGATATAGTTCGTACTTTGTCATATATATACTTTAATTTTGGAAAGGTTTGACGAAAGTTGAGCCTCAAAAAAATATTGATACTGATAATATGTATGCAATTATCTTCATACAGATTAAAGTTATTATTCAGTTATACAGCAGTGAAGGTAGTAATCGTAGAGGGAGAAAAATGGATCTAAAGTTAACTTAATATGTTTTATTATTATTTGAATCCATTTGCAAGTAAATTTTACTATCTTTAAGCATTTTAAACTAGCTTTTTGTTATTTCCGAAAGAAATCTTACATACAATTTACCCAGTCCAGATTCTGTTATTTACTGAAGACAATAATTTGTTATTCTAAAATAAAGGTACAATAAATCGTTGAAGGAATCCAATTGAAATAAAGATTACAAATTTATGTACATTAAAAAAAATTACGTCATTCGAAATTAAAAACTGATAGTAATTTTTAATTTTTCCTTTTCCTGTTATTGGCTATTAAGTTACTTTTTCATTTTGAACAGTGACTTCAATTATAATACAATTTGAAACTTATACAATTAAATAAGTTTTCTCTTTTGTTTGCCCTTCACTTGATATGTCTTGGGTAATGATATGCGGGATCTCCGCTACGTATTGGTTTGAAATTATAAAAAGGGATGATTATTTGAAATGTATCCCTGGATTGTAAATTAGTCGCTTAAAACACGAGAGGTGAAATCATGCCTCATCTCTACTTCATTATCAATGCCTATTGACAGTCTGAACACTGTTTTTAGAACAATGATTATTATTCTGCATTGTTAAAAATGTATTGTAGGCTACTTTTAAATAATATTTATTTGTAATAATAACCATAACTTTTTCCTTATTTTTTAAATATGTGATATAAATAATATTTTTTTTAAAAATCGCATGCAACAATCATTAAGTTAAAAGAAAGTAATTATATAACAAAGTCAGCTGGAACTGTCACCAGCTGAAGGAATTAGCCGTCACGTCGCTACATTTACAGCGCTCGCTATTGGTTCGTTGTGGTCACGTAAACTTTCTCCGCCAATAACTCAAGTGAATAAAATGATCTGCCACCTCGGTTGCCTACTTGATAGCGTACTGAGCTTTCACCCCGAGAACTCGGGTTCGATTCCCGGCCAGGTCTTGGCATTTTCATACGATATAAATCATCTCATCGTCTGCATTAGCCCAAGTGTGCGCAATAGTCGGTCGTTAAACAAAAATATAAATAAATAAAATGAAAGGGATATGAAAACTTCATATAAAACTATTATTATTAGCTTACTATAACATTAGGTTTTAAGATGTTAAGATCGATAAGGTATGCAAAAATAGATTATCGTGTGTCAATTAATTTCGTTTTGTTCAAATAATACAGAATACATACACTTATAAATAACACCAAATAAAACTTTTGTTATTATATTAAATATCGATTAACAACGTGACCTGTTTTAATAAGAAATTCATTTAAGTAACGAGTTTAGAAATTTTAACCTAAACTTCGTGAAAATTAACTTTACCAATGTAAAGAAACTAAATAAACACTTCATTTAATACTTGTAAAAACACAAACACAACAAAGTATGTACATAAAAAAAGAAATAAAGTACTACAAACTATAAAATATAATCGAAACTTTGGGCTGTTTGAAACTAAATCGGTTTGTAGACGACAGGCAATTATCCATACAACTCTTCTTCCTTTAACGAAAAGTTAGTTACTAGTTCTCTTTAGATACGTAAGTAACGCTGCATGTCAATAACTACGTTTTTGTCAGTTTTATGGATTACGTACTAACAAATAAAATTTTTAATTATTATTGTTATATTATCTTTACAGCAAATATATAGAGAAACAATATAATCGGTGTTGATTTCATTTAGAAGGAAATAGTAAAGCGTATATCGATATTCAATTTAATCTTCTCAACCACTGTTATCAAACTTATTTAATTGGGTCGTCAATACCTGACGATGTAGTTTGTCAATACTTTATCATATAACTTACAATACTTATAATTTTGGAAAGGTTTGACGAAAGTTGAGCCTCAAAAAAATATTGATACTGATGATGTATGCAATTATCTTCATACAGATTAAATTTAGTACTGAATGAGGTTATTATTCAGTCATACGGCAGTGAAGGTAGTAATCGTAGAAGGAGAAAAATGGATCTAAAGTTAACTTAATATGTTTTATTATTATATGAATCCATTTGCAAGTAAATTTTACTATCATTAAGCATTTTAAAACAACTTTTTGTTATTTTCAAATGACATTTTACTTAAAATATTGCAACTATAGGCCCTATAGGCAATGTAGAAATTGTAAAAGTAATTTTTACAAAAAAAATAAAACTTATTAATATAACTTTTCTATCGATATTGTGCAGAATTCAAATTTTACTTTGTTGTCAAATTCAAAACAGGTCACGTTGTTAATCGATATTTAATATAATAACAAAAGTTTTATTTGGTGTTATTTATAAGTGTATGTATTCTGTATTATTTGAACAAAACGAAATTAATTGACACACGATAATCTATCTTTGCATACCTTATCGATCTTAACATCTTAAAACCTAATGTTATAGTAAGCTAATAATAATAGTTTTATATGAAGTTTTCATATCCCTTTCATTTTATTTATTTATATTTTTGTTTAACGACCGACTATTGCGCACACTTGGGCTAATGCAGACGATGAGATGATTTATATCGTATGAAAATGCCAAGACCTGGCCGGGAATCGAACCCGGGTCCTCGGCGTGAAAGCCCAGTACGCTATCAAGTAGGCCACCGAAGCGGCAAATCACTTCATTTACCAGAGTTATTGGCGGGGAATATTTACGTGACCACTACGAAGCAGTAAAGGGCGGTGTAAATATAGCGACGTGACGGCTGATTCCTTCATCTATTGACAGTTCCATCTGACTTTGTTATCAAATATCAGTAAAAGTTGAATTCTACACAATTTCAATAGAAAAGTCATATTAAAGAGTTTTCCTTTTTTCTTTTGTAAAATGTAATTTTACAAATTTCTAACATTGCCTATATATTTGCAATATTTTATGTAAGATTTCATTGAAAAATAACAAAAAGTTTGGTTAAAATGCTTAAGTATAGTAAAATTTACTTGCAATTGGATTCAAATAATAATAAAACATATTAAGTTAACTTTCGATCCATTTGTTTCCATCTATGATTACTATCTTCACTCCCGGATGACAGAAAAATAATCTCATTCGGTACTAACTTTATTCTGAATGAAGAAAAATTGCTCATATCATCAATATAAATATTATTTTGAAGCTCTATGTTGCATCATGCTTATCCAAAATTAGTAATTGCTTATATAAAATTACCAGTAGATAGATAAATAAAACTACATTACCGGCAAGTATCACGAATAACATACGTCGAATTAAATTGTTAGAGAAGATTTAATTAAATATCAGAATACACTTAATTATATCCATTTGTATGAAATCGAAATTAGTTATAATGTAGTTCGTTATATTTTCTATAAAAGTAATGAATATTTAATATTTTATATGCTAGTGTTTATCCTATAAAACTAAGAAAAAGTAATCATTGATATGCAGCGCTAGTTACGCATTTACGAAGAACTAGTTTAGTAAACTGAGTTTCAGTTAAAGGGCTAAGAAATTTATAGAAAAATGGAGTGACGGCTACAAAATGATTTAGTTTCAAACGGACCAAAATGTAGAATGATAGTATTTTTTAAAAGAGATTTGTTGGTTAGTATTTAAAAAAATCGAAGCAGGTCGGTAACACAGTGACGTAATAAGAGTGAAATTTTCTTTTACTTTGGCTCTAGGACATCGCTAAGCCTATCAGCTGTCTCCGCCGGATGGTAGTCAAGTGTAGAAAACAACAAATTAATACATGTAGTCAGTACGATAACAGGCCGGCTCAGCAGCTCCTTTGGGGCTGATTATTATCGCCAGTGAAAGTAAGATACAGGCATTCACACGTATTAGGTTATTGAAGTGCCATGTTCCCATAACCAAATAACAATAGACAAGGTTTTAGGTTAGCATATAAATAAAAACTAAGTATCATTTCAATTTACAATTTACACATAAATTCATATAATAAATATATTTTTCTATAAACAGTGTTCAGACTGTCAATAGGCATTGATCATGAAATAGAGATGAGGCATGATTTCACCTCTCGTGTTTAAACGACTAATTTTACAATCCAGGGATACATTTCAAATAATCATCCCTATTTGTAATTTCTAACCATTCCGTAGCGGAAATCCTGCATGTCAGTTCACAAAACATAATAAATCAAGAAGCAAACGAGAAAACTTATTTAATTTTATAAGTTTCGAATTGTATTATAATTGAAGTCACTGTTCAAAATGAAAAAGTAGCTAAATATATTTGTCGAATAACAGGAAAAGGAAAAATTAAAAATTACAATCAGTTTTAATTTCGAATGACGTCATTTTTTTCATGTAAGTTGTAAGGACATATTTGTAATATTTATAGCTGTTGGAGTGCTTATGTGATTTGTACCTTTATTAAGTAAATAATAGAAACTGGGTAAATTTTAAATACAAAAATATTGCTCCCAGTCATGAATTTCATTATGTTTTTAAGGCTCGACGTTGCATCAAGCCTTGAGCATTGAGAGGATTTAGATGTGCCTCGCGGTACCCGAATCTAACACACACTTTCACTTGCAACACTACACTTACAACTTTAATATTTTACTCTCACACTTACATTTAGGGAGGCGATAATAGCCTTAATGTGGTTTTCGCCTTAAAATAAAAAAAAAAGTTTCTATTACAGCGAATCAGCTGTGTACTGCGATTAATTCACAGTTTATTTTCGAAAAAAATTTTGTTTATTTATTACACTGTGAACCGAGTAATGCATCCCATCCATTTCTTCATTTTTCAGGTAAGAGAAGAGATAATTTCGGAAACGGTATGCTTATTAATTGTGCACTAAACATGATGTCTAAAACACATATTGAGATATTGTAAAACAATTGTACACGTGGGCTAGAAATATACAAGTAAAAGGCACGATCAAGATTAACTGATACACACTTGGAAAACGCACTAAGAATTGCAATATTCAAGATGAAACCAAATATCGACGACATTGTGAAAAGGAAGTACTGCCAGATCTCGTATTGAGCTTAAGTGACTTTTAGCATAATTCGTAAGTAGCCTACATGCCTTTATTATTAATTCCTGACAAAATAATGTATTATAGATATTTTTTACTATTCTAAATAACATTTTTACCTCCGTAGATATAATATTATACGAATATTGTACCCCGAGGAATAAAATTATAATATGGGTGCAATATTTATATACCCGCAGGGGGGGTGCAGACTAGCTGCATCTATTGAGAGGATTTAGACGTCCCTCGCGGTACCCGAGTCTAACACACTTAGCCTAAATTTGCAACACTACACTTACAACTTTAGCACTTTACTCTCACACTTACATTTTTGGAAGCGATAATAGCCTCAATGTGCTTTTCATTTTAAAAATGTATATATATATATATATATATATATATATATATATACATGTATATATATATATATATATATATATATATATATATATATATATATATATATATATATATATTGTGTAAAGTTATACATTCATATATGTTTAAAGTTAATCCAAGTAATTAGTTTAGACAATAAATATTACACGGTAGGTTTATGTGTGGTTATAATAGATTAATAATCTATGGCTATAATTTGAAATCTATGGCCACCCTAACCTAAGTTTCTCATTTGACACTTGATACAAAAAAGGTTGAAGACTTCTAATGTAAACGATGCTCTGACTGGATGACTTGTGTTCTAGGCTTTATATTCATTAGAAACTGTTAATATGCCATATTTGTTATCAAGTTTCAGGAAATGCAGGCTGACATATTTCCTTGATACGTAAGTATTTTCTCACACGCTGTATGCTTCCTTCCCAAGTTTTACAACGTTACAGTAAATTGTAATAAGTTTTTTTTAATATTATTTTTTTAAGATTTCTCCATAAATAAACTACTTCCGTAGCTTCGTCCTTATTGAACATGGCAGTGCGTTATTGTGAATTAATCACTGTGGGTCACATCTAATAAATACCCTTGACTGTAGGCCAGAAGCTTAGAAAACGGCCTGCTAAGAACTTCAATGGGACAGAGAGAAAAACCGTGTTAGTGAGAAGTATGGTTCCCATTCTCACTTTAGTTCACTCCTTTTTCTTTCACTATCGCTGAGTAGTAAAAGTTTGTAGACTCAGATTGGCAGACTCTACAGATTATAGAACAAACGGATTAGCAATTCAATTATATAGACCTTGGTAATCTTTAATGCTCCTAATGAGTGCGGACATTTTTTTTTTGCTAGAGTTGTTGCTAAACGCAGTATATTGTATATTATCCCACTACAGATTAAATAATAAAACTGTATCTACTGCAGTATAAATAAGATGATTTGTATTTTAAAACTGCTGAACACACAATAATTATCTTGATATTAGTTTTTTCTTTTTGTATACTTATAAAAGTAATAATTTATTTAACACACTTTAAAAACTATTATTATTTATGTTGCACTTAGGTTTATACCTAATTGTGTAATAAAAATTGTTAAATTTTCATAAACTTAGAAATTGCAAACTACAAACATCAGGATAATTTTCAGTATTCAAGTATTTTCAGAAATAAAAATAATTTCATTTATAATACAGTTAGCATAATAATAAACATATTATTATACTACTTAATATTATTTTTGCAAGAATTTAGATCTCTTTTTTTTATGTTGTTATTTAACAGGGAACACTATAAATTTTGAATAGTAAAAAAGTATGAACAATTTTGTTTAATACAAGATATTTATTTAATTATTTAATTACTAATAAAATTTATATTTACAAAATTTACTTACACATTTTTTTCTCAAAGATTAAACAAATACTAAATTTTTCCCCCTAAATTATGGTATGCAATTCATTTACAATTGACTCATTATATTAAATTTTCTCTTATTCCTAAACTTATCTACTCTAAGCCTATTTTTAAGTGTACACCACCAAGGTATACACAGTCTGATTAGAGATTGTACAATGGTTGTGTAAACATTTTGATAACGAACTTTACAAAAATTTTCAAGCCAATCAAATCTTACTGTTTCTCTGGTGCGATCTTAGATGATGTTCAACAAACGCTCCTCATGACCATGTTTATCTCGGAATCTGATCTACTAAGTTTACACAGAGAGCAACAAAGCTGACTACGTTTCCTGTTGGATATGTCAGTCTGTGTTCTCCCTCTACAAACTCTTTAAACCCAACTCCTGCATGAATGAAATCATCAGGAGATTTGCAGCAGAGACCAGCCCTGCAATCATCACAATCATATACAGAAAGCAGTCTCTGTACAATGTATCCAGTCTTAAAACTTTTAGTTTTACAACTTTTAAACAAGCAACTCTTTGTACTACAATCTGTGACTATAACTTTGTTCTATAATCTGTGAATGTAACCACTCTCTCATTCAATTTCATAAGCTCATCCGACTATTTCGGCTGTGGCACCACTGATGAGTGTGGACGTTTCTTATAAATACAAACTGTAACATATTTTCACTTTTCCCTATAGAGTTGTATCCAATTGGCAGAATCTGTGTCACTGGACTGTTGGAGGGTGGTGGAAGGGAATTTCTCCAACCTGCGCGAGAAATTCTCGTGCAGGCCGTTTACTAAGTGGCTGTACTATAATTGTAGATGTATCAAAAACTGATCTCTGTTTTTTCATAAGGAAATTCTACACATAAGCAACAAGTCTAAGCCATCAACACTGCACCCTGATCACCCTAAGTCAGCAAAAAGCACCCTCACTATATTTATTTATTTTACTCTCAAATAGGTGTCTAGATTTAAGTATGGAATGGACATTTGAGTACGTTAATATTATGTTAAGTTAATTTTTTGTTGTTTTATTTGATAAGTAACTCAAAAGATTTATAGAAGACAAAAGTGTCATATTATAAGTAATATGTAAATTATTTATAATTTACAATGGAATTATACAGATTACTAATGTACAACAAGTCTAAGCCATCAACACTGCACCCTGATCACCCTAAGCCAGCAAAAGGCACCCTCACTATATTTGTTTATTCTACTTTCAAATAGGTCTCTGGATTTAAATATGGAATGGACACTTGAGTACGTTAATATAATGTTAAGTTAATTTGTTGTTGTTTTACTTAATAAGTAACACAAAAGGTTTATAGAAAGCATAAGTGTTATATTACAAGTAATACATACTAGTGTACAGTACTCCTTTTATGTGTAATATTCTGGCATTATATTTATATTTTGATAAAAATTACACAGTAACCCTTCAATACCCATGGCTACTAGAGATATATGCACTAACGTTTATGAAGTAAATCAATCAATAAAAAAATGATGTCATGGTTTATATTTCAAACATTTGGTTCATTTCATTGTTTATCTTTTCTATTTCTACCCTTTTGTAGAGTGTGCTGTTAAAAAAACCTCGATTTTCAGAAATACTCAGTATCTGAAAAGAGGTTCCCCCCATATAGGCCCGATAATCGAGGGTCTACTGTTATATTTCTTAAGTAAAACTTTTATTTGAAAGTGATTACCATTGTAAATATTTGTACTTAAAAAAATTAAATAATTTTTAAAGAACATTTAAATTTAACTTATTACTTTCCTAATAATGTTTTTTTTTATTTTGTCTGTTTTATATCAGTTTTCATGAGTGTATTTCGTCAATGCCACTTGTGATCTGACATTACAATTTCTCTGCTCTATGTTTTATCTCTAGATTAGGTTCTTCGACCTGAGATGACAACATACACCATACAGGACCATCATCTTTACTTTTCTTCGGAAGAAGGACACATTTACTGACTTATACTCACAATAAAAATTCCATTAATCTTGGTCAGGATTCAATCCCACAATTTTGTACAAAGCTAATGTGCTAACCACTACTCTACGAGCATTGAAGTTTTCCTAATTTTATTTTTAAAATAAATGTATGTATAATTAGTAATTTAAAGCTAATAAAAATTGCAACTTTCAACACTTTACAGAATATTATTATACAAGTTTTTAAATGTTCATTTCAATATTTTATCTTTTAATTTGTTTCTATGTTGATAAAGGCTTGTAAAATTTGTGTTTTTTATGTTATGTAAATGGAGCCAGTTTTGCAAAAGTTTTAAAAACTGTGCATGTAAAGAAATTAAGTGATTTTTTTGCCTGAAATAAATTTTTAAATAAATTTATAATTTATATATTAAATTTATTATTTATAATTATTTATTTATAATTTAAACTTATTTATTATTTATAAATTAAATTTATAAATAAATTTTTATACATATTTTATATCAGTTTCAAGTCCCAAACAGCTAACAGTTTTAGTTTTTAAAGGTATTATTTCAAAAATTTTCATCCCCCAAATTGGTCTTCCTTTAAAGTTGTATCATTAAATATAAATGTACTAGAAGTACAACTACCATTATAAAAAGTGTGCCAATTGTTATTAGCGGCCAAGTCCAAGTAATTTGACTACCCTGCCGCTACAAACATTGCAAGCTGCAAGAACAGGGGTGGAGACGTTTGAAAAAATAGACTGTACCACTGTCTGAAAAAATAACTTATTTAACTGTAGTTGAATATTTTGCCGCAACATGCCATCAGCAGTGACCATTCACATCCCACATATCTTTCATAGGGGTTATTATTCCAGTACGTTTCAATGGCAACCGCCCCCATCCACAAAATTGCATTAATCCATCAGTAACTTTAACACCATCTCTCAACAAATCATAGCATGGAAATGTTTAAGTAAATATTTTGCATACAAAATTAATACAATAAATTTATTATTTTAAAATAAAAATAATTGTTACGGAATATGCAGTGAGTAAAGATTTATAATTTACATTTGAAGACATCTGTAATTCAGCATGTGAAGAAAACATGTACGAGTATAAAAATATCCTGCAGCAGGTAAGAAATACTTCCTTTAGAAAATACTTAGTCCTAGTTAAATAACACCCTGCACTGAATCTTAAACTGGAATTTAAAGACATTTTCTTGAGTAAGGAAATGCTATGGGAGCGTTAAAGAATGCAATTACATTTCAATGACACCTAAAGCCTTGATTTATAAGACTTTTATGAATTTTATAGGGCATAAATGAATACCAATTCATATTCATTTATTGTTAATGATATCTCGTGGATTTTGCTTACTTTTTTTTTAGCAGCAAATGTAAAATCATAAAAGGTAGTAGATCTTTCTTGTAATGTTGAGATAAAATGTGCATGAAAACATTGTATTATTTGGGATTATATGAAATGAAAGCATGACGTAAAACCCATTTTGCAACCATGATTTTTTGCGCAAAAGTAACTTTTTAAGTGCATTATATGTTATAATATGTGAGAAATATTCATTAAAACTTTTATGAGTGGTATTTTTGGATAAAAATATAAATTGATATAAAGGATATTTAATATGATTTTCTTATTCATATTGTGTTACTGTTATGAGGTATAAATAATTATCTATAATATGTTCAGCTCATTAAAAATCTAAATAACAGATACATTATTCAATAATTTTGTTCATTATTTTCAAGTATGTTGTAGGCTCTGAAACACTACTCCGAGCTGAGCATCAAACTTAATTTAGACAAATAGTTATGTGCCTGATTTTCTCCATCTCTGTGACTGAATGGCTAAAGAACTGACATATATACTGTATTACATTCCTCTGTTCATAATCATCATATTCTCCTAGCAGCATTTTATTGACAACAGAATATAATTTATATACTCTGCTGAGACATATTACACCCAAAAATAAAATAAAATAAGAGACTATTAATTAAAAATAAATAAATAATTGAAATTTATTTAAATAGGTAAATTAAAAATAATATAGGCACTGAAATTTTCTGTATTAGTACTTGACGCTAGTGAAAAATTAAAGTTTGTAATCATTATTTTAACTGTAGAAAAGTTTTTCCAGTTCTGGAACCTAGTACTCAAAACAAGGATAATTCCCACTATAGATACTTATAACCCAGTACCAGTAATTACCCAAGTGTTATTACAGTAGTAAAATTTTAAAAGATAGCATTTTTGTTTGAAATTACGGAAGTAATATTTAATAATATTTAGTTACTGAATTTTAGGGACTAATAACTATTTCACTTAACTAGGTCTAACAGAAATTCTGTTACTGACTACTAATAGCTCAGGTTTGATGAAAATGTATACATACATATATGTAAACCCCTTTTATCAAATTAACATGTTACTTACTTGAATGTAGAATGTAGGTAGTCTCTCAAAGTATCTTTGAAATATGTTAAATACCAAAATACTTCTAGATTATCCAGCTATTGATGCCAGCACATAGCTTTGCCCTTAGATTCTGCTTGCTACACTGTATTGTACTTATTTTAAAATATCACTAACCATGTTTACTATTAAAGTCAGGCATTGCATTTGATTTTTGATAACTACGCCCTAACATATACCACCTAAAAAGTCAACCCATTGTCTGATAAGAACAGTCAATGTCACTGATTATTGCTTTGCAAAGTGTCCTTCTCAAGTCAATGCTTTTAGGAATTGTTATTCCTATATAAATTTTGAACTTTATATATAAATAGAACTTGCTATCATGCTTCTATCCCCACCTATACTCTATATCAAGCTTCAAGTGCTTAAAGATCATTTTCCTGTTAGCAGTAAACACTGTGAGCAGTTACACAAAAGAGCAATGAACAGTAGTTATGATTTAATCACAGTTTATTATACAGTCTAAGACTGTGTTTTTGCCATATACTGGCTACTGCGCTAATAAATTTCTTGTAAAAAAATTATTATTACGAAATAAAGCAGCTTAAAAATTTCATTAAAATAAATTTACACTGTTAAAGATTACCCCCAGTTTTACTAAAAAATAATAAGTTAAACACCTAAAACATTGGCCAATGAATAAGCTTTTCTGCTATATAATTAACAAATAATAAAAAAAAGTGTGCCTATGTTATTAGCTGTAATGAAATAAACAATACGTTAGTAATAATAAATCTACAATAGGCTAATTTTTTTGGTTAACTTTCAGTACCCTTTTATTATTGCTTTGTGTGCTTCAATGTCCTTGTAAAACAAAAACCAAAGACCAAAGAAAACTGAGTCTATTCAGCAGAGTATGTGAAAAGCAATCATAACTGTTATTTGCTCAGTGCCAAGAACATTATTTTTAGTAGTAGTAGTCTCACCTCTTATTTTATAGTGTTCCTACTGAGGCTCTACTAGCCTCCAACACATCAGCTATAAGCTGCTTGTGTTCCCCTTATACATCATGATTCCAGTGCACTTAACAAGCTCCGGAATTTTGGATACGGTGTCCTTGTGAAACTTACTCACCTCGTTGCTGAAGTCTGAAGAGTCTCCTTCTTAGTCTCATGTCTACTCAAGTGCAAAGCTAGATTTCGGCAATGTTGCAACCCTTCAATTTTGTAGGTATATAATATTGAATTGTAAATAAATCATTGAAACATAAGTGGTAATCTTAGTATTAGGTTTATATCTAATTTATGATAATTAACCAAGTGAAGTGAGATCTTTGTTTCAACTCCACCATTCAGCATTTTGTTTGTATGTTTGTTTATTTGTTTGTTACACAGTTTTGGTCATACCCATTGACTGATTATTTTCAAATTTGATACAAAGGTGCTTTGAATAAAGCCGGAACAATGTACAAGATTTTTTAAAAATTCACTTCCATTTCAAGATGGCGGCCTCTGATTTAACTATGATGAATGTTCGCGGTTTTAACCAAATGTATTGATCAAATATTTTGAAATTTAGTATGAAGGTACCTTGTATAAGGCCTAGTCGAAAATATTTAATATGTTTTCCCAGTCATTTCTGTTTGAAGATGGCGTCTTCTGATGTAACAATGACGAATGTAGTTACTGGCTATTTCCTGAAATACTGACTGAATGGCAAGACATATAATACTTTTGACTATTTCATGGAGAATTTCAAATAAACTGACCCAGTAACATTTTCCCTAAATATTACAGTTATTAGTAAAATTACCAGAAAGGGTTACAAGTGGGCTGTCATGGGGTGGTGGCCAGGTAATTAATTAAAAATAAGTTTATACTGAAAGGTCTACTATATTTTGAATTACTGGTATTTTAAAGTACAGACTCTTTAATTTTAAAGTTATGTTTAATTCAACTTTTTGACATGAATTTATGGTTTGACTATCCTCATTGTGTTATATGCACTGAGGTCCTTAAACTGTAATCTTTGCTATATTAGGATACAATACTTTCCTTTAATTAAAACTTTAATTCGGAAAGAGGACAAATTTCATTGGTGAATTTCCTGTTGGCATGTTACTACAGTCATCTATATGCTTTCAATCTGCTTTCTCTTCATCAATCAACTTCTCTTTTGATTTCCATGAACCAAAATAAACTTGTTTAAAAATTTTTGGTAAGGATTCAGTAAAAGGTTTGTATATAAATCCATTTAATTTTTTTATTTCTGTAGTTTTAGAATTGGAATTATAAATTACATTTTTGTCAAATCTTAAAATAAGTTATTTTTTTCCAGTAAGAAGTCATATAAGATATTTTAATGCTATATAATAATATTTTTTTCATGTATCATAGGTGGATGTTTGTAGCGTTGTTAACAGCATTTGGCGAAATTATTTGAAATGAGTCTAATTTTTAAGCCCAATGACAAAACAAGAGTTTATTTAATTAATATTGTAGGCAACATATGACTTTAGTAACTGAGTATACTATTACCAGTATTCCCACACTGTAGGGACATCACAGATTTTCGGGATTTTTAAATAACTGGGATTTTTCGAGGAATGGAAATATTTGGGGAGTTTGTAGGGATATGCATGTTGGAAATTTTATATGCAAAATTATACACTTGTGGAATAAAATTATCATTGAATTTTTTATTTCTATAATATTTATAAAAAGGAAAACAAATATAGTGTAGCCCACAAGACGTACTAGTGCTGCGCCCTAACGCATTTAATGAAAGTACAACTGTAGGGTAAAACTTTTCCCGTTGTTTTCAGTCTTGTAAAATAATTTTTACCTATTGTAAGTTTTACTAGACAACCAGAACAAAATTATTATAGGTAACTCTTTTCTGCGATAAAACATTGGTGATTGGCGGGAACTGACGCCTATAAATCACGCTCACCCGTAATTGACACATGACATTAACACCGCTGAACATAACATGTGGCAGTTCATGATAACAATATTTTGATATTTCAGGCCCTACAAAAATGACGTTTTTATGGTTCCTGATTATCCGAAATTTCGTTAATCCTAATAACCCTTGGTCTCATCAAACTTGGATAAATGAGTTTGTAGAGTAAATATTAATCTGTTCTAACAGTGGGCTATGTATCAAAAATATACATTGAACAAGTATATCCATATATAATGTTATTTCCTAAAAATATTAGTTAATTGCAGAGTGTGTGGGTGAGGTATATGGGCAATTAGAGTTTATACATGGTACATGGCTCGGAAAACATGAAATTTAAACAGTGTTAGAAAATATAAAGTAAAAATTTGGTGGGGAATTTATATCAAAAATCGGGAAGTTGTGGGAATTTTCGAATGTGTGGTAGGGAATGCATATGAGACACTGTGGCAACACTGGCACTGAAGTTTATAATTATACTGCTTGCTTTGCTTACTTTATAACTTGAACGTTTGTGTTGTTTTGTTAATTGAAAATGTTGTTTGGTGTTGTGACTGTGTTTTTTATTTTTATGGATTAAGTTAAATGAAAGGTGTAGTATTATGCCATCAGTATTAAAAACTAATGTTTTTTGTTTTGTTCAATAATATTTTAATCACAAATAACTTATTTCTTATTTTAAAGTAATAGTTATATGTTTAGGCGAAATGAGAAACTGAACTTATAAGGACGCTTATTTTGAATTCATAACTTAAATTGTTATCGAGTGTGTTGTTGTACCAGATCTTGGGGTAATTAATTCTAAATCTAAAACTAGCATTTACCTATTGAAACAGTTAGTTTATTAAAAACAATAACAAAGAAAAACAGTACAGTAATGTATTGATGAAACAGCCTTGGCCTAGTATAATCTAACCATGGAAACTTAACAGTTTCAGTTTCTATTGCCGTTAACATGATCACAGTTTTGTAGTATACATTCCTTTTTCTAAAAGTGTATATTGCTTTTTTTACATTAGGTTGGCTAGGTAAGCCACAAAATTAATTTGCATCTATCATAATGTGTCCCCTACAGGTAAACTGTCAAATGATCTTACTATTGAATATTTGCCCTATGTTACAACAATGAAAACTTTATTTTTATTTAAATGCAATAAAATGTAGATATTTTGATTGAAATGCAATTAAATGTAGACTGAATATTATTTTTTTGTAATTGGGCTAGTTTTTAATTACTAATAACAAAATTGTATGATAATATGTTAAATCTTGTTAAGAACTCTAGACCAGCCGTTTCCAAACTATGGGTTGCGACCCACTAGTGGGTTGTGAGAGCAATCCAGATTGATCACAAGAGGGCGAATGGCATAAAACTTTCTGTGTTCACGACTAAAGAAAAAAAATGAAAATTGAAAATATCTTGAGAAATATATTCTGTAATTTCTCAAAAACTGCTTCATTGCCAACTGTAAAATTACACACTAAACATTTTCAAAATAAAGTAAACAAGGTGATAGGTCAGTGAAATCGTGCTGGACTAGTGCTACTACTAGAAATATGACATGTATATAGCTAGGATGAATGAGTTTTGAAAACAAAATAAAATATAAAAAAACTTCATATTTCTTTTAAAATAGTTCTACTTCATCACAAGAAAAGATAAAAGGGTGTATAAGTGAGTTCAAAATTGTTAACCCACTTTTACACCATTTGCTCTTTTTTTCTGATGAAGTGTAATCATTAGACACAAACCAAATATAAAGTTTTATATTTTTGTTTTCTGTATTTTCTAATATAAAATTATATATATATATATATATATATATATATATAATGGTGTTATGATGGGTTATAAAACAAAATTTCAGGATGAGGATGGGTCTCATAAAAAAATGTTAGGAAACCACTGTTCTTGTTTGTTGCTATAATCAAAAATTGTTAATATGAACTTTAAACTTTGTTTGCATTTTATTCATAATTTATACACCAAAATGCTTAATTACACCATCAATAGTAATAACACAAATTATAAAAGTGTGGAAACTACTGGAAGTTCAAAAAAAATTGTAACTAAAAGTGACTCTAATATCCAAACAATTTCTACTGTGTGAAAATAGCTAACTTGTTTTTCATTACAAAAGTGTTCAGTTGAATTAGGAATGAAGTAAGGTTGGACAGATGAAGTTTTTAGTAATAATAAAGATGTAAAAAATGCTTTAATAATTCAATAAATGCTTTACCGAACCACTTCACATTCTAATTCAAGTTTTTTTGGAATTATGAATGCTATTTAGCCACGATGTTGATAACCTGGAATGACCAAAAATCCAATTCTTATTTTTGTTTATTTGTAAACAAATAGATCTGCACTTGTGATTTTAGCTAATATTCAAGGCCTCTGCTAAAAATTGATTTTCCCCCTGGCTACCTTTCGTAATTGCTTATTACAATGAAGCTGAGATGTTTTCTGTAATATTTTTGATTAGTCAGTGGCTTAGTATTTATATTATTAAAATATTTTTATTTGAATCCATTGATTGGATCTGCCTTCCTTTCTTTCTCATGAGTTTTAATCCTGTTATAAGTTTATAATATTTTTGCAAGTATCTTGTTTAAATAAAGTTATAAGTTTATAAATAATCTGTTTTATTATAATTTATCCCATATTTTTATCTAGATCCTCCACTGTCTAAACTCAGTTCATAGGCTGTGTATGATTGACATGGTTACTTTTCCATCCTGAATTATCTATAAGCACCAGGGTATCTGCATATAGCAGATAGTATAAGAGTACTGTTTCAGTTTTGTATTATCACTGCTACATTTCATCCACCATTCTTTTAGGTATCTTTTAGTTAGGCTACATTAATAGACACATTTAAAGTTAAAGAAATATTAAAACGTTTCTAGGCTATACCTTTACTGTTTTCTATTAAGTTTTGCCAACCAGGGTTTCACTTATTACAGCATTATCAAGGCATTTTAACAGACTGAAGTTAAAACTTGCTAACACTGGATATACCATTAGTGAGAACCCTAGTGTGTAATTTTTTCAGCGAAAAACCAAAAAGGTTATCATCGCTGAAACCTCAGTACGAAGGCCTAAAGAACTGGAAGAGGAGTAGATCTTTGGGTTTTGGGAGAGGTATAAACTTAATCATTCATTTAAAACTGAAACAGACTTACCCTGACTAGTAGTATATAGTTACACTACTACTACTACTACTACTACTACTTCTAATGTAATTACCAACTAGTAATTTGGATTTACTAAATGATTAATTTCAAGATTTTCAAATTTTTTGGTTTTGTGCAACAGACTGTTTGATATTTAGTATTTGAATACAAATTCAAAATATTGTAAATTTTCAAGTGGTTTGCAAAACTTGAGTCCGTATGTCTTGACCTCATACTTTTCTTGTGTTTTTCTATTATAATTTAAATTTGAAGACATGTTGACTACATAAGTAGTCTTGCAACATATCAAAAGTTTTAGGACCTAGAAGTGAGCTACTTTCTAGTGGGCTATATTTTCTATTAAAACTTATCCCTCCTAATGTGTAACTATTAGGTAATTTACGTGTATCTGGAAAGTTCAATTTTTGCAATTCTTGTATCACACAAATGGCTTTTTATGTGTGTTCATACGTTTTAGTACTTACAGTGAAATCAATGATAGTGAAATTAATGATATAACATAATTGCTGTAATTAATACAAAAAATGCTTCTTGTAGCTTATAGGTCTATTTGTAATTGCATAGTTGTATGGAACTTGCAGTGATATTTTTTATAAAAAATAGAGACTCATGTGCTGTACAAGGATAGTATATTTTACTCTCGGGATGTATAGGTTTTTTAATCCAACCTGCAGCTTGTAATTAGTTAAAAGTGATACCGGTAACTTTCGTAATTCCTGTTCTTATACATACATTTTAAATCCTGAACAGCAAAATAAAATATTGGTGTTTTGTTCAAAATACATAGTTATTGTTGTAAAATAGTGTTTGCTATATACTTCTGTGAGTGGTTACACAAGCGCAGGCCTATATCAGAAAATCATTGGGGAACACTAACTTTTTCAAAGAATAGGGTTTAAGTTACGATGCTTTTTCCCTTAGGGCAAAAACAATACAATCCATTGTATTTAAATTTATTAATCGGCTTATAGTCTGGCCAATGGCGGAGTAAATTCCAGGGTTCATAGGATTTATAAAGGAAACAGGTCAGTGAAGTTTGATCTTAGAGTCAAAGTTTTAAAGAAACACAGCTCGTAATCATCAGAACCAAGGAAAAGAAAGTGTAGGGTCAATGGCGCCTTGCATTGTCACTATTAAAGCTCACTTTATTGTTTATCTCCTAAGTTTGAAATTAGTATTCTATGGTACTGACCCTCAAGGGAAGCTCATCACTCATGCCTACAAGTACAAAGACTGATTTGTATGTGTGGCTTTTTATCGCACATATAAAAAGCCATTTGTGTGATACAAGAATTGCAAAAATTGAACTTTATTTCCAGATACACATAAATTAATTAAGTTACACATTAGTGCCTTAAGTTACACATAAATAAACATTGTGCATATTTATTACTTAATTTTACTACACACTAGGCAGTAGAATAAAAATATAGCATAATTACACGATAATGATTGACGATTCACTAGTTACACAAATACCTTTACATACAATAAATTCCTGCCCTAGATAGAGTAAGTGCTACTGTCTTTATGATAGTAGACGTTCAACCCCTCCCCACTATGCACATTTCCTCTGAATTTTAACTTTAGAGAAAAGAAAATAGAAAAATCACTTTTAATATTTATATTTTCTCACAAATGTTGCTCATAAATGTTGTCTAGGCTCTAAATGATTTTATTTTACACAGGTTTGCCATAAAAAAAGAGAAACAAGATGGCTAGTCTACATCCAGCATCTTCTGAACTGGAGTTGGTATATCCTTTTTCAACCAGTCACTTGCTGTCTAAGTCTATGAGCTGTTTCAAAATACGGTCAAGATCTACACAGTCATTAGCAACACCTAAAAGAGGCCCAATTGTAAATATCTTTCAATTTGAAGTTATTAACCAGTACTTTTTTTAGAATTAGATATTTGTTTTATTTATGGTTAAAAATGTTTGGTGTTAAATAGTTTACTAACATACTTGCATCATTAAAAATAAATAATAAGTAGTTTATTATTATTATTATTGTTAGAATGGTTTAAATGGTTAGTATTAAATTTACACTTAGTTTAGAACTTAATAGAATTAAGTGAATTAGTTTAGAACCAAAAATTATACAGTTGACTCTGATCAATTTGAAGTTTTCTGCGATTTATAGGATTCCCTAGGTAACATTGTTAAAAAATCTTTAGCAAAATTGTTTATAAAGAAAACTATGTACCTATTCAGAAATTAAAATATTTTTATTAAATGTTATTTACGGCCATGTTTAAGAAGGCTGTTTCAATTTGAGTGGAGCAGCGTACGCCAAAGGCTGCATGGCTAAGTCTAACTATCCTGACTGGATACTAGGCGACCTTCAGATTTAATCCCCCCTGGACCCTTAACTATGCATGCAGTGTTCTATATGGATCTGAATATTTCATTTCCCTAGCTACTTGTGGGATTTTGATGGCCGGAAACAACTCAAAACCTACAAAGCCTAAAATACCCTGCAGAACTGGCAAAAGTGGACATGGGGAACGAAAGAATCTTGAAGGTGAAGGAAACTGTGGGTATGCCTGTATATAGAATCCACAAGCAGTGAATTTAAGCAAATGCTAGATGGACCTACCTTACCTGCAATAAAAAAAGTGAGCATTTGGTTGAATATATTGAATCTGTAAAACTGTCTACAAACGTCCATTGGGAGTATAAAATCACAAACTTAGAAGAGAGGAGGCAGCAGCAAGGGGCTTCCAATTAAATGTAGAAATAGGAAACCTTTCTTGGATGAAACCTTGGGCTGAGAAACAGAATTCTTATAGGGCTGAAATGACAGGGCAAGACTGAAGTACTGTTAGCCAAGAACATTATACCATGGAGAAACAATGCGTAGGGTATGTGTGATGGATAAGAAAATTGCAAATTTCAGCAGGAGACAAAGGGTGTTTGTCTTCCAGGACTCTGAGGACCTCCAGCACCACCTTGAGTGGACTACTAGGGTACCAATGCTACACACACTCGTTGGGGGGGAGGGTTTGTTGTAGGAATTGATTTATGGTTGGAAGTGTGCTTTTACATCATAGGACTGGTAAGGAAGAAAGTGAGCGTGTATAGCAACCTATCCACTTATTAAATGTTGCTATTTGCTATCATATAGCAGGCGTAACAAATTATACAATATTTATGAGTATGCAAGGTGTGGCTAGAAAATAAATTTTTACAACAGATTTAATATTTCTGTGGCAGATTTTCCGAGTTTAAAGAGAAATTTCATATTAAAATGTTGCACCACACTAGTACTAACCATTTTTCTAAAGCAGGACAAATACACGGTACTGTTCACACGACTGCTATAAGCAAACTAGATATCCCAATCATGAAAATGGCGGAGTAGGTAGAACAAGCATTCAAGGTCAACACCCTACCATTGTTAACCATGCGGAATAAATATTACATGCGTACGAAAATCACTTCGTTCCTTTTTTTAATTGGTAGACTTATTTTATAAAAGAGGGAGTATACTGGGTCCTTTATTATTTCTAATATACATAAATGACATTTTTGAGATACAGGTGGAGGGTGGCAAGATACTTTCTTTTGCTGATACAGTAGTCATATATTGTGATAAAACATAGACTGAAGTGCAAAAATAATTACTAAATAAATGTTACTGAAGTGTTACTGAACATTTAAGTAACATTTAAATGTTACTGAAGTGTTACTAAATAAATGTTACTAGATTATTACTAAATTACTAAATTAGATGTATTACTAAATTGGTTAAATAAATTTTCTAGCCACACCTTGTATTCTATTTATTTAAATTTTCCTGGTAAATTACTAGCGTACCTTGGTGAGAGAAGTTGATCTCAAAACTCTCCTCTGAAACTGTAGGCCCTTTCAAGTATGACAGGTCATATCAATTAGACAACTTTAATGTAGTAATCAAGAAAATTAACAATTTTATTTAGAGATTGCTCACAGTAAGCAGTCGGTTCACCTGAATACATATGTGATTACTTTGAATATAGTTAATATATTTTGAAAATTTTGTTGACACAATGAATGTATTTAAGCCCTTCAAAGTCATACATTTTGGGTTGCAACCTGTTAAACTGTTCCCATGCATTTACTTAAGGTACAAGGATTTCAGAATTTTGAGTTGTAAACATTTCAAGAAAAATAAGTTATAAGTATTAAAAAAAAGTTAGAAACATTAAAACATTTTTAAGTTATAAACATTGCAAAAAATACGCAATCAGATTTGTTTCAAGAAACCCTAAAAATTAAACAAATTAATTAATTGGCTGCACACAAAGAAATATGTACGAGTTGAAACCTATTGAACAGTGATTTTTTTACAAATCTATGTTACAAAGATTTCAAAATTTTAGGCTGTAAACACTTCACAATTTTAAGTTGTAAATATTAAAAAAGATATAATTAGATACCTACAGTTTGACCAACCAGAACTGGTCAGTCCTCCCTTCTCCCAGTATTTTGTTCCCTTAAAGGAGAAGAAAAGATCATACCAAAATTAGTGATAAAAAATAGTGCCTTTAAGGGCAGAAAGCCAGAAAAGTATGTTCTGCACCTCCATTTAATTTTGTTTTTATTGCAATAACTGCCAATTATTCTGTCCCCATACAACCAGTTACAATCTGTTTGATGTCAGGTACTAGAACATAGTTAAGATACTGTTGCACTGAAATAATTCAGAACTAGTGCACTACCCTTGAACAGATGGTTAGGCTCGACTTCACTACTTCAAAACTGCCAGTGGTTCCCTGTTTTAATAAACCTTAAGCTGGTCTGATTGATACTGGTGGCATTGTGGACCAGTTAGAACTGTTAAAAATAAAATAACAGTTGCTATTAACTTAGGTTTGTCTATAAATTTGAAGCACTTGGTTTTGCTATTAGGCTTTGTATAAAGTTACATTTAATTAAGCTATCTTAACCCAAAGTTTATAACAGCACTATTAATGCTGATGTATTTTGATTAATACAATTCTGTAGCTTTGTAGTGAAACATTATTTTTTGGGTTACTCAAAATTTGGATTACATATAAATTTATGTTATCATGTTATAAGAGTTTTAACAAAATTAAGTTTACTAAGTTACAAATCTTAATTCACATTGATTATGCATTTTAACAAAATTGGGCTTTAATATTTGCTCACATATAGCTCTTTTATAAATGTTTTCTGAATGGGCATACAGTTTTGTGATACTGAATTTTTATATATTTAAATGTTAAAGAAAGTCTATCATCCTACCTGGTTTTATGGTTGAGCATGCATGGACGATACACTTCGGTCAACGTTCCCAAGGATAATTTTCTGTTTTTCTTTTTTTTTGAGTTTTGACTTTTATACTATAGGGTATATATTTGAATTAACATTTTATAAAACTTATACATTTGTGCGGTTACGTTCTACATGTTAACCTTTTTGTAGCATTTTTTTTATTACAACCGATTACTATAATCTCTTTTGCAAAGTCCTGAGTTGCTCCACTCTAATGTGTCTTTAACAGCTGTTGCTGTATGTACTTTGGCCACTGTGACTACTGTTCCGTAAGCATGCGACATCTACCTGCGTAATTCTGAACTATGTTGCTTTCTAATGTTTGTAAGTACGTTACAGTACTGACCTTGAATCCAAGAGGCTTAGTCGAACAGTAGATCCTTTTATTGCGGTGCCAGGGGCTACCAAACTCCATCACCTCTAAAGAATCAATAAATCAAGAAGGCTGATAATTAAGTGTCTATTACATATTACTTTGCAATAACTAAGGATTTCAACATTTTTTAAATTTGGTATAACTCCCATACTAGCTCTTTCGGAGATGTTAAAACACATATATTTTATTTGAATATTTATGGACTACACTTGAGGAAATTTATATCAAATTCGTTAAGCCAATTTTTAGAATATCTCAGATTTTCAATAATTTTTTGACTAAAAAAATAGTTTTCAAAAAAACTTTTTGAGAATTAAAAATTGGACCTCAAATACGGACAAACGAATCCAATGGGAAGACTACTTTGTAAATTTCATCAAAATTTGTAAAATCAGTTTAATTTCAAACGATGTGCCACAGACACATTGACAGAAAAATAACCAAGTGAAAACCACATTTTTGGAATTCAAAGGGATGTATTTAAAATACAAAAATGAATCTGATGGCAGAAGTCATTTTTTGATATTTGCACCCCGTAGTGGGGTGCAGACTAGCTGCACCTATTGAGAGGGTTTAGATGTCCCTCGCGGTACCCGAGTCTAACACACACTTACACTTAAATTGTAAGTGTAATAAATTGGAGGCGATAATAGCCTCAATGTGCTTTTCGCCTTAAAATAACCAAAAAAAATCTGCATTAGTCTAATTGGCATAAAGTATAAATGTTACGCAAAAAAAAAGATTTTTGCAATGTAATTTTAAAACTTTATGTGCTACTTTTTGTAAATTTTATTTCCGATTACAATGGTGAAATTAGATTTTCTAAAAAGGGTAAAAGTGATTGTGAATGGCATGTTATTACTTTTTCAAAACCATCACATCAGAGACAGTATGCAGTTTTGTAATTTGTATGTTAAGGTTGTTCCCTGCGGTTTCAAATTATTCTAAGTACTGTATAACTGAAGATATTTAATTGCTGTTTTTTATAATTATTATATTTTCTCGTAAAATTTAGGTGGCACGGCTTCCAGTGCAGCAAGTGTCCAGTGTTGACCTCCTGCAATCGACAGACACAACACTAGATGTAAGTACATTAGATTGAGTCTTAAAGTTTATGCTGTAAGTAGGAAATGCCATGGTTTTCATCAATCACCCAGATTTGTAAACATACGTTTGTACTTGTAAGGGTTAATGTCACAAAATTAACTGGAGAGTAGAATCACGTTTTTCCAGTTACCTGAATGTAAGTTATATTGCAACGAAAAACGATTATACAATTGTTCTGTCTTAGAAATGTGCTTTACTAGTTTTAGCCCTTTGTGGTCGGTAATTCGGTTCTTCCTCTCAGCTCAGAAGGCCATACTTACTGGCTATTGTATTTTTGCTGATGAGGTTGTTGATGCTAAATAGTGTTCCATCATCTCAACTTGGACAAAACGCATGTCTTACTTTCTGTTACAGTTTGACTGTCTGGTAGAAAAAGTAAATAGTTCGTAGTGTACTAAAAAGTAAATAATACATAGGTTACTAAAAAGTAAATGGTACGTAGGGTACTAAAAAGTAAATAGTACTTAGGGTACTAAAAAGAAATATTACTTAGGGTACTAAAAAGTAAATAGTATGTAGGGTACTAAAAAGTAAATAGTACATAGGGTACTAAAAAGTAAATATTACATAGGGTAATAAAAAGTAAATAGTATGTAGGGTACTAAAAAGTAAATAGTACTTAGGGTACTAAAAAGTAAATAGTATGTAGGGTACTAAAAAGTAAATAGTACATAGGGTACTAAAAAGTAAGTAGTTCATAGTGTTCTAAAAGTAAATATTACGTAGGGTACTAAAATGTAAATAGTACTTAGGGTACTAAAAAGTAAATAGTATATAGGGTACTAAAAAGTAAATATTACAAAGTATACTAAAAAGTAAATAGTATGTATGGTACATAGTAGACCTATGTTCCACTACTATTTATTTTTTCTTATAAATTATAGATAGAGCCAGTATACTTGGGAAGTGAAATAGATTTATTTCAGAATAACTGACTTAATTCAAAAAGTCATTGACTCAGTTTTTGAGATTTTATCTTACAACTGTTATCGCGTATTTACTAACAATTAGTCAGTCATTCATGCCATGCTTTTACACTTGAAATATTTATATATAACTATTGTAAACCAGTTTTGTTAATCTTGTTAAAATTTAAGCAAATTAGTTCATTAGGTAGGCTAGGTGTACTGGCATTTTGCAATTTTTGACAAGTAATGATTTTTATATGTATGGTAGAGCTACATTGCTACAGCACTTGCTTGTTTTTTGTGACATTATGTTGAATTGATTTAAAATGTACAATTGCAATGTTATTATTAAAAAAATACAGTAGTACCCTGGTTAACGGTCTTCATTTGTTCCAGAACTAAGACTTATCTGTAAAAACTGATGTGCTGGTCAGCATTTACAATAGAGACTTATGGAAAACATTTAAATTTGTTACATATAACAAGAATAATTGAGGTCTCTCCATTAATATGTCAAAAATTAAGAATGAGGAAAATTCACAGAACAGAAGTCACACTTTATTTTAAATAAATTCATACAGATGTAGTTATGTCACCTATACACACACAGGACAAATCATTACTGTATATTTTTTCAGTTCATACTGTAGCATTTTTAGTTCAAGTCAAAGTTTGTCTTTTACTTCTGCAAGTACTTCTTTTAAGACCCATTTAATTAATATTACAAAAAAATTGAAAACAGGATTTAAAGAACAGTTTGAAACACACACACAAAGACATTTAACGTTTTGTTAAATTTAAAAATCAAAAGGTTGTAATATTATAACTGTTTAAATTTTTTAATGGGCTGACAAATTAAACACACAGTAAAAGAGTTGATGACACTAAGTAAAATTAGGTACGATGGCCGAAAATGGAAAAGGAGTAGGCATTTTGAGAACAGATAACTAAGTTATGAGAACAATCATGGAAGTTATTGCCCTACAAAAACCAAACACCAATCATTCAAAGGCTTGTTTGTTTTAAACTCAACACATTGTTAATTTCTTTTGTATAACACAATGTTATCTCTATATTTACACACTGCTTAGTAATAATTTAACAAAATGAAAACACTCTTACAATATGTTCAACCCTTTATCAGAAACCTAAACTGTTATGTGGGTCATTTTACATTCCGTGATTTAGACCGTTGTCCAGGTCGGCCATTAGTCAGAGTAACACTGTATTATTATTAGTGTATTTTCTGTTTCAAATTTGAATTTATACTGTTTAAAATTAATTTAATTAGATTACCATGTTAGGTTGACATTTCATTTTGTTTTTATCACTTCAGTATTAATTTATAATATTGTCAAAATAAAGTAATTCTTGTTTTATATATAATCAATAATAACACTTTTCATAATATTATATTTATTTTGTAAATAAAAACCCCCGCAGGGGGTGCAGACTAACTGCACCTATTGAGAGGATTTAGACGTCCCTTTCGGTACCCTAGTCTAACACACTTACACTTATAATACTACACTTACGACTTTAACACTTTACACTCACATTTAGGGAGACGATAATAGCCTTAATGTGCTTTTCGCCTTAAAATAACAACAACAAACATATAAATAAAAATATTAATTAAAACATTTTCCTACATGTTTATACAGTTTTTTAGATACAAAGAAAACTATACATTAAAAAAATATACATTTAAAAACTATTAATTTCTATATCAATGAACATGATTCAGTGATGAAAATATTATTTGCAGAATTTTTATCCAAGAACTATTATATTGATTGATAAAAGTTATTTATGTGTAAGAATAAATCCAAACACATGTGGTTTGATTCTGAGCGTCCAAGGTGTAACAGGAAAACAGTGCGAGCAGAACGTTGTGGCCTACCCTAGTGTGGCTACGCTGCAGTAAATATTTATCCGATCTGATTTGAAGATCATCGATAGCCCCACATAGTGGCCTTTCAAGCGCAAAGGGTTAACAAATAAGGTGGAAGCTCTAATATGCAGGCTGTTGGAAGGAACGCCATAAAAACAGTTAATATACAAAATATAGAAATGCTAAGATTAAAAATCATAATAAAAATAGTTTTAGTAAAATAAAAACAACATAATTTTATTATTTCTTCAGTCGCTTTAATAAAGGGGTACGTAGTAATTTATCTAATAATATTTTACTGATCTGTTCTTCAAGTAACAATTTATTGAACATTAATTTTAATTATTAAATGTTTTTAGGTAAATAGATTAGTTCCTTCGCCTTCTCCTACGACAACAACTTCCTTTGGATTTGGAGAAAATATACGACATAGAAAGCGCTCACCCAGCTTATCTCATTCAGTATGTACTGTACCCAGTTTACTCATATGTATACTTGCTGTATTGCATTGATTCACAAAAAATAGATGCACATATTTTCTTATTTTGTTAATAAAAAGAGAGGCGTGTCTTACATTTTATGTCAAAAGTGTATTAGTTAATCTAAAAATATTTCTATTCTTGTGGTCCCAAAAATATACTATTTATATATTTTAACAGTAGAATAAAGCGGGAAGCTGCATTACTAGAAGCAAGGTCATTTACTATCTGTCCCACTTTTTACTTTATATACTTAACAGGAAAACTATTCCAAGAAATGAATCTTCACCAAAAATTTAATCATTGATAAGAGAAAAAAATGGATGATATTGGAAATGATGAACGATGATATTCCAATGTCATTTGGAATAGGCAGTCATTAATCCTTCAGAAAGCCATTAACATGTTAGTTACTGATGTATTTAAAGGCTATACTTCTGTAAAAATAAAAAAAATAACACTAGAAAAATGCAATTTGGTATTGATTTCAAGTGTGTTGAATAGCAAGCTTTAACTACTTAACATTTCAGTAAATAAACCTTTCAAGGACTGCGTGTGACCAGAGTATGAAGCTGAAAATTTTACCTACTGAAAACTGACTTATCAGACCATCTGGCAAGATTAAGAAATCATCTGTATGTACAGTTGCAGAATGGGATTCAACTGCATGGAATAAAATAACTGGATTTAGTACTATGATCGAGGGATGTGCCAAACTGTTGTTTTCTAGCAATTGATATGTACATATCAGTTACCGTTGCGCATCAGTTTAATTAATCAAATGCGAAACATTAATTTGTTGACTGGCTGGCTTATTGCTGTTAGTTATTGTCTGAACTATTTTCCTAAATACAGCTAATATCTTAGGAAACTAATTTTTGACATTATTACACAACAGTGATTCCAAATTACCGACAACTTTTACAAGTTTAATGTTAAATCATCGAAGACAAAAAATCACATTACATTTACAAAATAAAGTTACATTTACAAAATAAACTATGGTAAAAAATTAGCACACAAAAACCACAATTCCAAAATAAACGATGGTAAATCTAGTAAAAAAATCACAATTAGGCCTACATTTGTTATTTGTTGATGAACTCCGGCAGTCTGTAGTAAAAAAACACTCCTTATATCCTTAAATTTGTTTATGGTATTAAATTTGCATTGTTCATATGCTACAGGAATTAAACTGATATAACTTTCCTACTTGGTAGTTCGTAAGAAGGATTAAGATCTTTCACAAATGCTTTGAACCCAGAATCTTCCATTACTGAAAATGGTTGAAAATCTTATGTACAGAGTTCTACTAAATGTTTATATATTTTCTTTTTCTGATTTACTCAGATTTTTTAGGAATGTAACGTGAAATTGAGGTTTGAGATATAAACTGGGAAATACTGTTTTGTTCAGAAGGACTGTTTATACGAGAGTGGGTCAGACTAGTACTAGGATTCGGTTCTTGTACTGGTATTACTGTATTTTTTACTGTGACACCAATATTTTCCTCAACAACAGATGACTTATTGAAGCTAGCAACAACCAGTTTATTACAATTCGAAAAAGGCTTAACTGATTTTGATTGACTCTAAATTTATAGTAGAATGTTTCTTCAGTATGTGACTTTTTAAGTTTGTTATTGTTCCTGTCTACGACATTATCTGCCCACATTGAACACAACGTATTTTCTTTTCAAAATACATGACATTGAAGTATGATTGACTCTAAATTTATAGTAGAATGTTTCTTCAGTATGTGACTTTTTAAGTTTGTTATTGTTCCTGTCTACGACATTATCTGCCCACATTGAACACAACGTATTTTCTTTTCAAAATACATGACATTGAAGTATGATTGACTCTAAATTTATAGTAGAATGTTTCTTCAGTATGTGACTTTTTAAGTTTGTTATTGTTCCTGTCTACGACATTATCTGCCCACATTGAACACAACGTATTTTCTTTTCAAAATACATGACATTGAAGTACAACCAAATAGGGCTGTATTTGCTCCTATTCATTTTTTTAAAGTATAATTTTATTACACACTATTCTGGAACTATAAAAAACTATCACAGTAAAAACTAAATTAACTATCACTATTTAACTAAAGTAACAATTGTTTTAACTATTATTTTCTAAACTATACGCTCTATAAAAAACAATAAACACTTCATTATTTAAAAAAAATAATTTCAATGAATAAAGATGTGTAATAATATTGTAGTGCACACTAATAGTACTGTATTATCAGACTTCATACATCACACTACATAGAAACTAGAAAGATCGGACATCAGTTAGGCAGTGGTGGGAAGGAGTGCAGTCAGCAGTCAGTCACACAATCACATTACAGTATAGCTTACAGCTTTCCAACCAACCGTCTCTAGTTCAAATGAATGTGGCATTAGTTTTGACATTAGTGGTTTCTCCATATCAGATGCGCAGCACAACAGTTGTGTGAAGTAAGCCGATGCAAAGCAACTGATGTCGTTGTTTTGGGCCATCAACATTCTCTTCTATGATCATTCAAGAAACGTTATATAACTAAACTAACACACTGGGTACTTTAAAACATGACTTTTTTTTTGGAAAATCGTGATTATGACTATTGATGTCTTCTAACTCAAAAAGTGGTGAAATTAATGGCGAGTTAGACATTGATTATTTAAAGTATTTTTCACCAGTTATAGTAATATTAAAATATATAGTTTCATTATTAACCTAAACTTCACTACATAGTATTAGGTATGTATTATAATCCAGAGGTTTATTTAAGTATTTGGTTATTGTATTTTCAAGTAAGTACAGGAGTACGTATTTATAAAATTTGATTTTTTTAAAAATATTTCTTTCTTTGTAATGTTCCATAAAAATTGTCTGTAAAATTACAGTGCATCTTAGAATAGATGAAATACGGTAATTGATTTATTTAAAACTAATAAACCTATGTTTGTGAAGTAGATTCAGAAAGTACGTTGTGTGAGGCAATAAAAAATATGATATAATTGTTACTATAAATTTTTTACTTACAAATACAATTACATAGCGTATGTTGATGACACACCTCTTTTCTACAAGGCTAAATCCTAAAGTCCTCAAAAAAGAATGCAGAATGATTTCATGAAGTAGTATTGGTGGTGTATGGACAGTTTTTTGTTTATGAGCCCAAAAACTAAGTGTGAAGGCTATCCAGAAAGTACTTACATTTTGGGCTGATATGGCAAGGGGTGGGGCTACCGCTGCCATCTTGGAATGTGGGCGTTCCCTCATTCTTTGCCCACCCAGCTGTGGTAACATGACATTCGTGTTGCTTCTTTTTTTTTTTGAACGTCCGACTATTGTGCACACTTGGGCTAATGCAGACGATGGGATGATTTATAGCATATGAAAATGCCAAGCCCTGGCCGGGAATCAAACCGGGTCGGTGAAAGCCCAGTACGCTATCAACTAGGCCACCGAGACAGCACGTGTTGCTTCTGGTTAGTGAACTACGCATTTTTAAAATGTTTGCTGCAATAGAAAATCTTGTGTTATAAAATGCGATCGGTGATCAGGATTTTGTCAGTTGAAAACAAAAAGCCAATTAGAAATTTCATGACGAACCTTGTAAAGTGTATGGAAACAACCCAACGAGTCAAGGTGGAGTGAGGTAGTACAAATGGCAGCACTAATTCTCATAATGAAGAGTCAAGCGACTAACCAAGCATTATGACGGAGGAACTGTCAACAGTAAATGAGAAAATTCATGAAAACCATTGCTGTATAATTTCAAAACTCTCGTTTGAGTTTCTATTCCAGTGAAACATAAGAATTTTTTGATTTTATAGGTATAGAAAAAGGCACCAAATATTAGGAATTTTTTATACAAGTGTGATATATACATTTTGACTTCCTTTAAAATAGATTTTGTAAATAATACTTTGTACAGTAATATTTTGAAAGATATTAGAATTTTTGTGAAACAAAGTTTACAGGAGTAGACTGTGTATTACATCGTATATAGTAAGATAAATTATTTACAAAATTACAAGAAGTAGAAAACATTTTTAAAAAATTGTCAGTATAATAAACACCAGGAATGTAAAACCTGTATTTAAATGTAAAACTGTTTTAAATACAAATTAAAGCTAAAATATACCTTCCAAGTGTACGTGTTTGTTAACTAGCCACATGAGTGTAGCCGAACTAGTGGGTTCTTACAAGTGCTGGCGTATGTACATATCTTTTCAATAAACTATATAATTCCTTTATTTTTCACTTAAGCTTTAGAAGTAAAAGTTTAGTACATTGTAAAAGTTTATAAGTATGAATGTGGTTTGCTTGTTTGAATTTTGATATTTCTGTTTGTAATACCAAAACAAAAATTCAGAGTTAAACGTAATTTGCCTTGTATCTTTGAAACAGAAACGTATACAAAATGTAAAACGCGGACAGCATTCCCACATACAAGACTTTTAACATTAGATATAAAATGTAATTTTATCGTAACTAGTAGCGGTGCAATCTGTGTCACTAATTAATATTGTATTATTGTTGATTAATATTGTCAACAACAATAATCAATATTGTCATATTGATTAATAGATTTAATATTGCAACAGGGTCCCCAGGCTTTTAAATAAGTTTAAGTTTGAAGCTCTAGTCTATTCTGTAAATGCATTTTCTTCTTCTTTTCGTTTCACCCTCTTTGGGGTACGCTGAATCAATCATTTCTTGCGCGCTGTACTTTTCTTTGTTCCCAGTAGCTTAAATGCATTTTATTGTAATAAAAAACAAAAAGAATTATATTTTTATTTAGCGAGGGTCCAGCCCCAGTGGTCGAGGAAGAGGTTCAAGTCCTGGAGGACTTGAACCGGCAGTGCTTGATGCAGTTAAAAGAAGAGTTCGTAGGGTACAACAAGCTAGACTTTATCTTCTGCAACAGCCAGGACCTAATTCTTTTCTTGTTGGAGGCGATTCTCCTGAACATAAGTACAAAGTTGTTATAGGGCCTCAGGTAAGGAAATACTGAAATATCTGTAGAAATAAATATTTTTGTGAAATTGACCAACAATAAATGGTGCAGAAATATTACACAAACTTTCTCTAATGTGGGTTGTCCTGTCAGATAGTGATTTTTGAATATGTGTTTGTTTTATTTTGTACCTTATTGTCTAATGAACACATATATTCACCCGTGGAAAATAATTTTTTTAAAGATTACTTACGATTTTAGGCAGTTTTTTATGGAACTATATTGTGGCGTCATTGCATTTACATTGCATTGCTCGTTATTATTAACTACATGTACTTACTGCTCATGCACATTACAAATTCTGACAGCCATTACTACATGTTAAGGTTAATTCCTTTTTTTGTTGGTTTGTTCTCGTAATGAAAACATTGTTAAAATGGTGACCATTATTTGTGAACTTTGCGATTTGTTTTTTCCCCCATAAGTTCACCATTTAACAACTGTGTCAGTTACATTATTAAGTATTTAAAAAAAAGTTTTTTGTTGTTTTAGCGATAAAAAACACTACCTACAGGATAACCACTAGTTCAGTAAAATAGCTTTTTCACCCAACTCCATGTCAGTTAGGTTAGCAAGTATTATTTCATTTAAATAAAAGTGTTTTTTTCATGCAACAACTGTGTTAGTTAGGTTCACTAACCAACAACCGTCCGTGTCAGTTAGGTTATTGAGTATTCTTTAGAAAAAAAAGAAAGGTGTTTTTATCACCCATCAACTGTAAAAAGAAGTAAAAGGTTTTTCATCGTTTTAACAATTTAAAACACATCACCTACTTTTGTGCGGTAGCAATTTTGAGGTTATGCATGTCACTTTTATTTTCGTTTTTTATCGTACTTCTCTTGCTTTATACGCTTTTATATTTTGGATTATTGCTTCTGGCATGTAATTAAGGGTTTTAGTAAAAAAATTACCAAAAAATTGTAGACAACCTACACTGCATATTTATAAATTCCCCTAAACATTTCAAACAAAAAACCCGAAAAGTTTATATTTCTCAAAATTGTTCATCAGATTTTGCACAAATAGTATAGAGAAATGTATTCTGTTTGGTTACTTTGGAGCAAAATATGTAAAATGTTAAAGCCGATTTAGGAAAATTCAATTATTAATTTTTTTTTATCAAAATATGGTTTTAAAAAAATATTTTCTGAAAATATTAAAAGATGTTCCTGAGGTAACGAGACCGACACCAAATTTCAAAATTGACAATTTGTACAGCCTCCAGCAATTCCAGAGATAGAAACACAGAAACATCCAAGTAAAAACCACGTTTTTGATTTATAGTGACCTGATAAATGATCACTGCTTTCTTTATTTTGTGTTAGGATTCGGTGGTCAATGTGGCTAAGATACTGTTCAGACTTCCGCATCTTGGAATTGCTCATCTTAGTGTTGTGTGTTCCAGATGCAGTTACAGCTATAGATTTTCTCTTTCTGATCACTCACTCTCATTAGTCTCACTGTTATAAAAGATGGACATTAAAATGTAAAAAAACTGTGTTTAGTGTAAAAGTATTTGTAACTAACGTATCTTCATTTATATTTTACAGTCTTGTAGTTGCGGACGAGATCCCCACTGCCTACATTTGTTGTTCGTCATGTTGCGGGTGTTCCAGGTACCGGAGACAGATTCCAGGATATACGCAAAGACTTTAAAAAACTATGAGGTAATTTTCAACATACAATAGAGCATTGATAATCTGATCTAATTCATAACTTTATCAGGTAATAGTTAGGTTAGGTTATTTGTATTTTCCAAAATAAACTGACGACGATATTATAACTATAAATGTTTATTATTATTAGTTTATTTACCACATAAGGTATGATTAGTGATGTAGGTAAATGCCCAGTGGGCTGGACATTTATAAAATGGGTATTTGTCCAAAACATTTTTAAGCTCCCAAAATCGGGGCATTTATTGACTTTTTTTTAGATTTTAGCACATTAATAATTATTAGAACTTATAAAAACCATTAAAATTATTGTAAAAGATACATTGCATTAATAAAAATACAAGGGATAGACTAGAATAAGTGTTACACATAAATTACTATATTTTTATCAGAGCTTTGATCATAAAATGTGTAATAATTCCTAAATTTTTCTAGTAATATTTAAGTAGTTTCAGCTGTAGCTTTTAAACGATTATGAGTAATTTATTTATTAAGTTAGCTAAGCACTCTTAATCATTATTATTTTGTGTATGTTAGTTTAGTCAAGAGAACAACAATAACACAAAGCCACATCCTAAAAGCACTGTTTGATGAAATGTCAGCAACTGACATGAAGTTCAAAAATAACATTTCATTGAAGGTCCCAGGAAAGACAAGACGGGGGAGTCACATTTTTTGCCTTAAGGGTTTGTAAACTAACAAAGTTGTCCTACAAGTCGTAGTCAGTGTAAAGGTGCAATCTTACTTTAAGCCAGAAACAAAGAAGAGGATTCTCGATGATGTTTTCTGAACTGAGAGCCTGATTATGCGTAAAATTATAACCTTTGAGTCAAGTGAGCCACTAAGTCATACTATAACCACAAAGTTCAATAACTAGAAGCAGTGAGAAGCTTCTGTCATCTCCACTGATATCTACAGAAAAAAAGGCAATCTTAACTAAATTTAAAGAATTTGGTTTGGCACTGATTCACCTAGCACCTAATCTTCTTGATTCAGCAGCACAAGGTTGTAAACTAAAGCCTGTTTAGATACTTAATTCAGTAAGCTGTGTGTGCAACTCAGTAAAGTATACAGGATTAGATGTACTTGAAGTGAGAGGAAACAGCCGATTACAGGGACAAATAAGGGATTTAGTCGACAGTTTTGTGACAAGGAGTAGGACTGGAAAGTAACAACACATAAATCCTTTACTGTAGTAGCGAGAAGAGGGACCTGTGAACTAGCAGAAGTTGCAGTTGAAATTCTTGGAGCACCAATGACATTTTAACGAATGTTTAGCACCTTAGTGTGGATCCAGATTGAAAAAAAAAAGAAATATATATGACAGTTGACCAAGACTTTTTTGGCTTACAATTGGAAAAGATGCAAAGAACTCAAATCACAGAAAAAATTTCAAGAGGAAGGCGGAAAAAACCTTGTTGCAGATAGAAAAGGAAATCTTATAGTTTGATAAATGAGACGAATTTGAATCTGAAATACTTTACTCCGCAGAGGACAAAGGTAAAAATGAAGACCTTGAAGAAAAAATTAACCAATTTCATTTTGCTTGTTTGTTATCCTTATGAAGTTTAATGGTTTATTTATTTTTTTGGGTGGCCTAGCCTAATAATGGTTAGCCTATTTATAATACTGAAGTAAAAATAGTATGAATGTGTTGGTCAAATCATATTACCCAAAACCAAAACAACACTTAGTACTATTTTAATCTGTAGACAGCAATTATATATATATATATATATATATATATATATATATATATATATATATGTAAGTATTATCAGTAAGCGTTTGTTTGACAATAATCAGTATCTCTAAAAAATATATAAGTCCTGGGCATTTGCTTGGGAATTTTACCTGGGCATTTGCCCTAATTTATAAATGCCTAACATTTCAAGTGATACTTTAAAAATCATTTTCGCAAAGGGCTTTTAGGCATGCTTTGCTTTATATCAAAGATTAAAATCTTTATAATATTGCCGCTTTGTAAAGAGTAATCCCGTAACTTCCTGTCTCATCCTGTCAGTTCCTGGTAAAATTTTAAAATTCTATTGTTATCTTTAATTTGTTTACTTTATGAAAGTTTCACGATTTTACACATTATGTAATATATTTTGTGGAGTAACAAGTTCTGATACTATAAATAATTTCTTCGGTAAATTTGCTAATCAGTATAGTACGTAAATATACTGAATCTTCGAGGTTGTAACACAATTTATAAATATGCCAGAATACTGTGGTAAAAGGAGTATTGTAGTGTACATATTACTTATAACATGACACTTAGATGTCTTCTATAAACCTTTTGTGTTACTTATCAGGTAAAACATAACTTAATATTATATTAACGTACTCAAAATGTCCATTCCATATTTAAATATAAGCCTGATTGAGTATAGAATAAGCAAAGTGAGGGTGGAGAAAGTTGATGGTCTAGCCTTGTTGTTTATCTCTAAGATTTGTTTAAGAAAGAACATAGTTGTCAGTTATTTGTCGTCAGCTTTTGATACATCTACAATTATTCAAGAGTATTTATTATATGAAGATGTAAACCTACAGCGATTAATTTATAACACACTGCCAAGTTCAACAGAGACGAAGCGACGGAAATAATTTATTTATGAAGAAATCTTACTTTATTATTTAGGTAATAAAATTATTAAAGCCTTATTACAATTTAGTGCACAGTTGTAAAAATTCGGAACAAAACATTCAGTTTTTGAGAATACGTATGTAACACTGAAATCTGTAAGCGTGCATTTTCTAGAACTTGATAACGATTATGGAATGTTATGTTTACAATGACCATTATGCCTACTCCACAATTCATCCCATCAAAGAGCACTGTTTATATATTTTTGCTTAGGATTGTATAACAAAATCAGATTTGTTTGTGTAAATCAGATTTGATGTCGTTAAATGTCACACATAGACGCTAAGATGACAATTCTAAGCATGAGGACTTTTTCTCAATTACTGAAAATATGGCAGACGTAAATTAAATTACCCCTAACACTCATTTATAAATAAACAATCTATCTGTGTCTTCTTACTTCACAGAATTGCATAGAGTAATGCAGTTGTAATGGCGGTTTATCAAATTATCAATCAATAAATATAATTTAATTATTGTAACATAGCCACTGGACCACATATTCAAATGATTAGGATTATATACCTATTCTTCCCGTCAGTGGTCTATCAACTCACCTCATAGAGGCTACTGCGGTTTCAAAACTCTATGGTTTCATCTTCAAGCCATACAAAATGTTAAATCCCTCTGTCGAGGTCGTCACAAAGTCAAACAAAACATTAAAACATACATCACAAACACTAAGCACAATTACACATTTAAAATGTTCATCACGAAATTCGGCTTGGCGCGTGTGTAGCTTGGCCAAGCCGAATTTCGTAATGAATATTTTAAATGTGTAATTGTGCTTAGTGTTTGTGATGTATGTTTTAATGTTTTGTTTGACTTTGTGACGACCTCGACAGAAGGATTTAACATTTTGTATGGCCTGAAGATGAAACTATAGAGTTTCGAAACCACGGTAGCCTTTATGAGGTGAGTTGATAGACCACTGACGGGAAGAATAGGTATATAATCCTAATCAATAAATATAATATAGCAGTAATACCTCACCAACCATGGCGGTTTGGTTCGACAAAAAGGGTTCATGAATCCATGGTTAGTGAAGGATACATGATTTATTGTTATTTATTTACTAAACCTGTATATTTACAGTGACTGACATGTAACTGCAGAGAGAAACAAATCTCTGTACGCCGACTGGTACCTTAAAACTACTTACAAAATTAAACAATATTCAAATAAAGTTACCCTACAACATGTTTTTACATATTTCATATTCAATAACCACAACCATCAGCTCGCATTCAATAACCACAATTATCAGTTGTATTTAACATCCATTTTTTCATCCTTATTTTTAAAGTACTCTTATTGAGTGACAATGCTTTCATATCCCAAGGCAGTAAACTGTGTACATTTATTCCTCTTATATAACTGTTTTTCTCACTTTTTTTTTTTTTTGTAATATTACGCTTTTATTCCTTGTCATACTATTTGAATTTATATCAACGGAACAATAAAGATTTAAAAATGAAAAGTTGCACTAGTGTTAAAGGTTTCTTTTCTGTGAAAAATTCATTTTTATTTATAATTTTAAAAATTCTGTTTTACAATGTCTGAAGGAGAGACATACAATTGTTGTGTGCCCTACCACAAACTATTTTAACTCGCAATACTTTGGAAAAAACGTAATATATAAGCATTCACATATTATCATTCACTGTTTTTCGCAATTATAAAATACAAAAATCAAATATTTAGATTACATATTCAATGTGTTTATCCCACCATTAAAATAAAAAACAACACCTAATTATTTATAATATTCAACTGTGTATAAAATTATCTAATTTTGATCTCAAGCTCTTCAGGAACAATCTTTACAATCGCCAAAAGTAATATAAACCGTTTTGTCAACAGAGACAATCTATTAAGAGCAGCCATCTGTTACATCAAGTAAGATATTCACTGTGCTGATAGTATCTTTTCAAGTATCTTCAGACAAAATTATTGCTGTTATCATCAGCATAAGAAATAATACAGCCTTCTTGGATATTTAAAAGGTCATTAAAATAAAGTATAAACATCAACAGTACAAGTATAGTACCATGTATGGGTACTATATCTGCAATCTTAAGTGCATTAGGCCAAGTCGATTTCTCAATACACAAATTAATAATATAACTTAACGGTTCATTAACAAATTCAGCTATAGTTTTCAACATTTGAGCACTAATCTAGTCAACACCACCCTTTTTTTAGAAATAATTTTATAAATTTCAATGTGGTTAGTTGGATTGATAAAAAATATTCTTGGGTTCGTCTGAGGCATCTTTATGGATGTATTATCTAATTGTTTAATCTTTGTACTTAACTCGTTCTCCATTGTACAAAAAATCACTTATGCGCACAGCTATTTATACATGTTCAGCAACTTTGCTTTATATCATTTATAATAATATTTAAATACAGTTTATTTTTTGATTTTATGGCATTTATAAAGTCCCATAATTTTCTAGGTTCATTCAATTTTTTTTCAGATTGTTTTCCATCAAATTTTCTTTTGGCCACTGGCAATAGCTTTATTTAGTTCCTTAAGAAATTCATTATATTTTAACTTTAATTCAGTATTACTTTTATCTTTCATGAGTCCCTGATACATATTTCCTTTCTCTTGCATAACAAAATGATTTCGTCAGTTATCTAATTTTTCCTATCCTTAAATTGTTTTTATTTTTATTTTTGAATCATTGCTACTATTCTGGGTACTTGAAACAAAAACGTTTAATGCTACAATTAGGATCAGTAATTTAGTATACATACCAAGTAGAACAGCCTGCATTGAATCATAATTTATTAAAATCAGTATAGAAAGAAATATTCTCTCGTATTTGTTAAAAGTTTACTTTTTATTTTCATAAACTATGTATAATGATCAGAAATAGAATTTTTAAGTGTATATGCTTTAAAATTTAGCTTACCAGCATTATAAGAAGCATTATCAATACGTGTACCGATATTAATCTTTATTTCTGATGTTCTTCAATGCTGTCAAAAACCCATTTTTTAAATTTAAAAAAAAAATTCCTGTGAATAGATATCATATTTAAGAATATCAATATAAAATCTCCCACTACAAAATGATTCTTAAATTTATTCATATCTTTTAGATATATTTTCAAATTATAAATAAATTCAATTTTAGTCATATGATGTGATCTTTAAAGTGCATATATATATATATATATATATATATATATATACACACACACACACACACACACACACACACACACACACACACACATCATCATCATCATCTGCCTTATTTAATGTACTCTCATTATAATACATTTTATATCCAAATAATTAGTAGAAATTACTTTGTACTTTATCCCATGTTTCTGAACCATATAAAAAGGTTTTATACTCAGACTTTCAATAAAAATTTCCAGTGTTTCAAAATTTGCCTTAATTATTAAGATACACATTAAATACATATACAGTGGTACCCTAGTTAACGGTCTTAATTCGTTCCAGAACTAAAACTGTTATCTAAGCAGAGTGCTGTTCAAGTCAGCGTTTACAATAGAGACTTATGGGAAACATTTTAATTTGTTACGTAGGAAAAAATAGTTGAGTGCTCACTATTAACATGTCAAAGATGAAGAATGAAGAAAATTCACAGAAGTCGTACATTATTTTAACAATTCATATGAATGTAATTATTTCACACATTTACACACAGGAAAAATCAATACTTATATTTGTTTAGTTCATACTGTAGCTTTTTTAGTTAAATTGTCAAAGTTTGTCTTTTAATTCCACTATCACAAGCACTTCTTTTAAGGCCCATTGAATTAATATTAAAAAATATAATTGAAAACAGGATTTAAACAACAATTTGAAACTCGTACACAAAGACACTTAATGTTTTGTTAAATTTAAAAATCAAAAGTATGTAACACAATAATAACTGTTTAAAATTTTTAACTGCCTAACAAACATACAGTAAAAGAGTTGATGACACAATAAGTAAAATTAGGTACGATAACAGAAAAGGGAATAGGAGTGGGTATTCTGAGAACAGATAACTAAGAAATATAGTGTTATTGCCCTACAAAAACCAAATATTCATCAATGAAAGGCTTGTTTGTGTTAACTCAGCACAATGTTTATTTCTGTAGCACAGCACAATGTTATTTCTATAATAACACATTTGCTTAAAAATAATTTAACAAAATCAAAACACTCTAATAATATGTTCAGCCGGATCCAAAACCTAAACTGTTATGCGGGTCATTTTTCATTCCATGAATTAGACCATTGTCTGATATGATCGTTGTCCAGGTCAGCCGTCAGCCGGGTTATCACTGTATTATTATTTATACACACTATTTACAGTATTATATATTAAAATTCCTTTTGGCGTAGTAACAAATAATTGACAAGTTCCTGTACTGTAAGTAATTTCTGCGGTAAATCTGTTAATTGGTTAAGTACGTAAACATAACGACTAATTTTGAAATTGCAAATAACACAGTTTATAAATATTCCAGAATACTGTGGGAATAAAGGAGTGCAAGGAGGAGGAATACTGTACGTATTACTTTTAACATGATACTTATGTCTTCTGTAAACCTTTTGTGTTACTTATCAAGTTAAACATAAACGTAACATTATATTAACATACTCAGGTGTCCATTCCATATTTAAATGTAAGCCTGTTTGAGAGTAGAATTAATAAACAATGTGAAGGTAGAGAAAGTTGATGGTTTATAGTTGTTGCTTATGTGTAGGAATTGCTTAAGTATATTATAAGAGTAATCAGTTATTTGTCATTTGATACATCTACAGTCAATTGTATATATTACATTATAATTTGTAATAACGCTCAACCAAGTTCAATAAAGCGGCAGCAGTAAGTAAAACATATTTTATTATTTAAGTAAATAAAAATTACTAAACCTTTTTTACAATTTGGTTTGCATTCGTGAAGCTTCGAAACAAAACATGCACCATGTGAGAATATGTATATAACACTGAAGTCTGTCAGCGTGCATTTCTCGGAACTTTATAACAGGTATGGAACTTTATAACAGGTAGTGTGTACAGTAGATATTATACTAATTTCTCAAGTCGTCCAGTCAAAGAGCACTATTTATATAATTGTTTATTAGGGCCTAATAACAAATAATCTGATTTGTACACAGAAATCAGATTTTATTTTGTTAAATGTCATATATAGTCGTTAAGCTGGCAGTTCTAAGTACGCGAACCTTTTTCTGAACTGTTGAAAGTGTGACAGACATAAAGAAAACTATCCTCAACTGCATTTGTAAGTAAACAAAATCTCTGCCCCTCCTATAAATAAATAAATAAAAATAGGAAGGGTGAGAGGATAAATTGACCCCCACTTCTCCCTCCCCTCTTGTGGTTAGCATAGTATTAAATGTAAGGCCTAAATTATTCCCACACCTTTCCTCCCAACTCACGGTGGTACCTAAGCCTCACACCCACCCATCAGAATTGAGTATATTACTTCATCCCGTTCCTAAGCTTCGTCACCACTAAATGACTATAAACTACTTGTAGGAATCTGATCGAGGTCTATAAATGCTCAAATGAAAGGTTTTGAACTCTACTTTTGAAAGCTGTATAGCAAAATTTTTTGGTTCACGTAGTCTAATATGGCAGCCAAAACCATATTGGCTGGCGTTTTTGCATAAAAACAAAAAAACTGAGTCTCATAAATCTACATAGGTTTATGTAGGTATGTAGGGATTTTTGGGGTCCCTGATCATGAATCGGAAGTCAGGTTTGCAAAATTCAAGACGGCAGATCCAGTATGGAGGATGATATTTTCTAAAATGAACTGATTCACTCCAAATTTTGTATTTAGAATTTTTAGAGTCACTGATCATGAATCCAGTCAGGTTTCTAAATTCAAGATGGAGCACATGATTTTTTAAAATAAACTGATTTATGCAAAATTTGATGTTTGGAGATTATTAAGTACATGGGGTACGAGGGGATTATTATATAGGGGATTCAGTGGTTGATGTGACTAAAGCACCAGCCAGTGTACTGACTCTCTGAACTGCGCACCTTAAGGTTCTTAGTTCTAACCATTATTACTCCTGTTGCTTTTCCCTTACCATTAATGTAACTTCCCTTCCCTCATCCTCATTAGTCTAACTGGCAAAGTTTGGACATAAACAAAAAGCATGTCGGATGGACAATAGGAAGTAGGTCTAATCAATTTGGCTACTAATAACTATTTTCCAGATATCAAAGAAAAAGTTAATAAAAAATTTGTAGTGATAGGGGGTTAGCGGAAATACTAAAATTACCTACAAAGTCTTATACATTGGAGAAATTTGAAAACTATACCAATCCCATATTCTACTCTGTAGTTTCTTTTTTCTGAGCATGTGAATCAACGACAGATTTAAAATAAAATTCACTGTTCGGATGAAATATTTACTAACATATTTTTCCTGTAAACCAACAGTTTTTTTTACAGCAAAATGGTAATCAGTCAATGATAAATACTTGTACCCATCCTGTAAGTGTAATGATGGAACTTGCACTGATCTTCAAGATAGGATTGTTCATAGCGGGTACTGCCAAATTAATTGACTCAATCACCGATCACTGTCCTGTTTTACTTTTGATATATGGAACCAATATTAAATGTTAAATTCAGGAAACTTTTGAAATAAACGAAAAAAAAATTCTGAAGCTATGCAGTCATCACCGGTGAACAATGGCAAGAAGTGACCAACGCTCAAAATAATGAAGACGCATTAGAATTATTAAAAAATAAAATTCAGACTATCAATAAACTTGCACTCAGAATTAAGCAAAAAATTAAAAACCAGTGAAAGACCTGGATTACTCCTGCTCTCATAAATTCAGTTAATACCAAGAACAAAATGTATAAAGCTTGGAAGAATAATCTAGACGATTCAGTAAAAAAGACCAGTATTTAAATAATGAAAAAGGACAAACCATTACTCAGGACTGCTAAAAATAGATATGAAAAAACAACCACAAAACGCTGATTCTAAAAAAAAAAATTTTTTTTTTGAAAATATGTCAATAGTAAACTGGACTGTATTACAAAAAGTTAAACAATAAATCATACCTTAATAATGAATTAAACACCAATGACTAGACAAAGGTTAATTATTTTAATAAATTTTTTAATACAAATCCAGACTGAACAACAGTGTGACTCCTCCTATTCTACAGCTTGAAATTCCAAGTACAGTAATACCCTGATTGGTTTATGGTCGACCTGGATAATGGATAATTCATGGAATGAAAAATGACCCTTGTAACAGTTTAGGTTTCAGATAAAGGGCTGAACATATTATAAGTGTTTTCATTTTGTTAAATTATTTCTAAGCACATGTGTAAATACAGAAATAACATTGTGCTGTGTTACAGAAATAAATATTGTCCTGAATTAACACAAACAAGCCTTTGATTGATGGGTGTTTGTAGGGCAATAACAGGATATTTCTTAGTTACCTGTTCTCATAAGCCCTACTCCTATTCCCTTTTCTGTCATCATAGTTAATTTTACTTAGTGTGTCATCAACTCTTTTACTGTGTGTTTAATTTGTTAGCCCGTTAAACACACTTGTTTACCGGATGAGTGTTTCAATTTAATATACTTTTCTATGTCTTCGATTTCGTAACCCTGTAGATAGTTTTCTTATTAAACTCTATGAGGTCTAAGTTCACATCTCCTAAAAACAAGTGATTGGCAACAGCTTCGTTACATGAAATAATAAGTTTTTCATGATAGTCCACAAATTTTAAAATATTTTTGCATAATTCTATAACAAGACTAGTGATTTTTTAAATCATTAGTTCATCAATAGTTTGGTACTGTTGGTTTTTACATAAATAATCATTCCAAATGCTTTATTTATTCTGCCAATATTTTCAAAATGTGTATATTGTGTTAAATATATAATCCTGACATTATCTACAAGCCAAGCCTTGGTGCATTTTATCACATCTGATTTTTATCACTGGTTCAAGTTTTAATATATTTTTTTAATGCTTCTAAAGTTTACAAGCAGGAGCAGAAGCTCAGAGTCACAAAAATGGGGTTGAGATTAATTTCTGCTGTACTATTCAAATCATCATTAAGTTTATATTCTTTTCAGTAAAACAATTAATTAAAAGTAAATATTTTCTGATATATAGTATTATCTAACTTTGTTTTAAATGTGTTAACTTTGTTTTATAGTACCTGTTTTAAATGGTGGATCTGGTTTCCAGGGGTAGTTTGTGTCGATGACATACTGCTCCCATTGTACTTTTATATCAGTTATAAGTATCATCAGCAGAATGATCTTTTTTTAGTTGAGTATTTGTTAGCATTAATACATTTTTTGTACCTGTACCATGATTACATAAACATTTATATCATGATTGTTGCCTTTTAAAAGTGTCTGCACTTTCTCAAAGAATGGTTATATCTATAGCAGTTTTAACATTTAATATTAAAACTGTCATATACTCTGCAATTTTGAAATCCAATAACAGAATTAGCCTTCATTATCATAACATATGCATCAGAAGTTGCGTATGCTAGTGCTCATATACTCTGCAATTTTGAAATCCAATAACAGAATTAGCTTTCATTATCATAGCATATGCATCAGAAGTTACGTATGCTAGTGCAGCATGGTTGTTATTTCTCTGTATTTATGCACAATTTTACACTATTATCGAGGCAGCTGACGTGAGCAGCTGATGGGCTTAGCGACCCCACCATACCTCTAGCTCATTCTACTCTCACTCACTTACTCCACATACACACAACATACACACCACATATATACACACACACTCTCTCACACAAACACATTTACACCCGCAGAGGGGGGGCAGACTAGCTGCACCTAATGAGAGGACCTAGACGAACCTCATGCGGCACCGAGTGTAACACACACTTACACTTACAGCACTATACTTCTACGATTTAAACACTTTACACACACATACGTACATTTAGGGATTTGCTGTACTTGTTCCGTTATGTCTGGGAGTGGCAATACTGCTTGGTTTCCTTTAGGCGGGGCCAAGTATGTGGAACCTGATGTGTGCCTAGCACTGCCGAGGACCTCTGATGGGATAAGTTCTGGGACCGAGCAGCCTATAGGCGTCTGGCAAGCACATGAGCGTTGAGTTATGGGTGTCGGAGCCCATAGCTGAGTCTATCGAAACAAGTGGTTGCATTCTGTGAGTTCATAGAGGCGGCTGCCAGTGGTACTTGGGTTTGGGGAACCGTAACTGTGTACAGAACCCAATCCTAAAATATTCTGGAGTGCTGACAGACCATGTATTTCGGCTCCAGGATATCTGGAGGTCCCCCCACTTTTTTTTTTTTTTTTTTTTTTTTTTTTTTTTTTTGTTTGGGGTTCGCTTTAGTTCGAGTATCCTGGGCTGCTGGTGGTCGTCTGGGTGCACCCTGTGCCAGTTGTTCAAACATCTTCGTTCATGAATCGCTCGGTAAAACAAACTATGGATGAAATAACCAAAAACGCCAAAATTTCGTTGAAGAGACATCGTTCAACTGTATCTGATGAGTCTTCCAGTTCAGATAATCATGATGTAGAATCGTTGGTAGCTTCAATTTCAGAACTACCAACTCCAAAATTTTTAGTGTTTAGCAATCAGGAGGAAGGGGCAGATCTGTCAAAGACGTCGCCCTTCCTTATACATAAAGCGATTTAGGGTAGAGCAGGTTCTGTAGCTTCTATTAAGAAGTTACAGAATGGAACATTATTAGTGGAAACTAAAAATGAGAAACAGAGCAGCTCGTTGATGAAAATGACCTCCTTCTTCGACCTGGTCAAGGTATCTGTGGTACCCACAGGTCTTTGAACTCAGCGAAGGGGTTATTACATGTAGAGATCTTTTACATGTAAGTCTCGAGGAGATAAAAGCGGAACTAGCATCGAGTCCGTGATTGGCGTGACACGCATAATGCGCAGCATAAATGGGCAGAAGGTATCAACTCCCTCGTTGATACTAACCTTTGGGAAACCTACACTACCTGAATTCATTTATGCCGGATACCAACGGCTTTCAGTGCGACCATATGTTCCGAACCCTCGACGTTGCTTCAAATGTCAGTGCTTGGGCATATGAGTTCTTCTTGTACAAAGCCGGAGGTATGTGGCCAGTGTGGAAGTAAAGGCCATAGCAGTGATGGATGCACAAATGACACCAAGTGCTCGAATGCGGGGCGATCACCCAGCTAGATCGTTCAACTGCCCTAAATTTAAGGAAGAAAAAGCTATCCTCACAATAATGGCAAAGGATAAACTATCCTTTTCAGATGCGAAAAAAGGTTTTAAGGTTTCCCAATCTCCAGTGGAAGGCAAATCATTTGCTGCTGCTACTGCTTCATCAAGCTCTAAGCAGTCATCCTGTGCTAATTGTAACGAGCTCTCAAAGCGGTTAAAGCATTGACTGATCAGATAGCTAAACTGCTAGCCCTGTTTTCCTCTGGTTCTGCTCCTGCTCCTGCTTCTGCACCAGAGAAGACTGTGTCTTCAGTTTCACATAGTCCTGATACAGTAAAAACTTTAACCGATAAAAGTCAGACTACAAAAAAGGCTGTACAAAAAAATCCACTTCTGTCTAAGTCACAGGTACTTAAGCCTGTTGACAAGAAGATCCCTCCAGGCCTTGAGTATTTTTAAAAAAGAAAGCGAATACCGCTCCTCCGTCAGTTGGGGAAAAAATAAAATTACTAACATTGCAGGAAACAAACCTGTTAAAAAAATAGGAAAAAGTCTTAAAGGAGGTCCCACTGCTAAACCTCCACAAATCAAATCCAAAAATCATCCGACTCGGACATCAGTCACAGTAGTGATTCGATGTCTGTAGAATATAATACATCAAAATTATTACCTGAAGAAAGTAAATCGAATCCTGTAATAAATTAATCCTTTATGTATAATTCAATGCCTGCAATTTGAATGAAAAATAATCTCATACAATGGAATATTAATGGAGTAAGAAGCCATATTGAAGACCTAAAAGTTCTTGTGAGAGATTCGTCTCCTTTAATAATATGCCTTCAAGAAAGCACACCTTCACGAATCTCACATTTTCAACTTTAGAGGTTATTCTGTTTTCAGGACGGATTTCTACGCTGAAGAAAGAGCCAGGGGTGGTGTCGCCCTCCTGACTCATGACTCAATCGCATCGGTTCCTGTAAACATAGTGACTCAACTACAAGCTGTTGCCGTTCAGACTACCGTTCCATTCAGACTTACTATCTGTAGCCTGTACCTGCCGCCGAGCTATAAGTTTCAAAATTATGAAATATATGATTTGATATCCCAGTTGCCACCGCCGGTCCTACTAGTAGGCGATTTTAACGCCCATCATACATCCTGGGGTTCTTTATCCTGCAACTCAAAGGAATACGTGCTCGAGAGAATACGGTCTACTTTAAATCTGTGTCTTCTTAATGACTGTTCACCCACGCATCTGGCAGCATCCACCGGCGGATGGACAGCTGTTGATTTGTCATTCTGTAGTCCAGTTTTGGCGACAAAGTTTGAATGGTCGGTATTACCTGATCTATATGGCAGCGATCATACTCCTATTAATATTACCTTTACGTAACCTCCTGTTATGAATCAACGTTTGCGCGTTGGATTATTAAAAAAGCGAACTGGGAAGAATTTTCAAAGAGATTCGTATCACCAGAAATTGGATATCATACGTGTATCAATGCAGTAGTAGACAATTTCACAAAACAAATTTTATGTGCAGCAGAGGAAACTATCTCCAAAACCTCACCACACCCACCACGTCCACCAGTCCTTTGGTGGAGCGATGAATGTAAGGAGGCCATACGCCAGCGTGAAGAGCTCTAAGTAGATTCAACAAAGTCCGGCGAGTGAAAATCTCGAAAGGTATAAAGTTCTACTGAGCCAAAGCACGTAGAATTTTCAGGCAGAGTAGGAAAGATTCTTGGACCCAATATATCTCAACAATATCTAGGACAACGCCTCCATCTATTGTTTGGAAGAAACTTCGTTCTGTTTCTGGTTGTAGTGCATCCAATTTATTGATGGGACTTAAACAGACAAGCGGAGAAATATTAACTGATTGTTCAGATATTGTAAATATTTTAGGGTCATCTCTTGCAAGCTTTTCTTCTTCTACCGCCGCTACAGCAGTGCCTTTTATCGGTACAAAAATAGAATTGAAGCAGTCCCGTTCACCGTCGGCAAATCTGGTGAATCTCCTTTGAATAGTTTGTTTACTTTGCATGAGCTAGAATCTGCACTATCGTCTACTAGAGATTCAGCTCCGGTCCTGACAACCTTGTTTACTCCATGATTAAAAATCTTCCAACGTCAGGTAGACTTTCTCTCCTCGAGATATACAACCGTATATATGAGGAGCATATGTTCCCTGGCGCTTGGTTGGAAGCAGTAGTAATTCCTATTCTTAAGCCAGGTAAAGATAAAACTGATCCAAGTAGTTATCGTCCGATATCTCTTACCAGCGTCCTTTGCAAGCTATTAGAAAAAATGGTAAATCGTCGTCTGGTCTGGCACATAGAAACAAACAACTTGCTTTCCAAAGAACAGTGTGGTTTCAGGCAAGGACGATCTTCTATTGATCAGTTGGTAATGCTAGAGTCTGCAATACAGAATGCCTTCCTCTTGCGTCAGACTCTAGTTGCTGTTTTTTCGACCTAGAGAAGGCATACGATATGGCTTGGAGCGAGGAATACTAAACACATTAAAATCATGGGGTATACAAGGCAGGATTCTGTATTTTATCCAAAACTTCCTCAGTAATAGGTATTTCAGGGTGCGCCTTGGTAGTGCGCTATCAGATCGCTTCTACTTAGAGAATGGTGTTCCACAGAGTGTACTTAGTGTTACTCTCTTTGCTATTGCAATTAATAGCATAACGGCTAATGTACGGTCCCCTGTCAGATGTTCTCTCTTTGTAGACGATTTTGCTATTTACGTAAGCACCAGGAACATGGCAACAGCTGAAAGGACCCTTCAGCTGGTAATAAATAGGTTGCAGACCTGGGCGAGAACTACTGGCTTTAAATTCTCCGCTGCTAAAACTCAGTGTATTGCTTTCAGTCGCCGTAGACAGATCCAGGCTCCGTCGTTATATCTTGATGGTATACAGCTTGGACTTCTCCATCCGTTCGATTCTTGGGTCTAACACTCGATGAAAGGCTCTCGTGGAGCCCTCACGTGAGTGATTTAAAATTAAGATGTAATAAAATCCTCGATATGTTGAGGGTTCTTAGTGGATCTCGATGGGCGCTGATAGGACTTGTATGCTCATGTTTTACCGTGCGTAATTCGTTCACGAATTGATTATGGCAGCATTGTGTACTCATCTGCTAGACCATCGATTTTAAAGAAGCTAGATCCGTCCATAACTCAGCAATCCGCCTTGTTTCTGGTGCTTTCCGTTCAAGTCCCGTCGTGAGTATTCTCGCCGATGCAGGCGAACCATCACTCTCTCTCGTCGGCGACAGCAGTTACAATTAAGTTATGTATCTAATATATCATGTAAACCATGGCATCCTGCCTACAGTACAATTTTCCACAATCAGTTATTCCAGCAATATGAATCCCGACCGCACTCTACAGCCCCTGTTGGCATTAGAACAACCCGTGTTTTTGAAGACTTGCGTATTGAACTACCCCAATGTTTGAAAGGTCCTTTTGTCTTGTCCCTCCATGGATAATCAATATGCCGACCTTTGATTTCTCTTTGTGTACATACCTGAAAGACAGCACTCCTAACATTGTGTATCAACGTGAGTTTTCTCGTCTGACTAATTCATATCCATCTGCTAATCTTATTTTCACAGATGGTTCTAAGATGAACGATAATGTTGGGTGTGCGTTTTATTCACTGGACGAAAACGTATAAGTATGGATTACCCTCAATTTGTAGTGTCTTTACGGCCGAACTCTTTGCCATCTTAAAGGCTTTGAACACTATTAAATTCGATAGTTTGCATTACGTAGTTTGTTCTGATTCAAAAAGTGCCCTCCAGGCAATCCAGGATATGTATTCGGTAAACCCTCTGGTTCAAGATATTCTGTGCTCTGTCCATAGACTTGAACTCACGAGGTGCAAGAGTATCATTTATCTGGATTCCTGGCCACTGTGGAATATTAGGAAACACTGTAGCGGATAATGCGGCAAAGGAAGCAACTTTTCTGCCGCCATGCACTCAACGTGTAATCATGACTGACTTTCTTTGTCACGTAAAACATTTAAATCATCTACAGTGGGAAAATGAATGGGCAGCTACAAGCAGAAATAAATTGAGGGTAATCAAAAGTACAGTTCGTCCTTGGGGTCGTCAATACGTGCAAGTCGCAGAGAAGAGGTGGTGATCACCCGCCTTCGCATTGGTCACTCCATGTTAACGCATGGATTTCTGATGGGACGAGGACCCACCTGAATCTCGAATTCTGTAGAAACCATCACAATTAAACATATACTGCTCGATTGTGATGGTTTTCAAAATGTGCGTGTTATGTGTGGTCTGAGCAACTGTTTGCAGGCGATGTTGGGAGATAGTGCCTCGACCCGTTGACCGGGTTCTTGAATTCCTTCATCGTCTAAATGTTCTAAATAAAATTTAATTTATATAGTTGTTATTTCTTGTGTTATATTATTTATTTATTTTATTTATATAAATTTATTTCTGTTATGTTTTTATATACCTTTACTGAATTGTTATTAAATCTTATTCATTATTAATTGTTATTTAGTTCTTAAGTATTTATTATTAATATAGTTATACCTGCTAATTAAATTTTGTTAAATTTAATTTTACAAATATAGTTTGTTGTAGTTTTATTTATTTATATATATATATAAGTATATTTTGTTAATTCCTTTTTTTTATATATACTTTCATTTAGCATGACGGCGATGATGATAACTTATACGGTTTTTCGCGGAAAAAAAAAAAAAAAAAAAAAAAAATTTACACTATTATCAAATAGGTAATTGATTTTTGCATATATCATTCTCGAGTTCTACTTTAGCAACATTGTCTGATATATTTGTTATTCTTATTTGTGGATTATTTTTAATACACGTTTCAGCTGTTAGTATTTCACTATTTTCACTATTTGTGATATTTAATATATTGTCAGTCTTGATCATTGATACACTTTAGCAATATTGAACCATTAACTTTTATTATTTGGTTCTTCTAATCCTAATCGTAATCGTTATCATAAAACAGTAAAATTTTTGTATTCAATTATTAATCGATAACATCCTGATTATTAATCAGTACTCGTAATCGTAATCAGTATCATAAAACAGTAAAATTTTTGTACTCAAAATTAACCCCTTGATGGGGTCAACAAACATTTTGGCAGCTGTCAACCGCTGCTGCAATCCCAACCTGAAAATTTCTGTTGAGCATTGGATATGTTGTGGTCAAGAAAGTTTTTTTGGTAAACAATATGTTCATGTAGTATGCTGGATGGATAAATACGTCTCTTTGACTATAGCTGACTGCAAATTATTTCAATACAGTGCACAGCTAGTCGCATTTGTAGTCAATGACAGCGAGTATATAATCAAAGAATAGCTTTTTTCAGCTATTTTCTTACATGATTACAATTTTCTGACTACCTTCCGAGCTTCACAAATTCGATGAGAAAAGTAGGAAAACCGTGCGCTGGCTTCAAATGCATTACCATCGTATAGATTGGTACAACATTGGTATAGATGTTGTAACTTTTAACAAAAAACAAAGTGCTATGTTGAAACTTCTTACATTCATCTTTACAAAAGGTGTGATTTCTGAGACACTTTCACCTGAACGTATTAGAATTACCAGAAACAATTAATACTAATAATACTTGTACATATTTGAAATACATATTACCTCACCTTAATAGCAAAGCTAGTAGATGTGTTCCGCAGAGTGTGAAATATTATTATGATTTACTCATTGCTTAGTGCTCATTTTATCATACTTTGGAGTTAGCCATAAGGGGGGAAGGGTGGGGTAATTAAGGCCTTACATTTGTTCTGTTTAACGCTATGCAAACGGTTTAAAGGGAGGGATGGAATGGAGTTTGGGGCCCTTACAAACATGTGTTTCACCATGATTGTACATAGTATTGATCCCAAGGTTTCAAAATAGAAGCGGTGGGACTACTGGTACTAATATGATGTTATATATGTATATAACACTGTGGAAGTCAAACATTGACATATATAATATACTATTCAGCTGTGGGCATCATAACTTAACACTAATATGATGTATACATATATAACACACTTTAGTAATGTGGTAATACCATGGTTTTACATAGTATTGATTCAGCAGTTCGAAGGTGATGGCGTCAGCAGGATCCCTTATGATGTTTTACGCTTACACACCATTGTGATTGTCATAGACTGATGGCTGTTGTATGATTATATCATGCATTATAAACATTAGATCACTGTTTTATACGTATGTAACACACTATACATCGTGTAGCTTAACGCTGATTTGATTTGATATACTTATATTGCACATTGTAATATGTGGTAGATGATGTTTATATCATATATTATAAGTGGGAGGGGAGTGAAGGCGTAGGGGTAATTTAGGCCTTATATTTAAGATTATGCTAACCATAAGAGAGGAGGTAGGAGTGGGAGTTGATATATCCTCCCGCTTTTCCTACTAATACAAAAAGAACCTTAATTCATGGCTTTCCTTTCCAATGCATTGTTTGAATTTTGTGCACTAAACATTGTGCTTTTCAAGTTATGCACTTGTTCATTTCCGAACAGCCGCTACGAATATGGATTTTATTTCCGATAATCGGGTGTCCATTAACCGAGGGTCTACTTTACAAGCAAAATATTAAATATGAGTGAACATACCTTAATCCTTAGCTCCAGTCTACATAGAAATGTTGTAGATGGCTGTCCAAAATCTGTTGTGGTAACACTTAACTTTTATGGTTAGTATGACAATGTGTCTGTGTGGATACACAAAATTTGTTGTCACTAATGTTCATGTAACTGGATTTTATTTTGTGTACAGGATATCGCAGTGATTCACTTAAAAATGTGGTCCAAATTTGTGATTTAGTTTGTAATCGGATATATGGTAAGTGTTATATTCATGTTTATTGTGGGTCTATAGTTCGACTGTTAAGCAGCAGATATTATTTTCTCACTAGTGGAGAAACAATATAGGATTTTAGTTATTCCCATACTTCTCGTAAGTATGACGATAAGAACTGAGAAAGGATACGTGACTCAGTTACCAGAGGATCATCACTGGGAAAGCGCATGGCTCCCGGAATGTTATTGCACACAAAGCTAAGATGCAAGAGATTTTTTGATGTGGTGTTGTCCTAATCTCCTGTTGTGGGAGAGCAATTAGGACAAAAAATACTCTCGATAACTGTATCTTAATGCGGCTTTGGCTCATGGACTGTTCCCAAGAGTGAAACTGCATAAGAGTGTGAAACTAGTAAGTATGTCAAGGAAACAAAGTAACATTAAGTTTCTCATTGTTAACGTGTTAGGACATGTCGCTCTGGTGGGTTGCCTCAGAACCAACCCTGAGCATGGGTATTGGTATTAATTCTGTTTCTGAGGGCATCAGAATGTGACTGTCCGGTTGCCTGTAAAAGTACCTCGAGCAGTCTTATTGGTCAATCCTATTGGCAGGGGAGACTTTTAGGTATTTAAATATAATTTTTGAATTAAGATTTGCTAGTTTTCCAAACAAGTTTTATGTTCTCTATGTTTTTTGAAACAAAAACTGTTTTATTAATTTTTTTTAACAAAACTTTCAAATTTTGCAGGTGGAATCTTTGTTCCAATCATATCAAGAACGGCGAAACTCACGTGTCAGCGATGCGAATTGTAAACATTTTCTTGGTTCACCAAAGTTAAATACAAGCTGTGAACAGGATTTAACAACAGTGGACTTGACTCATACATCATATAAGTATGTGTTTAATACTAAGTTATAAAAAATTTTTTGTTTATGAGGAGCACATTCCTATAACTCCCCCTTATGAACTCTTCAACCCCAGAATTGCTTACAATACAATATGCAACAATAAAGTAATGAGACTGATGTAAAAAAAATATGATTTCTTTTAAAATATGTTCCTTTTGCTTGCGCATATTTACTCCAGCGTTTCTGCCATTGCAGGTTACAATTCTGGATCTCTTCATCTGGAATGAGGGTAAGATCCTCATTACAGATTTTTGGACATTTTCGTTTGTTTGAAAATGGTGTACCTTGACCGCCATTATTAGTTTTGGAAATAGAAAAAGTTGCGTGGAGCATTGCCTGGTGTATAAAGTGGGTCTGGTAGTATTGTAATGCAGTTTGAGGTTAAAAATTACTGTACAGATAGTGCATTATGGGATGGTGCGTTGTCGTAATGAAAAATCCAATTACCAGAAATGTTTATGCAGACACGGATTGATTTGTTTTTGAAGTCTGTAGAATTTCTTTGAGGAAATATTGATTAACTGTTTGGCCAGGAGGACCCACTTTGTATGAACAATGCCCTTGGAATCGAAGATGCGTACAAGCATGCGTTTCACTTTTGACTTCGGCTTGCGAGCATTTTTTTTTTGTCTCTTTGAACACCATTGTGAACGTTGATGTTTTGTCTCTGGATCATACTGAGAGAACTAACTTTCATCACCAGTGATAACGGGTTCAGTAAATCGGAGGGTTCATTTCTACTTGTTTTAATAAATCACGACATATTTTTCTCTGCTTCTCGCTATTGCTTTGTGAGTTTTTGGGAACCATTTTTGCACAAATTTTTCTGATGCCCAGGTCTTCAGTTATTTTTTCATAATTAATTTCTTGATTGATCTTGACTTCTGCAATCGTTTTCACAGATTGTACGATTCCACACACACTGGCCTCCTTGATGTCTGTCCATGAGGTTGATGGTTGTCCACTATGTTTTTCATCTTCATGATTAATTCTGCCTCCACAAAACATTTTATATCAACGAAAATTTGAGCTCTTGATATATCCAAAAGCCTTTTTGCTTGTTGGATTAAAAATAAAAAAATTAAAGATAAAGGTGGAGTGCCTACACAAGTAGCAGGGTTACCATGTCTTGCTAAAAAAAATTAGTCTCATTACTTTTAATTGTCGAACCTCATATAACCAGGCTGTCAGTGACCAAATTGTTCCTTAGGTCTGTTCTGCTATTTTATTCCCTTAACTCTTTAGCCTGATGGGCTGAATGCAATTTAGGCTCTTCTAAAAGCCCAAGCTGGAATACGTTGCTACTACTTTTTGACCTGTGATTACCTGAGTGATACAGTTATACATTTCACCATATTTTTTGCGGGGGAACAAATTGATCACAAATATTATCTGTGTTCATCAGTTTTTCAGTCCATTTCAAAATAATGTTCCGCTAAGGAGCTCTTACGTTTCTACTCGCATTAAATTTATGTTAAAATCTTCACATTTCAGTAATGATTTATTTATGAATGCACTCACTTCGAATAAACATTGTCATCGACCAGTTGTACATGTTCATATATTATGTAGTAATAGACAGTTCCTTTAATATATATATTCTCCCAATTGCTGATAGCTATTTTACTAGTTACCTGTCTTGATATTTTATTTGTTTTTTCTTTTAACTGGTAATTGTTGCAAAATATTTTAACTATATAAATAAAGTAATATTTAGCAATTTTTAATTTAGGTCTAATAGTATAAAAAAACATGATGTATCCTTGTGGTACACAATTTGATTGCCTAATTTATATTTATGGTTTTTAAAACTACTACAATAGAGCGCTGATTATCTTAAGCAGGATTGTTAAAGGGAAAACACAGTAAAATATCACGAAATATTTTAAATTTTGTATCTTACATCATTATACACTTTACAATCATAAAGTTAGGTAATAATATTTGTAATACAGTAAACCTTCAGTTATCTGAACCTCGAATAACCTAACCCCAGATTATCCGAATACCATCGAAGCACGATCTATTCGCAAAAGCACCAGACTTTTTAAATACATCGGAAAATATGACAAAAGGGAAAGTAACTTTTTAATAACCTGTAATGTATTACAATAACAAATTGGCCTATGTAAGGTTCACTATTTGTTTTGTCTAATTTATCAAAATTGATGTTCATTGTTTATAAAAATACTGAAGTTATTTATGACATACTGTACGTTTATTGATAAACACCGGGTCAGCTTTGTCAGCACAATCTTTCAGCTGCTCGTAACTGTGCATTTGTTATGAAGTTTAAGACAGATAAGCAGAACGTCAGATTTTTAGGAATAATAGGCTACTACAATTAGTAAAAACATTTGTCAAGATTAAGATTATATACTAGAGGGAGGGATAATTCAACTCCAGGCACTGCGATTGACTGACCTATTGTGCAACTTAACCTCTTAAAATACCTAGTTAAGCAGATTGGTGCCCCTAATAAGTTCCAGCAACCCGCTGACTAGCTCACTCTGCTGAAGATCCCTAAGGTCTTGCAAACCAAAAACCCCTAGCCTCCTACTAGCAAGTGCCTCACAATCATAAAGTATGTGACCTGCAGTTTCCTCCTCCTTCCTGCACAATCTACACACGGTTTGTCCGTGGTACATACCTATCCGGTTCATGTGCACCCTCAGACCACAATTCCCTTTTATGAGCCCCATGATCCTCCTGAGTTGTGCTTTTTTCCAGGACATCTGTTGCCCCTTTGAGTCCTCCAAAAGGAACTTTGCTTAAGAGACGTTTACTATGGGAATGCCCAAGAAGGTTGTCCCATCTTACCTGATTTGTAATCCACCTGTTAATAGTGGGCTAACAATAGAGAAATCCCTAAAGCCGGCTCAGGTCCAATAAACTCAGATGCAGATCCAAGTTCAGCCAGTCGGTCTGCCTCCTCATTACTCTGAACTCCCCTATGCCCCGGAACCCGGAAGAGTTACCCGGTTACCCAGGGACAGAGCGTCAGGGTTCTTTCGACACTCCCAGACCGGCTTGGACTGTATTATAGGATCCGCAAATGTTTTTATTGCTGCCTGACTATCGGTATGCATATGAATATTAATGCCTTCTTGAAGCCCCAATCCAAGTTCTCCCGAACACAGTCATTGATGGCCATCACTTCAGCCTGGAATACTGTTGTATGCTGTCCCAGGGTATTAACTTTCTTTAACCCCGGTCTTTTTTTAAGCACTTTTTTATTTAGATTTAGATTTTCAACTCGTTAGGTAATTCATGAAAATACTTTTTGGCATAATACACATAGCTTCTCTGTACAATAATTAATAAGTGTCTTGGCAATACAATACTTTTAAACTGAGTATTAATTGGATTTTGTAAAAATTCACTTTTTAGTTCATTATATTGATAATCAATAGAATTCACTACAAACTCTTGTCTAATATGTAATGATTTATCTTAATTTTGTTCATTTACTTATATAATTTTAAGAATACATTTTTATAGTCGATCCAAAGGGTCAAGCGATGCATTGTAATGACCATCCCAAAATTATATAGGCGTAATATTTTATTTTATAACAACATTCAAATTAAAGTTTAGAATTTATAAAATCATAAACAAATACAAATAATAGACTGTGTATATATCAACTTGATGTCAGCACGCTATTTCTTAGTACAAGAAATAATTTATTAAATTCCATGATTAGTAGTTAAAGTCGAATATAAATGAATATTAGCATACTACTAATCTGTTAGTCAAATAATGATAGTAGTTTCGAATAATAAGTTCATTCATAGTCGCTCATCACTATCAGGTAGACATCGAATAAGCAGCAGACAGTGCTAGAGAATGCATGCACATACTTCCTATATATTACCTGCGGTGAGATCGCTATACACTGTTTGTATATAGGTTAACACTTGGCGATTTCATGATTTTTCACTGCAAGATATTGATCCAAATAATCAGTGCTCTCCTTTATGTATAATAAAATGTCTAACAATGTAATATTTTGTGTTGAAGGAATGGAGGTATAGATGAAGAAGAGCTGTGCCCCATATGTTTATTAGCTATGACAGATGGCGAAAGCCTGGTATACTGTACATCAGGATGCAGGAACAAGTTACACCATCACTGCATGGCAATTTGTAAGCATATTTACCATTGCAAACTTTGATGTTTTATCTTTAGATCATATTGAAAGAATCAACTTTCATCATCAGTGATAACACTGTTCAGTAAATCTGGGTTTATTTGTACTTCTAACAAATCAGCTGATACATTTTCCATGCTTCTGTTGCTCTGGGAATTTTCGGGAACCATTTTTGCACAAATTTTTTTCATGCCCAGATCTTCAGTTATTATTTGGTGAACAGTTTCTCGATGTTGACTTCTGCAATCATTTTCATAGATAATCTTCGTACGATTGTACGATTTCACGCACCTGTACGATTGTACGCATGAAGTCTGTCCATGAAGTTGATGGTTGTCCACTGTGGTCTTCATCTTCATCTTTCGTTCTGTCTTTACAAAACATTTTATACCACTGAAAAATTTGAGCTAGTTTATATTATTAATAACTTTATCCTAAACTTACATTATTAAAATTTTAAGATAACTTGATTGTAAATTTTTCTAATGAATAAACCATATCTTTCACACTGAAATATTAATATGCATTGTCTGTAGAAAACAGAAAATTTGATAAGATAATGAGATTATGTGAGAATTTTATGACATGTACAGGAATTTTGAGACAAAGTGGAAATTTATAATATAGTACTAATAACATTTTTGCACTAAATCTTATTTCTGCTGTGTTAGTTTTACTACAACTTGTGCTCTCCAGGTTCAGTAACAAGATACTATTTTTCCTTGCTAAACTAATCCTGTATAGTTGACAGAGCACAGACAGTATTGCTTGAATACCCTGTTGCAGACACACAGGATTATGTCATCTCCACATTGTGCTTTATAAGGATCAAATGATCCTGTACCCTATCTCATCCTGTTAATTTTTACTATATTACTAGCCATTTTCCAGTTGTCATTGGTTCCAGTAGAAACCTGTATTCACCAACAGGATCAATTCTCCTTGGTATTTACTATGGTGAAACCAAGGAAATATGTCCTCAGAAGAATTGTGAATGAAGGTTTTTGTAATATCTGACTAAAATGTGGATATGTTTATACTTTTGAGTCATACCAGTGAATTTCTTCCACGTCCAGAACTTCCATTTACAACAATAATTGTCTTATTACTACCTGATAGAATTCTAAGTTCCTATGGGAAAGATTCTGGATTTCATTTGTACACAGGCAGATTTTACACTAGTTTAGTATTAAAAGAGCTTTTAAAAATAAAAATGCTCCTTACTGGAATTGTCGTGGGAAGTGGGTAGGGTTGTCCCTCTCGGGTCAGCAAAAAGAAACTATAAGGTCTAAAAAAAGCTTGATAGTGTTTCTTTTTTATATAAAGCAATGTATTTTGTTTTAGCTTGGCGAGACCAAAGACATGTCATTATGTTAAGTAGTTACCACAACAACTGCATACAGTATCAAGAAGACAGAAAAACACACACTAATCAATAAAGTTAAATAGGTTAAAAACTAAGCCTATATTTGTCAGCTTTATACAATTCTGTATTGTTTATAGGGGCTGCAGAATGTTGTCAACAAGGAGAAGCTGTCTTGTGTCCTTTGTGCAGAAAAGTATGGAGTCCAGATCCTGGAGGGAAACCTACCACTCTGACTGTTCAGAAACCTGCTTCAAAAGTGCAGGTTTCCACACCCACCAAATCTAGTCAGAGGAAGAATTTGGTAATCAAAGGGACGAGTACAAGCTCGCTAACAAAGTCTTATGGTTCTTATCCTTTTCATTATTCAGACTGCATTCCTTCAGATCAACTTGCAGTAGCTGTTGAATGGATGAAGGTAATTAAGTAGTAATATTTCTTTGTACAGTAGAACCTCGTTTAGTCAGATAGTGAGACCAACTGGTAGTGGTTTGTGTTTGTGAAAATCAGGGTTAACCGTAGAAGGTTCAAAAAACAATAAAATGATACAGTTTGTGTGGCTTTCTGTTAAATGGTGGGATTTGAAACAGGAAAATCATGCTCTCTTTCAACATAAAGCTGATCAAATGATGCTTAGTTCAATGTTTGTAGTTTTGCTATTTTTCCTTTACACTGATTATCCTAACTGTTCTTAGATGCCATTTTAAAATGGAAATTATAAATTTTGTGTTATTATTTTTCCAGCGATACATGGACAATATCCCTATTTTGAACTCAGGTGCAGTCTTCTTTAAAGTTCACCTTCATCCATTATAAACAATGCGTCTGGTTTTCTTTCCCTTGTCATAACAGTATTTTTATGTTTCACCATCATCACAAATAACATTGTAATTTTAGAGAGGTGATATTTTTCATTGATACATATAAAATTGTGAAATGATAAAATTCCTTCCAAACTAGCTACAGTAAACTCAAGCAGTGCTACCTTAATGAACTGCTTTGAGCAGGGAAATTTCCACTCTTCACATGGCGTCTTACAGTCCTATAAAGTTTGATGCGTTTATTAGCAGTAAGCAGTCATGCAGTCGAATTGCTGTAGTTCAGTCACTTTCTACTTCTACCTTTTGAGTATGTGCTGTACAAAACCGCCAGTGACCATTACTGGTTAGTCAGTTGCTCTCTGTTCCTATAGATGAAAAGATTCTACTTTCTGCTAGTAGCTACTATGAACCCTGCATTGCAAATCACGTAACATTGTGCTAACTTTGAATGCACTTCAATGAATAGCTTATGACCTTTGCTATTTTAGGTTTATTTACTTTTAACGTAATTTTAAATGTGAGTAAAATACTTTTTGTTTAAATTGATTTTAACAATATAGCGTAGTTTTCATACACAAGCTGTTTCGTAATTTCAAGTCTATCGCTTTTATTATTTAATCCGATATGAAATTTAGTTTACTGAACTATATGTGTAAGCTTGAATTTATCACTTTTATTATTAAATGTAGTTTACTAAACTATATGCGTAAGCTGGTTTGTAAGCTCAAAGCTATTACTTTTGTTGGTTAATTGGTAGTGACTATAGTTTACTGAATTACATGCATACATTGGTTCGTAAGCTCAAACATAAGGTAGGGTGAAAAAGTTCCCGGAATCTGTAGGTGAATTGAAATTATGTATAATACTTTTTTCCTTTAAAATGCTCTCTTCTGCATGTACACACTTCTTCTCACCGATCATACAATTGTTAGAAGCAGTCTTGAAAGCTATTTTTAGAAATTTTGTTGAGCACTCCATTACATTTTCCATCACCTAGAATGATTGCCCTTCAGTGTCACTTTCAGTCATAGAAACAGCTACAAATCTGGTGATGCAAGGTCGGGAGAGTAATGTGGGTGTTTCACAGTGGAAGCATTGTGTTTGGCAAGGTATTGTTTCACCATCAGTGACCGATGTGGCGGGGCATTGCTATGCAAGAAAAACCAGTGGTTCCCAGCCCATTTTCAGGTAATTTTCGTCTAATTGCATATCATAGCCATTTCAGGATCTTGTACAGTTCTTTGTTTACTGTGTTTCCTTCAGGAATAAATTCATAGTGACCAAAATCCTGGTAATCAAAAAACACCTCAAAAATCACTCCAGCTACTGTCCAAGTAAAATTTTTTACCTTTCTTGGTGATGGTTTTCATTTCCAAGACTGACGTTTTGTTTTAAGAGTCATAAAGGAAGCACCATGTTTCATCACCTGTCACAATTTTCCTCTGTATCAACCATGTCAAACCCCTTGACATGATCACCCTCATGTCTTTTTGCTTAGGGAATAACATTTTCGGAATAGTGTGCAAGCAAACATGATGCATGTTCAAATTAGCATGAACACTCCTATGTGAAATGCCAAGTTCAAAAGTTGATGGTTGTTGTCTGTATGGTTTGCATATACAAGTTGTCAAAAACGCTTGACATTCTCATCTGTGGTGGAAGTGTTAGGGCACCCAGTCCAGTCCAAATGGCAACTTCAGTTGTTGTGCAACCTTCACGAAAACACTTGTGCCACTCATACACTGCCATTTTCTTCATCACAACATTTCTGTATGCTTTCTTCAGCATCTAAAGAGTTTCCAAGGGTGATTTCTCCAGCAACATGCAGAACTTTATATTAATACGCTGCTGTGATGGCAGCATTTCAAAATACGACAAAAGAAAAAAAGAAACTGTCTTAAAGCAACCTGTGCCTTATGCAGCAAACATCTGCCTGTCTGCTGAATGGCACATTGTCTAAACTAATAGTGATGCCAACCTCACAAACAAAAATTTCCCTTCCAGCAAAACAGTGTTTGATGACCATTCCAGTAACTTTTTGACTCTACCTCTTATATTGCTTTTAGTATTTAATCCAGTGTTAAATAAAGTTTACTGAATTATATGAGTAAGCCGTTCATAAGCTCAAATCTATCGCTTTTATTGTTTAATCCGGTATTAAATATAGTTTAATGAACTGTATGTGTAAGATGGTTCATACTTAAAATTTACTAGAACTTGAAAGCTGTCTTGTAAGCTCAAATATATAATTTTCTTGCTGAATACGATATTAATTATATTTTACTTGAACTACCTGAGCTGGTTCTGAATTGTAATTCTTAGTAAATTCTCTAATTCTTTGTTTCTTTAAATATCCTTTATAATTCCCTTCACAGAACATAAAATCATAACTGCATCAACTCTCCTATCAAGTAAGCACTTCCTTAAAGACAATCACTTTTGCGAAATCATTCCGCTTCACACCACAAATAAGGTGATGATGAAGACAGGTTAAAAATAGCCTTTGTGGAATAGAGAGCATGGTCTGAGTCTTACACCATACACCAATTTTATCACACACAACTGTTCATTAATACAAATAGCAAACTTCTAATTTTACAAACTTAAAAAAGTGTATAGACATCTGGATCGACGTCTGCTAAGATGTAACTGTCCTATTACCGAACGATCACTAATTTTGGGAGAATACTATTTTATTGAACAATTAATTTTCATTATAACATGCAGTATGCAATTTGCACGATAAAAGTAAGATTGTTGCACTTTTGAATCGGAAGTTGAAGTGAGATTGAAGAAAGCAAAATTAGTCCGAGTTATAGGTCTTGGTTAGAGAAGGTCTTAATGAGGTTCTGCTGTAGTAACAACTGCAAATTAGTAAAGCGAAGCCAACCATTTTATACTAGTGTTAATGTGCTCAGTGATAACATAGAAATTAACTGTTTTAGATATTTGGAAAGGATCTTGTTTTACGTTTATATTCGAGAGACTGGGAAGCAAGGAAGAATGCTCTGACAGCAATGTCTATTGAAATAGAAACAGTTTATCAAACAGACAATGAAGAACAGCAACAAAAAGTAGCAAACTGTTGTGCAAAGATACTAACTGCTTTTGTAGCAGATCCCATTTTTAAAGTGTATTCAGCCTGGATTGTAAGTACTAAAATGACCACTATCTGAATATATTATCTGATTAATTATAATGTTTTTAGTTTGTAACTTTGGATAATTTGAAGTTTCAGCTCCTTTCAGTAATGTTTTTTGTTAATATATGTTAAAATGTAGTTTGTTAATGTCTAAACAAAACGTATAGCTCACTATTTAAACTAAAATTTGGTTTTGGGCGCTACCAAGAAAAAACTATAAAATTAGCCTAATTTTTGAAAATCGGTTCAAAATTTGTTTAAATTTTGGTTATATATCAAGATACATAACTCCCTTCAGCGTGTAAAACTTGAAATAATACAAATTTGTGATTTCAAACTAAACAGAAAAAAACAAAACAAACCTGACAGGGGGCATGGTTTAATTTTTTTAATATTTACTTATAAACTTTGTCCTTTATTTCGTATTTGATAAATCAATTTTGATAATATTGACAGTTTTCTTGGGGATAGAGTAATTCTTACATCTTATTTGGATAGTAAAAATTTTATCAAAATTGTTATAGTCAATTTTAAGAAAATCTGATTTTTAAAGCTAGAAAATAGTTCTAAAATATAAGCGAACCAAAATTTCTAAATGAAATTTAATAGAAATTGGTCGATTTGTTTCTGGGGATGTGTACATACAGATACACACACAAAACTTTGTTTTAACTCAGGGGTTGCAGACTAGTTGCACCTATTGAGAGGATGTAGACGTCCCTTGCGGTACCCGAGTCTTACACTTGCATTTGCAACACTACACTTACGACTTTAACACTTTACTCTCACACTTACATTTAGGGAGGCGATAATAGCCTCAATGTGTTTTTTGCCTTATAATAACAAAAAAACAAAAAATGTTTTAACTCAGGGATTGATTGGTCATGATCACAATAACATTTTTATAGTGAGTCTGTAATAGTGTTTTTTTATTTAATTCTCATGATTTTTAAATAGGACATTTTTTTAATTCTAAAATTTCTCTTTGAAATGAATTTATTTGCTCAAGACTGAGATGATTATACAACTTAATATTCTAGGTCATATGAAATTTCAGTACTTTTTGTATGATTGCTTGACAAAAAAACCAACACACTTTCCAGTTTATGCGTATTAGTAATTATATACAAAACCCATAATAAACAAAGCTTTGTAAGCTTGTTCTTACTTATATAAAAGTAATATATTTTTTTCAGCATTGTTTCCGGGTATTAATAAATCACGCAACATTTGGGCAAATGAGTGAGCTAATGCAGCCTATCGTGGGAGCTTTGTTGTTAAAATGTGTTAATCGCAGCCGTCGCAATGGCCAGCTTAGTGTTCAAGTGCTTTTGGAGTTAGCTAGAGGGCGAAATGGCGACTTGTTATGTACACATAATGACGAACAAGACAAGTCTAGCCGACAGTTTGAATTGGTATTGAGCTGTGTCGTGGAAGATTTTCATATGGAATCTGTTGTGTGGCAATGGTTAGCTGGAAGATTAATTTTCTTAGATCATATGATAAAAGAGTTTACTAATGAGTTCTGTCTAAATTACAAGCATCTTTATCCGAACGATGCTGGATATAAACTACAGAATTGTAGTAGACTTATGACTGTTGTAGAATTCGCTGTTAAAGCTCTGCATTGTTCCCACACTACTGTAAATAAACTAGCCAAACATATATTGTTAGTGTCCTCAACCATGATTGTCAAAGGAAAGATTGTTGTGGATCGAGTTTTTGATTTATTGGTCACTTTAGAACCGGACTTGCAAATACAACTTAGAAAAAAGATTCAAGAAATGGTGAACAAGCATGACGACACAGAAATTTCATGCACAAGCAGTAAGGAAATACCATATCTTAACAAGTCAGGTGTTACAGAGAGATTGTACCAAAAATTTGAATCCTCTTCTCAGTCTACATCGAATATGAAAAAAACTCCACCTGGAAGATCCAAAGACGTTTCATTATCATCAGACCCTTCCAAAATTAAAACCAAAAAACCTATCATTAAAGTTAACCATAAACCAAAAGTGGTAGTAAATTCACAAAAGAAGTGGGAACAAACTGGTTTAAAAATATACAACTTATTTGGCAAAGGAAAACGTGATCAGCTATTGCCGGATAGGTCAGACCTCTCTCATTCTTCAGCGTCTTCTTCACAACAGAAATTGTCTCCACAGCAAACAAATCAGGTAAGCCTAAATAGAAAATTAATAAAGTTGATAACTGTTACCTGAAGGTCTATGGACATTATATTCTGTGTGTTCAAAAATTCATGAAGGACTATATCACAAAAAGTCATTATGTTAAAGCATTTTACGTTGTTATTATTTTAAAACACACACAAACTTCAGTTGGAATTTTGTATATATTAATTGTCTATTTTTTAAACAAGGAAACAGTATATATAAAATATAATTTTTGTCAATAGATGCTAAGTAGATGGTGTTAAGAAAAAAATTTATTTTCATAGTTCAAGCTTTACTTACTAGAATGCAATTGCATCATTTTCATATATTGCAGCGTATATATTATTTACAATGTTACTGATAGTTTTGAAACCAGAGATTTGGCTACGTCTCGCTCATCGTCAAAGCGTTATGATTTGGGAATTTGTAAGTTGTGTTCTGGTTTAACCAGACATATACATTACATGGAGATAAAAAATATATAGTACTAGTAATTTTGGTAGCTATTCATAGTTGTCTTCATCTCGAGAGAGAAGGCTCATCAATTATAGCAAAAATACTCGCTACAGGGCTTGTCTGAAATGCACCAGAAATAAGATGAAATGCAGTGTTGTGAACTGGATTAATTTTCTTTATATTAGATTTACGCACTGATAAATATACTGTGGAGCCATAACTACGTGTGAGTGAATATAAACCTCAGCGTACAAGTACTATCAGCACTTACTACAAGATCTCACCAAATACCACTGAGATCTTCAACATATCTGGAATTTTACTAAAGTACAACTTCAGTTCATTCATATGAGGACTCCAATAGTGTAGTTGAATATTAAGGATTGTCCAGTGTTGATTGCGTAATTGTACTGGGTAAGCTTTGTATTTACAGATTACAGTTGAAGTTGCTTAAGTGATTGTAGTGCACACTTTACTGTTTATTTTACATCCTGTTAAATATTACTGTACTGACTTTAGGTTGCAGCATTACTATCTATATACTAAAAGTGCAGCAGACATTTTGTGAATCATTCTTCATACGCTTATGTACGACACGGTCATTACTGCTTTGTCTCTTGACTAGATAAATTAACTTTTTCGTACTGTAGTTACAATATTGTACTGAATTGACAAAACAAAAAAGTGAGAGGGATGCCACTCTGCTGTGATGCCCTTGGCCAATTGTTGTAAGCAATGTTGCCCATTGAGTCGTTGATACTCGCATGACTGCATTGGATCTATGTGTAAACCAATGATTGTATTCATTTTTTCCTGATATCGTTTTAGATAACCATAGTTCAGTTAAAGAGAGTTTTACTGTAAATGTAAATAAAAAAGATGCTAAAGCCAGTAATAAGCTGACATAATAAACGTTTCAATTAAATACGGCACTCACACAATATAAACAGACAACATTTAGAGATTAATAAAGATATATAGGCAGAATGTCACAAAAATGATTCAGCAGTTGGATCCTACTATGTGTTCTACATACAGTAACGTGGTCAAAGAGAAACAAGGAAAGACAGCAAAAACTTTCAAATGCACGAGTAAGCAATCTTTACTGCATGCAGTCGTCTTAGCTGATGCATGTCACATCTTAGATATGGCAATTATATCAGACGCAAAACTGCTTAAAGTCTGAAAAAAAATATATTCACAAGAAGTGAAACTAATCTATAAATTGGTTTGATGCTGAACTATTTAAATTTGAAAGGAGTTGAAAGAGATAGATCTGCGGTTTTAAATAAATTATAGTTTTTGATATTTTTTGGAAAAAAGTAGCAAAACAGGGTGTTATGTGTGTATTTACCTATATACTCATATATAAGATTAATATACTTGTAAAATAACTAATGCACCATATAAAATTTTTAAAAAAGCATTAAGTGGAATGTAAATTTATATTTACAAATTAATTGTATAATTTCATTAAATTTGTATGACGATCTTTGTATAGATATGGTTTGATCTTTGTATCAGATTTCTATGGATTTGGAAAATCTACATCGTTTTATATTTGTTATAAAAAAATTTCAGGAGCAAGTGGTTAATTATTTAACTGAAGAAGAATTCTTAATTCCTTTGCCAACAATCATCACATCAAATGAAAATACTGAAGATAGTATTCCTTCAGTTCCTAAGCTGCCTCATTCGGAAGTAAAGGTACTTTTTTCAATAAACAATAAGTTTATCCAAAAATCATTTTTGTTTTATTTATCTTAATACTATTACCTTTTTTTAAACTAATTATAAATTTCAGTGTGAACACAATTGCAAGCACACGTATGTAGAAGGCGTTAATTGGCAAAAGGGGCCGTTATTAGGAGCTGGAGGCTCGGGTTCATGTTTCCAGGCACGTGACGTTTTTACAGGAACCCTAATGGTTGTTAAGCAGGTGAGACTATTTCATAACAGTTACCATTTAAAAGTAAATCGATTGAAACTTCTGATAAAAATTAGCCTAAACTGGCTTTTCCATGTTATAAAATCAAAAGTATTTATTGTAAAAAAATAATTACAATTAATTGGAGTCTGATTACAACAAAAGTTGAACTGTTTTATTCTGGTTTTTAATTGTTACAGGTGTCATTCTGCCGTAATTCAAAAAATGAGCAACTATCAGTTGAAAAAAAGATTGAAGAGGAAATGGCGGTGATGTTATCTTTAAATCACCCGAATATTGTTCGACTTCTTGGTGCTACAAAACAAGGAATATTTTTTAACATTTTTCTTGAATGGATGGCTGGTGGATCAATTGCAAACCTTTTGGAAAAACATGGCCCATTCACTGATCAAGTTATCACACATTATACTTTGCAAATTATCAATGGGCTTATCTACTTACATAACAATCATATTGTGCACCGCGACATTAAAGGTAATTTCATGCTTCTACTAGACCAGGGGTTCTCAATGGAGTCCAGGTGAACCTTTTGGGGGTCTATTGAATTTTGAAGGGAGTTGATGAAATAAATTCCATTTTTAACCCCTTAACGCGCATTTCATAAAAAATAAAAAAATCTTTTTTTTATTTGCAAATATCTACAAATATTTACTTTTGTTTCTGTGCGTCGCTTTACCGCTGTGCCGCATTGGTATTTTATTTAAATTTCTAATTTATATCTAATAATACAACATATAAATTATTTTAAAAAATGTGTTACTGAATTGCTCCTAATAAATATTTGTAATAAGACTACACAAGCCGCTTTCCACCCTAGGGGTACTTGGTGGGTATGCTGGCACGGTACAATCTGCACAGGATGACTCCTCCGTACTGTAAAAGAGCCAGAAAAATTCCGTCTGGATCTGGTGATTGGAATGGGTGAAAGGTATTTACAGCTCATCTCACCTTATCTAAATCCACAATCTTGTTTGCAGTACTCCAGTCTCCCTTATTTATAGGGGACTAGCTGTTACCCGTTGCGGCTTTGCCTGCAATTATAATGTAGGCAATAAAATTTATAGTCGATTTTCAAAATCAGAATAGGTCATTTCATTTTATTATATTTCTATATACAATATTATACGATTTATGGTTTTCGGCCAAGACATATAAATTTTTGCTACTGGATACTCTAAAACAGGGTTATGTCATATTTTAATAAAATACAGTATTGTTAAAAAGTCACTATTATACAATTAAACTGGAATAGTATTGTGTTTATCTCAGGTACCTAAAACGTGTTCACACCAAATTTAATCTTATTTGGTCCAGTAGTTAAAGTGTGATTGAATAACAAACAAATAAACAAAAACAAACTTTCAGAAATATAATATGATCAGCTGTTACCCGTCACGGCTTTGCCCGCAATCATAATATACATTAAAGATCACGCATCACCGTGTTAGGACCAACAATCGTGTCAGTTAGGTTGTAGAGTACTCTTTTTAAAAAAATTAATAAAGGTTTTTTTAATGCATCACCGTGTTAGGCCTAACAACCATGTTAGTTAGCTTATGGAGTGTTCTTTAAAAAAATATAAAGATTTTTCACGCATCCCTATGTTAGGCCTAACAACCGTGTCAGTTAGGATATGTAGTTATTCTTTAAAAAAACGTCAACCATCCTCCTAAAGAATGTGTGGTATGAGAGACCAATGAGATTCACAGAAAATTTGTCACCTAAGTCGAGTTTGAAATATTCTAGTCGGTTGAAGGTCGTGAAGGAATATACAAATTGTTATGGTTGTGTTTAAGTGAATTTCTTTGTTATAAAGAATGTGTTTTATAATTTATCATTTATTAAATTTGCATATTAAATACGCTTTAGTTATAAATATGAACTATAAGCTAAATTAATTTTACTTACGTAAGGTATACAAATTAAAGTATGATGACTAAACAAAATTTTATCAAAGAAATAGATCTTCTCACAGATATAAGTTAATCTTTCCAAGCCAACAAAAACTAACTTTTGCAGAACATTCAGTGAAAACATGGCACCTTTGTTCTACTAAAAATCTTGAATATGAAAATTTTGGAATAAAATAAAAAACAAATTGATTTGTGGATCCACACACGACTTTCCAACTGCAAAGGGTTAATCTAAATTGTTATTTTCCTTATGTAAAGTTTCTATAATGTGATATTTGATGTTGATAAATTTAGGTGCAAATCTACTAGTAGATAGCACAGGACAAAAACTTAGAATCGGTGACTTCGGAACAGCAATTAGATTAAGCTCAATGCCAGCCATGTCAGATCAGGATAATGGTCAATTGGTGGGTACTCTTGCTTTCATGGCCCCAGAAGTTATCCAAGGTAAAGCCTATGGTTGTGCTTGTGATATTTGGAGCTTCGGTTGTTGTATTATTGAAATGGCTACAGCTGCACTTCCTTGGCGTGACAAAAATTTTTCCAATCACCTGGCATTAATGTACGAGGTAAGGAAAAGTAAAACTGATAATACAAAGTATTCATTAAGATTTTTAATATAGAGTGAAACTTCAAAACATTTAGGGGTAGGACTGAAACAACTACCCACATCATCTATTGCAAATGAATCCCGCAGGGGGGTTGCAGACTAGCTGCACCTATTGAGAGGATTTAGACGTCCCTCGCGGTACCCAAGTCTAACAAACTTACAATTACGACTAACACTTTACACTCACACTTATATTTAGGGTGGTGATAATAGCCTCAATGTGCTTTTCGTGTTACAAAAAAAGAAGCAAATGAATAATAAAAAAGTATGTGTTCATGAAGTGGAAATGTATTGTTTTTATGTAAGACTTACAAAAATAGATAAATAAACACATCCATATAAATAGTAGATGAATAACTGACAGTGTACAGAACAAAATTCAAACCTTTAGAAGTTAACATTAAAGACACAAGTCTATTTCGAATCTACTCTGATTGGTCAACACCAGTTTTTCACTACAACTCAGCCACCTACAGGCCTGTACTTTGCTTCTTTTGGAGCTACCACACTTTTGTCTATACTAAAGGGATGTATACTGTTTACAATCTGTACTGAAAAAGTTTTTGGTCAGATTACTAATTGGTCACCCATGTAACATCTGATAACAGTTTTTTGTAACAGTAATTATGAAGAATAGCATGATCAACGTTAATTAACTTTTTTTAAAATTGTTTTATTTTATTTTTTAAATATACTTTATTCTGAATATTATGGTGGATATTTTTGTGCAGGGACTCAAAAGTTGTTACTGTAATGATTTTTTTAAAATTTGTAGTTGTATGGAATAAGATAGCGATTTCAAAAAACGTAAGATTTATCACTAAATAGTACAAATATTAGATAAATTATTTGCTTTTACTATTATTAAACATTTTGTAATTTTGTTAAACGTTATTTTTATTTCAATAAAATTTGTAAAACCGATTTTCATTTTGAGGTGTGTTCATTCAGAGGTCATCTTGTTTCACGATTCATTCCTTGTGATGGCCAACTTGTTCTTTGTTCCTCATTTCATAATTCATAAATTTCCAGTGAAAACGATAGAAACTTTTTTTTTAAAAATGGCTTAAGAATCTAACACAGTTTCTTATGGAAAGATACTGAATGAATCTTTAACGATCTTAAAAAAAACTGAAATATGTAATACAAAAAGATTATTTTTTTCACTTGTGTACTGCTTGCAGTAGCAAACTTGCTAACTGCTCTGTATTAAATATTTATTTAGTCTACTGATGTTAACAGGAATAAAAAAGGTCCAGTACATGTAAACAAAATTGTTGGTATAAAAATTTGCATAAAATGTTTTAAAAAAGGAATAAAATTATTATTAAGAGTGTTATAGACAGTGACTATATAAATGCTAAAATATCATTTATGTAATATTTGTACTATATAGTGAAAAATATTTTATCGTATGTAAAACTAATATTTGAAGCAAAGAAAACAATTTTCGAAATTGCTATTTATTTCATACAACTAGCAATTTAAAAAAAAATTGCTATGGGGCAATTTTTGAATACCCACAAAAAAAAATTTCACCATAACATTTTTTTAGAATAATGCATATATTTTTAAAAAATTCTCGGATAACGTTGATCGTGCTGTTCTCCACTAGTACCCTCTTTACAATCTGAATAGCAATCTGAATGAGTGGTTATCGTTCATCCATTTCAGTCTTATTTAATCTTGTGCCATTACAGAAATGTACATTTATTCTAATTATATACAGTATATGTTTTGAAAGTTTTGTCAATATAAAACCTAGCGCCACTATTTTGAACACATGAATGAAGGGCAGTTTTTTTAGTAAATCTTGTGTCACCTTGAGATTCTTTCAGTTAAATTCTTAAATGTCATGTTTTGTTAAAATAAACACGTATAGTTTTTTAATGCATTTTTTACTTATTTTTTTATTTGTAACATTATTGAAATGTTTAGTGCCATCTCTTTTTCCTAGTCAAATCAAGTTTCTAAACAATGATATCTTAACATGTTGACCAAGTGAAGCAATGTCTGTTTTAACTCGACCAATTGGCATTTGGTTTGTTACGCAGTTTTAGCCAAAGCATTGACAGATTGTTTTGAAATATGGTAGGATGGTATCTTGTATAAAGCTCGAACGACTTATGTCACTGTCAACTCTTATAGATTGTCCATAATCATTATGGTTTCGTAAATAGTATTAATGAGTTACAGAAATGTTGAACTAAATAATGTTTTTTTTGAAAAGTAATATGTTGACATTAATTAAAAAGCATAGGGAAAATTGTAATCTTTCTAATTAACTTTAGCAATATTTTAAAGTAGTAAATTGTATTTAGTGAAGTTGTTATATATATATATAACAAACATGAAGCTATAGCTATAGCATGTTTGTTTTTCAAAGCATTTTGTAGGAAAAAGAGTAAACTTACATAAAAATAATGTAGATCGGATATAAGTAAGTTTTAAATGTTTATTGCTTTATTTCCAAAGATCGGGAAAAATGGACTCGGGTGTGTAATGCGTGATAATGATCACAAATTTATGTAAATGATGAATAATCCCTAAGGCGTTCAGACAAAAGAGAATGTCAATGAATATTACTAAATGAATGATAACATCTTAATATAACATTTTGAAGCAGGTTACATTATTATCTTCACCATTGTGAATTGTTGACTGTTTGTTAGATCGGTAGCAGTGCAGAACATCCAAAAGTACCAGAACATTTAAGTTCCACTTTGCAAAGTCTCGTGAATGCATGCCTCAACAGGAATCCTTTGCTTCGACCATCAGCTAAGGAACTTCTGCAGCACTGTCCAGGACCCGGACCTGGTGATGAGAGACAAGTACATGGTCATTAAGATAAATCAACATCTTTAATTGAATGACCTTGAACCAGATGACTAAGTTATCAGATAAGGCAATAATTAGGTAGACCATTTCACAAAGTATGTACAGTTACCAGTTGACACTTTGTATCATAATTTGTAACCTCAGTTTTGTAATAAGTCAAAGAATAGAAATTTTTATATGATAATTTTTAAATATTTAAAAATTTATAGAAAAAATAGAAATAAATTTAAGTAAATTAGTTTATAGTAAATTTATAGGAAAAAAGAATATGAGTATTATATTTTTTAATGCTACACATTCCTAACATCTTTTACACTTTACACACTATGAAAAATTTAATTGGGAAACATTATACAGTACATACATTAAGTGAATTTATAGAGGAAAAATGATTTTTTTATAAATAATTGCTTTGTTTTTAATGCTAAACATTCCTAAAAATCTTTTACACTTTACACTCTATGAAAAATTTAATTTGGAAAACATTATACAGCATATATATTTTAAGTAAATTTATTAAAAAAATATGTGACCATCAAAAAAACTTCTTTCATATCATAATATTATGAGGAGTTTTTTTGATAGTCGTATATTTTTTCTATAAATTTATTTAAAATGTATATACTGTATAGTGTTTTCCCAATAAAATTTTTCATAGTGTGTAAAGTGTAAAAGATGTTTATAAATGCTTAGTATTAAAACAAAACAATTATCTTAGAAAAAATCGTATATTTTTTCTATAAATTTATTAAAAATGTGTCTATACTATAAGTATTTTCCCAATTAAATTTCTCATAGTGTGTAATGTGTAAAAGATGTTTAGAAATGTGTAGCATTAAAAAAATCGTATATTTTTTCTATAAATATACTTAATATCTATGTAATAAATAGTATTTTTCCAAGTAAATTTTTCGTAGTGTGTAAAGTGTAAAAGATGTTTAGGAATACACAAAATTAAAATAATGATAATAGTCACATATCCATTTTTTCAAAATTTATTTAATATGTATGTACTATACAGTGTTTTGCCAATTAAATTTTGTGTAGTGTGTAAAGTGTAAAAAATGTTTAAGAATGCACAGAATTAAAAAATATATATAAAATAATAGTAGTTGCGAATATATTTTTTCTATAAATTTACAATATGTGTATATACTGTATAGTGTTTTCCCAATTAAATTTTTCACAGTGTGTGAAGTGTGATAGATGTTTAGGATTGTATAGCACAAAAAACAAAAAAGTAGTCATATGTATTGTTTCCAATAAATTTACTTAATATGTATATACTGTATAGTGTTTTCCCAATTATATTTTTCTCGGTGTGTAAACTGTGATAGATGTTTAGGAATGCATAGCACAAAAAAAGAAAAAAGTAGTCATATATATTTTTCCAGTAAATTTACGTAGAATGTTTATACTGTATAGCAGAGGTTCCCAATCTTTTTTGGTTTGCAGCTCCCTAAATAATCGGATTTCTTCTGCGGCGCCCTTAATCTATTTTTTTTAAAGATTTTTGACTTTCTTGAAAAATTGGAAAACTTTCCTTTTTAAAAGCATTAAAGTTGCTAAATTCTTGGAATTTTGTCAGCACACACGATTGTTGACATAAAAATTTGAGAATTGGAAATGCCAAGAAAATTGCCGAATTGTTTAATTCAGTATTTCGTGGTGCCCTTATGATGGCTCCATGGCGCCCCAAGGAGCTGCACCGCATACTTGGGAATCACTGCTGTATAATGTTTTCCCAATTATATTTTTCACAGTGTGTAAAGTGTGATAGGTGTCTAGAAATGCATATTAAAAAAAAAAAAGAAAAAGTAGTCATATATATTTTTACAATAAATTAAAATGTATGTACTGTATAGTGTTTTTCCAGTTAAATATTTCATAATGTAAAGTATAAAAGATGTTAGGAATGATTAAAAATTACACTGATATAATGGTTAACTGTGGCCTCTATAAATATTATAAGGGTGTCCAGTGATTGATCATACAGAAATTTCTGTACATTTCCCATTTTTTTTTCGTACATCACAAAAACTTTTCGTACTCCTTAGAAAATTTTAGTAAATATAGTAGACTCAATTATCCACAGCATTGGGTGATGCGAATATCGCAGATAATCTACAAATATAAATGTGAAATAAAGAGTAAAAACTCAACTTATTGTGTAAATACTAACAACAGGAGAAGAGTTAGTGACCTTGTCATCGGGTCGCTCAGGTCCTTCATGACAAAATCAGTAACAATTGTGTGACGAAATTCATTCTCCGAGGTGACATATTGATAAACTGTAAGCCTATGCTTACCCAGATTGGTCGTGTCCGATCTGCTCCTACCCCTGACTGTAGCCCTAACCCAGAATAGGTTTTTTATTCTGTTATTTTTAAGATAAACTAATAATTGGACCAAGTAAGCTTTTATACTTTCAAATGTAATTCAAGATTAACTTATTAAGGAAAACAATTAATTAAAAACATAAAATATTTATGCAATATTCCAAAACGTGAATTTTCAGTAGTGAAATCCAAATACAGCACTATATAATTTTATCTTCTTAACACAAAATGTTTATTTTGTTAAATACTTGTCCACATTTTTCAAATAAAAAGCAAAAATAACATATATGTACCTTGAACACATGTTTAGAATCGCACTGTTTTCAGAGTTCACAGAAAAGGACAAACACAGATTGTACCGTAATAAATCACAATGTTAGTGGCAGATGCATATGCACCATCTGACCTTGAAAGCAGGTGCTCCAACTGCACCAAAACAGTACAGGAAAACGACCCGTCATTACAGAGGACACCATATAAATATTTTGAGTACTCAGAACATAAGTGTGGGGAAATAATGGAGTTAAATAAAACACAACCGTTTAAGAGCTTCGTAATGTTTCCTCATTTTTAGTCAATTTCAAGGATATTTTGTTGAATTCTTACACAAATTCGTGGTTTTTAAAGAATGGACACCCTGATATAAAAGACTTATTTTTTAGTTTAATAAAATATAGTTATAGGTGTTTACTTACTGAGATTGGGCTTGAGGCAGGAAATATCGAGGTTTAAATCCCAATTAATCTCATACCTTAATTGCGCAGTTGTCTAAGATTTTATGTATTTTTACTAGTAAAGTAATAAGTAAAACTTATTTCTTTCTAAAACAATGCAACAAACAATGCATTTATTTCCATCAGGGCTCATGAACATAAACACTAAGCAAATTTCTATTAAAAGTAGTAAAAGACGTACAGCATAATATAGACTTAAATGTTTTTATTGTAAGCACGATGTTAATGCTTACTTAGATAACTCTTAAGTATTTCTAAAATACCTGACTGACACTTTGAATATTATATTTTTAAATATAAATTTGTTATTATTATTATTAGTAGTAGTAGTGTAGTATTAGACATTAATTGAAAGGGAATGTATACAAATACAGTTGTACTTATTTGTTTGTCAACATTAATTTTATACTTAATTTAAATTTTTTTACAACCGATTCATGTATTCAGATGAAATATTTTTTCTGAATGCAGTTTATATTTAAACTTATTTTATTGTATTATTAATTATGAATACACAATATTTTTTTACTTTTTTATAGATTTGTTTTAAAAAACTATTTTATTTACTGCAGAAAATTATTTGTTTTATTATTGGCATCAATTTTATGACTTATTAATTTGTTAAATTATATACTTTGCATTATTTATTAAAGTTTAGATAAGAATTATAAGGGTACAGCTATTGTTTCTTTTTTTATGTAGAAATATAAAATAAATAATTTTATTAAAAAGTTGTTTTTTTGCCTTGGATTGCTTTCATATGATCACCAGATGAGTTAAGAGAATGGGTGACCTTATTTAAACATTGTCACAGTCTACTTGGCAAAATAAAAGACAATTGTTATCGACAATTTTAGTTGTTTTGGTTTTTTTCCATCTTGGTATTTTTTTTCATTTTTTGTGCAAATTTTTAATGGTCACAGATTCATTCGGTTTAATTATTGTACCTAAACATTTCTATGTAATGTAATTGATACATATAAAGTATAAAATTTAAACAAATTTTAGCCTAACAAATGTAAAAAAATCATTAGTAGACCTAAATTAGTAAGCAAAAACTAACAAATTTGTCAGCCAAATTTTAACTTTTCTTAAATTTTATTTTTATAACAAGACTATATAGTAGTAAAGCATGCACTGCTACTACATGTTTTGTCCCTTTCAACAAGTTTTAAAAAATGTTTGTTTAATGTTTCTTAAAACTTTAAGTTTCTTAGTTGCTTTGAATGGTAATGACAATTTTAAATCTACATATTTGGAAAATGAATTTAATAACATTTTTTAATAAATTATGTTCAAAAGGAATTGTTTTAATTTTCTTTTTTCTTTTTAGTTATCTGGAATTAGGGCATTTTACTTTTTGAAACAAATTTATAGGAAATATAGCATTTTTTTTTAAAAAAAACCTTTTTTGGCCGATGATCTGTATAGATATTTCGAGATTTTTGTTAGAGGAATTGCAATGAACTGGTGATTGAGAAATCATTCACATACAGAATGAATACCACCTTTACAGCACATAGAGTGAGCTTACAAATTAATTTAAACTCAATTTTTTTTTGTTGATGTTTAACGTCCGACTATTGTGCACACTTGGGGTAATGCAGACGATGGGATGATTTATAGCTTATGAAAATGCCAAGCCCTCGCCGGGAATCGAACCCGGGTCCTCGGTGTGAAAGCCTAGTACACTATCCACTAGACCACCCAGGCGGCTCTAAACTCAATTAAAATTTCAAATTAAATGCAACTTTGTCACACAAGAAGAATCTAGGAAACATATTTATCTCGAAACAATGCCATAGAGGTAAATTTTTGTTACAATTTTTCATACTTGCAAAAAGCATAATTAGACAGTTTGTAAAGGGTGAGTAGCTGTTGCTGTAGGGGATGTTATCTGATTGTCCTGCACTGCCACTGTATTTTTGATACATACAGCTGGTTCATATTCTGTATCAATGATATCTTCTTGTCAAACATGTTCGATCTCCTAATCATCGTCAAGGGTATCATCCCTATAAAATCATAGAATGGCATCTTCAATCATCACTTTTTCAATTTGTTTAAACAGTTAGAAGAAAATGAAAAGTATTAGGTATGGCAGAAGCATTTGACTCATATTTTTTTATAGGTAAAGGCCACATTTTTAATCAAGAACTTATAAGATGTATTTGAGGGGTCTCACTTCACAAGAGATAAAATTGTATTTTTGATATATATACATATATATATATATATATATATATATATATATATATATATATAATTATGTATATATATATATAACATATATTGAAATTGGTGTATATTCATTTGACACAATTGTGTCTAGAAAGAACATTTTCCAACATGTAGGTTATTCTCACTCTAAGGCTGTAGTCCAATTGAAGAAAATATTTACCTGCCAACTCTTTTTATAACCTCCTTATGACATAAATAGAAAGTGGGGTCGATTAGCTGACAGATCGACCAAATATTAACATACATAAGCCTGGGTGATTAGGCTTAATCAAATAGACAAAGGTCTTAGCAGGATTACACTAAATGCCTTAGGTGACTGTGCTGATTTCAGACTTGGGGAGAAAATAACCTCTAAGATGCCAAATGAGATTTGGCAAAATGTCTGAACAATTTTTTTTTTAGAAACAGTTTGTGTTAGATAGACATACACAGTCCTATAATTTTCCACTGTATTTCTCTGTCTCAAAATCTATGATGTGACCAGTTTTTCTCTGATGCTGATAGAGAATGGAGATATTTCGATTTCTGGCTTAGAGCGAGAATAACCTTGAAGATACTAGATACGATTTTGTAACTAACGGCTGTTGTACACTGGTTTTCAATGTGATTCACATTTTCCCATCTGTAAAGGAATATGAATATATATATATTTATATTTACTGGTACAAATCCCCGCATGGGGGTGCAGACTAACTGCACCTATAGACGTCCCTCGCGGTACCCGAGTCTAACACATACTTACAACATTAACACTTACATTTAGGGAGGCGATAATAGCTTAAATGTGCTTTTCGCCTTAAAATAACAAAAAAATACGGGTACAAATTTCTGATAAAAAGTAATAAATTACCTGTGCATGGGCCCACCTCAGTAAAAAACAGAATTATACATAGTTTATCTTAAAACTAAATCCAAACCAAATTCTAAGACCTACATTACCTTGGAAACTACAACCAATAACTTATTCCAGTATACCTATATAAATCTTTCTAATTACTGATTATGGCAACTGTGTATTTAGGAGCAGCCTTTTTCAATTTATTTTTGAGAATGTCTTTACTTACATTAAGAGTTTTTAGATCATTTGTTAGTCTATTCAAATACATGATAGCTGTGTATATATTCTTTTTTTTACCAGATTCTTTATATACAGTAGGTAATACCACTGTACTAGACCACTAGTACAGCCTTGTATTACTATTACAATTTATAAATTCATTGCTTAAATAAAACTATATGTTTCTGTGTGTTTTTTTCTGTTTTGTATACACACTTTAATAAATTATAATTTATTCTTAATGTTATGTCTAATTTTTGGCATACAAGTAAGACTATTGACGATAAAGTGTTTATTTATATTTTTATTGTGCCAAATATTTGAAAGTGTGATAAAAACGTAAGACAATGAATATTATTAAATATATATTATATTTAATTTGTTATGAAGTATTTGTAGACTTAATAGTTCAGTATATAGTCTATGGTTATACTATCTCTGGGTTAGACCATCTATGGTTGTATATCTTTGGTTAGACCAATGTACAATAAACGAAAAGTATTTAGTTATATATTTTATTGAAGTATTGATCTACTTAATTCTTAGTAAGTATTTTTAATTTAGAATAATACATGTTATATTATCTCTGGTATAGTATTTATTATTCATATTTATTCATCAAAACTTCCATGTTTTTCACTCACTGCTGTAACCATTGTCACAGTGTGTCGTTTGTCGCTAATGATCGGTATTTTGTCCTAGGATAGGTAATTGGTTTTGCAGCTTCATTCAGTTAGTCGTCATTTTGTGATCGCGTGGCTTTTTGAAATAGCGTTTATAATATAATTCTCAACTTGCAAATTCATATATTGGTAAGTTTAAGATTAAAATATAATTCAGTATTAAAGTCATTAATTTGAAGTTGTTAAGCTTTATACGCTACTGGAACTACTTTGGTCAGAATCGTTTTGTGTGATATTTAATATCATTTAATGAAATGTCATGTTTCCTGTCTTTCATGGTTATTATTTTGAGTGATCATTAAATATCCATGGAAAGTTATAACTTTCCTGTGTATGGTTAATGATAATTGCTTATTAAAGATTCTCATAAGTATCAGATAGATTAGTTCTCTTAGTCTTTTCTTGGGGGGAGGGGGGTACCAATATTCCTTGCTTTAATTCAGCTATCTTAAGCCTTAAGCGGTTGTTTAGCTTATCTGAAATAAAAATGTAATGGATAGATCAACATATGAATCTTGCTACACCATCCCACTATATATTATTAAAATCATTAAACTTGTTTAGCTTTATACTTACCCATATTTCTGCACTTTAGGGACCTTTGTGAGAATCATTATTTCATTGATATTGTTGCTTGTATTATGTGTTGTATCATTTTCTTGAGAGATATTAAGGTGAAGAAGATTATATTTATTATGGTAAATGTATGATAAATTAAATTATTAGCTATTTATTACAAACATGTATATGTAACCTTTATACTGACATCATTGATGTTTACTTTCTAAGATAAAGTTATTTGACTAGATTAATACACACTTTGTAAGAAACCGTTATTATCATGGTAGTTTTTGTTCTGAAAGTGTTATAGGAAAAATGGCTACCAGTAATTATGAACTTTGTGATTTGCCTCTCTTTGTCAGTTTAAGTTGGAATTAGAGTAGTGTTCTTGAATTTTTTTATAAATCACAGCATCTTTAAAGAAACATATTCTTTCTTGAATTTGTTTCTCTTTTTGCTATTGGTTTCACCCATCTTACTGTTAACAACTTAATTACTTTCGTCGTACACACAGATAAGATCAAAATACTGGTGTGGAGTTGACACAAGATCCCGCAATACTTCATGGGATATTTATCCGAATGTCAATTTAAGTACAAATTTGGCAACTATAAGCAAAGAATTCACCATTTTTACAAAGCTGTGACAGCTTTATATCCGCCTAATTGACACTACTACAAAGGTTAGTACATTTTTAAAAATACAGTAGAGGAGTCCTGCTAATCCGACCTTCCGTTTAATCTGACCTAGCCTCAAAAAACAATATTTGAAGAAATTTAGAAGATTTGTAATGAAACCAAATGTACAATGCCCGTGCAATACTTTCATATTTCCAGATTCTATGTGTTAGGCTTTTATGCATGTGTCATGCTCCCAGCCGATGGACCTACATGTTGCCGCCTCAGTGGTCTAGTGGATAGCGTACTAGGCTTTCACCCCGAGGATCCGGGTTCGATTCCCGGCGAGGGCTTGGCATTTTCATACGCTATAAATCATCCCCACCGTCTGCATTAGCCCAAGTGTGCACAATAGTCGGACGTTAAACACCAAAAAAAAAAAAAAAAAAAAATGGACCTACATGCTCTTCAAAATAAAAAGGGGGTTGACTGCCCTCATACCTGCTCGTTCATTTCCATCTTTTAGTATCAATTCAGACTCGTTGAAGAGTTGACGTTTAGAGTGCATTCTCTGTGTGTGTGTTTCTTAACATGTCATGTATTTTTTTTATTCGCTATTTCTAAAAGGTAAAAGATATTTTACTTCTCATGAGATTCCGTGATGCAGTGGCGAGAAGATTTCAGACTGTTGTTAAATAAAAAACAATTACTAACTTTTTCCATCAAATTTGATCTGATGTTTACTTTTGATCTGATGTTTACTCTTTATTACTTTTATTTTTTTATTTTTTATTACTCTGTGTGCTGTTTTATGTTTTAATACAATACATTTAGTAATAATACATGCAATTCAAAGTTTTTTAATGTAATAAATTCAATTCAATACTTTTAAACGTTTTTTAATAGTTTTATATGTAATATAACTTTCCCGCTAATTCAACCCGGCCACGCCCAGTCTAGGTTGGATTAGTGAGACACTACTGTATTACTTATATAGGCCTACGTAACAATTGATTTAAACGCTAAGTCGAGTTAGGTTATGAAGTTCTCTTAAAAAAAATATCCTTTTCATTGTTTTTAACGCGCATTTCATTAAACATGAAACAGTTGAGTCGAGTTAGGTTAAACACACAACAGCCAAGTTGAGTTTAGTTATAAAATTTTTTTTTTAACTTATACTTTTTTTATAGTGTTATAAATTTTTTTTATAGTGTTATTCATTTCATTATTAATAACACACATGAAATTTATCGTTTTTGTTATGAAAAACATGTTTCTCACTTTTGCACGGTAGTCATTTTGAGGTTATGTTTGCCACTTTATTTTCACTTTTTTGTGACATCCTGTTGTGCCCTCATTTTTATATTTTGGATTTTTAATATTGGGCATAATTGGAAGCGTTTTAGTGCAAAAATTACCAAAATTGACAAAAGTCCCTCTGTATTATTTGAGTGTTAAGTTATTGACCCTAATGGTTTGTCTATAGTTAATGATAATTAATTGTTTAATACAGATTGTAATTTTTGCACTAAAACACTATTTTATGCCCAATATTAACAATCCAAAATATAAAAGTGAAGAAACAGCGGGAAGTTACAAAAAAGTGCAAACAAAAGTGTTAAAGTGTTAAGCATAACCTCAATTTGACTACCATGTGAAAGTGGGAAACATGTTTTTAATGGTGACAACATTAGTTAAATGGCGTGTTATTAATAATGAAAAAAAATATTTTTTTTTAAGAAAAAGGAACTTGATAACCTAACTTGATTCAGCTGTTGCATTTTTAACCTAACTCGACTTTGCAGTTGGGTGTTTAGTAGAATGCATGTTAATAATACTGAAAAGAATATATTAAAAAAAAATAACTTGTTAACCTAACTCGACTCAGTTATTGGGTGTTTAACTCAGTGTTACATATATAACTAGTGTTCCTTAAAAAATATTAACCTTTGTAAGTACAGTAAAAGCCCAGAAATCTGGCACCTTAGGGACTTTGACAGTACCAGATTACCAGAAATATCAAGGAATTGAGGGCAGTAAAAAAAAAAAAGCGGTGATCGTAGAGCGAGGTGGAAGTTATAAAACATTTTACTCAGAGAACAAAAAAACGCTTTATAGCTTACATTCTATAACAGAATTCAAGGACTTTATTTTTTAACTTTGGAATAACTTAATTTTACTGTGTTGGCTTAAAATAAGACCTAATGTCTTTTTGTTTTGTTTTTTTAAGCATGGTTTTTCTTTAAAAATTTGTTTCTTAAAACATTGTATGTTTAAAAATTCCGCAGAGTTGTAAGATTTGCTGCACTTGGCAAAACTTATAAAAGTATAAATAGCGGCGGCTGCTACATTCCAGGTAGATGGTGGTGATGAATTTATGACATCATCGGATTCAGTAACTGGTGGCTGAATTTATTGTTGAGGCCCTACAACACTTTCTATTAGCATTTAGTCTGTTATTTCTCGAACGACAGGTTCTTATTTGTCAGTGCCTATCCATTCAATAACTTCATCTCTCCGCATATTTCTTGTTTAATCCTGAGCATAATCCAACTCTGACTACTGCAGCATGTTCAGTTGAAACAATGAAATGTATTTCTTCCTTGTAGGCCTTGGGCAAGAGCTTTTGCCAAGACTTCTGAAAAGTAGAAGACTTCACTATATTCCAATCCAGGGCAATTGTAAAACTTGCTTCTTTAATGTTAAACGTTTTTTGAAAATCTACCACGGAACAATCTGAGCTGATAAGGCTTTGAAGAAAAGCAGCTCTGTAAAAACATTTGAAATTTTGGATGACTCTCTGGTCCATTGGTAGGATCAAGGAAGTAACATTTGCTGGAAGATAAGTGACGAATATATTCCCTGTGATCAAATATGATACAGCAGGATGGACTCTACAATTATATTTACAATGAAACTACTTTGCTCTGGCAACCTAATTATTTTAAAATTGTCGTTCACCGATTGTTGAAGAACCAGTATTGTATTCTTCCTCTTGCCTTTATCATTCCGATTTATAATTTCAAACTTTTGTTGTATTGTAGTTGTAACATGTTTACGCTTCACTGCACTTTTACTTTGAAAAGTGAAATGTTTAGAAAACATGGCACAAACACAAAACTTTACTCAACACAAGTAATATTACAGTTATTATACAAATTATTATTACTGTACACAGTACAGTAGCCTACAGACACTATCCCCTGCAGGGGGTTGCAGACTAGCTGCACCTATTGAGAACATTTAGATGGCCCTCGCAGTACCCGAGTCTCATACACACACTTACATCACTACACTTGTGATTTTAACACTTTTTACTCACACATTTAGGGAAGCGATAACAGCCTTAAAGTGCTTTTCGCCTTAAAAAAAAAAAACAAAAAGTACAGACACTGTCTGACAGAGGATTAAACAGTAAACACTAAGCATCATGAAATGGCAGACAGGTGGCGCGTCATCACTAATAATGGCGCCTGAACTCTTATTGATCACACCCAATTTCTTCTTACTCTGCGGATGTAAGTGTAAAATATAGTACATATACTAATTTTAATTTTTGTTAAAAATAGCCGTTGAGTGATACCAGATTATTGAAAGTTCCGGAATATAGGATGCCTGATTAGAGGGCTTTTACTGTATTCTAATGTCAGCAGATGTGAAGCTACTGCTGTCCTGTAAAAATGGTGAATTCTTTGATTGTAGTAGCCATATTTTTATTTAATTTGAAATTCGACTAAATATCCCACAAAGTGGTTTTTTAACCAGGTCATGGGATTGTATGTCAAACTTCTTACCAGCATCTTTCAGTTATGGCAAATCACAAAGTTCACAAATAATGGCAGCCATTTTTTTTTAAATTCATGTCAGTTTAAAAATACATAGGCCCTACATTTTTTGAGCAGCTTTCCCTACCAACAAATTTTGAGAAGTAACAGACACGATCAAGACTGATACAAATCTGGAAAATGCACTAAGAATTGCAATATCCAAGATGAAACCAAATATCGACGACATTGTGAAAAGGAAGCAATGCTATATCTTGCATTGAGCTTAAGTGACTTTTAGCATAATTCATAAGTAGCCTACATGCCTACATTATTAATTCCTGACAAAATAATGTATTATAGATATTTTTTTACTTTTTTAAATAACAATTTACCCCCGTTGGTATAATATTATACATATATTGCATCCCTAGAAATAAAATAATAATAGGGGTGCAATTTATATACATATAACTTATGGTATGGTTTCGAGGATGTCGCTTTTTAAAAAAACAACTTTTATTAATTACAATAAGAATTTAATATACACTTAAAAACTTATAATAATTATTTAAGTTCTTCTCATATTCATTGAGATGTGAACTGAGTGAAACATTGACTAACACTGAGCTTATGTTCTTCCTTCTCTACATACAATGAAAATGCTTACCATGCTAAAAACTATATTGTCATCACTATATCTAGCAAAGTCTATAATTATTGTCTATATAACTCCTCTACCCCTAAACAAAATTTCCATGGTTGGTTGAACAGCAGCTTCCCTCAAAGTTTTCCCAATTAGCTTCTTAGACGCTAAATATAATAGTTACAAATTCTGATTCATACTTAGCTGGTAAAGAATATAACTTATAAATATTAAAATTTGTTTTTTCAACAATAGGCATGTTTATAAAATACACAATGTTATTTGAATCTAAGTTAGACTTAACTTCCATCAAGCCTTCTAACTCCCACATATTTTCTGGCTTGGGCTCAATGGGTAATCCTTCACCGTCATAGTCATAGACTTTCATTCTCTCAGTATACAATTCTTCAGTTGAGATAACACAAGGATGAAGTGCACCTAGCTTGCAGAATGTTAATGAATTTTCAATATCAGTTATTGTTTGTAACAACGTTTTGTACAAAATATTTAATTGGTTTATTATATCTATAAACTTTTCTAGTTCTATATAATTGTTTACTTCATCGTTTACAAATTCTAATTCTTTCTTGACTATTAGCATGGCAATTGCTACAATTTCTATAAAAATGATTTAACACATTATTGTAATAGACATCAATATTATTTAATTGTACAATGAAATTGCTTAAACTAAAATAGTGTACAAAAGTATGAAATGAAGACTTCAGTTTTGCTGGTCCTAAATCTATTGGAATCATCCCTAGGTTTTTGGATATGTCCTTGAATTCTGCTGGGTCGGCAGTGGCTCTGTCAAGGAATGGGAGGAACCTGGAGCAGGATTTAGGGCTGACTTACTTTTTGTTTTTTAATTTCCTCGGTCTTTGAATTTTAGATAAATGAATTTTCTGCTTAGTATTATGGTGTCTTGGTTTTATTTCAGCTGTTTTCCTCTCCTGATTTATTGAAGGCACCTCTTCTTTGTTAAATTTATTTTTGGTTTTACTTTGTTTCTGCAAATTTTTTTCATAAACGTCTGTTGAGATTTCGGGTAAAGGCTCTCTATTCTGATTCCTTTTAGTTTGAATGTTTTCTTTAGTCTTCTGGTTAGTTTCTCTGATATGTTCCTATAATTTCTTTGTTTTCTCTTTGCAAAAAAACATAATTTTTTTTTGTTTTCTCTTTGAATTACTGTTTTTATTTTGTGATACTCCTAAATTTTATTTTATTAATATCGTGCCTCAGCGATGATAACCTCAATGGTTTTTCGCCGGAAAAAAAAATGTTTTCTCTTTGTGACTTATTACATAATCGTTAGTGTGATTTTCAATGTCAGTATTCAAAACGTTATTTGAATCAATATGTCCATACAATACTTCAAATGGTGTTATTTTTGTTACTGAATGGATGCTATTATTGTAAGCTATGATTGCATATTTTACTTTTTTTGTAATATTATCGGTTTTAAATTCTACCTGGTTATTTAAAAGCCTTATGTATTATTCAATTAAAGAGGAATGGAATCTTTCAATTAATCCATTAGAAGGTGGGTGTTGAGTACTTATAAAATGTATTTTAATTTTGTGTAATTCCAAGATTTCTTTAATTATTTTATTATTAAATTCAGTTGAATTGTCTGAAACAATGGACTCAGGTACTCCATAATGTGCAAAGTAGTCTAAGAGTTTATCAGTGATCTCGGTAGCATGTGCGCCTCCCACACGATACACTTGTGCATAGCGAGCGAATCTGTCTATGATACTAAGAAATTGTTTTTTTTTCTAATGAAATGCTATCTATGTGGACTGTTTGCAGTGGTCGTACTGGTGTAGGCGTGAGATTCATCTCGAGCTTTAAAGGTACTCTATCGTACTTTGTCTTTAAACATATTTCACAAGAATTAATAAAGTTTTGTATGTGTCCCTTTATATTGGGCCAATAATATTTCCTTTTAATTTGTTCATACTTGTATGCCACGATGCTTGCTTTTGTTTAAGTGGTAGTTATTTATAATCTCTCGAATTTTTTCCTCATCGGTTATATCTAGTAATTTAGAGTACATTTAACTAATAAAAGTTAAGAGTGTTTGCAATGTTTACATGTTGCAAATTCCTCGAAAAAGTCATTTTCGAAATAAATATTATATCTAACCTTGGGTACTAGGAATTCTTTTACAAAATTAATATTGTCATTTTCTAGATTATTTCTTGATATTTCAACGAATAATATCATTTTAGAGTTTGCAAATAATTTTAATATCTTAACTTTTTTTGGCTGATAGTCTACCCTGTACAAAAATATCTGGTTTTTTCCAAAATTCGCAGGTTCGTCAGAAATTAGAATTTCCAGTTGCTTATTCCCTTCCAAATTGGAATTTGGTTGCTTTCTTCAGTGACCTCTTGCTGTTTGACCGTGTTATATTCTTCCTCCAAATCAAAGTTTACTACCATTGACTGACTATCGTCTAGTTCTGGAAAATACAGTTGGGTTTTTCTATAATTCTTTGTCCACACAATTTTGAGGGTCCTTTGACACTTTTTCGGTGACATTCAGTTGAATTCTGGATAATGTGTTTGCGTTCTGGTTTAATTTTCCTTTTTTATATTTTATTTCGTAGTTGTATTCCTCTAATTTTAATCTCCATCTTAAAAGTTTAGAATTTGGTTCCTTAACAGGGAACAACCATTGCAAAGGTTTGTGATCTGTTTAAATTTTGAACTTTCTTCCAAATAAATAAGGCCTACAGTGTTTTGTCACCCAAACAATTGCAAGTAGTTCCTTTTTTAATTGTGGAATAGTTAGTCTCACTTTCATTAAGAGTTTGACTAGCATATGCTATGGGAAGGTCTTTTCTATTTTTATCTTGGCTTAAAATTGCTCCTATTGCAAAATTGCTCCCGTCAGTGGTTAATATAAATTCCTTTTCGAAATCGGGGTATTGTAAAATTGGTTCGTTAGTCAATATGTTTTTGCATGTTTTAAAGTGATTCAAATTGTCAGGGTTGTTAAGGTCAAATTTGGTGATTTTCTTTAAACAACTGGTAAAAGGTTTAGTTATTTTTACGAAATTTTTTGTAATATCCAAGTAATCCGAGAAATCCTTTTATTTGTTTAGCTGTTTTCGGAATTGGGTAATTTTTTATAACTTTTATTTTTTCTGGATTGGACTTTACTCCATCTGGTGTTACTACATGTCCTAAATAAGCAATTTCCTTTCCTAAAAATTCCGTTTTGTCCAATTGTATTTTGAAATTAGCTCCCCTTAATCTATCAAATACCTCTCTAGTCTTTGCACGTGTTCTTGTAAACTAGTTGAATATAGGATAACGTCATCGAGATAGACTAGGCAAGTTTCATTCTGGATTCCACATAACACGTTGTTCATTATATGTTGAAATGTCGGTGGGCTGTTTTTCAGTCCAAACGGCATTCTCAGAAATTCATAGTGTCCAGTTTCGGTTGAAAAAGCTGTCTTATCAATGCTGTCGGGATGTATTTCAACCTGATGAAAGCCTGATGCAAGGTCCAGGGTCGTGAAATATTGTGATCCCCCCCCCCAATTTGTCCAATATGTCTGTTATATTAGGAAGTGGAAATTTGTTGTCAATAGTTTTTGAATGTAGTCCTCGGAAATCAGTTACTAACCTAAACTAATAATAAACTAACCAATAATAGTCTGTTGGATGCATCTGCTTTTTTTGGAACAATCCATACAGGTGAATTCCACGGTGAATGTGAGGGTCGAATAATTTCTTGGTCAAGCATTTCCTGGATTTGTTTATTTACCTCTTTTCGATAAATTTCCGGGTATCGGTAGTTTCTTGTGTACACGGGTATTTCGTCCGTTGTCCTGATTACATACTTAATTTGGTTAGTGAAAGTGAGATTATTATTTTCATAGTGGAATATGTCAGAATTTTCAGAAATTAATTTTAGAATTTCACATTTTTCCTTAGTGTTCATATGATCTGTTCTAATTTTTTGTAAATCTAATTTATTATCTTTATATTGTAACATGTTGAAATTTAGTGAATTCATTTATTACTTAATTTACAAATTTTAAAATAGCTTAGCGTTTCTAAGTCTATTGGTTCAAAAATTAAACGTCTATCACATATTGTATTATTAATTACAATAACTCTCGCCATTTTCTACTTTTACTATGCACTGCAGTATTAACCCATCTTGCTGCCTGTGGGGTAATACTCCTTCTCCATTGTACAAATTGTGAATTTTTATTTTTACCGTTTGTTTAGATTGTGCTCTAATGACATAGCAAGTGGTACCTTTTTCTTTTACTTCTTTATTATGAATATTATTTTTAATCCCCTAATATTATCTAGTCCAAGTAACAAGTCAAAATCTTTGTGAAAATCAAATAAATAGAATTTTGAATTCTTCCTTCCTAAAATTGGTAATTTGCAGCTAAACTTTTCTTTTGAAATTCCATGTGCTGTGCTTACTTCAAACGGTTCTTGTTTAATAGTATGCTTGAAAATATTAAAACCAATAGATATTTTAATAAATGATCTGGTACTTCCAGTGTCAATTAATATTTTAAGATTAGTTTTTGGTCTGTTATGTATGGTAAATTGTTTGTATTATTTTCTATATGCATTATGGAAAATTTCTGTTCCATTTAAGAACGTCATAAGTTCTAAAAAATGATTTTGAACATTTTCGTTTTCTTGTGTGAATCCATATGCATTGTCTTCTTCAGTAAAATTATTGAAAGTGTCATAACCGTCTTGTGTTTCGCTATAATCTTCTGTGAATCTTCGCTATATAGAATTCCAGTCTGTTCAGCTAATGAAATATTCGGAATTTGTTCTACAATTTGTTCAATCGAACTGGTTTTATTTTCTTCATCTACTTTCTTTCCTGTTATCTGGTACAGTTTGTTTTGTCTGATCGGGTTTCCCGTTTGACGTTCAGATATACTCATCGGTGTGGGTTGATACATTTGATTAGTTTTTTGATGTGTATGATTTCTGAAATGTTTCTTCTGCTATTGGTTATGGTTTACAAAATTTTGTCTGTTCAATTGATTAGGATTATTTTGTGGAAATTGTTTATATTGATTTTGGAAAGATTGGTTATTAATCACTGGTTTACGAATTCGTACATTTTGGGTTTTAGGTGGTATGTTTTGCCGATTATTTTTAAACAATTTATTATTTTTAAACTGAAAGTCGTTAGTCAACATATTTAAAGCTTCATTAAGCGTGTTAGGATTTTTTGAGCACATCAGAGATCCCAATGGTTCCTGAAAACCCCTTAATAACACCCTTAATGCTAATTTCTGAACATAGGCACACAAAATATTTTTTGCATGTGTTTTTCTTTGTTTAAAAAGAAAGCTATCTGTAGGTTTAATATTTTTTTAACTCTTTCATACAAAATGAAAAGGTGATTTGTTATTTTCCTGCTTTAATTCTGCTATTTCCAAATTTAAAGTAAAACAATCTCTTTTGTCAGAATAACTAGTTAGTAGGGTATTTTTAACATTATCCCATGCATAAGTGTTTGAATTTACAACAATTTCTAAGGCTTGTCCCTTTAGTTTAGAAAGTATGAATGAAAAATATTTGTTCTGTAAATCTTCCGGATTTTCAGTTACAAAGAATTTATTAAAAATTTTATCACAAATAGAAATGAACCTGTTGAGCATAGCGGGTTCACCACTATATTCAGGTATCATATCTAGATATTCTCTTTTCAGTGTTGGAGTAGTCATTGTCATTGTTAAATTCCTACTTATAACTTAACTAAAATATGTAATATAAATCTTGACACTAAACATAATTTCAATAATAGAAGCTAAATAACTTAAAATAAAAATATATTTATAGCAATTAAATTATGAAATTATTTAGTTTGAAAATTATGTACAAAAATTAGTGTAATTTTTCACTTGAAAATATTTTACACTTTAATACGACATATATTTCTTTGTTGAATATTATAAACTTGTTTTATTTAAATAATCAGACAACTGTCTTAATTTATAGATATCCTACTTACAATAGGATGTAGAACATTACGTTCATGGTGTAAGTAGTCTTCAATCTTTAGTGATCCTATTCTTTCTTCGCTCTTCTCTCTTCTTTTTTCTTTCTTCCTTCTTCTCTCTTCTATCTTCTTTGACAACGACGGACGTTATATGCCTTAACTCTCCGGGTATCTTGCTCTGCCAAATTAATGTTCGCTTAATTCTTCAGAAGTCTTACTCTGGAAGTTCAATATACTGTTAACTTTCCAAAGCGTATTGTCCTACCTCGTTAACGGTTGATAGCAAAAAAGATCCTAATATTCACTTAAGAACTTTCAAGGGGGTCTTACCAACTGCGTCACTTATGTTATGGTTTCGAGGATGTCTCCTTTTAAAAAAAACTTTCATTAATTACAATAAGAATTTAATATACACTTATAATAATTATTTAAGTTCTTCTCATATTTATTGAGATGTGAACTGAGTGAAACCTTGACTAACAAGTTTCGCTAACTAAGCTTATGCTCTTCTCTACATATAATGAAAATGCTTACAATGCTAAAAACTACATTGTCATCACTAAATCTAGCAAAGTCTACAATTATTGTCTATATACAACATATATATATATATATATATATATATATATATATATATATATATATATATATATATATATATATATATGCATTTATGAGTTTTAAGTATAATATATAACAGAAGAACTGATAAAATGTTTATTTTTAGCAGTAATAATTTATTTTAATTAAATAAAATATCTACTTAATATTCAGATAATCTCATATCACTCAACGCTTTTCTTGCTTTTTAAGAACTAACCAAGATAAGCACTATGTACATTGGCAATTCAAACAACTTTTTAGCAGAGCCAAAATGGTCGGAAAAATAACTACTGAAAGAAGTCCACCTTACATGTACAAAAATACCTTACATGTATTTTGTTCTACTTTTTCAACAAATCTTCAAAACTGGTGATGCAAAATGTAATCTTCTATACCATTTGAGTGAATGCAGCTAAAATATAAATAATATGCTCAAACAGTATTTTATTGCACCTGTTTTGAAGATTTTTGATGTTTTCACATCTTTCGGTCAATCCTGTTACATTTAGGATCATAATGGGTTCATTTTAAAGGTGCCTCGGTGGCCTAGTTGATAGCGTACTGGGCTTTCACCCCGAGGATCCGGATTTATTCCCGGCCAGGGCTTGGCATTTTCATACGCTATAAATCATCCCATCGTCTGCATTAGCCCAAGTGTGCACAATAGTCGGACGTTAAACAAACAACAAAAAAATCCTGTGACAGCCACATTTTTTCCCAACTTCCTGTAGTTTTGGCACTTTTAGATTTTGTAGTATTACTATTGGACATGTAATAAAGCATTTTTGGTGCAAAAATTTTGAAAATGAGCCAAAACAATTCAACGTGCATATTTACCAATTTTTTAATGTATTTTTTTAATTGTGATATTTTGCCGTTCTGCCAGTATTACAATAAATAGCCAGCTACTACACTCATTGTTGAATCAGAACCCTCCATCTTGAAACAGAAGTGAGTGGGGAAAAATTTTACGTCTTTCGGACTTTATACAGGGTACCTTCGTGTCAAATTTCAAACAATCATCTAATGAGTTTAATCAAAATTGCATTCACTCGTAATCATTAAATCCTAGGCCGCCATTTTGAAAGGGAAGTAGATAAAAAAGAATGTTATTCATGTGTCTTCTGGACTTTATACAAATCTTCTTCTCAAATTTCAAAATATTTGGTCAGTGTGTGGCTAAAACTTCGTACATTCGTTATTATAAAGTCAGAGGCTGTCATATTGAAACAGAATGGAACAGGAAGAAATATTATACTTGCATCATTTGGGATTTGTACAAATTTTTTAATTTTCCAAATTTCAAAACAATCGGTCAATGCGACGGCCAAAACTATGTAACAAACAAAATGACGAACAGTCGAGTGAAAAAGAGACCTCACTTTGCTCAATCAATAAGTACAAATTGGTATAAGGCCTGTGAAGTAATAAAAAATGCAGTACTATCTACTGTAACTACTGTTTATCCCCAACTATAAGGAAGACTTGCAACCAATAATATTGTTTCACTTTGCATTCTCTCTGCGTCATGTTAGTATATTGGGACTTGTGAAAACAATTATCAGATTCTGTAGGCTAAATACAGGTATAAAAAAAAATGCCTTCTGCTTTCATTTGTGTAACAGTATCTTAACCATTATGCCATGTTGTCTTCTTCAAAGAACGTTAAGCAATTAAGTACGTACTAGAAATGTCGGTTATTGGCGGCATTGTATTCTTACTACAAAGAACTGTTGAAAAGTAACAAATTCATAAGTCACATGTAATGTATACGTGTATTGGAGCTAATATACTCTAGGTTGATCTTTTAATTAACAAGTTTTCTGCTTGAAAAGTATAATTTCACCATGTTATGCGTACACTATACTATATTGTAAATTAATTTCGTTACTAGAATTTATGGGAATCTGAAACTAGTAAGACAGTCAATAACTAATTAATGTACAGTGTCTGTTATTTTGTTTAAAACTAAAACAACTGTAATACATTTTTTTTATACTGAACCAAGCCAGATGACACGGACCGAATTTCCGTGAGCCCTACTTACTGTATTTAAGAGATGTAAAGTTAGGAAAATCCATTAGTAGTCACCGTGGAGAAATGGGCTTATGTAAAAAATTGCAGGTCAAGTTTACAAACGAAATATATGGATGACTATATCATGTATTTTTGTTAATGAACCACATCTTACTTCATTTCTGTCCATCTCAGACCTCTAACCTCTGTTCATTTGAGACCTGTCCATTTTTGGAATCTCTACTCAGCAAGGAAGACTAAATTGTCTTTTTCAAATTACATTTTAAAAAACCATGCTTTCATTTATGTTAATACTAAATAAAGCTTTTATTCCTTCCGATCATTGTATTAAATATACATTGTTTTATCAGTGCATCAGAATTTCGATAAACTGTCATTCTCAGGACCGTTGGGGTGACAAATGACGGAACAGATAACAGAAATAGAGCACCCATACTTTCTGTAATCAATAAAAATAACATACTGTGCTCTGTTTATAGCACAGAATGTTTAATATTATTATTATTATGAAAAATGTAATAAAACTCTTAAATTAACTCTAATTATATATTATACAAATGTTATTATATATATATATATATATATATATATATATATATATATAAAAATTATTATATACAAATGTTATAATATATACAAATTATATATTATACATACGTAGGTCTTTAATGCAGTAAATTATTCGCAATTAACCTTTTGACAAGTATTCACATAATACAGTACTCACATAACTGCAAGATTGACATATTATTATAAGATCACTATATTATTATATTATATTACTTATAAGATTGCTGAATGCTATTATCGTAATAGTGTGAGAGTGTTTATCTTTCAAAACAAATATTCGTGCACTCTTTCCGAATTTGTTGATATTATTATTTGAAGTGTTTCTGCCTCATTCCACTAGATGATAGGATCTATTATGGAAATTCGCTTAGGGTAGCAATTAGTCTCAGCTGCTTCGCCTATGCTATAAATAAGTCATGTCCAGTTACATTTTTTTGTTTTGTCTTGTCTTGAAGGTTACTTTTATTATTTATTACATTTTTTTTTATTACGTCCGACTATTGTGAACACTTGGGCTAATGCAGACGATAGGATGATTTATAGCGTATGAAAATGCCAAGCTCTTCATTTTCCCCCGGGTCCTCGGGGTGAAAGCCCAGTACGCTATCAACTAGGCCACTGAGGCAGCTTAACAATGAACCCATTATGATCCTAAATGTAACTGGATTGACCGAAAGAAGTGAAAACATTAAAATCTTCAAAACAGGTGCACTAAAATACTGTTTGAGCATATTATTTATATTTAAGCTGCATTCACTGAAATAGTATAGAAGATTACATTTTGCATCTGGGCCACCTAGGCGGTTGATTATTTATTACAAATTATTTACTATTGAAGACTATTTAAAAATTCTGTTAAACAGAATTAACCTGGCGGTTAGTAGACACGGATTTTTAAAAAGGTGATGATTAACAAGACTATTGTATATCAGTTATTCAGTTTTTGTATGTATATGTTTATATTTTATTTTTTATAGGTACTGATTGCCAATATTCAGACTAACGTCACCAGTTAAAAGACATCCAGTATAAATAAAAATGGGATCTAAAATGGAACCACAACCAACAAAGGTAAGCCATTTGGTTTGAAGAAAGTTGAAATATGTTTAAATTAGAGCAAGCACATGCAGTCATTTATATTCCTTGATGATCCTACAGTATGCAATTAAAAATTCAAGATTTTGATGATAATATATAGGCCAAATTAATTTACCCCCTGCTTATAATAACAGTAATATTGTTTATTTTAATTATTATTGAAATAACAGTCGATCACTGTAGAAGTTGTTTATTAATTATTAGTTAACTACGGTTGTTTGTTAATTGTAATTTTGTACAGTCTTGTCTAAAGTTGATATTAGCGTGACAAACAATATTTGACACTTTTTCTTAAAGAATGTACAGCCTACATTTTCTTAAATGTAATGGTACAACAGATATATTCCCCAAGCATATTCATTACTATAAATATAAAGAAACATATTCTGGTAGTCTTAATATAATGGTGCTTTTAATGCTAACGATGGATTTTGTATGCGCATACTAATAATATACATTTCATACATTCCAGCTTAATTGGTAAATTTTTAAATTTTAAATAAATGTCTTATTGTGTCTTTAAAAAAATGTTTTTGTGTATTTTGATTTCTTTTTATTGATAACTAACATAACTATTTATTTCTATTTGAATTGTGTTGAAATCGTTCATTTAAACCTAAATGAAGTTATGTGTTAATTTATTATAGGATTATTTGAATGGCCATTTCAAAACAATGCTTCAAACATTCATGAAGGAAATGGGGATATGGGAAGATTGTATGGAGGCAGATATTCCCAGTTCTTATCAAAAGTACCAGAATTATGTGTTGTTTAAAGATGTTTTTTTCACCCACCAAAATTGGATGAAAGCAGGTATGTTTTGTTATGAGTAAATTTATTTATATCTTTTTTATTGATTGTTTTGATGTCAATTCATTTATTTGACTATTGTGAATGTGTATACAGTAATAATGTAGTACCCCAAAGTTAAGTCATAACAGGTCCCACGACGGATAACAGGTCCCATAGAGTACAAAATCTTACAACATTGGTATAATATTAAAATTTAGAACATGGTTCCAAAATAATTAAGCTGAACTCATGTAAGAATATATAACGCAACTTTTTTTGTTTATTCATCTTTTTTAATTTTAAAAAGACATTGAACAAAAACATTGATAAATTCATCCAGTACAGTAATAGTTGTGATACAATTCTGTGCCATACCACATTTAGTGGCTTGAAAGTAGGTTTTTTAATAGACTGTAGCCTACATACAACACAAATGCTATGTGTTTTCCGTCATTCCTTTATCAGTGCTGTTTAATATACAGTAAGTTGTAAACAAATATTTACATTATCATTGAAAGGGTGATTTATATTGATATAACATTAGTATGTCCACATACCAGTTTCACAAAATGCCTAGATAGTAGCGTGTACATTTGTTTTCTCAAAGAACGTACCATCTCAACAATGACTGCCGCACAGTATGTAAACAAAACACAAACTAGAGATCAGACACTGCCTCCTTTCAGTTTGTAGCTGCAACCCTTTCCTGACTGCTTGCTCCCCGCAGGGGGGTGCAGACTAGCTGCACCTGTTGAAAGGATTTAGACGTCCTTCAAGGTACCCGAATCTAACATACATTTACACTTACAACATTGCACGTACGACTTTAACACTTTACACTCACACTTGCATTTAGGGAGGCGATAATAGCCTCAATGTGCTTTTTGCCTAAAATAAAATAATAAACTGACTACTTGCTACGTGTACAGCTGCGAAATTGTTCCACTTTATGATCTTGAAAATCAAAACTATAATCCAGCCACTTAGTAAACAGCTTGCTCGAGAATTTCTCGCAATTTCACAAGTTTCATGTACAGATTTTTATGCTATTTTAATTGGAAACAAATATTTTAGAGAGAAAAAAACCAATATAATCTGTAGATTAGGCCTGTTCTTAAATAGTAAGAAACATCAAGGAATACACAAATATATTTTATTTTAAAATGTTTAAATGCACTTATGTTTCCAAAGCACTAAAAGTGGCATTCAGAACAAATATTGTTCTTGTAGTTTCATTATTCAAATGTCCTGTCAGTAGTTATTGTAATGTGGATGTTACGGGTAGAAAAATCATTAAGTAAATCTCCGGTAAGAGTTCATGATCCAGTTTACTCTCAGTTCTAAGAAGTTCATCATTCATGATGAAATGTTTTGCACACATATACTGCAAAACTAACTGATGTGTTAATAAATTGTAGTAAATGATAAAAAGAATAAATTTTATGACATATTGTATAATAAATGGAAAATGAAAAGAAGCGGCTGCTCAGTTTTGAACACCTTTTGGGATTACTGATATTGTTGACTAGTTGTTGATATAGTTTCAAGTTAAGAAACAAACGTGCCTGTTATTAATTCAACTAGCCATTATTTAACACTTTCTAGAACATTGTTCGTAATATTTAAGGTATGTAAATATCAATGTCATATTTATTAACAAATTTAAAGAAAAAAATCAGGCAATGAATTTTAAGGTTATAAAAGGGTTTTAAAACGAACTAATATTTTATACCAGATATTTTATACCAACTGTCTATAAGGTCTGAGACAATAAGTAGTAAAAATAGTATCGTTAAGGCCATTGGTTTGTTTAATGAACTTCCAAATGAATTAAAAACCTTGAATAATAAATTTGTGATTAAATCAAAACCAAAAAAAAAAATGGATTTTTGATAATTAATAGATTATATCTTTGTTATAGGTTATATTGCTATATTAAGGGTTACTAGAAATATTTCTGTTTATCATACAAATTTATATGCTTGTATTAAAAAATCCTACTTTTGTTATGGGATGATGCATACTTTCTTTTGTGTAATTGTTGTCTTTCTGTATTAGTTTTTGTATATTTTTTCTTTTGTACCTGCCCCACAAACAGGTATTTTATATCTCTGTGACAATAAGTAATAAAAATAGTATTGTTAAGGCCATTGGTTTGTTTAATGAACTTCCAATGAATTAAAAACCTTGAATAATAAATTTGTGATTAAATCAAAACCAAAAAAATGGATTTTTGATAATTCATAGATTATATCTTTGTTATAGGTTATATTACTATATTAAGGGTTACTAGAAATATTTCTGTTTATCATACAAATTTATATGCTTGTATTATAAATCCTGCTTTTGTTATGGGATGATGCGTACTTTCTTTTGTGTAATTGTTGTCTTTCTGTATTAGTTTTTGTATATTTTTTCTTTTGTACCAGCCCCACAAACAGGTATTTTATATCTCTGTGGGTTACTTACCTTTGTAAATTTTTTTATATATGTATAATGTAATGTACCGGTTTAAATAAATACTTTTTTTCTTAAATTTCTACATATAGTTTCATTTTCACATAAAATTATTTGATTATTAATGTCATGTTTTTAAAATTCTATATTAAATGTTAAGGTCCAGTACTGTGGAAACTTATTTCTGGATTATTTGGAGAGGTCAGCAACATAGCTTTGTATGGCAAAATCAATAATGATGAGTTCAGAACACCTAATGTAGTCAGAGTTTTCGGAACTGAGGATTGGGTGGAATGCATCGACAATGGAATCATGTAAATATATTTAGTTAATAAATTATTTTAAAAAATTTCTGTACGTTTTACTTATTAAAAAAAATTTTATATAATTTGGTGGCAGCTAGTGTTAGGGATAAAAGTTCTACATGCTGTTAAACATTACTGTTTCTATTTAGAAGGTTTTTTTTAATACTCACAAAATCAATTTACGTAATTCTAATTGCTCTTAAGCTATGACTGTAAACATTTTTTTTTATATATGTCATAATTTTGTGAACCAAATGATGTAAAATATTTTGTTTTTACGGTTACTTTTTCTTTTTTTGTATATAGGTGGCAGTGATAGTCACCAATTCAAAAGTTAATTCTAAAAAGTTGGTAGTTTTATACAATTTTCATTTGTGAATCAAATGCATTAGTTTAACTAATTTTCCCTGGTTATACCATGAAATAAACAATATGTCATCGTAGAAACACTAGTATATAATATCATTAATTAAAAGGTCATTAGACACAATTTATTCTGCAAGTTGGCCATTAAAATTTTTGCAAGAAGAAATGACAAAAAAACCCATCGCTGACCTCCCTGTATTTTATTTCTTTCCTTCTTCAACGTCCGTACTTTATCTCAGTTAAACTAGTGAGGATCAGTGTTAAAGGTAAAGCAACAGGAGTAACTGTGTCATGAATCTACACAATTCAAAGATGCAGCAGACTGACTAGTGCTTTAGCCACAGTGCTTTTTAGCCGCCATGGTGGCCTAGTTGATAGTGTACTGGGCTTTCACCCCGAGGACCCTGGTTCGATTCCCGGCCAGGGCTTGGCATTTTCATACGCTATAAATCATCTCATCGTCTGCATTAGCCCAACAAGTGTGCACAATAGTCAGACATTTAACAAAGAAAAAAAAATCTTTACCATATCGACTACTGAACGCTAGATTTGTTTAAAAAATGTTATTGAACATAAAGTAATTTTAATTAGTGTGTCACTGTCCTTTTTTTTTATATATTTAGTTTTCCCTGAATGGTGATTCCTTAATGCTTTTAGCCCATTGTTTTTTTTTATTTATGATATCTGTAAATATCACTCCCAATTATATGTTAGTAAGTTGTGTAAGAAAATAATAATTTTTATTTTACATCTTTTTTTTTGAAAATGGTGACAATGAAACTCAGTGTTTTTATTTTGTGCATATAATAGTAAACTGATCTAAATATTTCATGTATGCTTATTATATAACATTGTAATTGAGAACATAGTGATGGATACATTACTCTGTACAGTGTTCACAGTACAGAGTAACTAGTAATGATTGACTATGAATGATTTCATTAGTAAGTTACCTTAACTTGCTTGTCACCATCCAGTACTCAAAAGCATATTAATGAAATCAACAAAGTAGCAGTCGACTGAATAACAAATCTGTCAAGTCAACTAATAATTTACGTTACTACACTACAGATCTACTAATATACTAATCTATGGAAACACATGTTTAACAACACTACTCTGAATGAATGTTGGCCTTTTGTAAACATTTGTGTTTTTTCTGAACTCGTTTTGTAAAGTCAGACTTGTTGAACAATAGTACAACTCGAATTAGTTCTGTTCTGTTACTAATTAATAGTGGGGAAGATTAGCAGTTGAATTATTCAGATCATTTCATCAGTATTGTTAATAGTCGCACATCACTACAGTAGAGCGTAAATAACTTGTGCCATTGCTCAAAATAACTTGTGCCATTGGTCAGGGAAGATAAAATATTTATGTACACTGTTTATCACATTGGCAGATTTATTTTTGTATTTGACTAATTAAAATGTCAGTTACAAGAGTAACACATTCAGCAACATGTTTCGTATTGTAAAATGATTTTTTTACAGGAAAAAAGTGTTTTCTTTTTTTTTATTTTAAGGTGAAAAGCTCATTGAGGCTATTGCCTCCCTAAATGTAAGTGTGAGAGTAAAGTCGTAAGTGTAATTGTGTGTTAGACACAGGTACCGCGAGGGATGTCTAAATCCTCTCAAGAGGTGCAGCTAGTCTGCATCCCCTGCAGGGGGGGAGTGTTAAATTATTTTGAAAAACTTAATCTGTTATTTAAAAAAAATGTTGCTTTGTGATTGTACAGATTTTCTACAGAGTGGTCATAGACCAGGAATACTGGCAAAAGTCAGGGAATTTGTTTAACAGGGAAAATAGAATGCGTGAAAGGTCTGACTTTCGATATGACAAACTATATTTGATGATAAAAATGGACAGTTGAAAATTTAATGTTTTAATAAAAAGTTTATCGAAGATTTGTAAAGTAAATACAGCAAATTGTTTATAAATACTTTGAGATATAAATAAAAAGAACATTGGCTATATTGGCCGTTTGAGGGTGTCGTACTTCAGTCATTAGCATATAAATATGACAGCAAAGTTAATATTTTAGTTATGATGTATGCAGTGGTACCCTGGTTAATGGTCTTAATTGGTTCCAGAATTGGTTCCGCTAAGCCTGTTATCTGAGCGGACTGCTGTGCGAGTTAGCGTTTACAATAGAGACTTATGGAAAACATTTTAATTTGTTACGTGGAAAAATATAATTTGAGGTCTCACTATTAACATGTCAAAATTGAAGAAAATTTACAGAGCAGAAGTCACACTTTATTTTATTTTAGAAGACACACACACACACAAACACGCACGCATACATACACAGTACTGAATATTTTTTTAGTTCATATTGAAGCTTTTTTTGTTCAATAGTCACAAGCACTTCTTTTAGGTCCCATTTAATTAATATCGAAAAAAAAATTGAAAACAGGATTTAAACAATAGTTTGAAATTTATACACAAACACTTAACGTTTTGTTAAGTTTAAAAATCAAAATTATATAACATGATAATATTATAACTGTTTAAATTGTTTAACAGTCTAACAAATTAAACATACAGTATAAGAGTTGATGACGCACTAAGTAAAATTAGGTAGGATGACAGAGAATAGGAATGGGCATTCTGAGAACAGATAACTAAGAGATATCCTTTATGTTATTACCCTACAAAAACCAAACTCCTTTCAACCAAAGGCTTGTTTGTGTAAACTCAGCACAATGTTATCTCTGTATTTGAACATGTGCTTAGTAATAATTTAACAAAATGAAAACACTTATAACACCTTCAGCCCTTTACCTGAAACCTAAACTGTTATGCGGGTCATTTTTCATTCTGTGAATTAGACTGTTGTCCAGGTCGACTGTTAGCTGGGGTATCACTGTAAAGAAATAAACTAATTTGTAGAATATAATTTATTTACAAGAGGTTATGTTTTAAAGAACCACACAGTAATCATTCACCAACTGCAGACTTCACATGTTATTATTATTTATTTCCATTTATTCCTTAATGGTACAAAATTTTACACATGAGAAGGCCCTTTAGGGGGTTTTAATAATCGTACATAGAATGGTCCTTAAAATTAACATTACAAAATGTAAAAATTTTTATATTTAAATAATTTGCAAAACGTACCTGACATACAAATACATGATAAAATATTTGATTAATTAATGTGATTAAAAATAGAACATGTTGCTATAAAACACTAGAATAGTATTTTTGCTTTCTGACAATTTACACTAAAAAGTTATTATTCAATCTCTAAATTCATAATCTCACTTTTCAACTTTTTTAGTCCTTTATTATTAACTAACAAACTTTTAACACTATTTGAAAATTTACTTACTTTCCCATTATATTCTGTTTTAATTTTGTTATATTCATATAAAATAGCTTTCATGACAAAAAATTGTTTAATATCCAACGGTTTATCTTTATCTTGATATCTTCTCCAATTATCTTTAACAATTTATTTTGAAGTTTCAATAAGGGATTGTAATTTGAATCGTACAGCGCACCCCAGCCAATAATACCACAGACTGCAATACTGGAAAATAGTCCATAGTAGATTTGTATTAACTATTTTTTGTACTATTTTATTAATGTACAAGTCCCATTTTATATTAGCTGCAAAAATTAAACCAAGATATTTGGTATTAGTTACTCTATTTAGTTGATTTACATTTATCATTACTAGTAACTCCTCAGGAACGGATGTTACAAAAACAGATTTTGTAACATTAAGAACAAGTTTATTCTCATACAGCCAAACATATATATATTTAAACCATCTTTAGTGACATTTTGTTTCATAATTCATCCCATGATAAACCATTCATTGGTATAGCAGTTTCATCTGCATAAGCAATAAAATCTTGATGTACAAGGGCTGTTCGGATTGATTATAAAAAAACACATTAAATAAAAAAATTTATTATATACATCTTAAACCTACTTCTTTCCCTTATTTTTCGACATAATTTCCAAAGACATTTATCATATCTTTTAACTAGTTTTCCAATCCCTTCAACATAAAAATCTGCCGCCTGTGCCTTGAGCCAGCCTGTGACTGCTTTCTTCAGCTCCACGTCATCATCAAAGCGCTGAGATCCAAGCCACTTCTTCATATGCATGAAGAGATGGTAATCGCTGGGGGCTAGATCTGGGCTGTAAGGCGGATGCTTGAATACGTCCCATTGGAACTACCCCAGAAGATCCTTGGTTGCCTGAGCAGAGTTGAGGTCGAACATTATCGTGCAAAAACACAATACCGGAAGTCAGCATACCACGGCGTTTGTTTTGTATGACCCTTTTTAAGTTTATCAACGTTTGACAGTACACATCTTTATTAATCGTCGTTCCGTTCCATAAATTCCACCAACAACACTCCTTTAGCATCCCAAAACACAGTTGCCATGAGTTTCCTGCCAGAAAAATCTTTCCGGGCTTTTTTTGGCATGTTAGGCGAATCTTTATGGCCCCAAACCTTAGATTGCTCTTTTGTCTCAGGATTGACATACTTGATCCACGTTTCATCACCTGTTACGATCCTGTTTAGCAATGGTTCTCCTTCTTCATCATAACGTGTGAGAAATTCCATTTCAGAGGTCATTCGTTGATTTTTGTGGTGCTCGGAAAGAATTTTGGGCACCCATCGAGCACAGTACTTTTTGTACCCATTCTTCTCTGTCACTACTTCATACAAAACAGTCCTTGAAATTTGGGGAAATTCATCAGAAAATCCAAAGATTGTGAATCGACGATTTTCACGAACTCTTTCATCAATTTTCTGGACAAGTTCATTACTGACTACTGACGGTCTGCCAATCCTGTCTTCATCATGGATATTTGTTCGTCCACCTTTAAATGAACGAACCCATTCACGAACAACACCTTTACTCATTACACTTGGTCCATACACAGGACAAAGTTCCCGATGAATAACTGCTGCCGAATATTGTTTTGCCATAAGATATCATATAACAGCTCTTACCTCACATTTGGCGGGGTTTTCTATTGCAGCACACATCTTTAAACGCTATAAAAAACAAAGTAGCACAGACAACATTCACTCGACCACGGCTGGGCACCAGCTGATCTGCTGCGTACGCAGGCGCAAAGATCGTAGCGCTACCCCCACTACTTCCGCCCACAGTTACCAATCGGCGGTTACTTTCCGAACAGCCCTCGTAATAATAATAGACAATTTATAAAAAAACAGGAATAACAGCGGCCTCAAAATAGATCCCTGAGGAACTCCAAATTAGTATAAATTGGTTGACTTATAGTACCATTAATCTTAACATTGAACCGTATCTAGTAAGTAACTTCTGATAAGATTGAAAGCATGTTATTCCCTCTTATTCCCATGTTATGAAGTTGCACATCTGCAATAACTTTTTTTTTGTAGTATGCTGTAGTGTAAAATAAATTAGATAAACTGCTGTTACAATTGCGTCACTCCTGTACAGTTCTGGGAATGATAGAGAGAGAGAGCGAAGTTTTGCTTACTGAGAAGTCAGCGTTGAGGTTAATTTTGTTTATATCTAACATACTTTCAGTAAGCTTATTTTCCTTAAAATTGCCAGCTTAATGACTGTATGTGATACTTAATTTCATAAACGAGATAGCATTGTAACCGAGTTTACAGTAATTGGCGGAAATACTGTTATGTAGTGAAAGAAAAATATACTTTTTACATAATACATAATGGTTATTTTATTACAATTTATTACATATTTTAAAATATATTTTAGTTAAAACCAATAGAAAATAAGTATTGTACTATCTAGTATGTATGCATGCAACGTAGTGAGTACACTGTTGTGAGGGTTCGTGAGATTTAAGTCCTCCCCCACAAGGCGAACAGAGTGTATGTGTGTGTGAGAGAGAGCGAACACTTGCAGGAACAACACAATTTGCATTGTTTAGCCTGCAACAAAATTCTAAGAAAGGGACCAGTTCTATTCTCAACCTTTTTTCTAAAAATAGAACAGATTGTATTTCAAGTGAGAGTGACTATAGGTCAGCAGCTTCAAAAACTGCTAAGAACACGGTGGGACAAAGAGAAAAAAATGTGCGAGTGAGAGGTCATGTCCCCACTTTGTCACCATAACTCCTCCCTTTTTCTTCACTGTCGCTGAGTAGTAACAGTTTGTAGACTCAGATTGGCAGACTGCATCCCTGAACTGTTGGAGGGAGCTGGAGGGGAATTCTCCTACATGCATGAGAAATTCTCGTGCAGGTCGTTTACAAAGTGGCTGGGCTATAACAGCAGCGTGACAGCGTTGTAACCGAGCCTAAAATACATGTACACTTAATATAGAATATTGGGGACATTATGAAAACAGCGCTATAACTGAGTTAGCGCTACAACTGAGGGCGTTGTAACCAAGGTCGGCTGTTTAAACATTTCTCTTTGATTGGATGACTTGTGCAGTAGGTGTAATATGCATTATAAACATAATGTGTCCATACCCGTTAACAAGTTCTGGGAAATGCACGCTGACAGATGTCAGTGTTACATACATAATCTCACATGCTGCAAGTTTGCTTCCAGTTTTAAAACTGTACACCAAATTATAATAAGGTTTATTAATTTTGTTTACCTAAATAATAAAGTAAGATTTCTTCATAAATAAATTATTGTACTTCCACTTCACCCTTATTGAACTTGACAATGTCCATATCTTCATGTAATAAAAATTTTATCGCCTTGACTAATTGTAGATGTTGTCAAAGCTGATGTAATATAACTGATAACTCTGTTCTTCCATAAACAAATTCTACATGTATGCAACATGCACCCTAACTTATATATCTTTATTAAACTCTTAAATAGGCACATGTTTATTGTATGTTTAAATTTGGGATGGACATTTTAGTATGTAAATATAATGTTAAGTTCATGTTTTACTTGATAAGTAACAAATTTGTTTAATACAAGACATATAAATGTCATGTTAAAAGTAGTACATACAGTATACAATACTCCTTTTTACTAGCGTATTTATGAACTGTGTTATTTACAATCTCAAAGTGATTTGGTTATTTGGCATGCTTATGTACTGAACCGATTGGCAAATTTATTAAAGAAATTATATATAGTACCATTAGTTGTTGACCTTTTATTTAATATAGTACATAATGTGTAAAATCACATATCCTTTGCAAACTGCAACCTTTTTGGGTCCAAGCCCCCCTTGGCTGTTGGTAAGAGATTACTGTAATATTATATTTATGTTTTGAGAAACATTACAATATTTAATTTAATGATCAGCCACTCAATATTTGTGACTTTTTTACCTGAGGTAGTCATTGTAAAGTATATCCTTAAAAACAAAAGTGATTTGCCTGTTTCACTATTTACCGTTTATGTTGTGCTCGTGTGTGAGTAAATACGTTGTGAAGCTTCTTTTTTCTACATTCAACCCTTTATTAACAGGTTTTTTTTAAATCTTTAATTTTCAAAAATTCTCCATATCCGAAAAGGGGTCTTCCCTAATAAGTCCGATAATTGAGGGTTTACTATAATTCTTGTTAGATTAATCAGTTTCGCTAGACTGTTACTGAATGCTCAGTATGTTCGCCCCATTGTGAAATAGATTATAAGCAAGACTTGCTACAAATAAAAACAATTTTGAATAGGTGAATAGCAATTTTAAGTTTAAGTGGTTAAAACCAATACATTACTGTTACTGTACTATGTTTGTTACTTTACAGCTACTTTATAAAATATTTTATGAAATTTTAATTCTTCAGCTTGTTCTGTATAATAAAATATGCATTTGCTCTTTGCAATTTCAATTTTTTTTTTTTTTTTTTTTTTTTTTTTTTTTTGCATTTAACGTCTGACTATTGTGCACACTTGGGCTAATACAGATGATGGGATGATTTATAACATATGAAAATGCCAAGCTCTGGCCAGGAATCGAACCCGGGTCCTCAGGGTAAAAGCCCAGTACGCTATCAACCAGGCCACCAAGACGGCTCTTTGCAATTTCAAAGCGAGATTATAAATAAAAGATTATTGTTTCTTAGATTATTGAAAGACTGCTAAGGTAAAATTTAAGTCAGGACGTGTCCAAAGAAATCCAGATAAATGGTAATTCTGTGAAAATATGATTTATGATTTAACTCTGAACAAGATTTGCCATTATCCTATTGTAAGTATTGGCATTATTTTATTTTTTTTAATGTTATAACTTCTTTGCAGGTATACGTGGAAATATGACCAAGTCATGTTTAGTAGGGGAAATATATTGGAACGTCATCGTATCGGCAAACTTGATTGCAGAAATCAAGTGGTCGTCGACATGTTTGCTGGGATTGGTTACTTTACTCTCCCTTATCTTGTTCTTGCCAAAGCTGAATTGGTGTATGCCTACGAGTGGAATTCGAATGCCATTTATTGTTTGCTGTAAGAAATTTATATTTTAGTAAGGTATTAATGTATGTTATTTTATGTTTTCTGGAACCATAGTAGGCATCGATATATTACAAGATGGTGGTATTTGATATTCAATGACGAATGTGCAGTTTTGGTCAAACGCATTAAGCTGACTGTTATGAAATTTGGTAAGAAAATGTCTTTTCTAAAGCCTAATGACGTGTAACATGGTTTCCTACTTATTTCTGTTTCAAGTTGGCACCCTCTGATTTAATGATAACGAGTGTACATAGTTTGGCTAAACGCATTGACCCATTGTTTTGAAATTTGGTACATAGGTATATTGCATAATGCTCAAAAGATGTGTATATACAATTGTGTTTATGTACACTTTGTAAGCATGCACACAAAAGCTCTATGTCCGTGCAATATTGAATTACCTATTCATTTTGGTAACTGCACCTGGTTATTCAGTCTCATCAACAATGTTCTTTTTCTTCTGTAAGAGCAAACACCGTGGTAAACGAATCCCTTATGCCGGCTCTAGTCATGCTTTTGTTCAAAGTTCTCAAAATAAATCAAAGCTACACTGTCAAGGTACATAGGAAAATACACAACTTTATTTGTATCATTCCAACCACGCTAAGGAAGCCTGCTCAAATTGTGTAACATGACTTGAAATATCCTCCCCCAGAGTACCACGAACTCTGTCCGGATTAAAATTTGTATACGTTCGTTCATTATTATATGCTGTGGTAATATGAATTCTATATTATCGACTGTAACGCTAGTATCTGTCCCTGAGCTAGAAGAAAACTCAACAGTGTCATATACATTTACATCCTGAAATGTAACGTTCTTCGTACTAACATACTTGTGTACTAACCAGTTGTCATTCAATTTAGGAGCTTCATACACGCTCATATCCGAATCCAAGTTAAGCCTGATCAATGGCAAATTGGATTTCAAAAACTCGAGATCTAACTGTCCTAGATCAGACGATGGGTAACCCTAGATTGTGAAAAACACTAATTACTTCATCTTTAGTCAAAGATTGTATGTTCCATGACAAAATCATGAAAAATTGCTAAATAATGTAATCGATTAGCAAATGTCATAACTGGATGTCGACATCAGTGTCTATAGTTGTGAAACAGTACAAAAGTGTTGTGTCAACAATGTCTAGACCAGTGTATCGCTATGGTGTAAACAAACTGCAATGTGACAAGTCTGTAAGTTCCAATGATATATTGCAATTATGATGTATTGATAATTTACACAAAAAAAAAGCATATGATTTAATAACTGTCTTTGTACAAGTATGATTACTCAATTCGCTAAATTTAAAACAGATCCTACCATCAATTATTGTAGGCCCAAACCTTAAAGACTGCACCTCGTATAACAAACACATATGAGGAAAATTCCAAGTGGAAAGGAAGTTGTCAGCTGGCAGATAAGTATTGTCAGAATTACTACCGCTGATAAAGACATAATTCAGCTATAAAATTTTTCATTCTGCTTTAAAAACATAATTGTTCTCAAAACTGATCTGTATGTTTAGTTTATCTTACGTTCACCATATTTAGGGCCAGAAATGGTTTTTATTGAACTGTATTGTACAGTATCCCTCTATTTTGCTAGAACTGGATTTTTATTTCCCATAATTTACGAAATGTAATGATTGATGTATTTAAAAAAAGCATAAATATATAAATTACATGCGTTTTTTGATACTGTAAATTTTAAAGTAATTTGGCAATTGTATTATTTATATTTTTAATGCATAAATACTGTATATGTATATTTAAAAACGAAAAGTAGTAAAAGAAATGTTTAAATACAATTGAAATCTTTTTTACTTCTTATTCCTTAAGAATATTTAAAACTGATTTTTTTTAACATCATTCTTATGTAATTTTTTCTTCTCTTCAGTGATGTTATAACCAAGTTAATTGAGTATTAATACTTTTACCAGGGATTTACTGTTTGCTTAACTCAATTTTTTTTTTCAGGGAAAATCTGTTTATGAACAACGTTGAACAGAAATGCAAATTTACTTTGGGAAATGTAAAAGAAGTAAGTATTTCTAATTATGCGTGCATGCACACACACACACACACACACACACACACACATATATATATATATATATATATATATATATATATATATATATATATATTAAATTAAATAAAAAATGGATTTTTGAAAATTCATAGATTATATCTGTTATAGGTTATATTGCTATATTAGTGTTACTAGAATTGTTTCTATGTATACTACAATTTTATGTGCTTGTATCCTTATATGCTGTTTTTGTTAGATTAAGCAGCACTGATTGAATCCTGCTTTTGTTATAGGCTGATGGGGGATGTGTAATAGCTTAAAGATTTATTAACTTAGTTTCCTTACTGTGTATTAACTTAGAGACTACAGTTCCATCAAGTGTGTTGCACCGTGTGTGTATATGTTGCCGATACCGCTGCTTGCAGGCGCTTCAATATCTTTTATCTAACAAGTAAAACTCACTTGGTTAGGTTAATTTGAAAGTTGTAAGTGCTGGTATGTGCAGCTTTTAATGCTGATTACGATGCAGAATCAGAATTTCAAAATGGATGAGATAAAGAAAAATTGTTTTGGAAATTCGCTCTATCATGTCAGCGAGACAGCTGCTTACCGCAGATTTTTCTCATATTATTTAAATGTTGCTAAATGTCTGTGTTAGAAAATAAAACAGTTCAGAAATGTAACACAAAATTTCTTGCCTTTAATTATATTTTTCAACAAATCCGGTTTAGATCTTTAAAGAAACTGCAAAATTTCATAATTTCATATCTTTTTCATTTGTCTAGTATTTTCCTATAATAAAATATTTTAGAAATTATATTTTAAAATTTTATTATTACTTTATTTTGCTATTCTGAAGGATAGTATAAGACTTTTTTTTTGGTAAAAAGGACTTCAACAAGAAAATCCTTAAAATAATAATCATTTGTATGGATTAAACATTAATATAACCAAGTTCATGGTAATTAGTGAAGAAAACAGTTGGATTTAATGGTCAACAACATATCTTAATGTTTTAATGTTTATTTTTGACAATTATCTGTATAGAAAAATAGAAATATTTGTGTAAACGGCGATGATAACCTGAATGGTTTTTCGCCGGAAAAAAAAAGAAATATTTGTGTTTTTATTGAAAAAAAAACATCGTAAGTTTATATGAATTCATTAATTTAGGGCTGTTTTCTTAATTCAATTCGGATATGGTTTCAATAAAGCAGCCTTCACACTATGTTTTTATATTATTATTACTATTACTACTACATATATAAATTCGTATACATTTACAGCATTGGATTTATGTCCAATGCCTTTCTGAACAAAACCTACCCAAAACAACTTTATATTTTAATAATATATCTTTCTTTAACTAAGCGAGTTCTGCTTGTTAGATAAAACATACTGAAGCGCCTGCAAGCAGCAGCGTCGGCAACATATACACACAGTGCAACACACTTGACAGCATTGTAATCTCTGTGTTAATACACAGTACGGAACCTCTATCTTATTACACAGGTCGATCTCTTAACTTATAACACGGTACCTTCAAAGGAAAAATGAATCTCTAAGTTAATAAATCTCTAAGCTATTACACCTTCTCAGGATGATGCATACTTTCTTTTGTGAAATTAGTTTTCTCTTTCTGTATTATTTTTTGTATGTTTTTTTTGTACCAGCCCTGTGGGTTACTTACTTTTGTAAATTTTATTTATATATGTGTAATGTAATGTACTAATTTAAATAAGTAATAATACCAGACACACACACCTGTATTTATATATTTGTGTGTTTTACATATACAAGTTTGAGCAAATATTTCAGGATAAAATATAGAAATTAAATTTCATATTTTTTTGTTAGATTTTAGCTGATGGTATAACTTCAGCAGGCTTGGAGTTTTTTTATATTTTGAAAGTAATCTCCAATGTTCCATATTTGCAATCAGTGAGTATTTTAGCACAGTTGGATTTTAACAATATATACCAGTAAAAAAAGTCAAAATATAAAATTTTTAGGCGGTTACTGCTTTGTGTGTAAAATGAAAATGTCTTGCTATGAGTGAAATTTTTACGATAATTTTTTTAAAACAGTAAAATCTGCAACAGTACAATCGTAGTGAATTTTATAGTTACTGAGTAAATATAAATGTTTATTTTGTGAATAGATTTTTGTTAAAAATTGCGTTGCTTTTAAAACTTGTGAAAAAATCGGTAATTCAAGCACCTTTTCATGGTTTACACTAGAGGTGGCCAGAAACGACTAAATCAGTTTATTTGAAACCATTTTATAGATGAAATTGTGACTTCATTACCTGTTGCGGACCACGCGTGGATATAGCAGTTATCAGCTGGCACTATCTGTTGCAACAGAGAATTAAGAAAGTTTGAAATAAAATCTTTTTATTTTACCCTATTTCACTTTACCTTTTAGTACCCACAGGGGGATGCAGACTAGCTGCGCTTATTGAGAAGATTTAGACGTACCTCGCTGTCCTTGAGTCTAACATACACACACATTTACGACTGTAACACTTTACCTTTTAGTACCCACAGGGGGATGCAGACTAGCTGCGCTTATTGAGAAGATTTAGACGTACCTCGCTGTCCTTGAGTCTAACATACACACACATTTACGACTGTAACACTTTACCTTTTAGTACCCACAGGGGGATGCAGACTAGCTGCGCTTATTGAGAAGATTTAGACGTACCTCGCTGTCCTTGAGTCTAACATACACACACATTTACGACTGTAACACTTTACACTCACACTTACATTTAGGGAGGCGATAATAGCCTCAATGTGCTTTTCACCTTAAAATAACAAAAAAAAAAACTTGGTAGCTGCAGATACTAAGTACTAAATGTAATGGTATTCTGTTGAGACCTGACTGGTTATGTTCAATTGACTAGTTATTTGGCTAACATTGCTCTACTATCTACTGCAATGGAAAATTAAAGTTGGAAACCAAACCTTAACAGTTTATTTTACCCTACTCCACCTTACTTTTTAGTATCTACAGGTACTAAGTACCAATGGTAATGATATTCTATTGAGACCTGAGCATAAAATAATCTTTACTGTAAGTATCAAAATCTGCAGTGACAGCCAAGCAGTTTTTGAATACATTTGACATGAGCTAGTTCAAGACATATCTAGTCTGGGATTACATGATTCTAATGGCACAGCTAGAAAACCTGAAGTGTTATATTGTTGGGTGTTAGGGCATGCTGGGATTCATGGACGTGAGCGAGCTGACAGGCTTTCAACCGAGTACCAGCATTGAAATTCGCAGGACCATTCTGTACACCGTGCTATCAGTACTACTTTGTTATTTATTTTTGCATCCTAACAACAGATGACATGTGACATGTGTCTGATCAACAAGATAATCTAAGAAAAGATATAAGGAGAGAATTTGAACTCACAATTTAAAACTGATGTGTGTATTATGTTACCCTGCTATGGCAAACGAAAACATAATTTATAGGTCACCTGGCTGAATTTTTTATTCATATTATTCATTTTTGTCTACTAACAACAGGTAAAAATGTTTATAAATTTGGAAAACAAGAAAAATTAACATAATATATATATCCACTCATGCCATGGTTGTTGTAGCAGGTGTTGGTAACCTAACTAAAATAATGTAAATTGAAAAGAAGTACTTTTTCACGTTTTGTTTTGTTTTTGTGACTTTTTAAACATGTTAATCTGTTTTTAATAAACAAAATTAAATTGTAATGTATTACACTGTGACATTGTGTCTTCTACGTATGCAATTCCTACTTTATTTAGGTAACCAGACTAGATTAACCCAACTAAACTAACTTCGAATGTGTGGAATAAGGTAAGTTTCTTAACTTTTTTTGTTTTCCTAACATTTTAAATATATAAATCTGTTGTTAGGAAACAAAATTTGATAAATTTCAGTACAAAAAAAGTTGCTTGTGGTAGCCAAATTGTGAACAATTATCAGTTCTAAACATTACCACTTGTTAAAATTCCCATCAGCTGATACTAGTAAAATTTATATTGACAACATTATCTGAATTATTTCATACTAAACGAATAAGTTATAATTTTTAAATAAAATAGAACTTCGATTAATCATCAGTTAATCGATACTGATATCAAATTTATCATTCAATGTAAATTGTTAAATCTTCAATTGTAAATCTTGTTACTAAATATTTGTCTGAATGTGAACACTGAATCGAAATGGTTGTCTGTCAGTGTAATCTACTAATGAACTCAATGATTAGAACTTTCCAGGTAGTTCAGTATTTAGACACCGATATTTTTTACATTTACACATAGGCCTTGCCTACCTAGTGATAAATTTAACTTTATGAGTTAAGGTAAAGTTAACTAATCTTAAATGAAAATTTGAATTTTTAGCTTTGCGTTGTTGGTGTTGCCGATCACGTAAACTTGGGACTAATTCCATCTTGTGAAGAATATTGGGAAACTGGAGTCCGTGCTCTGAAATGTACGGGTGGTGTATTGCACATCCATGGCACAGTTTGTTCCAAACCTTCGAGCGCAAATAGGACCGAAGCCCTGCGCACCGAGCATGTTGATGTGTCTAAGTGCATCAAATGCGTAGCAGCATTACTCAGTCTGAACTTGCATACAGCGACTGGTCTTGCCGGTGATGATCGTAGAGCTAACTTTGGCATGGAACTATTGCCGAACGGAGTTGCTTCGTATGCACATTACGACGGACCAGGGTGTTCTTGGAAGAAACCATATTTTCTAGAATGGAGTATTCATGTGATCCACTCCATTGCATTTCTTCTGGTCAACAATTACAATGGTGGCTGGAGAGTTAAGCCCACATATTTCGGCCGCATCAAGAAGTATGCGCCCCACATATTTCATGTTGTGTTAGATGTGTACTGCGAGCCTATGTAAACTGTCAGTTTAGTGTTTTGTTTTGCGTTTGTAAGAAAACTTTTTATAATTTTATATTTGTTTAAAAAAAATATTTCCTAAGAGAGAAAATATAAGACTGCTTTATAAAAATAATATTAGCTGTTTTTTTCTCAAGCTAGGTTTTGATTTTTTTAAATTGTTTACTCTTAAAAAGTGCTGCATTTTAACTACTTAGTTTGCACAGTAACTTTTTTATTAAACAATTGTTTATGTTTCTTTCTAATACCTTTTGCATTTATTAAGTATATATATATATATCTCCTATTTCTTTTTTTATATTCCAACTTTTCATATTTTGCATATTTATTACTGTGTATTATTAAAATTTATATTTCATATCATTTTGGCAAGTAAATTTATGATAAGTTAAATTCAATACAGTATAGATTTTCAAATCAGTTTTTTGCTTATAATTGGAAAGTTTTTCAATTTTATTGTAGTTAATAAGAACATTTTAATGTTTATCAAATGTGTATTACATGTTTATTGTTGTAGATCTGTAATATTAAGATTTTTAATGCATTAATTTTAGTTTATTTAACTTTATACTAAATAAAAAAATTACATGTTCCAAATTTATGTTGTATAGACCCGATTTCATGGTGTCAAATGTAACATTAGTAATTATTATATAAATATATATATATCTAAATTTTAAAGATGTTAGAGCTTAGGAAAATTTAAAAATATTAATGTATTATACTTTTAATGTTTTTTATTGTTCTAATAACTATGGTTTTATTTATAAAAACATATACAGTATAGAGATAGAGTACTACAAATTAAATACTTAAGTTTTCATTACATGAATGTCTGTAAGACCCAAAGGTGAAAACACTGAATTTTTAGCTTACTTGTTTTGCTGCTCACAACAGCTAAATTTATAACTTAAATTACAGGATGTTTCAAAAAGAATGACCTGATTTCAAACAACCACATTTATTTTTAAAAATGGGTGCAAACACAAATTATACATCGAACTGTTCACAGAACCATCAAGTTGACTTATTACAAATGTTCAATGTGGCCTCCGTTAGAGGCTCGGATGACATCTATACGATAGCCTAACTCATCTTAAACTGTGTGTAAGATGTCTTCTTGGACTACAGCTACTGTATTTCTTATCCTGGTTTTAAGTTTCTCAATATCACGAGCTAAGGAAGGAACATAAACACGTTCTTTTATGTATCCCTATAGAAAAAAGTTGCATGGTGTTAGGTCAGGTGATCTTAGAGGCCAAGAATGTAGCCATGTCTCGTGGTTCTGTGCGCCCTATCCAACGTTGAGGCAAGTTGATATTCGGGAAACCACGTACATCCTTGTGCCAGTGTGGTGGTGCTCCATCTTGTTGATAGATGAAGTTTTCTGAGTCGGCAGTAAGTTGTGGAAACAGCCAATTTCATAGCATGTTATGTAAGATGCACTATTCACTACGTTTTCCTCAAACAAGTAGGGTCCATAAATCTTGGTTTGTGAAATTGCACAAGACGCGTTCAGTTTAGGTGAATCTCGTTTGTGCTCAATTGTTTGATGAGGTCCAGTCCCCATATCAGTACTTGTGTCGGTTAACTTTACCGCTTATGTAAAACGTTTTATCGCTAAATATCAACAATGAAAACGTATCTTCTTCCATGTCTTCTAAAGATAGCATTGCAAAAATCAACGCACCTCCTTTTGTACCAGCACAAAAAACCTGTACGAGTTGCAGTTGGTATGGTCGTAAGGCCAAACATCGTCTCAACACGCGCCAGACAGTCACATGAGGTACTTCTCATTTCTCGGCTAGCATACCGTGTTGACTTCTGCGGGTTCCACTGAAATGCATCTCTAATTTGTTTCACTGTCTCTCACATGAGGTACTTCTCATTTCTCGGCTAGCATACCGTGTTGACTTCTGCGGGTTAGCTGAAATGCATCTCCAATTTGTTTCACTGTCTCTCAGATATGCGTGGTCGTCCAGAACTTTTACCCTTGCACAAACACCCATTGTCTACAAACTGTTTATACCAGCGACAAATGTACTTTGGTAATGGTGGTTGGGTACCAAATAGATTACGAAAAAATGCCTTACTGCTACACACTGATGTTAGCTTCAAGGCTAGCGCTCGTGTTGACATATAGCGGCAATTTCCTAAAACTTTAGACCTCCGCTGTTGTCGGTAATGCAGTTTCAGTAGTGGTAATGCACTAAGAGCATTTTAATATTACAAGTTAAAATCGGGTCATTCTTTTTGAAACATCCTGTATTTTTATTTTGATAGTGATCTAACATACAACTTTTTTAACTAATGGTAGATTGTTAAAAAGGCTGTTTAGCTTATTTTTATTCGACTGCTTACAACGGCTAAATTTATAACTTAAAAGATTATTATTTAGATAGATCCAACTTTCAACTTTTTTAAACTATCGGTAAATTGTTACAGACCGGCTATCTCTGTAGTGTATGATGTTTTTTTGCATCCATATTTGTTGATTTTAATATTTATATCAAATTTTTATCGAAGTTGGTTTTGTATTCTAAGCTTTAATTTCATAAAAACTTATTTTTATTTAACTTTTTAGGTAAAATGATTTGGAAGAAGTCAGTTTTATAATGCTTACAGTAATTAATAATATTTCCATTAAAAAATGAAAGATTTGTGTTATTTTTTATCCATATTTAGTACTTTTTAAACTGTGTTAATGTTTCAAAACAGTATGCACCCATCTATACTATAAGTTAGTTTCACAAATTTATGAAACTAATATACTTTTTAGTAATCTTGAATTAATGTTATACAAGAAAAATGCGTATGGATGTGGTAACTTAATTTGTGCTGGCTTTGCGCTATTTATAATTCCAATAATTTCAGACTTTACTACTTAAATGAAGTATTATTTAAAAACTACTAAAGTCAACAGTCATTTATTTGAGTCAACATTTATTTGAGCAACGTGTTGTTCCAATAAATATTTTTCTTAATTATGTTCTTTTATTTAATTACTTTGGAATAGCATAAAAAAACTTTTAGTTTCATTACGTTATCTAGCCTATAATTTAACGGCTGTGAATAATAGACTTCGGGAAAAGTTACCAGTCTAATAGATAAGTAGGTACAAATACAGAAAAGTTTCATATTTTTGTATGAAACAGATAAAAGTCTTAAAAAGGCTTTTTAAATTTTGTATATATTAATTTGATTAAAAAAATCTGAAAGAAAGACTATTTTTATTTTCCTTTGTATTATCTGTAACACTAATGAACTCTGTTTTTAAAGTTATTACTTGATGATAAAAGAGTTATTACTTTACAAGTTTTTATCCTTTGACATTGTGTTTTTAAAATTATTACTAGTGATTACATGTGATTCACATTATTATATTTTTTATTGTGAGTTTTGACATTGGCCTATGCATCTAGGATTGTTGTAAGTTAAGCACTAAGAGAATGAAATTTGATGTACACTCTTTAAACATCATTTCTTGTTTTATGTACACAGATGATGGAAATTGTCAAAATAAATAAATATAGAACTGGAAAAAATATATACCATGAAAGCAACTGGAAAAGTCCAATCAATAATGTAACATTAACAAGAATATGTGACGATACAGTGTTTTAGTAGAATAAAATAATTTATACTTTTGTATATTTTCACAACTTTTGTGTTTTGCCAATTAATATTTTACTTGTTACAGCATTCTCAAGGCCACTTAACAGACTAAAGTTAAAAAAGCTAGTACAGCAATATACTTTCGTTAGGGAAAAATCCACATTAAAGGCCTAAGAACTCTGAGGAGGAACAGTGACAATGGTTTTAAAAGAGGGGATTAACCTAAGTTAACCAAGACTATTTGTCTAATAAAAAAATGCAAACAAATATATATTCTCCAGTGATTTTTTTTTAAAAATGAGAAAAATCAATTTTGGTAAAATTAAGTAATTGGGAAAACTTTTGGAAAAAAACATTATTTTAAAAGCTTTCTATTGTGACTCTAATTTAAGTAAAATATTGATTGTACAACTAAAACACCTAATTTGTATAAAAATGTGTACAAATTAATGTAAAATTTGTAAAACTAGTTATATAGGCCAGTTGTAAATTTAGAATTAGAATATAACACAATTGAATTTTGAGGTGGAGCCATGAAGATTAGTTTTTCTAACAACTTGAGAGTTAATGTTTATGATTTTTTAATAAAAATACAGATTTTTAAAATATTACATATGTCAAACATCCAATAAATTAAATAATTTAGAAATAATTATTTAGTTTTGAGTAAATCTGTATTAAAAAACAATTAGGTTGGATAGATCATTATCCCCTCATCTTAGTTCTTAGACCTGTACAGTGGCCCTAACAATATAATTTTTTAACTTTGTTAAATATCCTTGACAATTCTCTAAGTAGTGAAAACCCCTCCCCCCCCAAAAAAAAACAGCAAGACTCAAAAAAGTTATGGAAATATATGAATGTCATTCATTATTTCATTAGTTAGAATAAAATAACTTGTACTTGAATGAGAAGAGCTCATCAGAAGATTTTAGTGATCATTAAATTTGTTGTACTTCATATCCTGTAAAATATAAAGTAAATACTGGAAGTCAACTTATTAACAAAAGTCCAGAAACTCAAAATTAACTTCCTAGTTCCTTGGATTTCTTTTACATGAATGAGAAATATTTTTTTTACTTTTGAACTTATTTTAAGCGTTAACGAGCATATATTTTTATCTGGAAACAGTTCATAGTAAAACAAAATTAGCACTCTCGGTCAATTATGAAACACAAAGAATTCACCACTGTCAGGGTCCACCTGAACGGTCCGCATTTATTTATGGTGGGCTTCACCTTGTTCTGTACCACAGACAGGTAAAAAAATACTACTACAGAATTCAGAAATGAAATTTGGTTGTGAAATAGTTATGCATTTTTTCATTAATTTTTTTGTTTATTTTTTTCGTCATATCCATAATTTATGCCATTTAAACTAACAAGGATGAGGTATCGGCATTAACAGTAAGGGTAAATCAACGGGAGTAACTATTTTAAACTAAGAACCTTGAGGTGCACAGTTCAGGGACGCAGCAGACTGATCAGTACTTAAGCCATATCGACTACTGTGCTTAGTATTTTTGGTGAAGAAGTGAACATTAAACCCTATTTAGTGTATATCAAATAAGAAACTCGTCCAATTACAGCGATACCTCACGATACGATCTTAATCTGTTCCTGGACCGGGATCGTATCGTAAAAAAATCATATAATGAACAATGTAATCTTATGTAATTTAATTAATTCTTGCAACGCCCCATATATAAACACCAAAATCGTCTATACGTAATAATAATTAGTTATAAAATAGTATATTAAGTACCACATACACACAATAAACATTTATACCACATTTATAAATTAAAATAACCTTATAAATAAATAAAAAGAAAAATTAATTTCACTTACCGTAAAGTACTGTACAGTCAGCGAGGCGACGGAGCAGACCTCAGTGGTGGTAGATAGCTACGTGAGGGTTGATTGGTGGTGGTTGTAACAGTACCCACACACACAGCTGATGATACGTACGTTTGTACATACAGTACGGGTTAATAGTTTTTATTACGACACTGATAAATTGCGCACAGCATTTATAAAACTTGGACACAGTAATGAAAACTTAAAATTAAATTAAATTTCTTATGTAAAATTACAGACACAGTAATGAAAACTTAAAATCAATTTTTTTATATATAATTTTTATCTTTTGTAATTTTTTTTTTGCTTTTCTTTTTTTTTAACTAACTGAACTTAAATTTGAGGTAATACATCATCGTCTTCACTTTCCTTTCTAGTTTTCTTACTAGAAACACTCGCTTCTTCACTTTCTGGGGCACTTCTCTTCGAAAAATACCTATCTAAAGAAACCTGTTTCTGACGACTCCTCAAAATGTTTCGAAAATGACTCATACAATTGTCATTCACATTGTCCATTGCACGAGCTGTACGCATTTTTTCTGGGTGCTTTTTTTCAATAAAACAATTTAAGTTTTCAAACCAACCGATGGCTTCCCGTATTTACGTAGATGTCAGTGCCACCTCCACCTCCTCCTCACCACTCGAATGATGTTCCTCTTGAAGATCGCTGATTTGCATCGCCTCCAATGCCTTCAAGTCATCAGTGTTGAGCTCCTCCTTGTGCTCGTCGAGTAGGTTGTCAATGTCAGCCTCATCGACAACAAGCCCCAAAGACTTTGACAGAGAAATAATCTCCTCCAATGGAGCAGGATCGTCCACAGCTTCTTCTTCAGTAGGGATTTCGAAACCCTCAAAGTCTTGTTCTACAACCACAGCTGCCCAGAATTTCCTCCATGCTGAGTTCAAGGCTTGCTTAGTGACGCGTGAGGTTTGCCCGTAGTGCGCCATCTTCAAAACAATTTCAAGCGGCAAGAGATATTGGGATCGTATCGCGAAAAACGTATCGTTTCGCGAGCACGAATATTTGCGATATTCCACTTCGTATCTTGAACACATCGTATCGCGAGGGTTATCTGTATTTCATGTAGGACTGCTACATAGTTTACAATATAGTAGACTGCATACAGCTTTGTCGTTGCTCCAGGAAAGTGAGGACAGGTCAGAGCATGCAGAGGAAATCAATGCACTGCTGCAACACAACTTAAGATGTTTGCAAATGTAGACTCATTGAATTTGATATTATAAACATCAGTGTCCACTTCTTATCACATTAGCAGAACAATGTTTTAGTGCTTAGGAAGTAATGGAGGTCTTGTGCTTCCTGTTTCTTATTTCGTTAATAAGTAAATCATTCTACAGACTAAAAAAATCCCCTAAAGCTTATGTTCTTGTGTAGGAACAAGTACTATAATCAACCTTGATTTAAGATATGAAATAATAATTAAAAAAATACAAATAACATTCAACTAGAGCATTAAAAATAATATAAAAAAAACATTTGCAGAAGGAAGACTATTGCTAAATGTATAGTGATTGCAATATTGTCTCCATATCCCGAAAGGGGGTGCAGATTAGTTGCACCTATTGAGAGGGTCTCCCTCGCGGTACCCGAGCCTAAAACACACACGTACGATTTAAACACTTTACATTTAGGGATTTGCTGTTTTTGTCTAATTATTTCGGGAAATGCCGATACTGCTCGGTTTCCTTTGGTCGCGCCAAGTATTTGTGCCTATAGCACTGCTAAAAACCTCTGATTGAACAAGTTCTGGCAACAACAACTGTGCAGCCTATAGGCACATGGGTGTTTGAGCCTATAATTGAGTCTGTTGAAACATGTTACAATCTGTGAGTTCATAGCTGGCGGACATCAGTAGTAATTGGGTTTGGGGAACCATAACTTTGCACCAGATCTCATTCCTAAGTATCGAGGAGTGCTGAAGACACGTATTTTGACCCCAAGATATTGGAGATGTCATTTAAAATCGAGTCACCTGGGCTATTGGTTATGCTGGGCGCACCCTGTACCATTTGTAAGAGATATCAACATTCATGAATCGCTCAGCAAATCAAACTATGGATCAATCTAACATCACCAAAATTAATTTAAAAAGACATTGTTCAATTGTATCAAAGGAATCTACAAGTTCAGCTGAAAATGAGAAAGACGGGTTGATTAATTTGAATTCAGAGTTACCAACTCCTACATTTTTAGTTTTTAGCAATCAGGAGGTGATCTTTCAAAGACATCACCCTTCCTCCTGTAGAAAGCAATTTCATGTAGAGCAGGATCTGTAATTTTCATAAAAAAGCTATAGAATGGAACTTAGTTAAAACTAAAAACAAGAAGTATAGCCGCTCGTTATTACAAATTACCTCCTTTTTTGAACAGTTTAAGGTTTCTGTGGAGTACCACAGGTCTTTGAACTTGGCAAAGTGGGTGATTATGTGTAGAGATCTTCTGCACATTAGTCTCGAAGAGATTAAAACAGAGACACCTGAGGCTGTTATTGATGTGGCACAGATAATGGGTAGAAGCTACCAACTGCCTTTTTAATACTGACCTTCAGGAAACCAACATTACCTGAATAATATTTATAGTGAATACCAATGGCTTTCAGTGCGACCATATGTTGTGAACCCTCGACGTTGCTTTAAATGTCAGAGTTGTGGTCTAATGAGTTCCTCATGAACAAAGCCAGAAGTATGCGACCAATGTGAAATCGAAAGCTATGGCTGCAAAAATGATGTATCCTAATTGTGGGGGTGATCATTTAGCTGCCCAAAGTTTAAGGAACAGAAGGCCATTCTTACTATCATGGCTAAGGATAAATTTTCCTTTTCAGATGCTAAAAAAATGGTTTAAGGTGCCTCAATCTCCAGTCAAATGCTGGAGTGACATTATTTTTGAAAACCACAAATTGTTATTTAAAAAGTATTCCTTCATAGTTACATAATTGTGACATTTTATAGTATTTTTTTTTACATAAATTGATTTTTTTTTATTTTGTTCTATAAATGTTATATGTATGTATTTAATAAACAATTGCTGCACTTTTATTCATTTACTTATAATGTAGTGTATTCAAAATGTAAAATCACTTTTTTATTTATATAATTACTAGAGTTTTTATTGTTTATTTCACCAATTGTGTTATCTACAGTGCCTGTGCCACCTGATTCCACAAATAATCGAAAGTCTGCAGTATGCAGTTTTCAGTTCTCAAGTATACCTTCAACTGCTCTAACCCCGCAAGGGGGTACAGACTAGCTGCACCTATTGAGAGGGTTTAGACGTCCCTTGCGGTACCCGAGTCTAACACACACTTACACTTACAAACTTAATACTTTACACTCACACTTACATTTAGGGAGGTGATAGCCTCAATGTGCTTTTTGCCTTAAAAAAAAAATCAATTGCTCCAAGTCCTATTTAGTCTTGCTGCATTTCAAGTTTTCCTTGTTCTTTTTATAAGTACACATTTTAATTGTACCAGTTTTATTTTGGTAATAATTTTATTGCATTCTTGTTTCACCTATATCTTTAAGTACACATTTTAATTGTTGTACACATTTTAATTTGGTAATAATCTTATGTAATTGTTTTGGAAAAATCACTTAACAGTGGCAAGCAGAAATAAACATATCTCTTTTAATTGCTGTTCCACTTTTATTTTCGTTATCTTATTGTACTCTCATTTTCCCTTCATTTAAAAATGTTATTAATATTAAATTAAATATTATTGTTAATAATATTATGAAATGATATTAATATTTAATTTAATTAATAAACATTAATAGCCGCCTCGGTGGTTTAGTGGATAGCGTACTAGGCTTTCACCCCGAGGACCCGGGTTCGATTCCCGATGAGGGCTTGGCATTTTCATACGCTATACATCATCCTATTGTCTGCATTAGCCCAAGTGTGCACAACAGTCAGACGTTAAACACCCAAAAAAAAAAAAAAATAATAATAAACATTAATTATTATAATTAATATATTAAATAGAGTCACTAGAAATCATACTTCAGATTTATTTATAGATTAACTGTATTAACAACAATTTTAAAATTCAAGGTATATATACATAACACTTTAGAATCTACTATATTCCTTATCTCAAATATACACTATTAATACCTCTTATCTATTATCTACTTGTGCACTGATAAACTTCAGTTGAAAGTCACATTTATTACATTTTACAATATGTTCTGCTATATATTTTTTGCTGTATTAGTTTTAGGACTGTTCATAATTTACACTACGAAAAGAACTGCAATATTTGGAATTTATTCATTATCAAGTAGATTTTATTATTTTAAATATTTAATTATATTTTTATTTCTGAAAATTCGAAAGGTAATGTTAAATAGCTTATACTATTGCAATTATTATGTAGTAAGCTAAGTAGATAATGATCATTATTTAAATTACACATTGTTAATTTAGGAATTAGTTGAATTAGTGTGTACTAATTGATATCACTTTTGAGGTTTATTACCAATGGAGGTTTATTTGATATGAGCAGTTGTTGAAAACTGTAATTGATAAGAAAAGTTAGGTACTTTAAAATTAAAGTATTACATGCTGGTATTATTTATTGTTCGGTGTTTTTTTACAAACTAAAAGCTCAGTGTCAGTTTTGCCAGTGAATCAGTGCACTTTTTTGCAGCAACTGCTGCTGCTTACACCCTAAGCTTGATATTTTCTAAAATTGGGGAAATTAAATTTGACAAAAAATTACCTGAAGAAACGCTTGATCTAGGTAACACTGAGTTAAAATTGTTTAGCAATGTAGACAGGCAACTTAATAGCCTATGAAAAAATGAGTCATACACTGTAGTCTACCTAATGACAGATGATTTCAAACCTAATAACCCAGGTAACAGTGAATTTTTCATGTAAAAATGTATAATTTTTAATTTTTGTAAAATATTGGTTGCACTTTTAAATAATTTTTTTTAACAAATTTTTAAATGTAAAATGAAATTTCACAAAGTTACATTTTACGTTCATGGGGGGCATTAAAATATTTTTGTCTTCCTTGAAATTTATTAAAAAAATTGTTTATTCGTTATTTTAAGTAGTTAAGAGTGGTTGTGACGTAGCCTTTTTGCCTGCAGAACTGATATGCACATTTTATACTATTTCTTTCATATAAGGTGCCTATAAAAACCAGGACATATTTGTAAATTTTCAGCCCAAAGCATAAAAATAACGTTTTCAATGCCTGCGCTTGCCAACTCTCAGGGCTTAATTACATTTGACATAGCTAAAATGTTTTTTTTTGCAATATATATATTCTTAATTATATATATATATATATATATATATATATATATATATATATATATATATATATATATATATATATATATAAAGAAACTAAATTAAATAACTTTCAAACAATATTTACATGATCAATTTTTGTATTCAAGTTACTTAAAAATTTAATAAAAACTTCCTTAGTGGGTAGTTAAACTACCACATTATGTTTTCAAACATGACTGATTAAACACATTTTTTTTATTTTGATGTAAGAAAATGTGATTACTACTAAAAATATGTTTTTAAAATATTTATTCTTTAAAAATCAATTGAAATTGAATTATTTGCAAAACAAAATGTACTTAATTATTAATAATTTTAAAAGTCGATCTTTAAAGAATTTTGAGGTCTCAACAACCATTATTATATAATGATTAAATATTATAATAGTAGTAATAAAAATGATACAGGGACATTAACAGAGTTAAAAGCCAAAATGTAAAAGTCCTTGTGTGAGATAAATCTACATTATTTTTCTGCTGTAATAAATATGCATTTTCATAACACCAAATTTTAGATATTTGAATAAATACACACACACACACACACACACACACACACACACACACACACATATATATATATATATATATATATATATATATATATATATATATATATATATATATATATTGGTACCTCCTCAGAGGGGATGCAGACTAGCTGCACCTATTGAGAGGATTTAGATGTTCCTCGCGGTGCCCGAGTCTAACACACATTTACACTTGCAACACTACACTTATGACTTTAACACTTATATTTAGGAAGGCGATAATAGCATCAATGTGTTTTTCGCTTTAAAATAACAACAACAACAAAATATATTGGTACCTATATATTTTCTAAATAAAACAGATTTATGGTTTTGGGTAAATTTAGCTCATAGTTAATTTAGCTCTTAAGCTATCTACTTTGTTTTTCTCCCTTTTTTTGCAGAATTCTTTCATTGTAAAGAATATTCAACGTAAAAACTAATGACTGCAACGGATTTAGGCTATAGTTTGTCTTATAACCAAAAACTAATTTTTTATACAATGTATTGAATTGATAAAATTTACTTCAAAAAGGACAGTGATTTGAAAAGTAATTAATCAAAATGGCAAGCTAAAATTATAAGTTTTAAAATTGTGGATTTGGTTTTCATAGTTTCAAAATAAACGCAAAAAAAATGTTCAGCCAAACCAGGCTGGTTATGGAATCAGATCACGCAAATCTATTTCAGACATGGACTGCATTCAAAACTTACCAGATGACCAAAAAGTAAGTTCAGTATTATAAAATTTTAGAGATTAATACTATTGTAATAGTGTAATAGTTTGTCGTATCTTCAGATAAATTATGATAAATTTATCAACATTTTAAAGAAATTGGAATAATGTATATATGCGGATGAAATCTGTCATTGACAGTTTTTAATGAAACAATTTTATAGTTCAAAATTATTGCTTCCATGTGCATCTGTTCCAAATTGTTTTATCTGTCTGTTCTGAATTATTTGTGATAGTAACTTGAATGAAAAATTCAGTAAAATTTTTGATAGATATCCCTCTGTAGTTAGTTTATTTATTTTTTTTTTTAAAGATACATTACCTCTTTCCACTTGTAAGGCACAGTTTATTTTTTTGCGTATTTCTGTAAACAATTCAAAAACTTGGCAGGTATCCCTTCACTTTTAATAATTCTGCTGTTTTCCCATCATGTTATGAATCTTTAATTCTACTACTGCATCTTCATATTTTTCGTATGAAGATTTCGAAATCAAGAGTTATACATTATTAGGAAAGACATGTTCCCCCCCCCCACTGTTTTCCACCTTTCTGTTTAGCAAGTCACAAATAATCCCCACAAATCTCCTCTTACACTATTACATCCTGGATCTTTTTTTACCCACTTTTGTCATTATTTGCTCCACACACAACCAATGTTTTAATATTTTAATACTGAAAGCATAATTCATGTCTTATGTGGAAGTCAAGTCAATGTAATACTATTATTATGGTGGATACAACAGGATAGATAGGCATCATGAACCCATCAGCTGATGGTTCCTTGCAGCTGATGAGTAATTGCAAAGATGCTGATCCTAATTTTGATGTTAAAACTAAACTTCAACTTAAAACACCCAGGAGAACTCAAACCTATAGAGACAAAAACTTATGAGTGCCAAGTAAACTAAATAATATCTCAAAAAAAGAAGAAATTGAGGAAATAGTGTCCTGGAGAATTTTATTTTCATCAAGCAAAAAGAGGTGTTCCAATAGTAGTATGCACCTATGTAGAAACTACATATGTTTCTAAAGGTAGTTAGGTAAGTGGATTCATCAGACTCAGCAGTTACTCTTGGTGGTGTTGGAAGAGTAGCTGCAATACCTGGTGGACATCTGGAGAATATACAAAGTGCTTATACTCAAACGTGTCATTAAACTCTGCATCCACAGAGATTACTGTTGTCCACTGTTAGTACCTACAGGAACATTTTGTGATCTTCTAGAGGTAGTTTTTCACAAGGATTTTTCAGTATTCTTAGCATTCCAGTATTCATTGAGGATGATCCTTGAGTTCTGGTTGGTCACGGAACAAAAGGTGGTCTAATTTGTTAAGATAAAGGAGCATAAAAAGCCAATGTGGTTGATGTGCCTTGGGAATGCAAAAGACTCCACTATAAAAAAGTTAGTGGCCTACCTCATTAGTGCCAGCGCCAAGTCCACGAATGAGGTGTTTCCTTCCTTGCAATATGGGTAGTACCAGTGAAACTTTCTATATATTTTGTAGACCTAAAAATACAAAATGTGGGTATACTGTACATTTATATATAAAATTTAGGTAGATTTAATTGGACCATTTGCCGTTGGACACACTCTTTAAAAAATGCTATCTAATATTTTACAACATGGTTAAATACCCTTTGTTAAATAAAACATTCTGCCCCAGCATCCCAGACATTGCATAAATCTCTATTATAATTATAACTTTTAAGAAGTGAAGATAACTTATATTGTATTAAAGGTATTTTCAAATTATTTAATAGCTAGGAATGTTTATGCAACTAATACTAAATAGTCTTATATGCATGTGGGGTCTCAATGATTATTATTTTAGGCAGTTGATGCAGTATATATGAATGCAGCTAATAAAATTGGTTGGCATTTAATAGCTGGAGTAGCGAGGCAAAACCATGGAATTGTCACTGGTCTGTTTTACCTCAAAGTAAGTATTTATATTTGTGTTTGGTAAATTTACTCTTCTTTCAAAAAAAAATTATGTAATTTCTGGTATCATTAAAATTAGAATTAAGATTTTTTTCATTAGATTCATTCATTAGATTTTTTTTAATATTATATCTTAGAAAACAATTTGATGCCATATTATTTACGGCAGTAAGAACATAAATTAAACTCATGTGTAAATTAATTGGTTTGTAGTTTTTTTACTTTTTAACCTAGAAAACACTCTTAACCAAAATTATACTTCCTTAAATATGTAGATCTACAAGGAAGTATTAGATATGGGTAGGGTCCAGTACTTTCAAGCTGTTCTGTAAAATGAAAAATAAATATTTTAATTAATATTTATTCTTATTTAAAGGCATAAAGAAACAATTTCAAATAATATAACACCTTATTCAGTATTAATGGATATGTATTTTGTTCCTTGGAATCTAGGTTCCTGGAATAGGTTTACTCCAGGCTCCAAGACTTCCGGATACAACGTATGTTTTGACCAAGGATAAAGTAGGAACATTCTCAACTGATAGCCTCAACTTCACTCCAGTGCAGCCTATGACTGTTTGGAAAATCCGTTATCAAGGTTTGATGAAGTGAGCTGGTAAAACTTGATGTGATCAGTTTAAATGAATTTTTAACATCCGTTAGGTCTATTTCTTAAAATAATTATTAGAAGCAAATGTAATGTATTTGGAGCAAATGTTTGAATGCAGTTATCATACACAGTACATTCTTTAAGAATTAAATTTGAACAAACCAAGAAAATATATAACTGAGGATTTTAAATCTTCATAAAAACTAGTCCATGATAAAATAAATGCCATATAAAAATGTGTTATTTTTTAGGAAGCCTGTTTATACATTTGGTCATCAGACTGAAAAAAATTGTAGTATATTTTATTTATTACTGATAGTTCTACTTATAACTCCCACCAAAAAAATTACTTCTGGTTCCACCTCCGGTTGTATTTAATATCATTTCTAGTAATTACCTGTTGTTTGACAAAACCACGAACTAGCCGTCTCGGTGGCCTAGTTGATAGCGTACTAGGCTTTCACCCCAAGGACCCGGATTAGATTCCCGGTCAGGGCTTAGCATTTTCATACGCTATAAATCATCCCATCGTCTGCATTAGCCCAAGTGTGCACAATAGTTGGATGTTAAACACAAAAAAAAAAAAAAAAAACACTAAATTTCATGAAATATATTAGATTTGCAATGTTTAGCAATCTTAACACAGAACCAGGGCTGCCCAGAACACAACAAACTTTTTCTGATTGTTCTGAACACAGTAAAAACAACTATTTATTACAGTGTTGAAAATACTTTGAAATTATTATTTCTTTAAATTCAGTAATTTTTTAATCTAAAAATTCTAGTACATCTATGTAGTAATAATTACGTAATAACCCACAATACATACACACCTATTGAGTGAAGAGCACATTTCAGCGTAGTTTCTGAAATACTAGAGACTGCTGGTAGTGTGGTTTCAGCATTGAAACTAAACATACTGGAAATACAGCTACCATTATAAAAAGTGTGCTCAATATTAACAGTTAAAGTCCAAGTAATTGGACTATTTGAAGCTACGAACGTTGCAAGCTGCAAGGAGAGGGGTGAAGACATTTGAGAAAATAAACAGTACTATTATTTATTTAACCAGTTGAACACTGTGCTGCAAGATGCCACCAGCAACGAGCGCTCACGTGTCTTTCATAAGGTTTATAATTCCAATATGTTTATACTCAGTGTTTATAGTGACATGATTGTATGTTACTTTATTTTGTGTTTGAATGGTACCCTTCTTACTTTATTTTATTTGTTCTCTCAGTTTATTCGTTCTCTTACTTTACTTTTATTGATTCTAAGTACAATTTTGTAATGAAATGTAACATGTTCTGCCCACAGGTGGATCAAAATTTAAAAAATCTGTAGGGCCAGATTTCAGGTAAAAATAATATGAAAAAGAGACCCCATAGAACAATTTTAGAAATATGTTTCTTAGAAATATGATTTTAGGCTTTTTGAAAAATACAATTTTGATCTGTTTAAAGTTTTTGTGCTTTAGAAAAATGTCTTTAATGAATGTGCTTATTAAAATCATTTGATTTTTAAAATTGTTCATAATTTCAACCTTAAATAGTATGAAATTGAAATTGAATCATGATTGAAATTGACATTATTATATATTCTATGTTAATAATGTATGTACACCGCGATTAAAACTTTATTTATTTTATTAAATAGGATAATTTTTGTGGTATTTACTTAGGCATGTATGCTTAGTTAAATCTTTGCTCATTGCCAACTTAGCAACAAAAAACCAAACTTTTTGTAGTGCTTAATTGTATCACCTTTTCCTTCAAATTAAAAAAAAAACTTTTAACTTATCAAAAAAAACCATATATAAAAGAAACATTCCTTTGCATATGTGTATTATTTTCAAAATGTTCTTTTACCATTGAATACGAAAGCGATTCTGATATAAAAATGCTGTCAACTGAACTGGCAACATGCTACCTCAAGAAATTTTGAAGGTCAAAGCCTTTAATTATTATTTTGAACTAGTTTTTCGATCCAGTTCTGTTTAGCTTAATGTTTATTTTAAGTCATAAAACTACTGTAGGTTTTGTAAGTCATAATTTTAGCCAAATTATAGTTAGGCTGAAAACAGCCTTGTTGACCCTTGTAACATATAGGCTATAATTTTTTTTTATAAAAATCGACGGGACCGAAAATCAAACTTAATATTTTTTTTATCATGTAGACCATGCATGTACTTGCCACAGTAAGTACACATACTTTTATGTTCTTCTTTTTGGCGGAGAAAATTTTAAAAAATAATTTTAATTTTGACACTCATGCTTTTCGTCATGCAATTTTTTTATATTTTAAATATCGAAATATAAGATTTATGAAAGGCCAATCCCACTTCTTCAGCCACCTGTGATTATGACATAGTGTGAGTAAATAGCAGTGTTATTAGGTCATTATTTACTTCAATGAACTTTGTTATTGTTGTTAGCCAAGTAGCAATGGCAATAGCTTATGCTATCTTCATACTTGTTTCCTAGTAAAAGCCAAGTTTTCTCCTCTTTATCTTGGCTATTTTTGTTAAGCAATTATTATTAGCCAACTATACTTATCTTTTAGCACCACCCAGGAGATACATACAGCTTAAGCAGGTGAACATGAGCAACTTTGTCTTTCTTACTTCAAAGTAATATGAAACTACAATTTAAATATCATAGTTTAGGATTGATGTAATTTCTTCTTTTATATACTTAGTGATATTGAAATATCACAAATCAAAACATGGCCCAGGATCACCAATATTCTCTGGGCAGCCCTGCAATGAACCTGAAGTGGCTGAATTTTATCACCTGTACACATACAGTTGTGCATTTGGCTTAGTCAGAAAAAAACGCATAAGAAAATTGAAGCCAATCGCAACGTTGCAAAGTTCAGTAAAAGATAATTAGCCTAATATTTTACTTAAATACTTTGCAATACACATAAGATTTTTCTTTTTAATATTTTGAGGCTCTCTTATCTAGCTCAACAGCTCGTATGTGCTTTTTACACCACTGCCTGTTCACAATGCTCAGTATGAAAAGATTTAATTTGGTAATGGTGAAAGTTCTTAGTTTTATATATAAAGTTAGTAATAATTCCTTATATTTTTTACCCATTTTTTTACTGATTTATAATGTACATTAGTTTCTTACTTCAGATTAGTTCAAGATAAAAAGCAGAAATTTCATGTGTTTTTGGAAGCAACCTTCAAATCAAAATTGAAAATGTTTGACTTTGATGTCGACATGAAAGATGAATGTGTTGCTCGGGCTCTCAGTACCGGAACGTGGAGCAGAAGCTATTTTAATCGCCTTAAAGAGTAAGCTATAATAATTATAATCAACTTTTACTAAATAACATTTTATAAATTCTTGTATCTATCAAGTTATTTAAATGGTATAATAATCATTATTTTTATACTCTGTAGAGGGTGTCTAAAGAGACACATAGGGAAGTTTCCCATATTTTATTATAATAGAAATCGAATCATTCACTTTTTTTATTATAAAATTTAATGTCATAAAATTCTTTAATGTTTTTTTTAATCTTTTATATAACAGTTAGAAATAGAGTAATCCAATGCTGGGGGGTGGAACAATTGATGAAATACAAAAAATACAATGAGCCAAATAATGTTCAAATAGCGTATCTTTAAGTCATCGCTGATGGAGGCGATATGAAAGCCATTTGAAATATCTCAGACTAGGGAACCAGAGAGTAACAGTAATTTACTGTTAGGAATTAATAATTGTAATTTTAATTATTGTAATTTTTATTATTACTTTTAACATTGTAAAGAGGTTACAGCCAAAGAATAAACACTATTGACAAAGATGCAGAAAAGTTATAAAACTGCTGACATACTGCCTGTTGCAATAAACAGTAAGTATGTAGAAGAGCAGTTTAGATAAAAGCTTGGGGAAGAAGTAGATTTTGTCAGTCGATTCTGAGGGGTCGGTAGGTCAGTCGGTTCTGGGGAAGACTGAAGGGCTCCCTCCAATAGGGGCTTGACAACTAATGTCAAGAAATGCTCCAAGAAGTCATTCCAGGGAGGTGGTACTGTGAAACAATGAAACCGCAGTCTAAGTAAGTAGACAGTTTTTGCACACACTTCTTCTTCTTCTTCTTCTCTCTTTTTGGTTTAAACAAATTGGGGCACGGGTTTCCAGAGAGGATCTCTGAGATATTTCAGGGGAAACATTTTGATAGAGTAATGCAATAGTGTTCATTCTTGGCGTTGTTATGAACTGTACTTGTAGCCGGAAGAACATAAGAATAATGTAATACAATTAAATGTATTAAAGGGCTTTGTTAAGCCACCAATAGTTGATTCTTTAGAGGACTTGTGGTAGAAGAGATCCCAAAATCTTAACAGTACCAATAAGATCAACTGGGTGTATTATAGAAAGCAGATTTAATTATAATTTACATGCAATTTTAAATTCAACACTGATTTGAAGACTAGGCTGAGATGTGAATTATAAATTCCTATCTTCTGGTCTTTTTGTGCTTCACTTATTTCTCTGAAGTCTAAGTACTGTTCTGTTGGGGACTGTGAGGTTTTATACAGAATGCATGGTTAGGACCAGTTTACAAGACAACAGTGCCTTGGGCACTCCATGATGAAACACCCCCACCCACCAATTGACTTCAACTTCAGTTATTGACTTGCCAGTTTTGTGAGAGATTCCTCAACTTTCCTTTGGAGAGACTTTCCATTATCCACCACCTGCTATATCCTACACTGACAACTAACAGGCATGAAAAATGATTATCTATTGCACAAAACACATTGGTCAAATAATAGGCATACATACCTCATTTCTTATCACATCCAACCACCTTCCATACATTCTATTGTATTTATATTTTATATAGTAATATATATATATATATATATATAATATATATATATATATATATATATATATATATATATATATATATATATATATATATATATATATATATATATATATATATATATATATATATATATATATATATATATATATATATATATATATATATATATATATATATATATATATATAGAGAGAGAGAGAGAGAGAGAGAGAGAGAGAGAGAGAGAGAGAGAGAGAGAGAGAGAGAGAGAGAGAGAGAGAGCAGATATCAGAAGAAGGAGGCTTCGGTTCTATGGACACATCAGTAGACTCCCAACAATGAGACTTGCCAACAGAATCCTTAAGTATATACAAGGAGTCAAATCAACAATGTCGTGGATCGCACAAGTCAGAATAGACCTACATGACGCAGAAATAGACTCAACAGACATTGAAGACAGGCACGCATACAGGAGAAAGATGCTCGGTTGGAAGGTCCCAGAGAATGAAATCCCAAAGATAGCAGGGGTAAAATGGACGGAGGAGCGGAAGAGGATCCATGGGGAAAGGATGAGGGAGGTGTGGAGGATTAGAAGGAGCAAGACATGAGTCGGAGTGCATTGCGTGATCCAACAGGGTCTATACGCATATAATAATAATAATAATAATATATATATATATTTATATCATAGGAACTATGTGTGTCATACTAAATAAGTGTAGCTCATCCTTTATTTCTTATCTTAAACAAGTGGCTTCTTTCTAGCCTTGGCTCTTGCAAAATCATCAATCAAATCTTTGTAATCAAGCTTCATTGTTATGACATTTTGTCATGGATAGCAACAAAAAAACTGTTCAGCTTTTCACTATCCATCCCTGATCTATTTTCAGACTTGACTATGAAAGTCTGTCTGTAAATCTTGATTTACAGCGTATATTCATTCCTGACGAACCATAAACCATCATTCCAAGACACATAGTGGTTGTCACTATCTCTGCTCTGTGATACTCTCATGCACATACTTTATAAATTACTTGATATGTAAAAATTTGCTTTACTTTAAGTAAAATAGAAATATCAATTAGTGAGTACAAGGATTGTATCTCAAAAAATTACTCTATAGTATTTGCATATTAATTTTTCATTTAATTTCCTGTTTTTCTCTCGAATTTTGCACCCCTAAATTTGTTGTTCCCTTGGTACATGCTCATTGTACCCATTTACTAAATTGGCCCTGTGCATGGAAACCTTATTTCTATAATTACCTAAGCCATAATGAACTTTACGTGCAACAAAATCTTGAACAGTTAGTTTTTGTAAAGTCAATTTAGAATGATGTTAACATATGTTTCAGATTCCATCAAACGCATTATGAACAACATGGAGAACTAAGCGGCTCTGTTAGTATTGATGGAGTTGGTTTTGATATTTCACTTTCTGGTATGAGGGATCACTCTTATGGTAATTATTATAATTATTGATTACGTTATATCATAAAGTCAGTAAATTTACTACTTTTTCATTGTTACCTTTAACAAATTCTGTGCATAGAGGATATTGCAGATTAATTTTTTGGGGAAAACACTTTCCTTTTTTTCAATTAATCTATATAACGATAGAAGTCCAGTTGATTGGATATTTTAACAATAGATTTAACTATTTGTTTTTAATTGCAGGGAAAAGAGACTGGACATTGTTTCATCGCTATGTCCTGCACATTTTTACCCTGGAAGATGGTACTAGAGGTAATATAGGAATTGTGTCATCTCCAGTAATGTTTTCAAGGTAAATTTAAATGTTATAATATTTTTAATTTATGTCAGAACTATTATGACAAAAATCTTAAGTGTGTTATTATAAAGTATTAGTAAGAAACTTCCTACTGCTTTATAAATACATGCATTTAAGCCATGAAATTGGTAGTGTTAGTAAAACGTGTTTGGACACCCTAATAACTTTTTATTGTATTAGTGGAGAAAAACCAAATTCATGAAATGTTTAAAAAGCATGAAGACATACTTTTTAGTGTACAGAACAATTTTGTTGCCACCTCTAAAAATTGAAATTTTGGGGGCAGCTCAAAAATTTTAAGTGTAAACCCCTGCCTCATTTTAAAGGCCTTGTTAAAAGAAAAAGAACAGCACAAACTAGAGGTCTCTATATAAATTCTATTCAAAATAATTATTAATTAATTATTGCACTTTGATTTGCCCCACACATATTACAGGACACTAAAATAATTGTTTGTTTGTTTATATATAAGTATACATATTTAGAAGTATATAAGTATACTGTATTCAGAAGTAAGCTAAATACAGTGTTTTATAAATACATCACAATCCGGCAGAGGCAGCTGAAGTGAGCAGCTGATGGGCTTAGCAATCCTACCGTACCTTGAGCTCATACTATTCTCACTCATCTACTTAAGCCACAAACACACACACACACACGCACATATGCACGCACATGCACATACACGCACGTGCATGCACACACATACGTATATGCACACACATACGTGCAAACACACACATGCCTTACCCATGCATATAGGGCTTTGTATGGGTGGACCTCATTTCCTTAGTTATTTGTGAGTGTTACCATGAATAACATAAAATAGAATGAGTGGAATCTCACCACACAACAAAAAAGTTGGTTAACGTAATATAAGTGAAGAGAAAGCAAAATTAAAAGAGCATTAGTAAAGCAAGAATCTGCAAGCATTTCAGTAAGGAACTACGAAGTCACCAAGTAGAAGTGGGGGAGCTACCTGTCTTGAATCCCCCTCCAAACCCTAAACTTTTTGAAGAGACTAGGACTAGAGAAGGTGCTGTAACTGATCATCTTAGGAATATAGGAAGGGGGCATAATAGATCTACAAAGGTTGCAGTACAATAGTAACCCTAAAAACAAAAAGATGAACAAAATTAATGAGATCAAATAATCAAGCTTTTTATCTCTTTTACTAAGTTATCACCAAATGTTGGGAAACACAAAAAGCTTATAGCTGATATGTCAGAGGCCAGTAAATCCTCTGTAATAACCCCCAATAAAAATCACCAAATATTGCAAAATAATTAATAAACGTATTACTTACGATAATAAAAAATGTTATCATTCCAATAAATTCAATACTCACAATAGATACCTAATATGTTTTGCATGAATTATTATTATTCAAAACAAACTTAACCCTCACAAGAACATTGTTTATAATGGGATATAAAAAGACAGTCTAATATGAAAACTGTGTTTTCCCTACACTTTTCCCTACACTTTATGGTAATTTATTGCTGATCTTGTCATTGTAAAGAATGGAGAACTTGAAGGCTGAATCAGCTGATGCTATTAAATTAAATGTTTAAATCCATCAGTCACAAGAAAGATACGCTGAAAAGGTAAGGCTTAAAAATACAATAGACATAGTTCAAAACAGAGTGCCTAAAGTGAAGACAAATAAACAGTTGTACTTTATGGAAGTAGTGTTTTAACTGCTGTATCACAGTTTTTACATCCTTATATGAAAAAGAATCACAAACAGAAAAAAGTTATGTGACTGAAGACTAGACATGCACACTAAAAGCTTAAACTAAAAATTGATATTGTCTAATGACTACAATAAAATAATAATGGTTAAGAACAATTGTGGGTTTAGGCATGGGTAGTGAAGCAGATAATTTTTTGTTGCCTTGTAGGGGGATTCCAGTCACTGCACTTCTGGTAGTCTACAATTCCCAAACTATTATAATCAACAAAGGCCTATCAGGTCTTTCTTTACAAATAATTTAACCTAGTTAGGACTGGACATATACTATTCCCAAATTTTCCTAGTAATAAACACATTCCCTGTACTTTTCCCCACCATTTTCTTTTTCCCAACGTTACCTCATTAACTTGAAATGACTCTATTTTTGGGGACCAAAAACCCCGATTTGGCAACACTGCAAGTAGGCATGGCAATAAGTAGGGTATTATTCCAAGTCCTATTTCTCACTGGCATTTCTCAGTTTAGGCTCGGGAAGCGAGACAACAATAAACCAGGGCGTACATCTAAACAAGGAGCTATAACACTCCTTTTTTAATTTCTTGAATGATGTAGTCAACCACAGCATAACAAGGCAAAATCAATGTTCAAATTAATTAATTGTTATAATAACAAAAATAACAAACTCATATAAATGTGAACAATAACAGGATGCTGCAGCTAGTAACAGACCAACACAAAGTTTTCGCTTAGATACACAACAAAAACAAGCACCTTACTAAGACAAGATTGTTTTAAATCATTAATTTTTTTCTTACACTGTTTTGAAAATCTGATTTCACCATTTACACCAGCTTTAATATCTGCATAAATAGGCATTTTAAAAATTCAAAATTCATTGAAATTAAGAAAATTAATTGTATGGCAGTCAGGATTCATCTATGTATTTTCCTTATAATTTGAAAGTTAAAAATATGCAAATTTTAGTGCTTCTTATGACTGTGTAATCAGTCATTTAAAATTGTAAAAGAAAACAATATTTTGAAAAATTGTCTTCCATCACATCAACAAGACATCTTGTATGCCACGATTATTTAATAGCAAATATTTTTAACTTGAAAAATGCAAACTATTTTAGTGCATAATAAAATTGAGTATTTTATTTATTACTGTATAGAAATATTTTTTTTAGCAAACTGTTATACCCCAGTTAAATCTCAATAAAACACTGAATACATTTATGTTTGCTAACTAGTGTGAGACTTAGCTATGATTGAGCTAATCATTGATTATCAATCAAGCTAATGATTGAGTTAAATAACATCATTGATTCGTTTATGGCATCATTGAATTGTTAACTAACATCATTGTTTTCTTGGCCACACCGTATCAGCAAACAATTACCTATTACTAAAAGAATCACCATAAACACTCATTTTGAAATGACAAATGCAAATCTTAACCTTAAGTGCAAAGTTAATTTTTGATGTTTATAATAATATTACATATCAGATATTTTTCAGATTAGATATTGGCTATATTTATTTAAAGGACGGAACTTTGCTGCCTTTGGAAGCAATAGATTTTGAGTTATGGCAGCATGGAGAGGAAGGTAGTCCACCGGTAGATTATGCTTTTACTTTTATAGCAGGTTAGTTTTACTTTTTCATTATACAAACGTTTATAATAAAATCTGTGATCAGGGAAAAACTTATCTTCAGATTTTGATGGATTTATCCAACAATGAGTCTAAAAGTTTGGTGAATGTCACTGTTCGCATCACTGGAGATAAAACTAACTACCTAATTTTCATCAAATTTTGCATGTTTAGGTATATTTTAAAAAAATTTAATTTTTCAAAAACAAGTTTTTCAAAGCCCTTTTTTTGGTAAAAAATTATTAAAAATCAAAATTTCTCAAAATCGGTATAAGCCATTGTGAACAAAATTTTGCTCAAATGTAATCTGTAAGTATGGAATGGAATGCATATTCCCAAAAATCAGGTTCAAGAGCTATTGGAAAAGGAAAAACAAAAAAAAACTTTGACCGTCATTGGGGAAATTTATATATATATATATATATATATATATATATATATATATATATATATAATTTGTTTAGTTTTTTTCGATTTACTCGTGAAATAATTCTCTTTTATTTAAAACTTGATACACAGACTTGAGTTATTAATATTTGACTGTGGTTTTGTATTATTTATTTGACTGAGGGTCTTATAAATGTTAAGAAACTTTTTAAATTGACGTTACATATGATACCACGAATAAAATTATACTTTCAGTAAGTATGTATTATATAACCAGTACTGGTTTGGAACCTATTTATGTTTTCCAATTGTGTTTAACCGTTTCCATGCCAATATCCAGCTAACCGAATTGCAAGAATTGCAAACATCTGGTAGGACATTTTTATAACGTATAAGAAGTGCTGACGTCTGGTTTATCAGACGTTCAGAAAGTAATTATTGTTTAAAATACTACAAATATATTTTTTGTTAGATATATCTTTAGTTTTTTAACATATATATATATATATATATATATATATATATATATATATATATATAAGAGTTTTATTTTCAATATTTTACATTCATTAGTTATTGTAAATTCCTTTGTAAACTTTATGAGATGCTAAACATTGAAACACAAGAAAGACAAATAATTAATGTTCAACTACAGTTCTGTAAAATGTGACGAGGACTGTTTTTGAAAAAAAAGTATAAGATCTACATTTTTTAGTATTTTTAAATGAAACTTTCAGTGTTTGTACAAAATTAAACTGTCCTTCTAGTGATATAAAATTTATTGACTCTACTTTTTTTTGTAGGATTTATTCTGAAAAAAACTTGAAAAATATTCAAAAAACGATTTTAAGGTATGAATTTTTAATTTTTTTATTATTTTAAGTTTTCTTATACAGATTTATAAACAGCATTATGTTTTAGTTCAAACATTTCCCAACAGAATAAAAAATGAATTGTAAAAATCGGCTAGTAAGTTAAAAAGTTATAGTTGTTTAAAAAAAAACCTTTCAAAAATTCAAAAAAACACCTGGTAATTCTAGAGAATACTGTAAAAATATCAGGCACTTTTGGATGCTACTTGCAGAAAAATATTTGGCACAGAAAAGGTTATGTCAGTTTTTTCTTAAGTCCTGTTTTATAAATTGGCATTTCATATAAATTACTGCTGTAATCTTTAGTTGTTACGTTGTGCTTTTGTCGCTTTTAGGATTTTCTTTCCTTAATTATAAATTTCAACACAGTGCTTCATAGTAGGTTATTGATATTCAGTTTGTTTTTTTTTCAGGGGAGAAAACATTTGTGATGAGGGTTGAAGTAACAGATTCGGCTGAATTTTTTATTGGAAATGAATGGGAAGCTAGAATTGTTGAAAGTTTATGCCGATTCGTTGTGAACGGTGTAGATGGTTGGGGAGCAACCGAATGGCAGTACAAAAACTTAGGAGGAAGGCCTTTGAAATATAAACAAACTGATTCTGTCGTACATGCAGACAGATATTAGCATTAAGGTGTTTGATTTTACGAGGAATAATAATATGAGGGAATGGTTAAAATATACAAGAATAAAATTGTAGATTTTTTTTAAATATTTATTTATATAAAAAAAAAACTTTAACTGAAATAGCAGTATGCTAATGGTACATGTATAATACGTGATAAAAATAAACAAATATTACTTTTTAATTTAATACAAGTAATAACTGATTCATTTATTATGCATCTTTACAAAATATTTATTTTTCTTTGTATAAAAACACTTAGGATAAAATTTATTTAGTTATCATTTATACTCATTTATACATTTAACAGTTTTTTTGTACAGAAGCAGACTAACAAACAACAGAATTAGTACATCCATTCCAAATATTTATATGGTAATCTTAAATACTAGAGGTTATGATAACCTTGATAGGCCTACAATAGCAAAAGTTGTGAAATTTAAGTATTTCCATTCTCTAAGAAAGTGAAACTTTGATTTGGGTTACAAAACATATTATTAAATTCATTTAAATATAAACATTTACTACAACATCAATTGTGATGACGTTGCATATAGCAAAATCAAACATACTATAAAATATTTTCAAATTTTCAAACTTATTGAAAAAATATGTAATACAATTTTTTTTTTTAGAATATTGCATGTGGTATAAGCGGACTTTGAAAAAATTAAATCAAAGTTAGATGATATGTCTATCTTTTGTTGTGACTTTTTATTTTGTGTATTTCAGCGTATTTATACCAAAATTAAATGAGGAAAAACAACAAAAATTAAGATAGAATCTGGAAATCCACTGTGGAAGACACTTTTGTGCTCATATAGATACCCAGTAAAATAAAAAACCCACTTGGTTTTTTTTATCTGGAGTTGACATTAATAGATCATTCTATAATAAATTACATTTATTTTGGCTATTTACCATACATTGTAAATATATGAAGTATCTAGAATCAAAAGCCCCCATTTTAATTCTTGATTAAAATTGAGTTAGTTACGGTTTATGTACGTATAGTACACTTGTGTGTGTGTGTTCTTTAACAGGACATTAACCTGTTGACGAGTAAACATAATGATCCCCAAATGAGTAAGCACGACATTTGCCATTTTCGATATTACTGAAAACTTTTTTTTTTGTCAATACTCTGACATCTAAAAGCAATATATTGAACTAAACCAACTCTCTAAAAGTATATTTATCACAACATATTAGTTGTTCATAATGATAGTAATTACATCTGTATTGTAAAATAAACATAAAATAAAAACTTTTTTCTCGCCTTTGTCACATAGCCTACATGTACTTCTTTTGCATGCTTTGTTACTAGTTAGCAGTGAACAGTATGTAAGAAGAATATTTTATGTTGGTGATATTTTGTGGTCAATTAGGCGTGTTTGTTGTAACCCTTTTTCATTTGGTGGGTATAAGTGTACTGAATGCATTCTACATGTATAAACAGTTTATAATAAAAAACAATCCACAAGCCAAATTGCACAAATGGAACTCTACTAAACCTAATTAGACAATTATTAGAAAATCATTTCACTGCTAATGATAAGACAAACATGGTGCCTCGTGTTATTGGTGATCGAGACTTGCTATGACTTCAAGGGCCCCATTTTACAAGGCCCCTCCAACAGGTGATTCATATAAAAGGAAGCTTCTAAGACATTTCTATATATGTAAACATAATATTCTGATCAAAAAAAAGAGAAAAAGGAAATCAACTACGAATATTCTGCATGTGAGGTATATATTTGTATATGTACTTGTTTCCAAGAATTTCATAAACAAAATTCTAAATGTAAACAAATGTTTTTTGAACTTAAATTATGTTTTTTATACTGTTCTGAGTTAAAACAAATAATTTCATAAAATTTTTAGTAAAATAAATTTCTCACTTCTTTGTGGTAATTTTTTGGTTTTAATGTTTTCTCTTTTATTTGTAACATGCATCACAGCACGGCATGTGCTCGTCAACAGATTAAGGCTTGTTCAAAACCTGCCAGATCCACAAGTATTTGTCTCAACTTCAAATCCCACCATTCCTTCTAGTGTGTCTTATGACTAACAATGCTGTCTAGCATTTACTGTAAATAAATATACCTTTGTTTGCTTCTGCAGTTTGTTGGAATAATTGAAATCAGAATTTCAGAATCCAAACCTGAATTGCACTTTTAAATCACAATAAATACTTTTATATTTTTGTTTACCACATTGCCTATAAAATTCTGGCAAATCGATCAGTTTGCTAATTAAAATTACAAAAGAAACCATTTGTTATTTTTGAGAGAAATGTTAACTGAACTATTGGTAGTATTTGATACTAGGCACCTCATACTAATTAATTTACATATAACATATAATATAATCAAGGCATATGGAAGCTGTTAGTGTTATGTACTACTAGTAAATACATATCATATAAATTCTGCTTCAACACCTATTTATAGGCTTCAAACAACTTCCACACATGTAGTAAATTGAAGCTGATTATTAATTATTATTGTATAAACAACGATACAAAGTCTTTTTAGGAAAGAAGCGATTTAGATAGTTACAATACAGTTATTATAAAACTTTCAAGAGTTTCTCGCTAACATGCCGGAGTTAGTGATTCTCAAATTTGTATTATTATTGTTCTTGTAATGTAGTCCATATAAATTGTTATTTTGTTTAGAAAAAAAGTAATGTTAAAATGAAAGAACATCTCTTTTATCTCCAATAAAGTTATATGAAAAAATGATTTTTTCAACTAATTATTTTTTAAAATTTTTCTTGTGCAAGAATTTCAATTCTATCAAAATTTTAGAATTTGTTGCACTGCTTGTAGAAAAACCATCATGTTTTAATATAAATAAAGTTGAAAACAAGTTGTCTATAAAAACTGATCTGTAAAATTTTAACTAAAAGAAAATAAATAAAAATAACAATTTAATATGTGAATCAAAAATTTCACCGCTTTAGATGATATTTTATTAATATACAAAAGTATCATGAAGTTTTTAGGTATGATTGTAATTCTTTTAATATTAATTCTTGTTCTGCTGCAAGACAAGATTTCATTTCTGGTGTAAAAGGATCTAGAATAAGTGTGCGTGGCTTCCGTTTATAAATACCTTCTCTTCTATCTACAGCACATTTTAAGTCTGCATCAGAAACTGAGATTTCGAGAAACTCCACTAGGGATCGCAATGTCCATTCCAAATTTGAGACCAGTTCTTCGTACATAACAACATGTGTTGGCCCAGTAAAGTTTTGTAACCAGTCAAGATTAGTTAACTTCCAGGCGCGTAGCTTTTCCCGAACAAATTGTTGCCAATCTGATAAACAGTTTACAAATATGATTATTTACTAGTCTGAACACTACAATAAATAAATCTGTTAATAATATACTATTGTTAGGGGTTTGGGGTTTCTCTTCTACTCGGATCCCCCAAAGAATTAATTATCGATGGTTCAAGAAAAAAAACAATACCGGGTCTTCGTAGGACGTTGTCCCCGACGTCGAAACCAGGTCTTTTATAATTATTTAATTAGTCCATTCTAAAGATTTATATTAAAAATTTGCATGCTTCATTTAATTTAGTGCCATTCCGTAGTCAGCTAAATGAAAAATAATTACTATGATTCGAATTTCACAAATTTTAACCAAACTTAAATATTTTCTTGTGATACCATATTTTCAAAATTAATTAAGAGTTTTTTTACACACTAGTAAATTTGTAATTGAATATTTACAATATTTACAAATAGTAAATTTGTAAATATTGATTTTTGCAAATGTTAAAATTTACAAAATAAGAATTCATTGTAATTGCATAAAGTTCAAATTTTATACAAACATTTGCCTTTGTTTCTTCTGTATCTATCAGGCGAAGCAAAACCTATATGTCCACCACTTTGTCGGTTGAATTCTGCTAATATTGCTGGCCCAGGAGAACGTATCAACAATACAGCACGATCAAAGCGTTGTCTTGCTCTTGAACCCCATTCGTGTGTTTTTACAATGCTGACACTGCTATTTACGATAGATTCTCCAGGAAAACCATTTTTCAAAAGTCCATAATCCTTGTAGACAGACCCAGTATAAATACCTAAAATGTAATAATATATATCGTATTCAGAAGTGATTTATGTAGTTTCTTGCAGGTAAGTAAATTTACACAGAAAAACAAATTCTTACTTATTGTAGGAATATACTGCATAAACATTTAATTCCAATAATATTTTTGGCCAACTTAGTGTTTCATCATATAGCACTACTGTATTTTAAAAAAATAAATAATTATTGTACATGACGTTATTTGAACACAGAAAGACTATTATTGAGAATGATGATGAGTATTGTGAAGCCAAGCCATTCAAAACAAAACCTGCTGCTTCTTTATCTAACACTGGAATCGTGCTTTGCATACTGTTTGATTTTGCACTTTTATTTATTTTGTACAAATTCATTAGAACCTTTCTGACTTTGATGTTGTACCAGGTGATTAGCACTAAGTATTCAGTTAAAGAAACAACATTAAATAAAGTAAGGTAAACACATCACAACAAAATTACTGACACATTACGAAAGAGAAACAGAAATTCCATCCATCTACCTGTGGCTTGCTGCAGAAGGTATCGTAGCCATGTATTACCACTTCCAGGAAAAGACACCAAAGCGATAACTGGCCTCAATTTTGTGTTACTGATATACTTAAGAGGTTTACACCAATTTAAGTATGCTCGTCTTGTACTGACTCCTCCTCTCGCAAATTCCATTGCACGACTTCGACTTGCAGCTCCAAGTCCATTTTGAAGGTTCTGAACAAAGTTATAGTTTTTCTCTAGCCTCTAAATATATAAAACAAAATGTTTGACAAAAGATTGTAAAACACTTCAGTAATTTATGTTTATGAATACATAATAAATATTTTAAGTTCTTGTTCACTTTTTTACTAGCCAACTTTAACTCAGTTACAGCGAAACTTTGAGTAACCATCACAATTTTAACCACCAGTCCATTATTAAAAGTTGATTACAGTAATTAAATATGATTGTACTGTAAATTGTTTGTATAGAGAAATTATAAAAGTAAAAAAAAAAGGTAAACAATAATTATTAGTACAATATGTACTGCCTCCAGTGCTTGCAATACACATAGCAGTCAAATTTCAGCAAAAAATAATTTTGCTGTATTGCTGAGCAGTGCAAGTGCCAAAATTGGAAACTTTTTTGTTTATTGATGTCAGTCACATTTTGGTCAATGGTGCCTACAAAGGGGAATCGTGTCACTATTGGCTGGTGTCATTCAAAATTTTCTTGAAGGGATTTTTAAAAAAAATAAATGAAATGTTTCCCAATAAACTATACACACTCTAAGCTTTAGTGATTGGTGTTACATTATTTGTTGCTTAATGATTAGTGGCTTAGCTGTTTCAGCATACGATTAAGACATTACATTCCCGAAATTAGTGAAACTTATTTTATTTTATTGCTCAACGTATCTCCAGTTCATAAATGTGCATTATTTTTAATCTTTTGTTCATATGTAATGAACGGGGTGGCTGTTTTTAAGAGGTTTTTTGTTATCTATTTATTCGATTATGAATGAATTGTAGACTATGTCCGTTATCGATATAATAAAGAGTACATGAATGTGTATAACTTACCTTGGATGGCTTGGTTTCGTCATGTAAAGAAACTGAAGAGAAGAGGAGCACACCAGCAAGGTAAACGCTTAGCAGAAGGCCTAGTATGCACAACCGGCCACGATACATTCACCTAAATAATTATTTAAAGTTATTATTTTAAAAAAATAATATGTATATAATAATTACAAAAGAACAACAGAAATGATTCATTATAGTAAGTCAGTGAATCACCTTCGATTATTCATGACATTTTTTTGCACCACCAAGAGGATGTTTTCATTGGTAGCCCATAAATAAAGGTTGCAGTCCTCTCTAATTCAAGAAATAAATATTTTATTTACTGGATTTATTAGAAAATGGAACTTTTTATTTGATACTGAAATTAATTTGCAACAAAAACTGCTAAAATTGTTTTTATTCATTACAGTTAAGTATGAAGTATGAAGTATTTAATAGCCTAATCAGTTTTGGCTATTGGTTGGGCAGCACCCAGTAGGCAGTATTCAGGTAGTGAGTGGTGAGGAAAATTGCACAGTACATTAAACATTGGGCTGCATTTAGTTGCATAATACAGTCTACCTATGTATTAATTGTTCATTTTGTTGACACTACCAACTATTTGGTATAGTTTGTTTATTTTTTGTGTTATGAGTGTGAGGCTAATCAGTTTCTTCAATGGCTTGTTTATACTATATTTACAAAAAAATATTTGCAGTACTATATTTTATAATTTAAATTTTTACTATTAGTACCGTACTATAATAAATTTTATTAAAACTTAGAAAATAGAAACATTATGGAAATAATTTGCACAATATTAGTTTTGGTATACTTAGTTTCGAAGAAAGCCGCCTCGGTGGCCTAGTTGACAGCGTACTGGGCTTTCACCCCGAGGACCCGGGTTCGATTCCCGGCCAGGGCTTGGCATTTTTATATGCTATATAAATCATCCCATCATCTGCATTAGCACAAGTGTGCACAATAGTCAAACGTTAAACACCAAAAAAAAAAAAAAAAAAAATTAGTTTTGAAGAAAAGAAAATTTTTAAATGTTGCCTTGGATGTCTTACCTTGGATTTGGCAATTAGACAAACCTTAACAAGCAGGCAAAAATTGTATGAGAAATTTTAATCAATTAATTTATGATAATTATACATTATTATGCGCATGTGACAGGAAAAACTCTATTCTGTTTTCCTTCCCCTTTTGTTAGGTGGGAATAGTAGACTACTTGGACAAAAATTGGTGTGATAGAACTTTAGGTGGTGCAATTATATCTGCAGACAAAATATATCCACTATATCGCAGGTCACTTATTGTAGAGGATATTTTGAGAGAGAAACATTTCCCTTTTAGCCACTTGGTATTTTGTGTGTACCCTTGGTCTTGTATATAACATGCCCCTCCACACTCCACACTTTGTTTGGCTTTCTTCATTGCATGTTGATATCTTCAGTCTTGATTCTGAGCTCACCTATTCCTCAGTTTTATGCTTATTTTGAATTTTTATTTCAAAGTTATGCTATGATATTTTTTGATATGAATTGCGAAACAGAACTTCACATGCATGTGTTATATTCCCTAAATCTGCACAGATTGCGATTTATTGACTTATGCTTTTGTTTGTCCATTCTAAATTGTACTAATCATGACACACAACTCACTGACATGATGGAAGCAAATTTCCAAAAGTAACAACATTTTAAAACAATACAAACATTTTAAATGTGATAAATTTTTATTTCACGTACGACAGCCTAAAGTAGAGAACCGATTTTGAAAATAAGGTAATTTGTTCATTATCATTATCATTACAAATGTAAAACGATAAAGTCGCCTCAATGGCCTAGTTGATAGCGTACTGGGCTTTCATCCTGAGGACCCAGGTTCGATTCCCGGCCAGGGTTTGGCATTTTTATACACTATAAATCATCCCATCGTCTGCATTAGCCCAAGTGTGCACAATAGTCGGACGTTAAACACACACAAAAAAAATTATAAAACAATAAATGTTGAAACCTTATTAACTACTGGACAAGCAAAAAGGGAACATTTTCTTTGTAAAGGTTGCACAAAGTGTGTGAATAACAGATATGAACAAATTAATGCTAAGTTAATAACATTTTAAAATTATAGATTTCATCAAAAACTTTAGTGTAATTAATTTTGATGCATCAACTTTTTTCATTTTCTATGAAAAATTATTTTATACTGTCAAAAATTATAATGAATTTAAAAAAAAAGTTGTAAGCTATAAAATATAGGAACTGTATGTACAAAGTTTGACGAGTAAAGTTATATTTTGTTCGGTTATATAGTTGCAGATACGTGAATTTTAAGAAGGAGAAGTAAATGACTGAAAATTGTAAATCTTCAGAATGTCATTTTTAAGTCCCTCCTTTTGCTTTTAGCCTACTGAACCACTTTTAGAAATATTGGCAGTCGCTCCATCAAATAATACAAATGCATAATATAGTACAAAACGTATTTTATTACATAACAAGTTCATAAAGAAAGTTTGTAAATTTGAAGGGATGATATGTTTGCATTATTGTTAGAATATTATGCTTTTGGAATAGGTAGTACAAACTTAGGCTGCAAAACGTTTGTAGCAGACATATAAACATAGTTTTGGAAGTGTGTCTTTCTGAGGGGAGTATGCTAGTTTTCGTATAAAATTTGGTTCCTTATCAGTATTGTCGCCTAATAGACGTCAGTCTGCCCAGATAACGTAAGTTTCGCAGTTCTGTAATTGTTAGCCGGCATTTAATGTTTTAATTAATAATTAGTTTTAACGTGTCTTTTAGTTAGATGTTTTGTTTAATGTTAGGTCATGTTTTGTGTTCACCGTCATTATAAATTATATATCGGTTTTCATTTATTTACGGTAAAAATGGATTTAATCTAAAATAACATTAATGCAAACGGACAGTTTTGAAGTGAAATGCAAGTTAAAAGACCTAAACTGGAAATAAAACAATTTTAAAAAGTTAAAAAAAATACTTTCAATCGAAATTTTAAAAATGAATGTATATGTTATGTGGATGAGAAATTAAAAAATTCCTTTTTCAATTTTACTTGTCTAGGTATTAGAATACATGATATGGCGAGAAATGTTATTGATCTAAAAGAAAATTCTAATGCCTTTAGCTACTTTGCTCATTCTTATTTTAACAATTTTTACGTTATTGCAAGCTGCTGCCTTCCATAGTTTGAAGGTCATGAGCCGCGACTGAATCATTGACCGATTGTTTTGAAATTTGGTACGGAGGTACTCTGTATAAAGCCCGAACGACGTATATGTAAGATTTTTCCCCGTTCACTTCCGTTTCAAGATTTATTTAGCAGGCTCTGATTTAACGTCGAGAGTGTATTTATTTTATTTTTTTAATTTACCTTGAATTGAAACTTTCCTTTATTTCAAATTCGGCAAAATTTAAGCGATATCTGATTAACTTCTTTTGACAAATTACAACATTTTCCGAAGAAATTTTCTTACGAGATGTAACAATACATTTTGTTTACTTGTGTACTACATTTGAGGGAAATTTTATGAAAATCGTTAGAACAGTTTCTAAAAACCGAGTTTATAGTTTTTCTTCCAAACAACACCTTCAGAATACGAATTTTGCAAAATTAAAATTTCAAAAACAATTTTTTTATCTCCCCTCTTTTTGAAATTCTGATTTCACCTTTACCAACAGCATTAAAATCTGCGTACATTACCACTTTAAACTTTCAAATTGCATTGATTACAGGAAAATTAATCCTGACTGACGTCAAATTAAATTTCCTGATTTCAAGGGTTTTTCAATCAGACTTTCAAAAATATTTAAGACGTAAAAGTTATGAACTTTAAATATTTGGAATTACCGCCGTTTTGAAACTGTTTAACGAATTTTAACAGTCAATGAACTTATCCTAGCAATTGACCAAAATCGATTGTTTTAAGGTTGAAGTAAATCTGACTCAAACAATGAACGTGTGCATGCTGAAACACACAAACAGAGCAAACATTCGTTTACTTACACGAACAAACATCCAAAAATAAATCCCCGTTTTTTTTTTAATATTAATTAAAGGGCATGAAAAAAGAAATTACCATCAAAATCTTATAACCGATTTTTTCTCAGCAACTATAGTTCATATATATATATATATATATATATATATATATATATATATATATATATAAAAAAAAATCAGACACTACAACACAGTCATAAAACCGGAGGTATTATATGCAAGCGAGACGCTCCACACAAAAGCTACCATGGAGGATATTTTGAAAGAAGAACGCAAAATCTTGAGGAAGATCCTTGGCCCGAGATTAACAGAAGATGGATACAGGTTGCACTCCCGGAAGACCACAGAGAAGGTATCGAACCTGGCAACAGATATCAGAAGAAGGAGGCTTCGGTTCTATGGACACATCAGTAGACTCCCAACAACGAGACTTGCCAACAGAATCCTTAAGTATATACAAGGTGTCAAATCAACAACGTCGTGGATCGCCCAAGTCAGAATAGACCTACATGACGCAGAAATAGACTCAACAGACGTTGAAGACAGGAACGCATACAGGAGAAAGACGCTCGGTTGGAAGGTCCCAGAGAATGAAATCCCAAAGAGAGCAGGGGTAAAATGGACGGAGGAGCGGAAGAGGATCCATGGGGACAGGATGAGGGAGGTGTGGAGGATTAGAAGGAGCAAGACATGAGTCGGAGTGCTTTGCATGATCCAACAGAGTCTATACGCAGATAATAATAATAATGTACATATATATATATATATATATATATATATATATATATATATAGCCGCCCTCGGTGGTCTAGTGGATAGCGTACTAGGCTTTCACCCCGAGGACCCGGGTTCGATTCCCGGCGAGGGCTTGGCATTTTCACACGCTACAAATCATCCCATTGTCTGTATTAGCCCAAGTGTGCACAATAGTCGGACGTTAAACACCAACAAAAATATATATATAATATATATATATATATATATATATATATATATATATATATATATATATATATATATATAAACTAAAATAATACATAAAAATAAATTAATATTAATTAATTAAACTGTGTGTGTGTGTGTGTGTGTGTGTGTGTGTGTGTGTGTGTGTGTGTGTGTGTGTGTGTGTGTGTTATTATATAGTTAGAAATTAAAATGTATTAATAACTACATACAATGTTTTGTGCTCGGGTAGTCGCTAGCGGTGCGTTAGAGGAAAACTTAAAATCAATATTGACCTTAACATTTTATCATATGCGAAGAGCTGAGACTTTCAACGTATTAATGAACACAATGTAGTACTTAGATAATGCAAACATATTCCTGTAATACTGGCTGAACGGCAAGGCCAAGGTTCAAGGAAAAAGAGCAAAACATTTCCAATTTAGTTGGTCCGGTAACATTTTCGTAAATATTACAGTTACCGGTTAAATTGGAGGAAAATGTTATAAACACTGTCTTGGATAGCTCTGTATATTAATTAAAAATACACTGCGAGGTTTACAGTTCTTTGAACTACTAGTAAAGAACAAGTCTTTTAGTTTCTAAGAGTTGTGGACAAGAAAACTATTGTACTGGTTAAGTCAATCATATTTATGCTATGCATGGCTTTGTACAGTGAAACAATCCGTAGGTCTACAATCAGATAAAATGTAGCTTTAAATAAAACATACATAATTAATAAATTCAACGACGATCAGTTAGGATTAGAGCCTATTCGCGAATCGTAATTTTCTTTTTAAAATTTGGTACAGCAATCTGGATACCCAAAATTTGAGTAAAGCCTACAAATAAGTCAGATAAATTGGCCCTCTTAAGCTTAACCTTGTCAATTTTTCTATAGCCTATACGAAAATAAGTTTTGCAAATGGACATAATATTGCCATACATAACATTTGAGCGAAATCAGTTCTTTGACTTGCTTACATTTCTGAGAATTGCATAAAGTCATTACTAATTCATAATGCTAAAAACCATTTGAAAAATAATACAGTAAATGGAACACTTTTTTATCCATAACCATGACCCCTACATTCTCGGGCCCGGGACCCAAAATCTGAAGCGGGTGTCTTATTACGAGTACATATGTGGTATTTTTCGAAGTGCTAATTGGTCACCCTACGCCTAGATTAGTTTTTGTTTTATTTACTGCTTGGTTTTGTCGGCTGTTAAACATTAATTTTTAGTTAAAAAATATTTTTTAAAGTTTTTTTTCTAACATACCTCAAAAAAATCACCCCCGGGCCCCTGCAGAGCCTGGAACCCTCAGGTGCACTGGATCCCCGTTTGTGGGGGCCATGACCGAAAAGTTTAAAGCTCTGTGTAGGCCCTGACCTACAGCTGTGTAAAATCTATGTACATCCATTCAGAAAATTAAGTACCGTAATGAAACGAAAAAATTATTTCAGTATTATCACAATTGTCAGTACTTTTCAATACACTAATTTGTGTGTAATAGTAAAAAATATTGTAAAAATATTTCAGTATTATCATAATTATTAGAACTTTTCAATATACTAATTTGTGTGCAATATCGTCTTCCATATTAAACAAATTTTGTACTTTTCACAAATTCTTAGCATTTAATATCGTTTATCGATACATAATTAACCTCTACACCTGAAAATTATTTCTTCAACTCTAAAAAAAATTATTCTTAACTGTGTGTATCAATTGACATTGGACTAAGTCCCCAAATAAACTTTCCATAATCATTTACTTTAAAAAAAATGAGAACAATTTGCCTTCAACGTCTACAACTAAATGGAAAATGAAATATTTAATACATTAAGTAGGGCCTGTTATTATTTAGCCTTGTCTACTGCACAGGCCTATGTTATTCAGTAATATCGCTAGACCTATGTTTACGTTAGTTGCAGATTAAAATAGATATTGAACATTATGTTAAGACATAATATTAATATTAACTGTAATAATTTATACAAATCTAGTAATAGCTACATGCTTAGCTTACAGGTACTGCTTACAGCTGTAACTAGGATACTGAAGTAGTATCGCGGGAGTCTGAGAAATCAATAACCTTACCTTAAATACAAAATTAGCATCGTTTTCGCGTGTCTGTTCGTGCAGATTAAAAAAAATTGCTTATCAAACTTGGAAATACATCAGTTTTCCAATTATTTCTAATTTAGCTATTATTAATTCAAAATGTACTATTATTTTTCTGCAGCTTAAAAGAATATCCAGTAAAAGAAACCTACCCTCATCAACTCTTAAAGAACTTCGTCGATTTACTTGTAGTGATGTTTTTAATAGATGTTGTCATCTTTAGCACTAGTAACTTCATTTTTACAAAAATACAAAACCGTTCAAGTGCGGATCAACACTTGATGCACACGCCTCATTTAGGCCTACATCGAATAGTGAGAAATTCGCAACCGATCCATAGATAGACAAAATGGCGCGCACGCGTTCTAAAACCAACAGAAGGCCTATCGTAGGCGTAATGATTCATGTCAAACGTTTGTAAACTTTCAGCTTACGAGTTTTTTTTAGTTTGTTTCAGGTCATTATGTATACAAAAAGAATACTAAATAAAATGCAGTAATCGTTGTATAGGATGATATTTCTGACAAAGATAGATCAATATATTAATGTTACAATATTTATTAATTTAAAAATAATTTTATTATTGTTATTTAATAAAGCGTAAAAACGGTATGATTTAAAGAGTATGCAGGCCTATTATTAAAATGAAAGGTCTTTTATTTTTTAAAATGTGACAATTTTTTTTTAATTGTTTGATTGTTGATCCGTGATGGTAATGATGTAACAATAAAAATATATTAAATTTGGTAGTTTATCCATTTTCTATTTCATTTTGTAAGAGTTGAATTTTTTATACTAGTGAGAAGGTTTTTTTTATAATGTATTTATTCATAATTTAAAGTACTTGAACAAAAATATCTACTGTACTGTATTTAACTTCCTTATTTTTTTAAATTATTATTAAATACCAATGATAGATGAAATTATAAATCGGTTCCAAACATGAAACTGTAGGAGGACAGACAGCTGAGGACCAACTTTTTGTCTTTCAGTCGATTTGTCTAATTGTCTCATTTTAAAGCTTTGTTTCCCTCCATTCCTTATAAACTTGAATGGTTGCTTTATCACTTTTTGTTTACGAGTTTAATTTTAAAATTTATCTGATATGAGTAAAATCATGAAAGTTTCAAATAAAATAACTAAGAAACTTAGCGTTTGAACGAAACCAGTCAAAATACTGATTTCTTTTATGACGCTTAGTTTTCTTTAAATTTATAAGGTTTAACTCATATCTGACATTTGTCAGCTTTACTCACCTTAAATTATTTTATGCGATTCTCTTACTCTCAAAGTGTATTTGTATTTATTATTGAACCTTTTAAATTATCTTACTTTGTTCTAATAACTTAATGTTGTAACTATAACATCATTCTAATATTAAAACTGCATTTACTTTCCTCATAAATTAACTTCGCTTCTTTTCATTGCTTACCTATGTTTATCATCACAAATTATGAAATCTTAGATCTGTTGGTTACTTTTGTTAACATATTAAAAAAAAAACTATACAAGCCATACTATTTAGCCATTTTATTATGTAAATTATTAAAATTATTCACTTTTTTAAATAGTGAATTTATTTTAAATAAAAACTTGTATTTTCAGCAAAAACACAGTGTCAAACTGGCTAATTAAAAGAGTATTCTTTTCTCAACGTTATTTACTATGTTAATTTTAAAAAATGATTTGTTTTGTTTAGCTACAAGATTACAAAAATGATTATAAGTTATGTTGATTAACAAAGATTACAAGTTTTTAACACTATATATGTAATGTTAGAGAACTAAAAATATAAGTAGTTGTTTGTCAATTATTTACATAATTTAATACAACTTATATAATTTATTTTATGTTTATAACAACTCTATAAAGTACAAGAATTTATAAAAGATTCTGCAGGCCCTAAATAGCTACTTTTTTTTATAAATAATAAAGGTTGGGAGTTCTTAACTCTCTCTCTCTCTCTCTCTCTCTCTCTCTCTCTATATATATATATATATATATATATATATATATATATATATATATATATTAAATATTATATATAGTGTATTATATATATATATATAATTACATGATTAAAAATATGAGTAGTTCTTTTAGTTAGTTCACATTATAGTTAACATTATTTAGTACAACCTATGTAATTTGCTTTATGTAAATAACAACACTAAAAATTACAAGAATTTACAGAGACTTCTACAAGCTTTATAACTAGTTATTATAATTAATAAAGATTAATAGTTTTGCACCAGCAAATACAGAATAACATAAAATGAGTATCGGTATATGTGAGTGAAGCTGTTAAGCCACCAAACATACCGGCTGCTAGGGTGACCTCAAGTTAGTGACACATTTTTATCACGTAGCCTACATTAGTGTAACACAAGAAATAAAAATGAAATCATCTTAGTAGGCTATGTAATTCTATTAAAATATTCCATGAAACAATCAAAATCTAGTGGAGTGAACATAAGTGATTATAAACATTATGTTTGTTGTGCTTCTAACTTTGTGCTAATTACACATACGTTAGTGTCTCAACAGAAACAGCAATAATGGCCATCCAGCTTTACACACCATCCTTATCTACTTTATCCTTGTAAGCTTATAAGATTTATAATGTAAACTTAACTACATTTAAGATGACTCTTATATGTTCTTCTGAACTTAACTTTACAATTATTAAACATAATCAGTTCTTAACTTTGGTGAAATATTGGGTCCACATGGACTAACTAATAATTCATCTGCTGTTAATAATAATCATAAACCATTATTCACTTTAACATTTCTACTGATCAAGATGGCGAATTTTGACTTCAACCAGTTTATACAATGTTATATGGCAATGCCCACTATTGTATTCTGTACTCGCACTTCCCCACAGGGGAGTGCGGACTAGCTGCGTCTTTTGAGAGGATATAGACGTCCCTCGCGGTACCGTAGTCTAATACACACTTACACTTACAAAACCACTCTTACGACTTTAACACTTTACACTCACTTACATTTAGGTAGGTGATAATAGCTTCAATATACTTTTTGCATTAAAATAACAATGACAAAAATGTACTCTCTGTTTTGTACATCTACAGTAATATTTCCTTAAAGAAAATCAATTGGGAGGGTGTTTCAGGCTATCAGATCTTTCTGTTTACAGGACAAGGTACTTTTTAGATACATTAATAACTAAAACGTGTCTAAAATGGATAACATTTTTATATTAGATCAAATTATAGATACTTTCTAGGGTAAAACATTGTTTATATATATTATAAATAGTAGCTACGTACTGTTTTTCTTTACATTTTTAAATTAAATTTACCAATTACTGTGTGATTTCCTTTCTTGTCCTTGTTGATGACCCCTTCACACTCACCCTTTGCTTCTATACTTAATTTTAATTGCCTCATGAATTACCATTGACTGAGACTGAATAAGAGGGTGTCCTTGTTCTGCTCTGAATGCTACTTGGTCTGACCCTTCTGGTTGTGAATTTTCAATTTCTAAGTTTTCTTGATTGTTTTCTTCAGTAAGAGAGCTCAATACAATCTGTTATTGACAAATGGTTTGACAAAGTATGTCATCCTTTGTAAAAACGCTTTAAGGCTTAACCTGAAAATAAGATTTGAAAAGTTGTCAATTTTTTTGTTTTTGACATTATAAGTAGACTTTAAATTTATCATCTCTAAGTTTATGTTATAATCTAATTCAGTTTTTTGGTTTTTCGATTTTTGTTTGGCACTCTGAATGTTTTAAGAATTGCTTGATTTAAATTAGAGTGGAAAAGTGATAAAATTATCTTATGACAATTTGTAATGTTATTTGTCTTTTGTCTTTCATTTGTCATTTTGTTTTGTGAAAGGCCCAATTTGCTTTGTTTAGTTGAATGAGTGAACTAAGTATTCATAATCCATTTTAATTGATTTTAACAAATTTAGCCACCAGGATTATACAATTAATTTAAAGTTGATTACCGATTGATTACAGTCCTAATACATTTTTCTATAAATGTATTTTGATACATTATATTGGCATCATCAAATTAATATGACACATTTAACAAGACAAACATTACAGATCATAAAGTGTTCACAATACACTTGACATTAAAAAAAACTTTCTCAGTTGCTGTCATGGTCCACATTTAAATATCAGGAATTTGTTTGAAGTGAAGTATTCCTATCGTGAACATGTAATCTGTAATTTTCGTTTAATTAGATTTGCTATATTATATCTTATATTATATTATATTATACTATAATAGATTGCTATATTTATCTGTTGTTGACTATATAGATCCAAATCCGGTCATTTATAGATAAATTAATTAAGATTGTGGTTATTAACGATAAATAATACAACTTTTAAGTAAGTGAAATCCAGCTACTTTAATGTTCATAACTGTAAATAATGTTAATGTTCATAAATAAAAAAAAAATTAAATTAATGTTCATGTGTCTGTGGTATAGATAATGTCCAAATGCTTTAACTGATTTCATTCATTGGCACAGTAGATCTGCAAAGATCACAGTGTGTTTGAAACCCCTAAAATTAATTCATTCATAACCAATTTCATTTTTGTTTAAGTTAGCGAACAAGCCCGAGATTTTGTTTTAGAGTAAACAATTTTCCCCTTAGTTTATTTACATTGCTTTATTTTCAATACTTTTAATGAGTTTGATTAGGCTACAGATGTTACACTATGAAAAACATGTACACATAATAATTTTCTCATTGTTAACTGTTTTAGTATTTTCTTTTAAAGGACATTTTCCATTGTTAGGCAAGGTATTTTCTACATATATTGAATAAATTGTTTAGAAATTAGTACACCTTAATTTCGTATATATTTGCCACTCCACTTGTAAATACCTATCACTTATTTTATAGAATAATTATATTGAATATAGAGAGAATTAAAGACTTTGATATTCACTGTCAATAAATTTAAATATTTATAGGCACACAGTTGAAAAACGAACATTCACAATAATAAAAGCACTCTAGAAAGAAAAAAAATCTATTTTATTTAAAAATTTTAAAATAATTGATTTATAAAAAAAAATTATTTATTTATGATGAAAATGAAAGTTTTTAATTATTTTTAATTAACCTATTTTATATTATGTGTGTGGTGGTGTGTATGAAATTAATGTTGGTGCTACCCAGTAAACAATCTTGTAGTATGTACAAACACAGTTTGTAATCGTCTCAATAATTCGTGATATACCTGCAAAAAGTGAAGTAAGCCAATGTTTTAAATACAACTTATATATCAGTCACTAAATGTCATTTTATTTTTTCTGTATTTTTGAATAGATTGTATATGGAATATAAACAACGATTATATCTGAAGGTAGTAGTGTTGGAACCTTATGAACAACTGATGAATTTTTGCATATTATTATTTTTTTTTTTTTTTTGAATAGGAGTGTTATGCTACATGTCTAACTGTGTCTTGAGCTCAAGTACCATGTTGGTTTACTGTTGTGTTTTATGTTGTTTATGACACGACCTATTCAGATGACTTAACAGGAACAGACGATAATGAATTCGGCCTACCTTTGAAAAAAAAGCACTTTTTTATTTTTTAATTAGCTTATACAAATGTTAAAACTTTATTTTACTTATGTTTGTATATTTGTTTACTTATATTTGTAAATTTTATTATTATGCACTAAATTTCTAAAATTAATTTTATTAAGTGATAATGACAAAGTTTTATTGCAAAAAAGAAAAAAGTAATTATAGTGTTAATTGCAACACAAAAAATTATTAATTCTGTTGAATTTTTTAACTTGTTTAACAGTGAAAGCATTAAACTAAAAATTATAATAGGCATAAAACTGTTAAAACAAATGATAGACATGTTATACAAATGGTATAGGTTAGTAGAAAAAAATACAATGAAGTTTAATTAAAAATTAAAAATTTTGAAAAGTAAATTTCAATTTATGAATTTTATAAATTTCAAATGGAAATCAAACAAAACGTTATTATTATTATTTTATTATTAATATTATTATTATTATTATTTTGAAACTAAACCCTGATTACGACGTAAAACTATTTAGTTCAATATGCATACTTGCTAGTATTTAGCAGCTCAAACGCCTTCTACTGCTCAGATACTGTGCGCAACACACGTATGGGGGAACAAATCCATGTTCATTTTCGTAGTCGTGGATAATAGATAAGTAGTTTTTTGTTTTGAATTAATGTATTTGTGTTTAGCGACATTCATTCATTCACATTCATTCCTTTTTAAATATAGCGACATTACGATAGCTATCTAGGGATTTTTTGTATGTAACAAACAGCAATACTGTAAGACGTTTTGACGTATAGTGATGAAAGCGTTTTCTTGTTAGCAGTGAATGTTCTGAGCAGTTATGTAAATGAGAAGTAAACAGTAGCAGTGAGTGATGAAATCACAGTTTAGAGAACAGTGATTTCGTGCTGCCGTGTGCTAACTGCTCACTGCTTGGTGCTATTTATTACGCTAGTAAATTTCTTACGAAAAATACTAATTATTACAAAATTTTAAAACGAAAATAGAGTTCATTGTAAAATTAATAAAATAAGTGAAAACAATTTATATTCTTTATTGTGCGAATATATATACATAAACTACCGTACACAATATATTAATAATTATGTATTTGCAAAAGAAACTAAATTTACTAGATATTATTTTGTTAAAAATAAATATTATTGTAATTGAAAAAAGTCCTATAATAGGACTTTTTATAAAAAAGTCAAAATAATAGGACAAACTTGTAGACATTTTCACAGTAGTCTATGTTAAGCAATAATAAATACAAAAATTTAACAAATATAAACCTCCGCATTCATTAAAAAAATATAATTAATATATTTTTTAATTAAGTTATAAGTTAAGCACCTGAGACTATGATCAGTTTATAAAAGCAGAAAAAAGGTTTTCGTCTATGTAATTAAAAGCAATGAAACCAATAGACTGTAGTAACTAGTTATAGTAAAATAAACAATATGTTATTAATATTAAACATCAATAATAAGCTAACATTTATTTCACCTAGTTTTAAGTATTCTTGTATTATCGCTTTGCGCGAGTAAATTTCCTTGTAAACAGAAACCAGATACTATTCTGCTCAGTGCCAAGAATAGTGTTCTTGGTAGCACTAGTGATGGGCAAAAGCGCTATTTTTGTTTAGCAGCTAATTCTGTTAATGCTATTTATAATTAGCAGTTAAAAATAACAGTTACAACTGCTAACTGCTAATTTTCTAGACTGCTAACAACGACCTTAGCAGGAAAACGCTGCTTAAGTAGTATTGTCACATTACTTTATTCTTTATTCCATATCTTGGCAGCTGAGATAAGCAAATACAGTGAGGATGCAGTTGGCACGTTTTGTCCTACCCTTACTGCACTATTAATTTTACTATAGGATTTGTGAATAAAGCTTTGACGATAATGAGAAATACAATGAACATGCTAAGTTCAAAGATGCAATTAATTGTATTCGGTTTGTCTCTCACGCACTGTCAAGTAATATGAAATATATTTTGTAACACCCTTTTCTAAACCTATGATACAATAATAATTTAAATTTTAAAAAATTAAATTAAATTAATTAATTTTAAATTAATTAATGTTTGTAATTAATTAAAATGTTATTTAAAAAATATTATTGTATTTTAATACATGTAGGCTATCTATGGAGGCCTATCTTTTTTTTAGATTTCTCTTATTTATTCATGTTCCTAATAAATAAAAATGTTCTTGTTAGGTATTATTTCAAGTATTTTATTATAGACTATCATAATGGTTTTGATAATGTTTATTTTTGATATAATCACATTATTTAAAATAATATTGTCATTTATTATATACTATATTATTGTAACTATAATTGTGTGAAAAATCGAAAAATAAGTGTTTGAAGGACAAATAATTACTTGTTAATCTATAATTCTTATGTTTTAAAATATAATTTTAAGCTAAATATTTTTATAATGTTAAAAGTACAAGTTCGACTTGTGTTACATTTATTATTTATAAAAAAACACCCTCATTTAAATTTACAGTTAACAAAGAAAAATATGATACTACTATGCAATCTGAATCTCGACAGTAGCCAACAACAATTAATGGAAAGAAACACTGACAATGTTTCCTGTTTAGCAGTTACATTAGCGGCTTCAACGTTAAACAGGTTCAGCAGTTAGCAGTAGAGGTTAGCAGTTGGCAGGTCGGTAACAGTCGAAACAGTGTGCCATGACTCTGCTATTAAACAGTTAGATTAGCAGCTTCAACGTTTAACAGGTTCAACAGATGGCAGTAGACGTTAGCAGTTAGCAGGTCCGAAACAGTGTGCTATGTCCCTGCTATTCAACAGTTAGATTAGCAGCTTCAACGTTTAACAGGTTCAACAGTTAGCAGTAGACGTTAGCAGCTGCAGTTAGTACCATAGCAGGTTGGAAGCAGTGTGCTCTAACCCTGTTATTTAACAGTTTGTTTATTATCTGTTATTTTTAAGTATGATTAGCAGTCTGCTATTGCTAAAACCATTTAGCAGTTAAAAAATAACAGATTGTTAAATAGCAACCCATCACTAGGTAGCACTAGCTGTGATAGCATTCACCGGCCACAGTCCCGCCTGTATTTTGACGTTTACCAAGTTTATATTTTACATAAAGGTAAATAACGTTACATTCAAATCAATAGTTTCGCGCTATTAGTATTATTATAAGTGTTTTATTATGAATTAATTATCTCTTGTGATTTACTTTTTATGAACTCTAATTTAGTAAGTTCATGATTAGCTGTAGTCGAATCTCAAAGAAAGGAATTTTAAAAAATCGAATTAGTCATTTCATAAATTTTGTGAATAAGCCATGCAATGAAAAGACCTACTCAAATGTGGACAAGTGGTATCAGAAGTTTTTTTAAATATTCTACAATCAGATACATAACAGAAATGCTATACTAGATAAAACAAGTGTGCTAATGTAATTTTCAAATGAAGTTTGAACCTAACCTATATTTGGTTTTTGATTATGTACAGTATGAACATGTAGGCCTGTGTACGTGTTAGTTCGGTAAATATGCACTTTCACGTGTTTTGACTATTTTCGTATTTTTTGTTTTATAACATGCCCAATAGGGAATAGTAAAAAAAATTTAAAATTACAGTAAAATAAACGAAAGTACAGCAGTTGGAAAATATTGCTTCCATAACTTAACTGTACTGCGTAAAAGTTAGCTGGTGTGTTTCATCAAAAAAATTATTTATTTAATAAGTGTAATTAATAATAAAAGGAATAGAAATTTTTTTTTAAATTACCCTGTGAACCTAACTTAACACAGCTTTATGACAGAATAATAATACGAATGCAGTAGCTTGGAAGTTACTAACCTGCCTGTTAAAGCGGATATAAATAGCTGCTTTTTGCAAAAATGATGAATTCTTTGCCTATTTCCCATATTTGAAATTAAATTGATATTCGGCTAAGTAACCCACAAAATAGTTTTTTCTGTTAGATCGTTGGATTTTGTGTCAAACTTCATGCCAGCATCTTTTGATCATTCACGTGTGAATCAGTCCTATAATCGGTAAATATGAGTTTTCATTTGTTTTGTCCATTTTTGTAATTTTGCTCCAAATGCGTTACTACATACCCACATTTTATAATAGTAATAATACAAAATTTAAATGTGCAAAAACTATGGGAAGTTAGGTAGATCGAAAATAAAGTGAAGCACATAACCTAAAAATTATTACTACACAAAAGTAGCTAATGTGCATTTCATCATGAAAACAATTAACTAAATATGTGTAATTAATAATAAAAAAGGTATTTGTGCTGTTTAACTTGTCTTCATAAAAATAATGACTTTTAAATATGTTTCTTTTTTATTTCATGCTTTGTTATTTAAATAAGAGATATTTATTTATGGAAAATTAAATTTCTTGTGATAAGTTACAATTGTATGCAATTTTTAATAGAACTGTATGTGATGTCATTGTTATTGTTGTTTACATTGCATGGAACATGCTAGATGTACTGTACCAAGTGTAACATCATTGCTGTTTGTCACTGAGTAGTATTCATATGTGTCAACACAATCTCATATCATTATATTGATATGAGTGATCAGTTTGTTTTGTTAATATTCTTATAAATTATATTTATAAAACTGTGTTAGTTAGGTTTTTTTGTACAGCTGTATTAGGTTCTTCATACACACGGCCATGTTAGGTTCTGAAGCTTTTTATTAAAAAAAAAGTTTTGTTGTTTTCATTATTAATAACATGCATTTAATTATTAAAAACATGTTAGCCACTCTTGTATGGTAGTTATTTTGAGGTTATTTGGGTCAACTTTTATTTTCCATTTTTTTCGAACTTCCCATGGTTCTTCAGTATTCCTGATATTCTTTCAGTATTTGCACATTAATCTGATTATATAATAAACTTCAACAAAATTTAAACAACAATGTTGTTATGTTTGAATTGTTATAAACTGTTTAGCATTAAGCATAACTTAGAAAATGTATTTGTTTACAGACTTTTTTATTCAAAAATGTGTAGGCCTAAATTGTTTAAGTGAGTTAAGGTACAAAAGTAGCAGTTGTTATATGCAGATTAATTGTGTTGACAGTTTCAGACATTTAGATGATGTCATAAACAAGTGTTTCAATTGGAAGTACCACTTTAAATTTAAATTATCTAAATAATTAATCTCTAAAAAGTTTTATTTATTGCATCCTCTTTTGCCGAAATAAAAGTGATGAAACCAACTTATTTTGCTCTAGTTAACCCAAATTGCAATATAAAATAATATGCTGAGTGAACCACTACATATGTATTATATTACATCCTCAGTTTAAGAGAGTTAATTTTTAATGGCAAAACAAATACCAAATTTTGAAAGTGGAAACATTTTTTTAAATTGCAATACATTATCAGTACATGACATATTATGAGTTATGTGCTATAGAAATCCATTTTTAAATGTACTCTACTGAGTTCTAAGAAATCCAACCATTTATTAAAACAATTTTTTCCATACACAACTGAACAAAAACACAATACAAATAGTTAAAATAATTAAGCCTACTGCTAAAAATTAGGCTCTTGCAAATACGCCTTCATTCACCAGGCTCTTAATGTCCAGGCAGATAGACTACCTGTCACCTCATACAGTCTGTTAAATCAAGATTTTACTATGTTTTAAAATCACTAACAGTTTCTCAAAAAAAGTAATTCACATTGTCTTAAAAAATTGTCAAAAAAAACATCCCTTTCCATTCTTTTTAAATTTTTTAATTCCTTACTTATTGCTAACAATTTCAGTGACAAACTTGGCAGTAGTTACAGTAGTCTTTATTGAATATAAGGCCTGATATAAAAAAAATGTGATGCCTTTTCATTCCAATAAATATAGCTCACCACAATAAATCCCCGCTCACCACTGGACATTTGCACACCATAGTGTTGCTTGGCGCTGCATTGTGTTACTATAACACAACTGAAAATAACCTTGCTCTCAACTGAGTAAAACACCAAATGAGAGTGTTTGTATGGATATTGCAATTAAGACGACCCATGAACTCATTCATAACAGTTAGTTTAATAACAGTAATTCAGATAATCCATAGATGCTTTTTTTATTTTTTTGTATATCTATCTATATGTGGTATAAAGTCCAAATGATTTAACTGATTTCATTCATTGGCACAGTAGATCTGCAAAGATCACAGTGTGTTTGAAACCCCTAAAATTAATTCATTCATAACCAATTTCATTTTTGTTTAAGTTAGCGAACAAGCCCGAGATTTTGTTTTAGAGTAAACATTTTCCCCCTTAGTTTACTTAAATTGCTTTATTTTCAATGTTTTTAATGAGTTTGATTAGGCTACAGATGTTACACTATGAAAAAAATGTACACATAATAATTTTCCCATTGTTAACTGTTTTAGTATTTTCTTTTAAAGGACATTTTCCATTGTTAGGCAAGGTATTTTCTACATATATTGAATAAATTGTTTAGAAATTAGTACACCTTAATTTCGTATATATTTGCCACTCCACTTGTAAATACCTATCACTTATTTTATAGAATAATTATATTGAATATAGAGAGAATTAAAGACTTTGATATTCACTGTCAATAAATTTAAATATTTATAGGCACACAGTTGAAAAACGAACATTCAAAATAATAAAAACACTCTAGAAAGAAAAAAGATTTATTTTATTTTAAAATAATTGATTTATAAATTTTTTTTATTTATTGATGATAAAATCAAAGTTTAACCTATTTTATATTATGTGTGTGGTGGTGTGTATGAAATTAATGTGGGTGCTACCCAGTAAACAATCTTGTAGTATGTACAAACACAGTTTGTAATCGTCTCAATAATTCGTAATATACCTGCAAAAAGTGAAGTAAGCCAATGCTTTAAATACAACTTATATATCAGTCATTAAATGTCATTTTATTTTTTCTGTATTTTTGAATAGATTGTATATGGAATATGAACATCGATTATATCTGAAGGTAGTAGTGATGAAACCTTATAAACAACTGATGAATTGTTGCATAGATATACCACAATACCTATTTTTTTTTTTTGTCGACTATAAAATGCCAAGCCCTCGCCGGGATTCGAACCCGGGTCCTCGGGGTGAAAGCCTAGTACGCTATCCACTAGGCCACCGAGGCGGCTACGATACCTATAAACTGATTTTAAGTTTATCTTGGTTACTAACTTTGACCAAATAAAAAACCATATTAAAAATAAAATTCGCAAGTTGGAGGCTTTGTTAGGTGTGAGGCCTTGTTGGGCATGAGAGTCTAGTCTAATAATTGGATTCAAAATCAATACAAAATGTTCTCAGATTCAATTTTTACCCAAAAATCAAGTTCAGAAGCTACCAACAAAAAAAGTAGTGAGTCTAAAAAAATATTTCATCAAAATTTGATTTAAAAAAATCAGCGAAATTCGATCAGGTCAAATTAAAGTCAATCCAAATGAAACCTTATTTTTTTGAAAAAATTAATGAAAATAGGTCAGTGAGTTTAGTTTTACAGCAATAGTCACACAAAAGGATAGACATTCAAATAAAAACCTTAACTCTGAGGACCTTAAATCAGATATATCCAACAAAATCTCAAGATGAGTTCATTTTTGGCAATCACCGTACTTTAATATTATATCGAGTAAAAATTATAAAGTTTGTTTTGAAACTACAATGAGTTAACTGACTGGGTTATTTTATAGTATATAGTTTAATATGACTTTTAATTTTTCAGATATGTCAACATTTGGAGGACGTTTTAAAGAACCGATTTTGGATTGCATTGCTGTTGATAATTTTACCAATATTAACCGCAGTTGTAGTGCTTTTTTTTTGTCACATCTTCATTCTGGTATGTTTAACAAAATTCAAGTTGATGTTTATGTTCGTGTAACATATTTGTTAATCATCTTAATCAATAAATTGAGGAGGGTTTTTATGATTTGTTTGTAAAATACAGTACCAACACACACACACACACACACACAAAAGAAAGTATACATGAACAAGGAAACAAGCCATGATTTAACAGACTATATTATAGTGTTTCAGGTATTGACACACAAACACAGAAAGGTTGAACCTTTCTGCACAGATAAGAAAGGGGAGAGAAGAGATAGGAAACAGATGTGGGAGGGTTATCAGCAAGATATGGACCGTATTCTAGCTAAATACTTTTAATGCAGAGTTATAATTATATAATATTCCTAGGAATATTATATTTTTTTAAAATATAAAATATTTATTACAAATTTAATAATTTATTAATCAGTTTGTTTAATAATACGTTCTATCTCTGCTTCTCTGTGGAATGTTTGTGTTTACGAAGTAAGGTAAATTTAAAAGGGCGAACTACTTGAAACATCCAGTAACTTTAGGGTACTCTTATTAATGAAGATAAATTCTTATTTTTATACCACTTGTCTTAGATATTAGACAAGTATCAATAGGATACATTTTCATTTAGTCTGTTGAATGACTAGAACGTCCAGGAATTGACGTCCATTTTGAATGACCTATAAGCCATTTTCAACTTAAATATTGAAAAAAAAATAAATAAATGTATTGAAATCATTATTTAATATCTTTCTGAAATTACTATTTTAACGACATTTTTAGAATGACAAAATTGTCTGTATAGGTAAAATCTGAACATCATGGATGATGTTATCAGACTGCAACACAAATTACTGATTTATCTCAGTTTGTCTTATGCTCAAGTTTTTCATTTGTTAATCAATTGCTTGACCACCACTGCAACAGTGCTTTGACGTGCTCATAACCTTTTCCATCAATTTAACCAGAAACCATAATATTTAGCAGAATACCCACCTACCCTAGTTTTGCAGAAAATTACCTACTTTGTATAGCTTTGTCCTACTTTTCTTAATTTTCAATATTTCAGCACTTTTTGCAACAGAAATAGTGTGCGGCCAATGTAGAAAATGTCTTTGGCTTTTGAAGAGTGTAGTTGGTGGTTTGCATAATTGAAGAGTATTTGTTTGGTTTTGTTATGTTTTTAAAGGTGGTCTTTTCCTCTGTCCACGCAAGAAAAATTATATTACAATTTACGGTAATCTTCACATGCATTTATTCATTTTTTGTACCACAATCTCATTAAAAATTTTGATTACTATCGGCTTGAAAGCCATTCTTCATTAAATGTGTTTCTCTTGGCATTGTTACTAATTCATTTTAAATACCTGAAACAAATAAAAAATAATTGAAACTTCAATAATGCAATATAAGTGCAATTGCAACATAATTCTATAGCGTAAATACAATTAAAGGTGATTTTTTTACGAAACAAAATTTGTTTACTTTATTTTGAAACAGTAAGCCTTTTTATTTGAAAAAATGTTTTCATTTAAATTTTGACGAGTAGTAAGTTTTTGAAAAAAATAAAGTTCTTGGGCCTATGATAAAAATATATTAGCCTTTAAAATAGAATCATGAACTGCTTAGACAAGCCTCTAATTGCAATAATTTTATCAAGTGGAATCTGTGTATATTTGCAAAAACAGAATAAATAAATAGCATATACTTAGATCTAATTTCAATAAATTATATCTGATGATTTGACTTTCAACCAACCAAAGAAGCTATTCACACCCTCAAACCACCTACAAGTGCTCATTAAGGGAGAAAACCATAGAATGCTATAAAAATTACAACTAAAAATTGTAAAAAAATAACATTAGAACAGTAAGATAAACTAACGAAAAAAATTAATCTAAAAGATTGCAAAAAGGCTAAAGTAGTCATATTTAGTCAAATGCTTATGTGAATAAGGAATCCTAAATCTTTCCCAACCAACATCTTCTTGTTGAACTAAGAACTGGAGATAACTTTTTCTTTTTTTAAGCTTTCTCGACATTTTCTGCATTGGCTTCACACTATTTTTGTTGCAAAAAGTGTTGAAATATTGAAAAGTAGGACAATGCTGTAAAAAGTAAGATATTTTGTGAAAAAAAAATGTTACTGGCATGTCAGAGTGCTGTTGTAGAGTGATGGCCAAGCAATTGATTAAGAATATAATGTGAGGTCTACTGTACTTTGAACTAGGCCTACTAGTTATGTGAAGAACCAGTGGATAAGTTGAGCAGGAGACAAATTGAGATATGCCACTCATTTTGTGTTGGAAATTTGCACAGTTGGTAGGAATGATTTTTCTAAGTTACAACTTGTCTTTATTATTGATTGAATTTGTGCTTATTACAGCAAATTTTGAATTTCTTAAATTAAATGAAACAAATTTTTTAGGAAACCTTTGTTCAGGAAGCAAACTCTTAACAAATATTATATTAGTATAAGATAATACTTATATACAGGGTGGGGCAGGGAAATATCCCTAATTTTAAAGGTAAATTAAAAAATAACCAAAAATGTTTGAACAAAACTTTATTGTGGCATCAAAAGGGTACAGATGGAAGTTAATTGTAATAATAATTTTACTTTGTTTTAAATAACACATCACGCAAGTGATGTCCTCATTGTCAATGCACTGCTGTAGCCTGGTTCTAAAGTTCCGCATAACTCTGCGGCATTTCTTGTGGAACGCGCCAACTTCAAGGCGAATTGCATGCTTCAAGGCTTCTAGGGTCCTGGGTCGATGTTTAAACACTTCACTCTTGAGGTAGCCCCATAAAAAGTAATCACACGGAGTTAAATCCGCGAGCGCTGGCCATGGAATGTCACCATACCGAGAGATCAATCGCCCGGGGAACATTTCCCTCAAAACAGCCATCGAATTTCTAGCAGTATGGGCTGTGGCACCATCCTGCTGAAACCACACTAGTCCCAAATTATTTTGTTGCAATTGTGGTTCAAGAAATTGTTGGAGCATGTTTACATACCGTTCAGAATTGATGGTAACACAACGATTGTCCTCCTCGAAGAAATAAGGCCCAATTATGCCTTCACTGCTGATTGCACACCAAACCGTCACTTTGTCACTGTGTAGAGGCCTCTCGTGAGCTACCCTAGGGTTTTGTACCACTCCAATAACGCATATTCTGCTTATTTACAACTCCAGAAATGTGGAAGTGCGCCTCGTCACTGAACAAAACACGTGCATCATTTGGCAAGTCAGCAATGAAAGTTTCACATGCCTGTATTCGTTGTTGCCAGTCCCGTTGTGTGAGTTCTTGAATGATTACCATCTTGTATGGATGGAAGTGTAGTTCCTCGTGGAGAATACGACACACAGTACGATTAGACAACGCCAGGCTGGATGCGTGCTTGCGAGCAGAACGCTTAGGAGACTGCAAGATCGATCTCTGATACAGTCAATATTTTCTGGAGTCCGGACGGTCCTCTGAGCCCCAACTCTCTTTCGCACTACACTACTACATGCACGGAAGTTCTCCACCCACAACAAAATGGATTTGCGGTCAGGAACAGCATTGCGGGTAGGAATCTGATAACGAGTTCGCAGCGCACGCTGCACCGCAACAATAGACTTATTTTGAGAGAAATACGTTTCGACTACAAATGCACGTTGCTCATTCGACCAAGCCATGTCTACAACTGACGGCGGTACTAACGGAAAATTCCATGGCCACAGCGTCATTCGAGCTTACCCCCACTCCTCCAACACATCCTCACTACACACAACGCCATCTCAAAAGTAGGGATACTTCCCTGCCCCACCCTGTATAATAATCAATTATTTTCTTAAATAAATTTTACTAACTAAATAATTAGATACTGAATACGTGTACTTTTTTACTCTCTTAATAATTCAATAATTCAGGAGCTTTACTGTTATCACAAAAAATATTTCTTCACAAGTATTTTTACATTAACATTAGTTTTATATTTTAACAGGTACAGCAGTGTAGTCAATTTGTTTCTGTTATAGGCCGTTATACAGCCTACAATAACTTTGTGTGTATGTTGTTTTAAGATTTATATTATCGTTAACTAGTTTTAAGAAACTATCTATTTATAGTTGTTATTGTATTTTGTATTGTTATTGTTTTGTTTGTTGTGTTTATAATATCTTAAATTTTTATCTGACTTGTTTCTTTGTTTTAAAAAATTGTATTAAATAATTAATGTCGCGCCTCAGCAATGATAATCTTAAAGGTTTTTCCCTGGAAAAAAATGTTTCTGTTATATCATGTTTTTAGCTGTTTTTACTTAATCAATATATCTTATGGTTTTTTAATGTCACCAGACAGTAGGCCTAATACTGTTTCGAGATACTTGTTATTAAAAATGGTCAATATTTTGAAAATATATGAAATAATGTCTTTGTTTTTGGTATGCATATAGAATGTTATTTTATTAATGTGTATACAAAGTCTGAATCTAACGGCCTATGTATTTTCAAAGTTATAATGTTTAAAAAAACAACACAAAATGAAAAGTGATCAGAAAATGTAGCCCTTCTGGAACTTTTTTCTCTGATTTAACTAGGAGAATAAGTTCTTAAAGTGCTGAAAGAACTTATGGAAACACCCTCTTCCATATACAAATTTAAACACTTGTTATAATTCAGTGTTTTAATTTATCTTTTACTTTACTAATTATTTTCATAAACTCCAGTGTAAAAAATTATTATTCCCTGGTCTGTATGACAGAATATATAAATACGTGGAGGTATAGAGCTGGCACAATAAATGAATCATTTAAACCCATGAATTATAATTGTACTGTGAATTATAATTGTATAATTGCACTGTGTAATGCTGACACAAAGTAAACAGTAAACAGTAAACAGGTAATAAACTGGCAGATGTATGTGTCACTGGACTGTTGGAGGGAGATGGAGTGAAATTCCCCTACATATGGTAGAAATTCTTGTGTAGGCCATTTACTATGTGGTTGGACTATAGTATACATTTCTTGTGATTGTAAAGGTCAGTAATTATTAGTTACAGGTATTATGCAATTATTTCAGATCACATGAGAGGACTAGATCTTACTTTCTTTGAGAGTTTGATTGAAACTAAAAAATTTTTGTATTGTTCGAAAATAACAGAAAGATTCTTAAGGAAAAAAAGAAAAGATTGTGCTTCTAATAAAAATATTATTGCTATTGAAGTGAATCAATGTACTCTCATCACAATACCAGATGAAAAGTTTGTAGGAGTAACATTAATCTCTGCAGGGCATTGTCCTGGATCTGTAATGTAAGTTAAATCAATTTATTTGTTTTATTAATATATATGAGATGATACCCAAAAGTTTTGGAAATTTTCCCATAAAAATTAAATTACTTACTGTAACTCGTAGTTCCTAACATCTCCTTCCAAAATAGTCCCCTTGGGCATGGGTACAGAGAGATCCCAGTGGTTTTCCCATGATTATGTGCTTCATTTTTTTTTTAAAGCAAAAAGCACATTGAGACTATAAACGCCTTCCTAAATATAAGTGTGAGTGTAAAGTGTTTGTTGTAAGTGTAGTGGTGTAAGTGTGTGTTAGACTCGGGTACCGCGAGGGATGTCTAAATCCTCTCAATAGGTGCAGCTAGTCTGCATCCCCCTGTGGGGTACATGCTTTAAGTGTAAGTCTGCAAGTGTAAGTATTCAAAGAACGTCCTGTAATTTTGCGTAGATTTCCTCAATTGTGTCAAAATGACAGCCCTTTCAATTTCAACTTTATTTTAGGGAACAGATAGAAGTTGTATAGATCGAGGTCAGGCACATAGGGTGGGTGGGGATTTTATACCATGTTTTTGGAAAGAAAAAAATTTGTAAATGACACAATGTGTGTGCAGACACGTTGTCATGGTGGAGAACCCAGCTTAGTTCTCCACTGTTCTGCACGTTTGCACCTAATGTTCTTACGTAGCTGCTTCAAAATTTCACAATGAAACTTTCTACACAGTTTGACCGGAGGGGACAAATTCCTTGTGGATAATGCCTTCAATGTCAAAAAAAACAATGAACTTCACATTGCTGTGAACTTGATGTGCATTTTTTGAACGCGGTGAAGATGGTGACTCACTACGATGACTGTTGCTTAGTTTCAGGGACATAACCATAAACCTATGTCTCATCACCACATCGATATTGCGGATAAAGTTGGAACGACTTGTTACAATTTATAGTTCAGTGCAGGCAGCTACACGATAATCTTTTTAATCGCTGCTCAGCAGTCTCGGTACAAATTTTGTATAGCAACGAGTCTCATGCCCAAATTATTTGAGTCAAAATGCCCAAATAAGATGCTTCTTTGCACAGAACCTACAACATTGTATGCTGATCATTCTGACAAGGATCCTGGTAATCCTAAATGAGAATGGGGGTTATTATCCTGGTCTCATGCCCAAATTGTCTAACGAGGTGCATTGCACAAACCCGTACAACATTTCTACGATCGCACAAACATCATGCATTGTTCATCTTCAATCTGCAACAATAGTCTCACACTTTCACAATGTTTTCTGGTGTTGCAGTTGTAAATGGTAACCCTGAATGTTCATTCTTGTCTGCAGACATTTGTCCATCCTTGAAGTGTTTATACCACAAAAAAATTTTACTTTGACTCATAGTTATTGGCACACTAATTCACAAAGAGTAATGTTTGCCACACTACTGGTAGCAGGTCACACTGCAAATGGTTCGCATGCGGAATTCAAATTCTCTGAACTTTTGGGTAACATTTCATATATTTACATATTTTAAGTTACATTAATTATACTTCTATAATGAATATGTTTTATTTCCAAAAATTATTTTCATACACATTTTCTTTTCTTCTTTAATAATTAATTATAACACTCTGTGGTTGATCGGTAACAACGGCTCAGTTAACAATGGCTCAGGCTTCTGAGGCCTGGCTGCTGTTATTTAAAAAAATATAGATTATTTTATGTTGACTGTAATAAATCATTACTTTTATTACACAGATTGTGTATATACAGAATTATTTACCACAATGAAAATATAAAAATTAGCTGAGTACCTGCATTTCACTGCAGTATCTTAATTCATTTAACATATATCACTATTGTCAATAAAAAAATGTTTTCAATAAAAAAAAAATAAACAGTATGTAACCAAATGATCTTTGAGTACCACATAATGATAACATAGTAATTCAAGTAGATTATAGAGGGCATTGTAAGCTTCTGCCATCCCATACAGAACTGCAGTGAAATAATTAATGATAAATTCTTGTTGTTTCGATTTGATGGCTAAAATTGCAACAACAACAAATTTGGACCAGTATCTAAAGCGTATCTATGCAAAAGTCGCATGCCAATTCATGCACTAGTTTAGATTTCTATTCCAGACAAATATACATACTTTAGATTTTATAGATATAGATTTGAACCACTTTTTTATTATAATTATTTCTACAGGTTTCTCTTTGAAATAGAAGACACGAAAATTCTCTACACAGGAGACTTCAGATTACCACCTGGCGATCTTCCTAAGTTTAAAGCTCTCCATGATTCTAACAATAAAGTTATAAAAATAAATTCTATCTACTTAGACACTACATTTGCTTTTCCAGAATACGAGACATTTCCTTCTCGTGATGAAAGTTGTGGTGAATTAATAAACATTGTCAAAAAATGGATTTGTAAAGGAGTAAACTACAAAATCGGCATTGTTCCATCAGGTAATTGCTCACTTTTTAGCAGTCACAAGCAACTTTTTTTTTATTGAAATGCAGTGGAATTTGGTTATAACAAGATTCAAGGCACTGACAAAGTATGCATGTTAAAACAGTTCTTGCTACGTCCATCTACACTTCTGTCTATATCAACATTGAACATTTGGTAAAGTAAAATTTAAAGCAACTGATATTTTTAAATTTACTCATTCATTAAAAAACAGTTATTGATGGATATTTTTGTTTTGTTACTGTTAAGTTTGAGGTTATGTTTGTTACAATAAATTCAGTGTGCTGGTAAATGTATAGCTACAACAGTTTAGAGTAAGTCAAGGCAGATGGAGCATATGATGTCCCCTACTTATTTCTTATATTTTGTCAATTTTTTTAAATTTCACTTTGGTTAAATATTAATTAAAGTTGTATACTTGCAGCAAATTATGGTTTGGAGTTCTTGGTGATAGAGCTGGCAAAAGCTGTAAAACAGAAAATATACATTAAAAGTGATATATTATTTGAGAACTACAAATGTATTTTCGAGTTGTCAGATTTTATTACTAATGATAGTAATTCAACACAGATACATTTATGTGAGCAGGTTTGTTATTCTTATTTTAAATTAAATTACAATAGAGTCTCTAATCTAACACCTACAGGACTGTATACCGATCGGAATACAACGTGTGTCCAGATTACAGAGAGTCAATAGAAAAACATAGACTGTAAGTATTGTAAGATAAAAATACAAAATATATTACGTTATTGTATACAATAATCCTTCACACGAACAGAACATTACCAGTTCAATGATTTCACATGCACTAGAATAGAATTAACTTTGGATTACCTAGTACTCTTTTGACATCAAATGTAAAATGCACCTTATTTTGAGTATTAGAATAGTAAAAATCTGTGTTTTGTAATCAATGTAATACGGTTTTTATTTATTGTAATTTATTAATTGTATTAATGTTTTTATATCGTTGGTGATGACTTACTTTTGTTTTTATAGAGTTCATACCCATTGGATTGTAATGAGTGTAAGAAAGAGGAATTTATCAAACGAATAAAACCTTCTGCTATGAAATTTACTCAGAAACATTTACAGTATTTAAATTCTGAATATAATGTAAGTTCATACTTTATTTTATTTTTCAATTAAGGTTTATTGAATTTATAAGATTTTTCAAGAATAATTTGTTTTTTTTTCTACTGTATTTATAATTTTACCAGTACAATCAGTGCACTTAATTTAAGAGGAAGAATAATTAATCATATGTTAAAATAATATGTGGATTAAGAAAAAATAACGATTGTTGATTAATAATAATATTGTCGCCTTTGTATTATTTTAGAATGGAATCGTCGATGACTCCAACAACATAATATCAATAGCTTATTCTACTCATTGTTCACTTCAAGAGTTGAAAGGATTTTTGAGATACGTATCACACAGTGGATGTAAAATTCATGCTTGTGTAATTAAAAAAGGGTTTACAGAACAACAGGTATATATGAGTTATATCCACAAAGATTGTTTAAGTTTAATTAAATCCTGTGGATGTATGCTGTAAAATAGGATAGTTAGCTGGATAAGCAAATCTTAGATATAGAGGCTGGTTGCCATTGTTAGTCATTCTTGCAACTTAGCCACCGCACCACATATTTAAATAATTAGGATTATGACCTATTTTCTTCCATCTATTGGCCTTTTAATTCACCTTGTAAAGGCTATCGCTATTTTGAAACTGCACTGTTTCGTGTTTAGGCCGTACTACAAATGGTCAAATCCCTCTGTCAAAAAATTAACAAAACATTGAAAACACACATCACAACACCAAACACAATTACATGGTTTTTATTAAAAGGCACAATGATACGATTTGGTTTGCCCTAAAACTACCGTGCAACTCGTATGTCTTTACAGCCCGGACTGCTCAGTATTTAGGAGCATATTTTGTTTCCGTAAATGAAATCAGTACTGAAAGGAACAAGATTGGAGACAGTTGGAGCTATGAAAAAAAAGCGACGGAGACCCTGAACATACTTTCAGAAAATGACTTGAAACACTTCTTTGACCAATAGAAAATTTACATAAAGCGATTTAGGGATATGGAGAGGAGTAACTTGAAAAGGATAATGTTAAAATATAAAGAAATAAGGAAGGAAAGAAATAATGCCTTATACAAAGATAAGGCATTATCATGCGGTAATTGAACCAGAAGCCTTATATGCAGCTGAAACATTATCTCTCACAACCCAGGGCCCACTTGAAAGGCTGAAGATCAAAGAAAGAGAGATATTACGAAAAATCTTAGGCCCCAAATTCCGTAACAACCAATTACTCCACATCAGTAATGAAACTCTTTACCAAAAAACTGAAACACTATCAGACACAATAAGAAAAATGAGAATTGATTTTTATGGGCACATCCTCCGAATGGACAAAAATAGACTAACCAAAAAAATATTTGACTACTTTCGCAGTAGAAGAGCCAAACCACTTTGGTTTAGAGAAACGGAGAAAGACATAACAGAACTGCAGATCACTGATACTATGCTCATGGACAGAACAGCCAAAACAATAACCAAGGGCAAGAAGCAACGGTTCCAAGGCAAAGTCAAATCCAAGCAAACGATCCAAATCTCTGACGAAGAAAGAAAAGCAAGAACACAACGAATGAAGCAATACTGGGCTATGAGGAAGGCACAGAACATTAAAAAGTGATTGATTTAGTGTACCCCAAAGTTGGGTGAAACAAATAAAGAGAAATAAGGAAAATGTCATTCTATTAATCCGGTTATTTTTTAGCGACACCTTGTAGTTATTAAAACAGTATTTAATTAATGTCTTTAATATTTAAATTTCTTTTTAGCATTTCAAATCAAATTGAAGTTTGTTTAAAAGTTTCAAGGTTGAACTTTATTCAAAAGTTGAAGGTATACAAAGTTTCACAAAATAGCTATCAGGTAATTTTTTTGTGTATATAATTTTAAATTGAACCAAATTATACAAATATTGTTTATAAAATTACTATTACAGAATTAAACAAAAACAATTGACAGATTAAAATTGTAGATTTAGAAAAATTATAACAGTTAAATTCTGTTACACACTTAAGCATTACACTAAATAAAAAATATTTAGTACTTTCGGTTATCAGATATTCCACAACCTACACTGTCACATACAATAATGCTATAAAAAAATCAAAGTGGTCTTTAGTGTAATTATATTTTGAATTTCACAGGTGTTGGAAAATCTTAATCTACAGGAAACTAATAACGAAATCCTAGAAACTGCAGTACCAAACACACTGCAGCGTAATTTACAGGAATGTGAAGTGAGTTAAGAAGTAAAACAATTAAAAAAATATATATTTTAATACACACACACACTCTCACTTTCACTCACTCACTCACTCACTCACAGGTGTTCAAAAATTCCTGGAACATTTAAATAATTTTAAAATGAATACAGATTGAAAAAAAATATATTTTACAAATACTTTTTGGGAATAAAAACTAGTTTCCAATCAATAATGAACATTTGGGAGCAACTAAAATTTCCAAGTACAAAACTCTCTTCTATTGATCTCCATTTCGAACATTTAAAGAATGTATATTAATTGTTGTTTATCATATATTACAAACTTTAGTTGGTAAGATTTAGTGTTTATATAATTATTACTTTCAAATTTTGTAAAAGTTCTGATTTTTTTAAATATTTCTAGAAAGTGAAATAGTCTTATAAGGTGAATTATTACTTGTGTTCTATTCTATAACTGATTATAATTCTTTTAAAATATTTTTCAGGGTGAAACTTCTAAAAATTCGATTGAAAATGAGGATTTGTGCTTAACTAGAAATCAAACTACCTGTTCATTGAAACTGACTAAACAGAACAATGATGAAGACCCAGTAGCAATTGCGAAAGATATATATGGGTTACATTCACCACCCAGGCCTAGAAAACGTAGCAAATTTAATTAATTGTTAAAGCATAAATAGTTAAAAAATGTATGGTGATATATAGTATAATTTTTTGACTCATGAAGGTTAAATATCTCTTAAACTGGAAAAAATAGGAAACTGAAACTTTAAAATGGTTTTTGGCATAATAAACACAGGCTTCTAAGCCTGAATAAATAAATTCAATTTAGTTTCAAAAAGTTTTAATTAGAAAAGCATGTAACTAGTAGTAAATAAGAAGATATGTAAGTAAAAATTAATTCCATAATGGATATATATCTTTTAATCTCTAAAGCTTAATGTTATGAAATTTAATTTCCATGAATTTTAAACAAAAAAACATATGTGTGATAAAATCCATCGAGAAATCTTTTTAAGATAGGTGAAAAATTATCTGTTGTGTGAAAAAAAGTAGTCGAAAAGTTTTAGTCTATCTTGCATAAAGTCGATGTAAAATATTCAAAATGAAGTAATTTTTAAAAATTACTGAGAACCAGTAAATAGAAGCTTTGTTAACAACTAAATATGATTTTAGGTTTTCATCATTAAATGAAACATTGTTGATGAAGTAAAAATGGCTTTGTTTTAAAAATTAATTTAATTTTTATTATTGTTTTTAACAAGTTTTTCATGTTCATTTATTTTAAATGTTTCACAAAATAATTGTCTATGTTTAAGAATGAAACATATTTTTAAAATGTGTAAAACATGATTCTTTTGTAATCATTTCTAGTGAGATTTATATTTGAAGTGCCTTGTATTGTACTTATATTTTAGTATAATATTTTTATAAATTAATATATTTTATAAAGTGAAATAATTTTTTATAAATGTTTATTATTTAATTCTTAATGCAATGTTTATTATTTTAATGCAATGCTACCGATTATTAATTAATTGCAGATGCTATACAATATGATGGGGCAAAAGTTGAGCAAGCTATTATTTTTGTATACAGAAGCTTTAAAAATGTGTTTAATCTGTTCTGTGAACACATTTTATTGGAATGAAAAGCAATTTAGACCCCATTCTCCCTTTATGTCTAATAAAACTGGGTAAGTACAATATAGTAAGGTTTATTGCATGTACTGCTACGTTACATACAGTGTATTGTATGATTGCCATGTATTGTCCAGGCTCATGACCAGTGACAGCTAAAACTATGTCAGAAGAGGTGTGTGTGTTCTATCATCTTTTCTGATAACATTTGCCATGCTAAGGCAGTAATGCTAAATTTTGTCTACGACATCATTTACTATGACAACTCCCTCTAAAACACCCTGCATATCCATGATGTGTTGTGAGCCAACAGTAAGTTATTACAGTACTGAGCCAATTCATTTGGTTAATTTCTTTAAGTTGATTATGGTAGTAGTTAATAATATTATAAGTAACTTTTGATGTTTAGTACTAATAGGAATTTAAAACAACTATAAATTGTTATAACAAAAATTATAACTTCAATAATGAATGTTTAAGGAATATGGCACCTACTTAACTGTAGTATAAAATAATGTCAAACACATGGTTATGATAAAAAAGGGAAACCTTACTCACCTCTTGGAGTAAGCTGACTTAAGTCACATGTATGTTATGGAAATTCGAGTACTGTGCCAGTTAATTTCAATTAGGGGATCTGACTGAACAGAGTCATTCAAAATATTAATGTCCAAGGTATGACTGCAGTGCAATTTCATGGCGGCTTCCTTAGCAGTTCCTTACTTTAGAGCTTCCTTAAGGAACATTTATGAATACCAGCCTTTGACCAGGTGGCCATTGAGTTGGGCTGAGCACAACAGACTACACACCCGAAAACGTACCTGTAAATAATGCATATGCGAAACAGAGCCCAATGGTATGACTGAGCTCCGCTTTGATTTGACTTTGTACAAGTTCAGATTTTAAGATAATTCTGTTTCTGTCATCATGTTCCCCAATCTTATAATGAGGGTTATTAAGAGAATTTCTCGGGACGTGATGCTAGTCGTCACCAATGATACTTCGTCATTTTCACAATCTGCTGCTTCATACAATCGCTGCTTATTACATTAAAAACATGCAATTACAAATATGATCATAAAAACCGGGGATTGTATATTATTTCTGAAACCTCAAATTTTAAATGTAAGAAGACAATTTTTAGAAACACCTGCCATTTCTAGTGATAGGAATTAAATTTAACTATGCTCTTCATAGCTTATCTTTATTCTGCTTTGCATTTGATGGCCACCTGGGTTAAGTTAGTGGTGGGGCAGAAAACACCAAACTGTTAATTAAAAGCTGTTTTTCTATAAACGACAAACTGCTTTTTCATTTCAAACAGAAAGAAGCAGTTGGGATTTAGACTGCTTTATGTTTTGTTAAACAAGGAACAGACTTTCCCCACTACCACACCCACATTCTATTTCAACATCACCATAAGCGCTAAAACTTTTTCTTCTACCTGCTTTTATGCTTTTCCCTTTATTTCAATGTTGCTTGTAGTGAAGTAAAAACTGGTCAATGTCAATGTTTATCTCCATTTTGTTGCGAGTTGTAGTAACAACCTCTCACATTTTGTTAAATATATTTTTTTTAAATTTATTATCAATATTTTTAATTAACTAAAAATATTCTAAATCGTTTGCATTTTAGTAAATGTACAAAGGCTATTTAATGTTTGAGTAAAAAAAAAGAATGTTTCTATTAGAAATTCAGTAAATATATAATGGCTTATATAGTAATATTAAGTTTTGAGAATGTACTTTAATTATTACTACATTAATAAGGATTAGTTTTCTATCGTTTCTAAATGCTTTATACCCAAAATCAGTTAAGGACATGGTGACAGTGGGAATGAAAAAAGTAGTCTTAGAAAAGTGAACATATGTGATTTATGTTTTAGCTGCTAATAGAACTTTGAGTTTCAGTTTTCTAAACCTGTTTTTTCCAACTGTTTTAAAAAGCAGCTTTTTCCCCTTAAAAATATGTTTGTTGACGTTTTGTAAAAATAGCAAAAACGCCCAAATCTAGATTAAATACATTACATCAACAGAATATTTTACATAAAATATAGAGTTGAATAAAAGAAAAGTTATATTATAATGATTCTGTGTTCTGCACATAGATTGAAATAATTAAATTCTCGTAATAAATTCTGAACCATATATATTAAGTATGTCAGAGATAAACAAAATAACAATTAGTAGTACTAAAGATTACAATCTTACCCTCAAACTAATTTATTCCAGGATAGTTTATATATGTAGTTTATAACTGTAAACGAAAACAAAATATTTTTCAAGAACAGTAACTAATTTCACAACTAAATTTTCTGTATTTAAATTAATATAATTTTCTTAATATTGGGATAACGTACATATAAACGTATGTTTCATAACATAAATAAATGTTTATAAATTATAAAACATAGTTTCCAGATTTACTTACAATGTTTATTTATTAAATATCATTTGCTTTCAACGTTACTGAAAATTTTATAATAAGAATATTTGCTTTTAAAACAATACTTTTATTATTAATTAATTTTAGTTTTTCAGTTCATTACGTCAAAATACAATATTAGTTTGTCTATGCCTTATAAATTATGTAAGTTTAATATTAACTTTATGGAATTTTATACAATCAGCTGACGTCATGTTGACAGACCATTCTGCGTCTGCCGCCATTGTTGTGGACATATTTAGAATCAGCTGTGTTGTTGTACACTTTATTATTAAAAAGTGTGTGTTCTGTACTCATTATGACCTCCTTTCTTCTGGAAAAGTAAATTCGTCTTAATCTTATTGTAAGTAGTTAGATTTTAGTTTTACGTGTTTCTTTTTTTGTGAAAATTTTTAATTCTTTGAAATTCAAAGTACTCTTCCAGCTGTAAAGATGGGAAATTTGGTTGATGCTATAGGCGTAACTTAATTGTTTTTGTAATTAATTCAAGCTTGACAATACTTAAAAGTATGTTAGTCAACAAGTATTTAAGTATATAAGAAAGTGTTTAGTGTGACTTGTTTTTTTTTGTAGTGAATATTTCAATATTATTTTAATTAAGAGTTAATTATTTTTGTGAAAATCTCTTAAGCCCTACTTACATTTTCTTTAGGCCCTATAATGTTAATTTGTAAACAATATTTTGTTTACTACTATAACTTCAGGTAGTAGAGAGAGTTATGCTGTATTAGTATAATCTTACAAACAAATTAACCACCCGTGTCCTGAATGTTTAAACCTGTCGTATTGTGTAAGGTCTGCAAGTTTTTTCATGTTCAACTGTTTTAAGTGTTAAAAAATTTGTCTTTTAAGATTTTAGTGAATCTGTTGTGTAAATTACCACTTTTACAAATATCTGTATAGCCTGTAATTATGATAGGGGTATTTATATAATTAATTATGTGGGTAACATAGGCTATAGGTTATCTCAGGGACTGATTTTGAGCAAATTGGTTTGGTAACAGATTTTTCATATTTGTGAGGTTGCTGGTATGTACAAGTTGTACTAAATGTAGGTGTATGTATTGTTTGTGCAGTTTAGTGATACAAAGTAACTTTTATTTGAAATAGGTAAAAACTTTTATTGCAGACAGCTATTTTTGTAGTGCCTATCTTATCCCATATAGTTACTGATTTAAAAAAAAAAAAATATTACCTATGGAGTCATTTTTTGAGTACACAAGGAACTATTTTCATTTTTATGTTCAGGTAAACATGTACTTTCAGTTAAAAATTACTATTTGTTGTTAATACTAGTATATAATTACTAATTTTGCAGTACTATATTTAAAAAAAAAAAATTTGTATACTTAATATGCGTTATCTCATTATAAGTATGTCATATTTTTGTTCTGTTACCTATTGTATAATGAAATTGTATTTCTTCACTTTTGGGTGATTTACTAAAATAGTGATTTTCACAGTTTTTTTTTTTATTATCGATATAAAATATATTCGCCGGCTCAAAGTAAATTTCTTGTAAGTTATGATTTTAAGCCATTTTTAATGAAACTACATTGTGATGCCATTGGTGTTCTAGCATGCAGAATGCTAGAAAGATAGATTTCCTATGCAAAATTACTGTGCCAATGTGACTTACCAATGTTCTGCTCATGTGCATTATCATATTTACAATGTAATAAATCGGTTAATATCTTACAATTTTTTAAAATTTTTTGTTCTATTTAATTCTGTTCTGTTTAATTCTTTGTTCTGTAATCTTTGGTGAAAACTTGGTATTTCTGAATTTTAGGGACTTTTGTAAAAAACATTATTTTAATGATTTCTTTGCTTGTGTTATGCGTTATATCATTTCCTCAAGAGATATTAAGACACGGAAGATAACATTTATTATGATAGATGTAAAATAAATTTGATTTTAGCTATTTATTACTAACCTGTATTTCTAACCTAAATTCTGATATCATTGATAATTACTTTGCATGAATGTACTTGCATGTTTATTTTACATGGATTTGCTTGTATGTTTACATTGTACCATAGATTTGCTTGGTATTAATGCACTTTAGGGACTTCGTGAAAATCATTATTTCACCAATTTTTTTACTTGTATTATGTGTTATATCATTTCCTTGACAGATATTAAGGCGCAGTAGATTACATTTATTACGATAAATGCACAAGAAATTTCTTTTTACCTGTTTATTACTAACCAGTATTTCTAACTTATATTCTGATGTTTTTGATGTTTTCTTTGTATAAATGTACTTGCGTGTTCACTTGACATGGATTTGCTTTTATATTTATTTTGTAAAATAAATTTACTTCACTTGATTAATAAGGACTTTACAATAAATCAGTTATTATTGTGAAAGTTCTTGTTCTGAAAACATCGTTAGAAAAAGTGGCTGCTGTTAATTTTTCAACTTTATGATTTGCCTCTTTTTGTCAGTTTAAGTTGGAATTACGTTAGTTTTGTTGAATAATTTCTTATTAATTACAGCATCTTTAAACAATTGTATTTGTGTTCTAAATGTGGCAATAATTGTGAAATTGAGAGAGAACCATTCGTTGCAACCAGCGTGCCAATGTTTGTCACAAGCAAAAGGCTACTTTCTGTTTTTTCAAAAAATTAGTCAATATTGGTTCATTTTTTAAAAGAACACATGTAAGCTATTTAAAATCATGTCTGTTTTAAACTTGTTCTTTTGCACTTTAAACCACCATGGCATGATTTATTAATATGTGAATTTCGATTTAAATACAAATATGGCAACTATAAACAAAAGAGTCACTATTATTTCTACAAATCCACTTCAGCTTTATATCCTCCTTTTTTTTTTTTTTTTTTTTTTTTTTTTTTAACGTCTATTTTGCACACTTGGGCTAATGCAGAGGATTAACGCTGCTTCCTAAAGGTAGTAATTCTTTAGAAATACTATTTGTATACGTAAAAACTGAGTTAAACACCTAACAGCTTAGTTGAGTGACAAATTTATATTATTTTCATTGTTAATAACATGCATGCCAATAAACATGTAACAGCCAAGTCGAGTTAGGTTAAACATACAGTAACCGAGTAGAGTTATCGAGTTTTTTTTTTTTAAGAGAAAGTATATTCCTTTCATTATTAATTATACACATTTTTGTATTAAGAACACACATGAAATTCCCTATCATTTTTGCTGTTGTAAACAAGTTTCTCACTTTCGCACGGTAGCCATTTTGAGGTTATATTTGGCACTTCTATTTTCACTGTTTTGAATTTCCTGTTGTTTTCACACATATGTATTTTGGATTATTAATATTGGGCATATTTTGAAGCGTTTCAGTGCTAAATTTACGTAACTTTACAAAAATTCTAAACTGCGAGTTAGGTTATAAAGTTCTTTTTTTAAAAACAAAAAAATATATATCCATTTCATTATTAATAACATGCATTTCACTAAACATGAAACAGCTGTGAAGAGTTAGGTTAAACATGCATTAGCCAAATCCGAGTTAGGTTATGGAGTTCTTTAAAAAAAAAGAAGAAATTGTATTCCTTTCATTATTAATAACACAAATTTATTTATTAAGAACATGCATGAAATTTAACATTTTAGCTATTAAAAACACATTTCTCACTTTCGCATGGTAGTAATTTTGAGGTTGTGTTTACCACATTTATTTTCATTTTTTTGTAACTTGCAGTTGTTTCCAAATACAAATATAAAATATAAAAAAAAATTTATATTTTGGATTATTAATAATTGGAATAACTTAGAGCATTTCAGTGCAAAAATTCCCAAAATTAACAAAGTTCCTAAACTGCAGTTTTACCGAAAACTTTGTAATCAAAGTTTAATAGCTTTTATGGAATACTAGTTACATATTTAAATAAAATACTCTCCTTATATCGTTTGTTTGCTTATCTTGTTAGTGCAACTAAATGTTAGCAGATATCTTAACAAGCAACATAACTCAATACAGAAAAAGTACTTGTGATGGCCAAATAATAAATAATTACCACCAATAATAAATAATAAATAAATAATTAGTTTACTAACATGATTTTGGGAAGTAAGTTCATTTTTAAGTTCTAGGTTTTAAGTCATAATTAGGGTCAACTATATATGTTAGCCTACTTATACTTAATACAGCCTGCAAGTATGAACCGTATAGTTGTGCTTCATATGAACTAAACTGTGACATCATATAAAATTGTTTGTAAATAGTGGTTATTGAGGTTAGAGAAATGCTTTTGTTTATTGCAAATTTGTATGTATTTAATTATAAAACATATTTGTTAACAAAGTAGGCTTAACTAAATGTAATCATTAACTATAAAATATTAATCTACTTATCAAATTTAAATATTTTTAAATTGGAGTACTGTATAATGTAAAGTAGGCTAGTTAGGATAAAATATAAACAAAACAAGAAAATTAAGTTGTCGTAAATATAAGGAAAAGTATAAAAAGTTCTTCAGTAGTTCATCACTATATGCATTGTTGTCATACATTTTTGTTACGTAGCCTAAGGCAGCGGTTACACTTCATCTGAATTAGTATGAAACTATAATCTTGCGAATTTCAGTAATAAGAAAAGCTCTTCAAAATATGATATTTATTTGTGTGAAATATGATGCAAAAAAATATGGTAAAGTGGCACTTAAAATGCCAAAAAATACATTTTTGGCAATTATTTTTTATATATACCACTGAATAAACAATGTGTGCCTGCATTCCAGTACCCAAGCAACTAAATACATGAATCATTAACGATTTTTGAAAAAGAAATAGCCAATACAAGTGGTTGATGTATTAAAAACTGAAATTAAATAATATGAAATGAGAGACAATATTATTGGTACTAAAACATAGTCCTTTGTCACTTAAAAGATATTTTAATTTAGAATTAGAATATTTTAACTTCTTTCAAATTGTGCTGAGGTCGTGGGGACGAACTTCACAGCCAATATGTCATTTACTGTCCAGTCCTCTTTTCTAGCTGAATCTGCAACCCTCAGTTTGTTTGCGATGTCTTGTATCTCCTTCCATTCACAGTTTCTTTGAAGCACTGCCTTTACCTTTTGTCCTAAACAGTTTTATTCACCTTTTCCATTTTTATTGTACGGCTGCTGTGAGTGGAATATTGTTTGCCTAGAGCTCCTCAATCACTTAAAATTAGACTGAATGAAGAGTAATTATGTGAATTTTTCATGAGGGCCTTTGCAGTACTCGTGCACTCTGCTTCCTCTTCAGGATATTCAATGACTTTTTTGAACTATTCCAAATTCTTGAAATGATAAAGAGCATCAGCTATTGAGGAATTGGAACTATGGGCAGAATTTTCCAAAAGACTATTCCATTTGTGCACTTTCAGAAATATTTTCTTTCCTTGTGAGATCAGTTTGTTTGCTTCAGTGTGCTCTTGCTCGTGGCTTCGGTAAGTTATGGGCCAAGCAGGTTGTATTATTTTGGGTTAGATGTCCTTCAGAGGACATTTATTTAAATTTAAATTTTCAAGTTTTAATAGATAATACACTTTGATTTATATGAAAGCATTAAGGAGTTTCATTTGGGGGGGGGGAATTATATTTATTTATATGCGTAACAATATGTTTCAGTGTTACACATTTTAAATATAAAATGCTATAATTATTCAATTAGGTGGTTTTGTAATTTAACCAATTATATGTGAAAATGTCATACACATTTGCATTATAAAAAACATCTTTGAAAACAAAGTTGATTGCATATGATAGAGATAGAAATGTAAACAATAAGTCTAACATAAGAAATATCAAGTCACAATATTGCATTTTAATGTAGTGTACTATATACACTAGTTTTTTAAAGTCTAAACAACAGTAATTGTTAACTGTTGATAAATGTAATAAAGTTAAGCAGTACAGTGATTAAAAGTTTTATGTAGGCTAGTATTTATTAACATTGTGAAGTAAAATATGTCTTGGAGAAAGTTATGACACTTTCAGCTGACATTATATTCTTATCAAGAGTTAAGTTTAAAATTAATTATAGGCTACACTGGAGATAGTTTTGCTAACATTCGACCAATACTGCAGTAAAAATGTGTAATCATTTAACATCTATAATTTAGTCATCATTATGTAATATTATGGAACATTTTTCTTAAATTATAATTATTTTTTAATTATCCAGTAAGTTCTCTTAATATGTTATTTGCAAATATTGTTATATCGTAGGAGTCATTAGGAAGAAAATGGGATTTTTATTTTAAAAAATAATAAATTGTGTTATTCTATGTGACTTTTTAGCATTTAATATAAATAAGAGAATTATGGAACTAAGGCACTTCATCACTCACCCATAAAGTACAATCAGTGCACTTTAATAATTTTTGAAATTACTACTTCTTATCGTGGGGTATGGGTGTATCAATGTGAGAAAATTCAGTTTGCCATCTTGGAATGCTCTAACACATCTATATGCGCACTTTAGTAGTGACTATTATTCCAAACATTCTTTCTTTATTTATTTCACCCAACTTTGGGGTACACTAAATCAATCACTTTTTAGTGATCTGTGCCTTCCTCTTAGCCCAGTATTGCTTCATTCGTTGTGATCTTGCTTTTCTTTCTTCATCAGAGATTTGGATCGTTCGCTTGGATTTGACTTTGCCTTGGAACCGTTGCTTCTTGTTCTTGGTTATTGTTTTGGCTATTCTGTCCATGAGCATAGTGTCAGTGATCTGCATTTCTGTTGTCTTTCTCCGTTTCTCTAGACCAGGGGTCTCCAAACTACGGCCCGAGGGCCACATCTGGCCCGCGGACAGATTTTGTCCGGCCCGCGGAGAGCTAGCATACTTGAAAACTCCTTTTAGAGAACATATTTTTTATAGCAAATTAAATTTAGTTTACTGAAGTATTCTAATTTCATGTTGAATAATTATTAATATGACATCTACATTGATATGGTCATGGGATAACTACTCATAACATTGTTGTAGGCTTATTGTTATTGTTTTTGTGATAAGTTGGATAAAGAAACACAGAATTGTAATGAGTAAAGACATGTATAATATGCAGAAAATTTAACTTCAGTATATAATAACTAACAAATTATTGAAATGAATCCAACTAACATTTTGTACATTTTAAATAAAAACATAACTTATAACAAGCATAATGACATATGAAATACAAATGAGATTTATGTAATTGAGATTTTCCACTGACAATAGTTTGTAGTTGTGGACTAATTTTACTTGTACCAATTATTAAAAGAGATTTAAGATGCTCATCAGTTAATTTAGATCTGTAAACAATTTTGTGCACTTCATTTTGGAGAAGGTCTTCTCACACAAATAAGTAGTACCAAAAACAGAAAACAGCCCACGAGGAAATTTATGCAAATTATCAAATTGTGTCAGTGGAAGACTCTTATAAAATTCCAACAAAGATGAGTTTTGATATTTGTTCTTAATTATATCACTGCACTGTAGATCAATCATTTCCATTTGAAGTTCCGGGGCTAGGGTTTCAATGTCAGTATCAAAAGAATTCTGAAAAATCTTAATTTGATTCGCAATGGCATCAAAGTCCGAGAAACGAGTATCAAAATTTATTTTCAAAGCACTCAAAGTTTCGATTGCAAAATCGATAGGAAACTCAGTCTCAGTGGTGTGGCTGAATATTTCACATGTTTTAAAATGTGAAAAACATTTACTTCGTAGTTGTGATTGAAACAGTATCAATTTCTTCCGGAATGATTTGATATTAGTGTATAAATCAGGAAGATGCTGGTTTTCTCCTTGCAATCTCAAATTCAGTTCGTTCACATGTTTTGTCAAATCAACATAGAATGCTAACTTCCACAGCCATGCGTTGTTTTGTAATTCAGTAAGAGGGCGATGCTTTTCATTCAAAAAATTTCGATCACTGCTCGAAGTTCAAAAAAGCTGAAGGACTTTCCCACAACTAAGCCAACGACGGCAGTATGATAAGGTAAGTCATTTTCTCCAATCTCTTCAATAAATTGTCAGAATTGTCGGTGATTTAGCCCAAAAGATCTGATAAAATTAACAGTTGATATGACTGGTTTCAGAACTTCAGACATGTCCAAACATTTTCCGCACAAAGACTGTTGATGAATGATACAATGTAAGACTAATGGTTTTGAACCACCGTCATTTTCTACAGCCTTTGACACAAGAGCGACCACTCCTTTATCTTTCCCACTCATGTTTTTGCCTCCATCAGTTGTAATACATTTCAAGTTTTTCCATCGAAGGTTCTTTTGATTAATGGCCATTTCAACTCCTTTAAAAATATCTGTACCAGTAGTTGTGCCATGAATACTATACATATCAAGAAGTTCTTCATGCACTTCATAGCTTTTATCTACTCCTCGAATATAAATCAACACCTGAGCAGTATATGACACATCCTTTGACTCATCCAAGGCCAAAGAAAACCACTCAACATGTCCATTTTTGTCGAACAGTTGAGAGGATATATTTTCAGCGATGTTTTCTACCCTTCGAGCCACAGTGTTTGCTGACATACTGACAGTTTTTAATAAATTTACCTTTTCAGGGCACATTTCTTCGGCTACTGCAATTATGCATTCTTTGATCATTTCTCCATCGGTGAATGGTTTTCCACGTTTTGCAATTTCAAGAGCCACACGAAAGCTGGCACGAGTTCAGTTTTGAGTTTTGTAAATGAAGATTGCTGCGATTTCAATCCGCGCTTCATAGCTTTGAATTTTTCTGTCCGCAAACTTCCTGTATATTTTGAGTAATTTTGAAAATGTTTTGTTTCATAATGACGTTTAATGTTATATTCTTTGAGAACGGCTATGCTTTCATTGCAAATCAAACATAGCGCCTTGTTACTGGACTCAATTACGAAATACTGAATGTTCCACTGATCTTTGAATTTTCTGCATTCACTATCAATTTTTCGCTTCTTTTCCATACTACTAAATCACACACAAAAGCAACAATTCAAATCAAAATACTGTTACAAAGATGTCTTAAACTTAAACACGCACAAACACGTTTTAAGGAGGTACGCACTATTTTATTTCACAACAGTGTCATAGGAACTGATTTGTGGTTGGGCCACTAGCCTTCTTATATATTCCAATTACTGCCTGCCATCTAGAAGTGAGTGGAAGACACCAGAACTTTCTCGAACCAACGAGATTATTCTGTACGTGCTATTAGCGCCATCTGTTAGCGATAGAAGGTACTACCTATTTCCGCTTGTGTCCACCAGATGTCGTGTCACGTTACTCCTCATGGCTCGTACTCTACGACTAATCTAGAAATTACAGATAATGACAGGAAAATTAATAATATGCAGTGTTGCCGTTTTGCGGACTTTAGTCCGATTTGCAGCCTTTTTTAAACGTTGCGTACTTTTTCGGTCTTTTTTTTCATCAGTTGACTATTTCACTTTTTACCACTGGCAACAATGATAATATGGTTTTGGCCCTCGGAACTTACTGGAGTAATCAGTATGGCCCTAAGGCTGGAAAGTTTGGAGACCCCTGCTCTAAACCAAAGTGGTTTGGCTCTTCTACTGCGAAAGTAGTCAAATATTTTTTTGGTTAGTCTATTTTTGTCCATTCGGAGGATGTGCCCATAAAAATCAATTCTCCTTTTTCTTATTGTGTCTGATAGTGTTTCAGTTTTTTGGTAAAGAGTTTCATTACTGATGTGGAGTAATTGGTTGTTAAGGAATTTGGGGCCTAAGATTTTTTGTAATATCTTTCTTTCTTTTATCTCCAGCCTTTCAAGTGGGCCCTGGGTTGTGAGAGATAATGTTTCAGCTGCATAAGGTTGTATAAGGCTTCTGGTTTAATTACCGTATGATAATGCCTTATCTTTATATTCCAGGAGAGGGACTTCTTGTTGTATTCCAAACATTATTACAATGCAACTGCATTCCAAACATTATTACAACACATTATTTTTTTTTATTTAGTGATTAATAAAGTTTATTTTTGAAGTGAAAACTTGTATGGTCGCAATTGACAAAACATGGGTATAAACATTTTTTTTGCATCACGCTTGAATCCGTAATGCATACCTCACAGCATTATATTGTTCTTGTATATATCTAGACTGGACGTGTACACTTCTAAACAGCCGATTTTGCACAATACTCTAGCTCTGATTTTTCACAATTTAGGTTATGTTTATTGTTCTTGTTAATTTTATGTATGTGACCTATACCAATTTTTGACTGCCAAATCACAAATATTATATTTATTATTATACTTAGACAGTATAACTGTCAAAAGTAGTGTTATAAACTGATTTATTTATTGAAGTCCCTTATATAGCCTAGGATACTCAAATTCATATTCTGTGACAGTTTCAGTTCATTTTTAAGATATATACTTACACCAAATTTAATACGAAAGTAATATTCAAGAGTTGCCCTTTCCTGCGTGCATCTAAATTTTTATAAAAATAATTAAATCATAATAGTGAAAAAGTATAGTCAGGAATGCCAAAAGAAGACATCACTTCTGTCAGCCATTCCCGCACTGCCTAAGTTTTTTTTTCATAACGTTCATACTTTATGCCAGTTAGAGTAATGAGTGAGAACGAGGGATCATTGTTAACGGTAAGGAAAAAGCAACTGCAACTCGAACTAAGAACCTTTAGGTGCGCAGTTCAGAGATGCAGCAAAGACCTTAGAGCCTTACTTTGATAATATATGGACTTAACAATTTGCCTTAAGTCCTTATACCTTTCTTCAGATATGCAGTAATTTTTTATCTGACAATACATAGTCAGATGAGTTTTTACAAAATGTAGAGTTTACAAAGTCCTTTGTGAAACATTTACAATTAACAATGAAGGGGTACACTATTGTTTGCCTATAATCATACTGTGTAAACTATAAATAAATAATAAAGCTTTGATTATGATATTTTGGATAAATTCAAGCCCTAAGCTAATCTTTTGTTGGAGAATATTATAAAAGTTGGTGCAACTAGATTTACAAATTTCACGACTCTACATTTTTCTGTGAAGTGTACTTTTTAAAATGGAAATGTTTTTGAAATGGTTTGATATATTTATATGCAGTTTTGCACCATTTTATTTCTTTTAAAATTGTATATTTAACTTAAATATCACATGACTTCTTCCCTATTTTTTCAAAAGTTATCTTCAAGATGGCAGATCAATTTTCTTAACTCATTTTACAGTAACTGACTTAACCTTAATTGACAATAATTTTGATAATATGTTATGCATTATAAATAATTTTATGAATACAGTATATTGTTGTTTTACATTAAAGTTATAATATTGGTGCAAGTAATTAAAAAAGCGTTTTGACTTTTAGTTAGCGTGCCACAAGTGGCTAGACAGGCTATAGTTTGTTTAATACCAAAAGAAAATTCTAGAAAAAACAAAGTGTAAAAAAATGTTAAAAGCAAAATTTTATTTTCAAAATAAGAGAATAAAAGTAGGATGATATATAATATATATAATATATATATATATATATATATATATATATATATATATATATATATATATATATGTGTGTGTGTGTGTGTGTGTGTGTGTGTGTTGTGTTCTTGATTATTTTTTTCATCTATTATTTGTAAACAACAAATTATTAATCTTTATTATTAAAATTCATTTTAATTTCATAAAAAAATATAAATGCAATATAATCCATTGCTTTTAAACGAATGATGATCATTTAAAATCTCAAATTGTTATTAAAAATATAATTAATTATGAATATATGAATCAATTTGGTATTGAATTATAAGAATATGCCAGTGTTATGTAATATTCAGAAGCCATGCATATAATTATTTGGGTAAAAAGGTATTGTAGGGGTTAGCTGCCTCGGTGGCCTAGTTGATAGCGTACTGGGCTTTCACCCTGAGGACCCGGGTTCGATTCCCGGCCAGGGTTTGGCAAATGAAAATTCATTCGCTGTAAATCATCCCATTGTCTGCATTAGCCCAAGTGTGCACAATAGTCGGACGTTAAATACAAAAAAAAAAGGTATTGTAGGGCTAAAAAAATAGAATATGTAATAAGTGTGTGTAGCAAGTACAATAATTTGTATTTTTTAAATGTTTAGCAAAATAGCTACTGTAAATAAAAAATGTAGTTAGTCTAATGAAAATATTAAAATTACTTCTAATTTTAAATATAAAGTTGAAATAAGTATTGATACTATAGTTATTGCATGACAGTATTGATTATTATTAATATTTTGATTACCTATGTTAGTATTGTTAACCATTTTTATATATTAGCTCTTTTTTCCATTCTTATTTTTGTAAGGCATTATTATTTAAAATTATTCACAATTTCTAAGTACTGTGTCTTAATGTGCTTTATAATAAAATGTTGTAATTTGTCTTTAATTTTAGTAAATGATAAAGAAACTTCTCAGTATGCATAAGGAATCATCTTTATGCATCATTTTTATTTTTTATTAAAATTTTGAAAAATTTCAACATTTTATTATAAATAAATTAAGACAGAGTACTTAGAAATTGTGAATAATGTTACATAATAATGGACAGATTTATATGATTTTAATAAATATTTATATTTTCATATCTTATTGTATGTATGTATATATATATATATATATATATATATATATATATATATATATATATATATATATATATATATATATAAGCTCTTATGTGCATTATTTTCAACATAGTTATAAATATTTTAGTATGACTATAAAGTATCATTAGATGGCAAATGTTCATATATTTATTTTCATACATTTCATGGCTGATACTTTTTATATTCTTTGTGTTTTCTCAGAATGTAAAGTACATAATAAGCCTACATAACCTAACCTAACCTGTACATGTAATAAGTACATGTGTATGTGTAACGTAACATAACCTGATCCGTTCATAAATAAATCATCATTTTTAATGACAAAGAGTAATGTAGACTGTAAATTCATTGAACTTGTAGTGCATTGGTTTTACTGACTTTGTCCTACAGTTAGAAAGAAAGAAGATAGGCTATAGAAAATACGGTGATCATGAAAAACATCAATTTAAGATATTTGATAATTATATTTTTTAAGTCTCCTGAGTCCATAATTCGTAGTTACAAGTCATTATAGCAAGTTTGAAATTAAAAAAAATATTATACATGATTAATTTGGCTTTGATACTTTGATTCTCATCACTTCATTTTCAGCATTTGTAACCAAAATTTCTCTAATACAGCTTCTCCATTTGTCTCGCAATGCTGGTTCAACAATTTAACTTTTCTTTGCACCCTTTGGTATTCAGCCTGAATTTGATAACCAGTTTAGAAAAATATGTTGACTTTACAGTTTATATTGATAGTCCTTAAATCGGATTTTGTAGGAAGAGGGTCTCGTATCCTGTGCATTGGTGTTTAAAGACTACATTTAAGCAGGAAATAGAGTAGAAACTACAAAAGCAAAATTTGAGTATATTTTGTTGATAGCTTTAGTAATTTTTTAATGGAAAATAACATATATAAGGTGCTACCCAAAAGTCACTGTCTCCTTCAAAATACAACCTGTCTTGGTTGTGGATACAGTGAAACCAGTGATTTTTCCATGATTCCATGCATCCCTGAAAGTCTGCATGTGTAAGTTTTTGAAGCACACCCTGCAATTCTGCTTGGATCTCCTCAGTTGTTTCAGAACAACAGCCTTTTAATTTTTACTGGAACAGAAAAAAGTTTGATGGGGTGCGGTCAGGCAAATAGAGGAGGGAATCACTACCTTGTTTTTATAAGCCAAAAAATTCCGAACAACTTTCGAACTGAAAATTCCATGCACATTGTCGTGGTGGAAAGCCCAAAATCTTGTTCTCCCACTGTTCTGAATGTTTGCACCTAATGCTGCAGCCGCCTTGGTGGCCTAGTTGATAGCGTACTGGGCTTTCACCCTGAGGACCTGGGTTCGATTCCTGGCCAGGGCTTGGCATTTTCATATACAATATAATGCAGATGATAATCATCCCATCATCTGCATTAGCCCAAATGTGCACAAAAGTCGGACGTTAAAAAAAAAAAAAAAAAAAATGCGCCTAATGCTGTTGCGTAGCTGCTTCAAAACTTCACAATAAAACTTTACATTGACAGTTTGAACAGGGGGTTAATGTATTAACCACAATTCCTTGTGGTTAATGTCTTTGATATAAAAAAACAACTTGAACTTCACGTTGCTGTTAACGTGTGCTTTTTTTGGCAGCAACGAAGATTTCCAGTGCAATGACTACTACTTAGTTTTATTCATAAGCATAAACCTATGTCTCATCACTGGTTACGACATTGGAGGTGAATTTGGGAATTATCTGCTGCAATTTTCAGTTCAGTGCAGACAGCTATGCTATCTTTTGGGTCACTGTTCAAAAGTCTTGGTACTAATTGTGTAACAAAATGTTTTATGCAAAAAAAATTTTGACAAGATGTGTTGCATGGACATATGACATTCTTACAGTCGCACAAACATCAAGGATTGTTCTTTTACGATGTAGCCTCTTGCACTTTTACGATGTTTTCTGGTGTTGTGCTTGTCGATGGTTGTTCTGAACACTCATCATTGTCGGCAATCATTCGTCCATCCTTAAAGCGTTTGTACTACAAAAAGTGTTACTATCAGTTATAGCATTGTTACCGAATGCTTCCACAAGCATGCGATGGGTTTCTGCTGCAGTTTTTTTAAGCTTGAAACAAAGTTTGTTTCATGTTCTTTGCTCCTTAAAATCTGCCATTTATACAAGTTTAAAAAATCGCCACAACATTAAAACATAGCATTACATAAATGTACGGTAGCACTTCCGTAAGTTGAATGATTTATTTAAATGTGAGAAACTTAATGCAATGTTTTTGCACCATTCTTTAAAATCTGTTCATTATATCTAAACTTTGAAATAAGATTAATTTGTTGATGGTATAATTTGTTTCAACTTGTAAGTTATAGAAGTTTTTATGAAAATTTAAAATCGTAACACTTCTAATCAGATTTACTGATGGCAATGAGTAACGAAAATATAAATCTGTTAGGCCTATTTAGTTTTATATTATTATTATTATTGTTACTTAAGAATCTTAACGATACCACATTCAGATATTTTCTAGCATTTGTTTGAAAATAAACAAAACTATTATGTTTTATGGATTATTTGAACATTAGCCATCATTTGTGTGTATTAAGTATTGCACAACATTTTAACAGTACAGATACACTCTCATTCTCAAGTACCAAATTTAAAACATAAACTTCTAGCAACTGGAACTTAAGTATAATGTTCTCAATTTTGGTTCAATTTGATTCAAAATTGGTACAGCCAGTTTTGGTAATAGGTTTGGGAAAAGTTCATAAACAAAAAAAATCAACAGCTTCAAAATTGTGGACATTTCAATTCTTAAAAAATACATAACATTTTTTTTAAATCTTATTTTGCTGTTGTAATTGGTGTTAAGAAAAGTGTATGTTTTTAATTATTAGAAAATATGGAAATGAATGTGACAGAGTTCAGGGTTCATTTTCAGTGTAATTTAAAATGTAATTAATGCAGCTTTTAATGCCAATCATGGTGGTGAAGTCAGATTTGTTTTAAAAGTGTTAAATAAAAAAATATTGTAATTGTCACTTTTTGGAAATTTGTTTTTACATCAGGGAGACAGTTGGTGGCCACAATTATTATATATTTTTTGTAACCTAGTTTAGTTTATATTTTGTGTTATGTTACAAAATATAGTTTCAGAATATTATTTGTTTAGTAGTTCTTTGCCTCAAAATGTAACTATATCCATTTAAACTAGATTCTGTTCTATAAATTTGTTTCAAAGATTTTTTTTAAACTCATACTTCGTAATGAAAGCGACAGTCATAATTGTAAAGTAATGATTGCAATTAAAAGAATATTTTGAGTCTATAAAGTGAAAGTCTGTCAAGGACACGGGAGTGGCATTTACCATACTTTATGTTATCATGATGCTTTTATAGGTCAATAAATCTAGGTCTATGTTCAAGTAATTCACATTTCTCTATAATTGAGATTTTATAGGACTATTCATTTAATTTGTTTAGTCCCTTAACCGACTTTAAAAAGAACAGGTGATTTTATACATTGATGTTTTGAGAATATTGTTTGTCTCTTGTTACATGAAGATGTTAACATTATAGACCTATAATAACCTAATAAAGTACCTATTTAAAGAATTCAATGTTAACTATCCAAAGTGTGTGTGTGTGTGTGTGTGCGTGCGTATGTGTGTGTATGTGTGTGAATACAGAAGTGCTGATCGTGCTTAATTTTAGATTGTGCTAAAATTTTTTGAACAATGCAGCGAGTCAACACCGGCTGATGTCCTTCTAATAAAAAGATGTAATTACATCGCTGTACAAAAACGTTAGGAGAGATGTACAGTTGAGTCAGTGTTTACAATAGAGGCTATGGAAAACATTTTAATTTGTTTTTTTTGTTTGTTTTATTTTTGTAAGAAAAAATAATTGAGTACTCACTACTAATTTGTCAAAGATGAAGAATGAAGAAAATTCACAGAATTGAAGTCACGCTTTATTTTAATTAAATTCATACAAACGTAATTATGTTAGATATGCAGGTATACACGCAGGACAAATCGATATTGTATATTTTTTTTTTAATTCATACTGTAGTTAAATAGTCAAAGTTTGTCTTTTACTTCCACTCCCACAAGCACTTCTTTTAGGAACAATTTAATTAATATTCACCACAAAAAAAATTGAAAACAGGATTTAAACAACAATTTGGAACTCGAACACAAAAGACACTTAATATTCTGTTAAATTTAAAAATCAAAAGGATGTAACACGTATGTTACATTGTTTAATATTATACTTGTTTAAATTTTTTAACATGCTAACAAAGAAACAATAAAAGAGTTAATGACACAGTAGGTAAAATTAGGTATGATGACAGAAAAGGGAATAGGAGTGGGCATTCTAAGAACAGATAACTAAGAAATATCATGTAAGTTATTGTTTAACATAAAACAAATATACATCAATCAAAGGCTTCTTTATGTTAACTCAGTACAATGTTATTTCTGTAGCACAGAACAATGTTAATCTCTATATTTATACGCTGCTTAGAAGTAATTTAACAAAATGAAAACACTTTTTTTTACGTCAGACTATTGCACACACTTGGGCTAATGCAGACGATGGGATGATTTATAGCGTATGAAAATGCCAAGCCCTGGCCGGGAATCGAACCCAGGTCCTCGGGATGAAAGCACAGTACGCTATCAACTAGGCCACCGAGGCGGCTGGAAACACTTATAATATGTGTAATATATATATATATATATATATATATATATATATATATATACGAGGTTGATCAAATATAAACGAGACTGATTTTTAAAAATTTATTGCTTACTTACAAATTATTCTTGATACAACTTATTTTTCTACATAGTCTCCCATACGAGTAACACATTTTTCCCACGGATTGGAAGTTTTTAATTCCATCTTCGTAAAAAGTTCTCGGGGCGTTCATTTAGCCATTGGAGCACGAAGGTCTCCACCGCAGAATCGTCTTCAAACGCTGGCCTCAAAGCGCCTCTTTGAGTGGCCCAAACAGGTGATAGTCGCAGGGTGATAAGTCTGGACTGTATGGGGGATGTTCCATTGGTTCCCAGCCAATTTGATCGAGTTTAAGCCTCGTAGCGTTCGCGAATGTGGTCGGGCATTATCGTGAAGAAGAATGACGTTTCTCGCCGGTTTAGATTTCCTTTTCCTCTGAAAAGACTGTTTTGCGGCCTCTAAAACATCGCAAATAATATTGTGCATTTATTGTTGTGCGCCGTTTATTGTTCGTCCCAGGAGCTTCAAACAGCATCAATGTTTTCGTCCGTGACGGAAGTGGTCGGGCGACGATCATGGTTGAGGTTTTCTACTGCTTCCCGTCCTTGGCGAATTCCTTGTGCCAAGCAAAACGCGAGCTCTTGACAGGGTCCTGTCCACGTATTGAGCCGTCAATCTACGAAAAGATTTCAGTCGGATTGACCCCTCCTTGGCCAAAAACTTAATAATAATTCTCTGCTCCACGGAAACGTGCACTTCACTCTCACTCATTGTATAGTTTTATACTGAAGGGTCCGAACGGAAATGTTGCCCGTCTACGCCCGTCCCAAACCTCCCAGGCTACCTGACACCCTACCCTTTAGAGTTCAATGTCCAACGGAAAAGTTTTTAGAAAGTCAGTCTCGTTTATATTTGATCAACCCTCGTATATTATTTTTAACGTTTGACTATTGTGCACACTTGGGCAAATGCAGACGATGGGATGATTTATAGCGTATGAAAATGCCAAGCCCTGGCCGGGAATCGAACCCGGGTCCTCAGGGTGAAAGCCCAGTACGCTATCAACTAGGTCACCGAGGCGACTGTATTATATTATACTCTCATATAATATAATATGTTCAGCCCTTTATCCAAAACCTAAACTTTCATGCGGGTCATTTTTCATTCCGTGATTTTAGACCGTTTTCCGATTTGACCATTGTCCAGGTTGCCTGTAAGCCAGGGTATCACCGTAATCCTAATTACAATAACCATAGACTAATATATATATATATATATATATATATATATATATATATATGTGTGTGTGTGTGTGTGTATATAGATGTATGTGTGTGTAATATTTTTAACAACCTCTTGGAAAGTGAACTATAGGTTAGGATTGGTGTTCATTTTACTAAAGCACTATAAGTCTGGGTCACCACTCCAGTAGTTCATTTTTCATTATATAATGGCTAAGTTCTTATAAAATAACATTAAATAAGGTTAGGGCTACATAACATATAAACTTATAATTAATTTTGTAATTTGTGTTTTATTTTAGAGAGATATGGAAGACGGTGATGGTCCTGCCAGCTTGCAGTCAATTCATCACATCCATGCAAGTGAACTCTACCCTAAACTTCAGCTGGTTACTGAAGATGAATCATTGAAACCTCCTTTCACTCCACTTTGTGGGGAGTTTATTGAGTTTTTGGGGCGATCAGCAGAAGGTGTTATAGCCTTATCCAATTACAGACTTTATCATCAAATCTCTGATAGCACTACTTACTTCAATATTCCTTTGGGCCTTATTGAACAAGTTGAAGTGAAGGAAATTTTCTACCTTCATATTAGTTGTAAGGATGCTCGAGTTTGTAGGTAAGTTAATTATTGGTTAGCTTTTTAAGTAAATATTTCAATATTTTAGAATGTAGAGTTGGGGTTTTTGATGCTCTCATCAGTCGTCAGCAATCAAAAGTATTTAATACAGTTATGCACTTAGATACATGTGCCTCATATTCAGACGTTTTGCTCTAATGTATGTCATTACATATTATAATGAAACGTCTAACAAACACATTTAATTGCTCAAGCTATGTAGTAGTTGTTTAAAAATAAAATAACTACTTTTTTATAAACAAAAGATCATGGGTTCAGACCAAAGCCTACAAATATTAACTTTCTTTGTTTCTTAAAGAACAGTTTCATACATTAAGTGCAGTGCCGGATTTATAAAATTCGACAGTATAGGCAGACTTGGTGGGGGGGGCCTATATAACGGAATGCTGGTGGCATATAGATGTCAATACAAATGCTTGAGTGTATACTTTTACAGAAAACTTACTTGGACACCATACTATTTAAATTGATTTTCCATTCAGTATTTCAATTGCAGATTATCAGTTGTATCATTATCAATTTCAGATAAAATACATTTCAGTTAAATACTTATCATTTTCTCTACCCACCCGTCATACATAATTTAAATAATAATACAATAAAAATAACATAGGTCATCTTGTAACATTTTTTTCAATTATTTTTGAAAAATTAAAAAATGTTCGTGTGGTGGGGGCCTATAGGCAGTGCCTATGTTTGCCTGTTCCTAAATCCGACACTGATTAAGTGACTGTTTAATTATTTTTTTATGTGCCTGAATGATGTTTCATGTTTGTATACAAATAACCTCCATTAGAATGAAAATCGATGACACAACTTCAAAATTATGAGGAATGAAGATACTCGTGAATAACAGAAATAATTTTTTGTTTTTTTTTTCATGATTGATATGGATTACATATGAAGTGATAATTTTTTTTCCATAAATAATTTGTAATAATTATTCTTAATATTAATGTAGTAATACAGTACACTCTCCACTGTTTTACTGTCCAGATCCTTCGATCTGTGGTTTCTAGTTACTACTGAATGAAATTTTGAAATATGAGGTAGTAAAATATATTTTTAGTAACTGTATTTCCGATTGTGTGTATTTATATGTATAGCAAAATTTAAATATCTGAGATTACAATAAAGGAGGCTTATATAAATAGTTATTGAGTGTTTTGTGTATTCAGAACCCTGCCTGATCATAAACTTTGTATCCAGGTTCTTGTTAAAAGTCTATTATTAAGTTTAGAAGTTACTTAAGTTTGAAATGGGTTTTTCAAGTACCATTTTGAAATTTGGTCACTGTAGTGCTGCAGTTGCTGTTTCACACTTGTGGCTTGTGCACCTGAATCTATTTAAAATGTATCAGTCAATTGAGTATCCCAATTTCGTATTCATTTTCTAAACAAAAAAAATGTGAAAGCGGCTGAAATCCATTGACAGATCAGCGAAGTGTATATGAAGATAACACTATGAGCAATAGAACAGTAAGAAAGTGGGTTAGAGCTTTTAAAGATAGCCACACGAATGTTCACGATTAGGAACGAAGTGGACAACTTTCTGTCATTACTGAAGATTTGATGTGGAAAGTTTATAAAAAAGTTCAGAAGAACAGAACAGACAATTTGGTTTATATAATGAGTTTTTCTTGAGTTTCAAGAAGTGTTCTTTTTGAAATTATGCAGAATATTTAAACTAAGTTGTGCTCATGTTGGAATTGTACCAAAAATGTTGAATTAGGGTAACAAAACCAAACATTTAGTCAGTGTGTTGACTTTCCTTGAACAATACACTGTTATTAGCGGTGTTTTTTAAGCGAAATAGTCACAATCGACAAAACATGGGCGGGTGTGTGTTACACTAGAATCAAAGCAACAATTTATAGAATGGCGGCATTTAGTATCACTCAAGAAATTGAAGATCAAACAATTTCAGCCCAGAAAATTATATGTACTGTGTTTTGGGATAGGAAGGGAGTTTTTCTTATATATTTTTTGCCTTGTAGTGACAATTCTGTGGTTATGAGACCTTAATTAACTGCACTGTACAATCCATAACAAAATGCGTGGCAATGCCCTTCCACACATAGATTGTTGTACTGAAGATCTCATCACATTATTTAGCTAGAAACAGCTTGGTCACCCTCTATAGAGTCCCGATCTAGCACACTAAATGTTCCCATATTTAAAAGAGCATCTGAGTGATCAGTGCCATGGTGATGATGATGAGGTCAAAACAGCCATGTTGCAGTGGTTACCAAATCATGTGGCAGATTTCTATGAGGATAAAATTCAAAGACCGGTTGTACAATATGATAATTGCCTTAATAATGGTGGTAATTATGTTGAAAAGTAGATTAAGCTACAGGCTATCATGTAAAAATAAGATTATTAAAAAAGTATACCTGTTTGTTTTAAATTTCAAAACAGTACTTACTTAAAAAAACATGCCTCGGGTTATTTAAATGATCGGATAATTACAAGTGTGTATCAAAGAACTTTTAATATAATTATAGCAGACTCCTGACTAAAAACAATCTTAAACTTTAATATTTACATGCCTCAGGTGTACATTTACTACAAATGAGCAATGTATGGAATGGTCAAGAAGGATAGTAAAAGCTACATCACCAGCTAAGAACACGGAAGATATCTTTGCTTTCGCACTTTATGCTTGGTCAGTGGAAGAAGGGGGTGAAGAAGTTATGGCGAGGCTAAGTCGTGAACCTGTTGGTGCTGCTGCTGACTTATTTCAAAGTGAGGTAGGCCATTTTTTGATAGTCCATTCAGTATTCTGACAGTAATTCTTTGTGTTGTTTATTTGTATTAAATAGTAAGCTATGCCATCTTTTAAGAGTATACTGTCAGTCAACTTTGTTATCAAGTTTACTATCTGCTTAAAACTATAATATTGCCGTCCACACAGGAAAAAAATATTATTTAGGAATATATAAAAATTTGTATCAAGTTTTATTGACTCAACGATAACAAAAATGTGCTGCATATCAGTGCCTGCACTGTTCAGCAATAAAGCGAAAATTATTTTATGCTTCAGTCTGGTTAGTGTACGTGTCAGGAGCACAGCGGGCTGTATGTATTGTACTAATAATTATTGTTTACACTTATATTTATTCTTTGCTGTTATTATTTTTATTAAGAGCTATGTATAAAATATTGACAGTACAGTAAATATTGGACTGACGGTTAACAGAAACTGGTGATTAGAAGTGTGATGGTTAATCGAAGTTTTACTGTGATGATTTTGTAATAGGACAGACATAATGAGATAGAAAATGAATAAATAAGTATAAGTGTAGGTTTTTACGTTAAAATATATTTTTGTGTTGGTTTTAACACAAATATTTTATACGCATTGCATATTGTTTTTAGGTGGTAATCGTTTAAAGTTTTGACTGTGATATTAGAGTTTCTACAATTAATTATAAAACCTTACTTTAAAATTTTAATATGTATTTTTAAACTCAAGATTGTATTGTTATAGAAAATATATTTTTAATCTTTTTTACTGAGTAAGATCAGTTTCATTATGTGACAGGGTTCTATCAGAAAACTTTGAATAACAAGTAAAATAATTCAGTAAATAAAGTAATTGAAATACAGGAGAGTACTAATTAACCATCACCCTTTTAACTGTCAGTTTCTATTAATCGTCAGGTTAATTCCGTAATGTGACATTTTTAAACAGTCTTCCATAGTAATTTGTAATAAATAATAAAACTAACCTTTTAGGAAAAAAACAAAACAGTGTAACTGGACACGATTTATTTATAACATAGGCGACGGCAGGTGACACTAATTACTATTGTAAGCAAAAATTGATAATCAGAATGTACACGATTCCAGGCGACGGCAGGTGACACTAATTACTATTGTAAGCAAAAATTGATAATCAGAATGTACACGATTCTATCACCTAGTTGTGGAATGAATAGAAACACTTTAAATAGTACCAAAAAAATTGTAAATAGTGTGTGAATGTTTCTATTGAAAGGTAAATATTCCCGCACTTCGATAATACCATTCAGCGTATAAGTCACTAAATACTCTTTTAAGTGGCTTGTGTGGTACTTTTGCATATGTTAGATGAATACTTGTCAAAAGATTACATACAGATAATTTGCTGTATTAAAGAACTATGTATGTAAAATTTGTATAATACATAGAGTTAAATAAAAAAATTTTTAAGTTTCGCTACATTTTTCAAAATGATAAACATTTTTTGCTGTAAATAGAGTAGGCCCTTTAGTATATTATTTTTATCTATTGCCGAAAGTGCAGGTGATCTATTTCTGTAATCTTTCTATTCTATCATCCGTCAACCCAGCGGTCCCGAGAATGACAATTAATCGAGACTACTGTAAAGTGTACCTGATTTAATGATTGTTACTTCTGAACCTTAAATTTACTAACTAAGAGTTATAAGTAATAATGATAGATTTTAATTAGGTAACAGTCCAATGAAAATCTGTCATAATCATAACTTATTTAATTAAGGTTCAGAAGTAACAGTTAATTATTAAATTAGGTTTTTTGAATTATTTTATTTTGCTATTAGTGCTTGAGGTTAGTGAAAACATTAAGGGAAAGACATTGACTGAAGCTATTGTTGGAAACTGTTATTGTAATTTTCATTCCTGAACTAGAGTAATTTTACCAAATACATTAAAAGTCTGGACTTATATATCCATGTAATACAGTTTGTATCTTTATAATTTAAGGTTGAAAGACAGATGTTTGACGTAAGTGAAGGAGGACCTTGGCGTATATCTTCTGCTAACGCGGAACATCGATTGTGTGGAACATATCCTAAGCAATTACTGGTTCCTTCTTGTATATCCGATCAAGTCCTAGAAATGGCTGCCCGTTTCCGCAGTGCTAGAAGAGTACCTGCTGTAGTTTGGAGGTAAGTGTAATCATGGTATTTAAAGCTGCTGGTCAGGGTGTTCTGGATTATTGTACATGATCTTGGTAACAGTGATAATAATTTCATCATATAACACTTTCTAGAGAATTTACTACTGTTTGTTGAAGTTTAATTGTTGAGAATGTTTTGAAGGATTTGATCACTACTTAGTATTTAAAGGGCCAAAAGGCGCAAAAATAGCATTAAATGATGTGTCAGGGGGTTGTTTTTCAAAATTCCATGTCCTCCTCCCCCTCTCATATCCCCCAAAATAAAATTGTAAATACTGCACTCGTGTGAGTGCACCCCCCCCCACACACACATACAATTTTTTCTGCATCTACTCTACTTCTTTGCTCATAATAATATGTTTTGTTATTTCTACAGTGTTTATTTCAAATAAAAGGCCCTGCTGAGTGAAATATGGTTTTATTATCTGATTTTTTAATGCTAGATTTATAAATATGGCATTGTTATAAATAAGCTTGCACATTAGAAATCCACTAAAACCACCAGGAATTTGTTGTTTAGTTGTTAAAGTGTTTTCATTTAAAACATAATAATTTACATTAAAAATACATTTTACAAGGTACTTCATATGTATACTGTATTGTAGTATGTCATAATTTTTATTTATTTATTTCCAAAATTCCTTCAAAAATTATACAATATAATACAAAATATGAAGGACCTACAGGAGGCATAAATGCCCGTACGTAGGTTGGCCCTTAAAATTAATTCCTTACTATATGTAAATACTTTTAAAAATTATACCTGTTAGTACTATTATTATAAAATTTAAATTAAACGGATATTTAACACAAAAAACTTTTTATATTATGAAATTAATTAACAAAAAAATCACTTGTAAAAGATTTGTACTTAGATCACATTAATTTTTTTTAAATTGTCCTTTTAACTTTTTTTGTAGAGTTTTAGATCCACATTCTAAAGTTTTTTAAACATTTGGAAGAACATTATAATATTTCTTGGCATAATATGTGTAACATCTTTGACCAACTGTTAATGATTGTTATAGTAATCTGACACTTTTATAGCGAGTATTGTGAGGATTCTGCACAAATTCTTGTTTTAAGTCATTGTATTGATACAATACAGATTTTAAGGCAAATACTTGTCTAATATTTAATGGTATATCAGGATTCTGTTCTTGAATGCCAGTAATTTTAAAAATAATTCACTTGTTTTCCCTTTTTTCAGTATTTTTACTTATCACACTCTGATGTTACCCATTTATGTTAGTTAACTAAAACTGTACTGTACACAAATATAAATTATTAAGTCATTGAACTGCAGAAAACAGGTAGTGAATCATATTTATTATGTTTACATTAGGAATCATGTTTTTGTAACTCAAGAATAATTATGCCTAAGCTATAAATATATTTTTAGGTACTACATTATATTTGGTTTGAAAAATTTGAATAAATTACACAGAAACAAAGCATAAAATAATTTGTTACTTTCTTACTAAGGGGAAATGGGAGTTACAAAGAATACAAGTTACATAGAATATAAGTTACAAAGAAAGTATAATGACGTTTTTTTGAAAATCAAGTTTCTCTGGCCCTTTTTGGTCAAAAAACGGTTAAACCTGCTTTTGTCAAAATCTGTGTCAATGATTTTGATAAAATTTTGTTCAAATGTACTCCATAAGAAACCAAACAAAATGAATCCATTACTTTATCATTTAAAAAATTTATTTCAGGCGCTATTAAAGAAATAGGGGAAATGGTTAAACTTCTCTGAATTGGTTTACCAGATTTTGCTCCAATTTTGATCGTATATGAAGCATCATAACTCAAGTTGTTAATAGCAAATTTTAAATAAAAGAAATTTACAGTTTGGGAGTAAATTTTTAAAAAAACTAAAAGAAACTGGCTACTATCAGGTTATTTTTCAATTTACTTTGTCTGAGATAATTGTATATTAGAGTTATAATAACTGTTAGGCCTAATCGAAGTACTGTATACGAGACCAAATTATTGGGTTATTTGGTAATAAAATACATTTTATTAATTAAATTAATAATTATAAGCCACTTAATAATATATGTGAATGTTTACAGACACAGAAAGAATGGAGCTGTGATAGCTCGCTGTAGTCAGCCGGAAGTTGGGTGGTTAGGTTGGAGATCGGCCGAAGATGAAGAATTACTGAAAGCAATTGCTGAAGCCTGCATTAAGAGTTTACCAGAACCAAAAGAAGATGAGGAGGTATTTAGTAGCGAAATTTGATTTCTTGTTGTTTTCCTCTCGTACTTTGTATAATCCAACCCATCTGTTACTAATTCAGAATAATTATATAGTTTAAACAAATATTTTATGTAGGTTTCCGTACATCATATGAATAAAAAATAATAACCCCAAAAATCGCATAATGTAAAGAGTTCTTTTAATCTAAACCATATTGAAAGCTACTTAAATTTAAAACATGTTTTAAGGGTTTTGTTTAATTATTTCTCAAGTTGTAGCTGTAATACAAAGTAGATCACTGTGTTAGGAAACTGATACTTTTATCATAATTTTGCTGGGCATCATATACCACAAATAATCTGTACCTGAATTCTCTTTTCAACTCGACCTTCCGGCATTTGGTTTCTGTGTTTGTTAGGTAGTTTTGGCCAAACACATTGCCTGATTGTTTTGTAAATTGGTATGAAGATACCTTGTATAAAGCCCTTATGCATTTATTGTATAAATGTATAAGATTGTTCACCATTCCTTTTGTTTCAAGATGGCGGCATCTGATTTCGCAATGACAAATGTACGCAGTTTTGGCGTAATGCATTGAACAATTATTTTGAAATTTGGTATGAAAGTACTTTGTATAAAGCTTGAACTACGTATGTGTAAGTTTTTCCCATTTACTTCCATTTCAAGATGGTTACCTCTGATTTAACATTGACATATGTGTGCTGTTTTGGCCAAAAGTATTGACTGTTTTGAAATTTTGTATGAAGGTACTTTGTGTAAAGTTCAAACAAAGTATGTGTAAATTTTTTTTCATTTACTTCCGTTTCAAGATGGCGGCCTCTGATTTAATGATGACAAGTGTAATTGCTGGCTGTTACAATACTGAATGGCAAGGTCTATCATAATTTTGACTGCTTCATGGAGAAATAGCATGAAATTTCCAATAAAGTTGGTTCAGTAATATTTTTCCTAAATTCTTTTTATATTCTTCTTCTTTTCTGCTAGGATTATTATCACTGTGTTCAGTATAATGATCTGCCTTCCCTAGCTTCGTCAATTCTACTTTCATTGACGCATTTCGGAGAACCTCCATCTTCAAAAACTAAATCTATACTGGTCACCAATATTATGGCCCATCCTATTTATAATTTTCTATCTCCACCTCATAACCCTCCTCTATTCAACACGTGTACATTAAACCTGACGTGCTCGCTTCTAATTGGCTCTTCAAAATCATACGTTTTCGCTCGCATCTGATTGGCTCCTTTCAAGCTTTCTCTTCAACGGTCGTCCCTCCTGTTAATTTTGGAAAATTTTTAGATTTTTAAACGTAATATCTGCTTTGGAAAATATTTGAAAATTCTAAAAAATTTCAAAAATTAACAGGAGGGATGACTGTTAAAGAGAAAGTTTGAAAGGAGCCAATCAGAAGCCAGCACGTCAGGTTTAATGTACACATGTTAAATAGAGGAGGGGTACAAGGTGGAGATAGAAAATTATAAATAGGACGGGCCATAATATTGGTGATCAGTATAGATATAGTTTTTGAAGATGGAGGTTCTCCGAAATGTGTCAATGAAACTAGAATCGATAAAGCTAGGGAAGGCAGATCATTATACTGAACATAGTTTTCCTAAATATTACAGTTACCAGTTGTATACTGGTACCAATTGGTGGAAAAAGTATGAGTGAGTCATAGCACTGTTAATTAATTATGAATATAAGTGAATGAATTTGTAGAGTTACTATTGTACTGTGACCTTTGTAGACCTATTTTGCCCCTTTCGATATTCCTGAAATGCTCAGTTACAACACCGTCTCTAGTCAGTCTCTTTATAAATCCTAGGATTTGGAGGTGATTCAAAGTTGGTAGCCTCCCCTATTTCTAATTTGTTACTTCTCATTTCCTTATTGAGGTGCTTGCAGATGCTTATTCTGATAATTACCTTTCAGTTTTTCTTTCTCTTGGCCCTCATTTCGGAGGTCTGCTCCACAGTAACCTTTTTATTGTGCTGTGACATCTTGTTCATTCTATTTTATATTCCTACTTATGGAAGCAGCTACGAGTAGCTAAGGTAATAAAGTCTGTTTATACAGAGCTCTGCATGCATGGGTAAGGATAAGGTATACTAGGAGGTTGCCAGGGCTCCGTTTGATACATTGTTAAACCAGTATCATTCACTCCATCAGCACAGGTCGCTTTACACTTTAGAGTTAGCCAGGTTATGTAGAGTAGTGAATGTGTGTCTTGAATAGATGAATGAAAGTAGTATGAGCTAGAGGTACGGTGGGATTTTCAAATCCATCAACTGCTCACTTCAGCTGCCTCCACTGGATAATTAAGAATATACTGTGATTTGTACTGTTCTTGGAACTGCTAGTGTTTTAGTTTTTATTAAATATAAATATATGTACTGTACGTTCAGTAGACTTAGGGTGCAATGTGCTAGTAATGTATGCTTACATTATACAAAATTCGTGCTTTTGCGTATAAATATTTTGGGTTTAATACAGTACAAATTATTTATTTTAATAAAACTTTCTTGATACTTTAAAATTTAATTTAATTAATTTGCCATCTGATTGCATTTAGTAAGAGTATGGGAGCACTTATTATTGCAGTCATGAAACACTGTATAAATAAATACATCACAAGTCTTTATAGCTTTCCTTATAAAGTTATGTTTTTATATATTCTGGTTTAAGATTTTTTGTCTAACCAAATGACCTTTAGCTAGTCCCATTAAGTTCATTTGAACAAAGCTCTAGTGTAATAACCCAGAAATATAATAATAATCAAAAAAAAATAATAGTAAATTTAAGGTAAACTAAATTTCTAGATTTATGAATAGAAATATTGTAATATCAATTCAAATACACAAAGTGTGTGTATTGTATTTCAGCTTGTTGAGGTAGTTAACTTACATGTTGTAAATTTAATAACAAAGTACAACATGTTGATTAAAAACTGCATTTCATCAACTTGTGTGTTTACATAATGATATCACACAAGTACAAAATTGTTATCATGCAATGTCAAATATTATAAAACAACTGTATCATAATGTTTCTCGTGTTTAATATTCTCTTTATTTCACTCACACTATAATTTGTTTTTAATTTAATAACGTTAGGACTAATAAAAAACTTAAATTTAGTTCAAAAAATATAAATTTATTATAAGGATTGTAAACAAGAACCGACATTCATGGTGTGAAACTTTTGTGAGTCACATTCTGAACGTTTTGTCGGAGTAATGACGTAATTAAGTTCTAACACAAAACAAGAATTAAAAAAAAATATATATACTAAAAATTTGGCAAGGAAAGTAACTGCAGTAGTGAGAGAACCATCTATATGTAATTGTACCTTTATATGTTTTAAAAATTTTCAAAGTGTATCTTTCAAATTTATCTTTTAGTGTAAAGGAATTGCATTTTCTCTTCTAAATTGATTTCAAAAATGAGATCTTGGCGTTGTGTTATAGAAAATTAAATGTTTTTTTTAATTGGGTCATTTTAATCGCTAATTAAACTGAGAATATGTTTAACTGAAATTGTTATGCTTTAAAAAACGAAGAGAAATTTATTCACTTGAAGCAAAATAAGATCTTTATATAGTTAGTTATGTCGCAAATGAGATACAAATGCTGAAATGTTTTCTATACTTAATTTATATATTTAAATTTATATATATTTAATGTTCATCTTGTGTATTTATTATTTATTTGTTGGCTTTATATACGCATATTTCTCCATAAGGAGTTACATATATCCTGAAGAGAGAGAAAGTGTCTCTCTATGCTCAGGAGCCGTAGCTTAAAAACTAAGAATTAAACAACAAAACTTAAGAAAAAAGAAAACAAAAGATTTGTATACATGCACACTATAGTAAATGCCTGGTTCACAATTTAAATGCATTCATGGTTTGTTTATAGATTATACTTAAAGTATTTCAAAATTCTTTTTATATTCTTCTTCTTTTCTGCTAGGATTATTGTCACTACGTTCAGTACAATGATCTGCCTTCCCTAACTTTGTCAGTTCTACTTTCGTTGACACGTTTCGGAGAACCTCCATCTTCAAAAACTATATCTATACTGGTTACCAATATTATGGTAAATAGGACGGACCATAATATTGGTGACCAGTATAGATATAGTTTTTGAAGATGGAGGTTCTCCAAAACACGTCAACGAAAGTAGAATTGACGAAGCTAGGAAAGGCAGATCATTATACTGAACATGGTATTTCAAAATTGTTTTCTTTTTTGTCTGGTCAGACACTTTTAGATTATTCGGTAATAAATTAAAATATTTTATTGCAGTGTATATACAATTTTTTTTCATATATGGTTTTTTTATATGTAATGTCTTTATTTCTTGATCTAAGCCGCCTCGGTGGCCTAGTTGATAGCGTACTGGACTTTCACCCCGAGGACCCGGGTTCGATATCCGGCCAGGCTTGGCATTTTCATATGCTATAAATCATCCCATCGTCTGCATTAGCCCAAATGTGCACAGTAGTCGGACATTAAACACCAAAAAAAAAAAAAAAAAAAAAAAAAAAAAAAAATTGAACTGCTGGTAGAGTTACGAAAAGTAGCACTTAAATATTTATAGTGGAACATAACACACTTGGCTGCATACAGCTTTTCGATAGTTAAATGTTATTGTTATTTAACAACTTAATAAATTTATTTTGTAGATTTTCAAGTCGTTTAAGTTCCGATATATACGCAGCACCCCAAATAATTAGACCATAGTTAATAAAAATGTATACATATGCATAATAGATAGTTTTTAAAACTTTAGTAGGTAGGTAAAAGTATAAAACTATAATTTGTTATTTTATTGTTTGCAGCCTAAAAAATTATTAATAATGGATGCCAGATCTTATACAACTGCTGTAGCCAACAGAGCCAGAGGCGGAGGTTGTGAGTGTCCAGATTATTATCCAAATTGTGAAATCCAGTTCATGAATTTAGCAAATATACATGCAATCCGAAAAAGTTTCAATGGTCTTCGTCATTTGTGTTCTTCATCGCCTGATCAAATGAAGTAAGACTTTTTAGATTTATAAAGGAATAGGAACTCTTACGAAACAGTACTGTAATTTTACAAGGAGTGTTTTTTTTTTCAGCTGGTTTAGTTTGTTGGAAGGAACTCGTTGGTTGCAAAACATGTCTGGCCTCCTTCGTGCTGCAGTTACACTAGCATCTGCTGTAGAACATGACAGCCGCCCTGTACTAGTACATTGTTCCGATGGATGGGATCGCACACCTCAAATAGTTTCGCTTGCTCAAATACTTCTTGATCCTTACTATCGGACTATTGAGGTAAATTTTTGTAAACGTTTTCAGGACTAGCCCGAGGAAAACAGTGTAACTCACCCCTTGCATCATCTCGTCCAGATCTGTATCCTATTACTACTATTCTTCTCTCAAAACTGACTACTAAACAGCCTATATAACCCTTTTTTTTCTTCTTCCAACCGATATTAATGTACAGTGGGATCCTGATTAGCAGTCTTAATTCGTTCCAGAACTAAGACTGTTTATCGGAGTAGACTACTGTGTGAGTCAGCATTTACAGTAGAGACTTATAGAAAATATTTTAATTTGTTATATAGAAAAAAATAATTGAATACTCACTATTAATGTCAAAGATGAAGTATAAAGAAAATTCACAGAATAGAAGAAAATACACACAGAACAAATCAATACTGTATATTTTCTTAGTTCGTACTGTAGGTATTATTAGTTGAATAGTCAAAGTTTGTCTTTTACTTCCACGATCACAAGCACTTCTTTTAGAATCCATTTAATTAATATTCATCAAAAAAATTGAAAACAGGTCTTAAACAACAATTTGAAACTCGCACTCAGACACTTAATGTTTTGTTAAATTTGAAAATCAAAATTATTTTTTAGCAGGCTAACAAACACATAGTAAAAGAGTTGATGACACACTAAGTAAAATTAGATATGATCACAGAAAGGGGAATAGGGGTGTCATTCTGAGAACAGATAACTAAGAAATATCCTGTAAGTTATTGCCCTACAAAAACCAAACACCCATCAATCAAAGGCTTGTTTGTGTTAACTCAGCACAATGTTTATTTCTGTAGCACAACACAATGTTATCTCTATATTTACTCATGTGCTTGAAAATAATTTAACAAAATGAAAACATTGTTATGTTTTGTACATCACATTCATGTACATTCAGCCCTTTACCTAAACTGTTATGCGGGTCATTTTTCATTCCATGTATTAGACCATTGTCCGATATGACCGCTGTCCAGGTCTAGCATAAGGCATGGTATCACTGTACTTATCAATTGTTTAATGAGTTAAAAACATCTGATGATTGAACACTAAGACAGCAGCTGTGCTGCATCAAAATTCATAAGGAACTTAAGTTGTGCAAATTTGTAAGAAATAGCTGATTCAATATCATAAAAATAGAATGGAACCGTTATTATGTGAAATTGTACGAGTACTTTCAGTAGGAAGCCTGGATTCAACTGAACTTTTAGTTTAGTTTAATAAAAGTTCCGATGACAGTTATAAATTTTATACAGTTAAATAGAATGTATTTTATTCTCATAAGCTAATCATATTTGAATTCATAATTTAAGGTAAGCCTAAGCCTATAACCGTATAACCTTAAATGAACATTTAGGCTAGTAAATAATCAACCTCTACTAGAGGAAAAAATTAAATAAAGTTAAAATTTATTTATTAAACAAAGAAAATAATAAACAATGTTTATATAAATATAGGAAAGTTTGTGAATAATTTGTAAAGAAACATGATTGTATTCTACTTGTTATTATGTAAGTATTATATTACTTATTGGTTTTCATTATTTCCACCAATTTCTTGTACACCGTTTTGTTTAATTCCCGGTTGTGTGGTATTGTTTACTTTTGATTCTACAATCATACCAGAGTGATACGGTTTTCATAATCAGTACTTGTAGGCATATAGGAGCTGATCGAAAAGAATTATTTTATTCCTATTGGATTTAAAATGTGACTGTACCAAAAATTCATGAACTAACCATCCTCGTAAACATGAATGAGTTTTACTTCTGTGATCATGTATGAATGCCTTCAAATACAAAAACTAAATATAATATATTTACTTTCAAAATAGTGGCAGTAATTATTTATTAAATAAAATTTTCTATTTCGTATACAGTAACATTCCATAGTATTTTATCTATACATTTTTTTCTTTTATATAAATAATGTTATAACAACTGCTTATGATGTTATAGTACTTGTTTGACGCCATATTTATCATATAGAATTTATATGAATAACATCATGTAACCCTGATATTTGTCATATAGGTTATTTAGTTATAATCCCGTAATATATATGTTATTTGATTGTATACTAAACCCTAACTTAATATTTTAAATATATTGTAATATATTTTATAGGGATTCAAAACACTAGTGGAGAAAGAATGGCTCGAATTCGGACATAAATTTGCAGACCGTTGCGGCTTGACCGAGGAAATTAACGAGCGATGCCCTGTGTTTCTGCAGTGGTTGGATTGTGTTCACAACTTACTAAAACAGTTTCCATGTGCATTTGAATTATCAAGAAATTATTTGGTAAGTTTAATTTTCATGGAAAAATTAAAAATCTTTGTTTATATTATAAATTTTGGGCAATGAAGTTTAATTCAATTTCTTAGTAGAATGAGTCTACCATATATTGTATAGAGTAAAAAAAATTACCTAGGCCTATATGATTGTGTTGTGTTGCTGAAGGAATTGTAAAATCTGTTTTATTTGCTTTGGTACAAAAAGTGTATGGTATTTATTTTGACAATAAATTTTTAGAGATGACATATCTTTAACCCTTTGATGAGTAAAGACGTATGACATCTTTAAAACTGAGATGACATCTTTAGTGTCAAAACTGTTACAAAGGAGTAAGAATTTTTTTTTTTTTTTTTTTTTTTTTTTGTAACGTCCGATTATTGTGCACACTTGGGCTAATGCAGACGATGGGTTGATTTTAGCGTATGAAAATGCCAAGCCCTGGCCGGGAATCAAACCCAGGTCCTCGGGGTGAAAGCCCAGTACACTATCAACTAGGCCACCGAGACGGCTTTTGTTTAATTAATCCATTCTTTTATTTTATTATAAAAATGAAAAAAAATTTTAGTGTATTTTTTTATTAAAACACGGTTTATTCTATACACACAGTGCAACGGTAGACTGTGACCGAATATTTCTTTGAATAAAGGAAGTGTCTTCTTTTTTTGTTCCTTTGTTTTTATGTTGTAAAACACTTCTTTTGAATTTTTCTTTTCCGTTCACTGCTTGTTGGTAGAGGTCAGATAAAATGATGTGTGAGCCGCAACGGATGTCTATAGGTACTCAAATGAGGACTGTGTTGAGAAACCTGATCTTTAGGCGTGTACTGTATCTCTACAATTTGCCTAATCAGGTTAAGGCGATAATCCATTAGCGATTTTTTTTACCAGTACGTAAATTGAACATGTGATAAGCATTTAACACAAAAATCAAGTATATGTAAATTATAACAAAAAGAAATAATAACAAAACTACGACAAAAAACAACCATATAAATAATAAACATGTAAATAAAAATAACTAATACAATATTGAAATAAACTCTCTTACTAACATATGTCTTACTTTGAATAACACCAAAAGGATAATAACTACGTCAAGCCGCCAATATATGACACGTCAAACTATACTGACACTGCAAGACTATCCCGTTTTCCGAGAATGCCGAATTGTCATCCACCAATGAGTGTATTACTTTTATTATATTTAGCAGGAAATTGTACCATTATAATATGAAGGGTTTATAAAATACCTTCACATTATCTTCCTTTATTCCAATTATGGAATAATTGCAATGTGTAAATACAAAAAATAACAAAGACATCATATGACGTCCTTACTCATTCATGTTATATATGTGAATAAAGTCTAATGCTGTCATTACTCATTGTTGTACTTTTAGGGTTTTTGTTGTACTCTTCATAGGGTTAAATTATAAACCTTTTAAATTAATTTCAAGATGTATTTTTTCTCTTTTAATGTAGCATATGCTAGTTTAACTAGCATATGCTAGTTAGACTAATGAATACGAGGGAATGAACAACTTTTGGCAGTAACTGTGCCTCACACCTACAACCTTAAGGTACGCAGTTCAGATATGCAGCAGACTGACCATCTCTCCCCCCACTGAGATATAATATCGACCCCAAGCCTTATTTCTAATATTTAACGCAACATCCCAAATTTGTGATGAGGATAATAAACAAATTTAAGAATACAAGTTTTTCTGAAAATGCTTAGTTTTATAGAATTACCCCAAATTTTTTTAAACTGAAAATAAAAAAGATATTGAATTCAGATTTGGTATACGTATTTTGTATATTACGTTTTATAAGAGTACAAAAAATTAAAACTTTTATTTTGATATTTTAAAATGGAGGCCTTTAAAAAAATTTTATATTTAAATATTTTAAAAACCGTTAATCTTAAAAAATGTTCACAACATAAAAGTTTCGTTTTTTTATGATAATCGAAGCAGTTTTTTTATTTACAGGTAATAGGATAACCGAGTTAATCACAAAAAGTGGGAAACATATTTTCTTGATAGTTATTTACAATACCTAAGATCAGTCTTATTTTTATTTCCTGTTTTTGACCACTCAGGGAATCAGCCCTATGTTTTTTTCGTAGGTTTTAGTATTTTAACAAAGCTCTAGGCATCTAAGTGTATGTTATTGTTGCATGTTTGGGCCTGAAGTTACTAACTTGAGAACACGAGTTGATTCATATTCTTGAACTGTCATGTATTTTTTTTATATACACAATTGATGGCAAATGTCCAAATAAACATGATAATAAATTACGTTAGGTTAGGTTTCCAGTTTTTTTTCAAACAGAGTACTCAATTATCATTTGACTTACAGAAAAAAAACTGAAAAATAATTTTATTTTTTATGTGAAAGAGGAAACTTTTTGTTTCTTGTAAATTTTTTTTGCACAATTAATGGCTTTTAAGACAGTAATTTTTTTTAAACAGCTGCTATTTTTAAAATGCATAAAATATCTTTTTTTCTATACAATGATAAAACAAAACAAAAATTTGTATACCATAAATTTAAAAAACAAACAACATAGTGTATATCTAGAAAACTAAATATTTTTTTGAAAAAGATTTTTCCAAATGATTTATCCTGACTCGGAGAACCATATTTTAAAGCTCTTGAACGTAGTTTATGGACACCTTTAAACACACACACACACACACACACAAACACACTGGGAAATTTCCTTTAACAGACTCTTCTTTGTAATGGACACTTTTCTTATTGTCTGACCAACATGAAGCTATTCTTAGCTTAAACGAACTTCTAAATAGTGAACTCTTTATCATAATGGATACTTTTGTGTTCTATGACCAACATGAACTTATTCTAGGCTTAAACAAACTTCTAATTAGTGGACTGTTCTTCATAATGGACACTTTTGTGTTCTCTGACCAATGTGAAACTATTCTATGCTTAAACAAACTTCTGTTTAGTGGACTGTTATATATAAAATTATATATATATATATATATATATATATATATATATATATATATATAATATATATATAATTTATTTTATGTGAATTACTAAGGGACGGATAGGTCTTCACAGTGTCCCTTAAATCATATTGTTTTGGAGTGAATTTTATAGATTGAACTCAAATAAATGTGTGGTACAAGATTAATGACCTGATGAGTTTTACATCTGCACTTAATGCCTTTGCCAATACACTGCCCTTTAAAGGAAAACATGAAAGAACACCATTATCAGTAATGAGTAATAAGGGATAGCATAAAAAGCATACCGCTGCCAAGTGTGAAGACTGATATTGTTCAGTAAACTGTGTAAGTAGGTGACTGATTCTTGCGAAATTAAAAGGTGAATTAACATTTTTTCTATTATAAACTTGGTGGAGAACTTTTTACCACTTGGTGGTTTTTATTTAAATTAGGATCATTCACTGGTACTAAATATTATGAAAGATGATCGTGATAAATTAAGTTATCTAATAATTGAAAAAATAAAATGTAATGCAAAATAATTATTTTTGTGCATACTATTGTAATATCCCAAGACTGTGAGAGCTGAATTTTTTTAGGATTGTAGAGAAAAAATTTATGTAATTTTTCGTAATGTGTAGTAACAAGTCATCTTTCTTAAACCAGTTGTTCTATATTGACTGAATCTTAATTTTAAAATTCAAAATACTGAAATTGTTAAATGTTTTGGCAGTTTATTGCAGTGTTATAATTATAAACGTATTTATTTTTAGAATTTAATACAAAAGGCAATTACTGTAACCATTAAAAAAAAGTGATAATTGATAAAAATTGGTTCAGTAATTTAAACTAAAAGAGCATCAAAAATTCCAGTTGTAAACATTTTTAGAAATTTTCTCATGGTTTAACTTTTTTTTTACTTTAGTGCAAAAAGCACATAAAGTAGAGTCTCACTAATGTGACCTAAAACTGGCCACAGCCAGGTCGAATTAGCAGGAAAGTCGGATTACACAGAGAACCATTAAAAAACTTTTAAAAGTATTGAATTGAATTTATTACATTAAAAAACTTTGAAGTACATATATTATTATTAAATGTATTGTACTAAAACAAAACAGCACACAGAATGTCACTACAGTAATAAAGTGCAGTGCGTCAAATCATCAAACTGAATGGAAAAAGTTTGTAATTGTTTTTTTTTTGTACCAATTGTTTGACGTTTTTTTTTTTTTTTTTTTTTGCCGCTACATCTCGCAGTCTCATGAAGGGTAAAATATCTTTTACCTTTTAAAATAGCAAATAAAAAAAATATGTGAAACGTTACAAAACACACACAAGCAGAATGCACTCTAAACGTCAACTCTTCCACAAAGCTAAATTGATACTAAAAGAAGGAAATGAACAAACAGAGCAGGTATAAGGGTAGTCGACACCCTCATTTTTAGAGAATAAAGGTCATCGATTGAGCGCATAAATGACACGTAGATGTAAAGGCCTACATGTCAGTGGTGCGCAGTCTAGATGAAAGTGGCATGCGGGCATTGTACATTCGGTTTCGCTACATTTTTTTTAACGTTCCACTACTGTGCACACTTGGGCTAATGCAGACAATGGGATGATTTATAGCGTATGAAAATGTCAAGTCCTGGCCGGGAATCGAACCCAGGTCCTCGGGATGAAAGCCCAGTACGCTATCAACTAGGCCATCGAGGCAGCATTCGCTACAAATTTTTTATATTGCTTGAAATATTGTTCTTTGAGGCTAGGTCGGATAAGCAGGACTCTACTGTATTTTAAACATAACGAATCATCATTGATCAAAATTGGTTCCAGCTGTAGCTGTGTAAATATTTAAATTTTTCATTTTTTCAATTTTTACAACTGTAAATACAATTATTTTTAAATTTGCATGCAAAAGGCTCATGTTGGAATCAGAACAGATTAAACGAGTCATTGTTGATCAGAATTGGTTCAGTAGTTTAGGCTGTAGAGGCATTAGTGTTGAAAAAGGAGAAAATGGTTAAAAGGGCCATTTCTTCTATGCTTTGACTCTATTTTCAAAATTTGTTTTAATTCTTACCGCTTCATTATGCCCTTAAATTAATAGTACTGCCAACTATATAGCAGTTTTCATTTTAAGGTGTGGATACCTGAAAACTACTAATCGTTACCTCCCATATATACACTGCAGTGGCTTGGGTGACTGCCATGTTCCTTGATATTATAGTAAGCTAAATGTAGAAACCCATTACATGGTAAATGTTATTTGTTTTAGGTAAAACTAGCACAGCATACTTATTCTAATCTTTTTGGAACATTTTTATGTAATTCTACTGCAAACAGAGCCAGTCTAAGTGTACAGCAGCGTACATTTTCAGTATGGAGCTTCTTGCAGACAACTGAATACTATAATCATCTATATTCTTCTTCACAAGACCAAGTTAGTATTACTGTAGAATAAAATGTATTCATATCTTTCAGCAGTTCAATTAAATGTTAACAGTCATTGACTAATAATGTTACGAAGATTTGGCATCAAATTTCGCCTTGACAACTTGTTTGTCTACTATATTTTTGGTCTATCACAATGTTTGTCCACAAGATACTTTCGGAAATGCTTTCTTTATCCTTTTTTCCAAAAATATCTTCACCATTGCTTTGAAATTCCTTTATTCCATATATATATCACAGAATCCTTAAGTATATACAAGGTGTCAAATCAACAACGTCGTGGATCGCACAAGTCAGAATAGACCTACATGACGCAGAAATAGACTCAACAAACGTTGAAGACAGGAACGCATACAGGAGAAAGATGCTCGGTTGGAAGGTCCCAGAGAATGAAATCCCAAAGAGAGCAGGAGTAAAATGGACGGAGGAGTGGAGGATTAGAAGGAACAAGACATGAGTCGGAGTGCTTTGCGTGATCCAACAGGGTCTATACGCAGATAATAATAATATATATCACACACGTGCACACACACACACACACACACACACACACACACACACACACACACACACACACAAGGTGTACTACCCAAAAATTTGGTAAATTTTCCCACAAAAATAAAATTGCTTGTCATAACTTCTAGTTTCCACCTTCTCTTCAAAGTACTTCTCTTGAGCATGGATATAGCAATCCCAGTATTTTTTCCCATGATTCCATGAATACCTGGATGTCTGTACTTTATTTTGGGGAACAGTAAAAGTCACACAGTGAGAGTCAATTTAGTAGGGTGGGTGGGAAATCAAATTTTTTTTTGAAGCCAAAAAATTCCAAACGTTTAACCATATGTGTGCAGGCGCATTGTCGTGGTGTACAACCCAGCTCTTGTTCTCCCTCTCTTCTGAACATTTGCACCTAATGCTCGTATGTAACTGCTTCAAAACTTCACAATAAAACTTTCCATTGACCAAGGGGCAAAGATTCTGTGTGAATAATGCCTTTGATGTGAAAACAATCAATCAACATGGACGTTGCTCAGAACTTGATGTGCTTTTTTGGTTGTGGTGAAGATGGTGACTTCGACTGCTTTGCTTGCTGCTTAGTTTCAGGGTCATAGCAATAAACTCATGTCTCATCACCAGATATAACATTGGAAATGATGTTGGGGTCATCTCTTGCTAAAGTTTTCCATTCAGTGCTGACAACGCACTTCTTAGTTACTGCTCAGCAGCTTCAGTACAAATTTTGTAGCAATGCGCCTTATGCCCAAATTGCCTGATAAGATGCGTTGCACAGACCCGTGTGACATTCCTTTGATCACGTAAACATCATGAAGGCTTGTCTACGAACTACAACAATAGCCTCTTAGCACTTTCACAATCTTTTTGAGTGTTGTGCTTGTCGATGTTCATCCTGAACTCTTACCATCATCAGCAGACATTTGTCCATCCTTGAAGTGTATGTACTACGAAAAAGTTTTACTTTGACTTAGAATTGTCACAAGATGTGTGTTTCTGCAGCAGATTTTTAAGCTTGAAGCAAAATTTGTTACAGGTTCTTTGCTTCTTAAAATCTGCCGTTTGCACAAGTTTAAAAATTGCTGCAACACTAAAACACACAAAACGTTAACTTAAGCTTCTTACCATCACAGCTGTTGGTGCATTAATTCACAAAAGTTACTCTTCCTGTTCGCCTGCTTTAGTGGCAGTATATCATAACCACAAACCTAAATGCTCAGCGGAAACAAATTTCCTGAACTTTTGGGTAGCACCTCGTGTATGTGTGTGCACGCGCACAACCTACTTATAATATACTTCTTTTTAGTCAAACTCCAGACTGATCGACTAACTACTTTACCACAAGTCACACACTCAGTCGAGCCGGTGACACAAAACTTATTTATCTAGTGCTGAGCTGTGCTTTGTCGTCTACGATAATTCGTCACTTGTTCCTTTCCTCTCTAACACTTATTTCCTGTTTTTTCTAAGACGGGAACAGTATATAGTTAGAGCAGTTGTCCCAGTTGAACTAGAAGAAGACTACTTTATATTTAATTAAACAGCTCATTGTCAATTCTTTGCTCAATAACTGCATTTCCTGTGCAAATTTGTTATTCACGTATGTTAAAATATAGCTTTCAGATATTCTATTTATCTTTTAAATCTTTTAAATCTTACTGCTCTAATTAAGCAATTTGTGCTTCTGTAGTGTATATAGTATACTTTATCCCAGTTGTTGGTTCCAGATTTTGTGGCCTTCTTGTAATGTTCGAGACTTAGAGGTTTGGCGAGAACTGTATTTTGGGTCTTGCTCTTCTCCACTGGATTGTGCTGCTTCCAATGGAGATATTTATCAACTACCCTCTGTTGTAATTGGCAGCAGGTAATTTGCTGAATAATTTTGAAATTTTGTTTTTAACAGAATTAAATGTTTTTGATTAATTATTAAATTATAAATAATTATTACTGTTACAAAAGGTACTCATTTTGTACAATCATTTTATATTGTTTATCTGTTATGTATACTAAAATCAAAGGTAGTGAATCGTCAATAGGTTTTTTGCACTGTAGCAGATTGGGGGAGGGGTGTTGATTCTGGGTTTTTTTGTACCTATTCTGGTGAGAAGAGAAATTTTTTTGCTTTCCAAGAAGGTTAAATAATTAAACATTTCTGTTTATTAACTGCATCAGTTAATAAAATTACTAATGATTATTTTTTTTCTGTTAAGTGCTGAAGATTCAACTCTTGAAGATCAAAACGGTAATGGTGAGGAACAGGTAAAAAAAAACAAACCAGTATCTGCTTCTTCTGAATCTGAGAGCCAAGAAAGTGATAGTAGTAACGATAGTGATTCTAAATGCCTTGATAGTGAATATAGTTTGATAACGGACGAAGAATCTACATCAGAGAAAGGTTCGAATAATGATGCAGATGCTGCGGAAGGTAAGGAAGTGAAAAGTGAATGCACAAATAAAGATAAAGGTACAAACGAATCTGATGAAGAATGGAAAGTGGAAGAAGACAAGCCAGTAAACTCTTCAATTGATAGCTCTACAGAGACACTGGTGGCAGTTGCTGATCGGCAACCTCCTGAGAGTGTGGAACTGGAGTAAGTAGCATTCAAAACTGAACTTCTCAAAAACAATATAGAAGTGATAAATGTTTATTTACTGAATAGAATTTACTTTGAATAATAAACAATGTTCAGTAAACTACCTTCGATCCAGCACATTTGTGTTTTGAAGGATACTGGATTATCAAATATGTTGGACACCAGGAAGCCAAAATAAAATAGTTGTATAGTAGAATTCCATTTATTTCCACATTACCAGTATTTTATATATATATATATATATATATATATATATATATATATATATATATATATATATATACTTTTACAGACCACATTTATTTGCAGTAATATTTTTAATTGTTAAGTTTTATTAATATTACTTTATTAACTTTTATAAAAGTAAAGTTAAAAATTACAAACACTTCAAGTTAAAGTTTTTACAGTATGAGCCTTTAGCCAGCAGATTACAAGTCTGTATAATTTAACTGTTTTAGACTCGTTATTTTACTCTTTCTTCAGGTTTGTGCTCATATTTATTTTCACCCCGCAGTGGGGTGCAGACTAGCTGCACCTATTGAGAGGATTTAGACATCCCTCGCGGTACCCGAGTCTTAACACACACTTACACTTACAACACTACACTTACGACTTTAACACTTTACACTCACACTTATATTTAGGGAGGCGATAATAGCCTCTATGTGCTTTTCGCCTTAAACACCAAAAAAAAAAATTATTTTCATGGAAGTATAAATGTTAACATTCTTGTATTAATCAGCTGAATTAATTTTTAATGTATTTTGGCAAATAAAATTATTAACCTATAGTGTGTTACATACCACAGGAAAAATGCTGTAAAATGACACCTATCTCAGCTGTCTAGCTCAATTGGGAGAGATCCCAGAGTAATTAAAAAAAATTCCTTTTGTGGCGTTTTAAGTCTGTATGACAAGTAGTACACCTTCGTAAAATTTCATTAAAATCTGAGGTGATGAGATTTATAGAGAGTGTAGAGTTGACCTGGAACGGCCCAATTAATTCTAATACTAAGAAGAAGCAACAACATAGAGAATATAAAACAATTAACCACTTCTGTATATGTACTGTATATGCAAGCTGTCATAAAGATACCCATTTAAAGGAATTAGTAATCATTATTTATTTATGATTATTATCATTTATTTATGTTATTATTTAAAATATGTTGACATTTTTTCATATAATATACACTGTTTGTCAGTATGTTATGCTAAATCAAGAAACAACCAAAAGCAAGACTGTCTGATGTGTGTACTTTTTCAACACTACTTGCAGACACTTCAACACTTTATACAAAAACTTTCAGAAAACTGTTTCTTCATGAGAATCTTGAGATGTAACAGATACACATTCCAGTATTAACCATTTAAAATTGCTCATGATTAAATGTCTACTCACACCACTTTCCAGTTTTTTTATGAGTTCTAGTTTTTGAACTAGAGTAAGAGTCATGTTGTAGTCTCCAGAGAAATAGAAATCCGGGCATTAACCAGGTCAGCCACGGACTGGCTAGGCGCGTTTCCAGTTTGGAATGGTGAAAGAAATTAGCTTCTTGTTTAGAGTTGGCCAGATTCATCCTATTTCCTCCTGAGTAAGTTGTAGTGTCTTATATAGCTGTTCTGGGTGTGGCAGGCTGTGTGTAGGTGTTGGGGTATGAGTTTTACTCCGCCTGGAGCTTGTGGTCCGATGTTGAAGCTACCAAGTGTTGTAGTCTCCAGAAGAAATACAAGTCCAGGTGTTTATCAGGTTCGCCGTGGGTTGTAAGGCACTTTTCCAGTTCAGAATGGTGAAAGAAATTTGTTTATTGTTGGCTAGATTCCTCCTATTTCCTCCCGAGCAAGTTGTGGTGTCTTGTAGAGTCGTTCCGGGTGTTTGCAAGCTGTGTGTAGGTGTTCTGTAGTGGGTGGTCCTCCTCGATGTTCTCTTGAACAATGATGTTCGACCTGTATTTATACATGAAATTATAGCGTGAACCATAATTTCTCAGAAAACTATTGCTAGAACTAAAGAAAGAACACACCAATCAGAATGAAGCTATTATTTAAGGAAGATGCGAGGTGATAAATATAATTACGTAAAAACTATAAAACACTTTATATAAAAAAGAAAAAGTAAAATAATTTATTTATTCAAAATTCGGTAAGTATTCAGTACAACTACACCTGTAATACCGACAAAAACTTACACAGTAGTTGTAGTAGTGGGGCATCTCAAGCTGCTTCCCGCCTGAGACATGATGTCAATGCCTACAGATTAAAAAAACAACACAAAAGTCTTGATTTCTAAACAATTCTGATGATATAAAACAAAAGTCTGGTTACATTGGTGCCAGACTGTCAAGGTCACACAGTATTTTTTATTATCACTATGCTGCGGTTTGGTTATGTTCGACATATGTGGTTTGTTAATGTGAAATAATAATAGTAGCAGTGTCATTCAGTGATGTCAGTTATAAAAATTATTCCTTTACGATTTTGTTTCGTAAGTTATACTATACTTTATTATACTATTTATTAAGATATAAAAGCAGTAATTCTGTAACTATTGTCATCACAGAAAAAATATTTTTGCCTTTTTTTTTGATAAACCAGAATTTTGGATAAACGTGATAAAAATAATCCCATCATAGTATAATTTTTCTGTGATTATTAGTCAGAAACAATATTAGTATTTTTTTTTTTACTATTCACTACCTTCTCTGTTTTCAAATTTACACATTTTTTTATAAAAATATTTATAAATTGTTTAATTAATCGATAAAAAAAGTCAAGTCAAAGGATTATCATGGAGGATGTTTGTGTTTGTGAATTTTAGTATTAAAATTTTGGTTCTTCTGTTTGCAGGTCTCTGTCCAGTGATAATGAACATGTACAACCAGAAGTACAGGATTTGACACAAATTCCTGGTAAGAAATCAAAAATATTTTGCGTATCTATTCTATTGGCATGTTTTTTTTAAACCTAACCAGCATATAGTAAACATGTAAAAAAGCATAAAAGATGTTATTAATTCCAAAAATTCTGGGTTATTTTAAATACGAAATTTTAACATTAAAGGCTCCCACGCACCGAGGCAGCGGCGATGGCTGTGGTTGTAAAACAGTTTGAACACAAATATAATAAATCCGCTGTAAAGGTTTATATAATTAAAATAAATGGCTTATTGTGAAAAGAAGCCTTTGTTAAACAACTGTCTGCTTACTATTTATCAAAAATACCTTAATCAGTAATCACAAATTCAACAGTAAAAACTGAAAAACAGCATCTTATCATAACCTCAAAACACATCAGTAAGAAAGAAAATTAATTAAAGAGAAAAATTATAATAGCTTGCACGTGCAATTTGACAAGTATTTCAAAATTTTATAGGCTAAAATTGTATAGGCCTAATCCTTTTTTATGGATCATAATTTATTTTAGAAGATTCTTAAGTTATAGGTTTTGTATTATAGGTTAAACTACATTATAACTATCATAATATAATTTAACGTATCAATTTCAACATAAAATAGTTAAAAATGGCTTAATAATTCTCCTGTTTTATCCCAAAATATTCTTCTTTCTAATATTTTTATATTTGAGATGGGATATGTCATATTTCACTTTTACGTATTCCATGTTTTTCTGTCATGTTTGAAAAGTCATACGGCAGTTAGCGGGTAAATAAAGCAAGACACTTTCTGGTCACTACCACACTGTGATCGCTACAAAATTTAATGCCAGGTCACGCTTGTATGTATACATAGATCTAATTAACGTGTTACATACATCGCAATCATATCCGTATCGGTATGTGGAAAAGCCTTAACCCTTTGCACTGCGAGAGACTACATGTGATGATCTAATCAGATTTGAAAGACATTTACTGCTGCTAATCCAGAATTTAGATGATCCACTTCATGCATCAGGCCTACCGTCTGGCACTTACAATTAAATTATGTATGTTTTGATTTTTATCCCATTAATTTATATTTCTTGTATTCTTCAAAAATAATGTTTATCAGTGTAAAATAACTGGACCCCTGGCCGCCTCGGTGGCCTAGTGGATAGCGTACTAGGCTTTCACCCCGAGGACTCAGGTTCGATTCCTGGCAAGGGCTTTGCATTTTCATAAGCTATAAATCATCCCATCGTCTGCATTAGCCCAAGTGTGCACAATAGTCGGACGTTAAACACCAAAAAAAAAAAAAAAAATGTAAAATAACTGTAATGAACAAATTTATAAAAATTTGTATCACTTATACAAAACAAACTTTGAGTTATTTCGTCATGATGAGCGATTACTGAAGTGAAAAAACTCTAAATGCAAACTTAATAGAATAATCTAATTAGATTAAATTTAAACAGTTTTTTTTTAAAATTTAAATTAGGCATGGACACAGTTAGCTAAGCATAAATGTAAAAGCAAAACATAGTTTTTATAAAACCAATTACAACTATATTTCTTTCCATTTTAAGATTGCATGTTAAATAAAACTGTTTTGTTTTAGGACCTGCAACAGTACTTGATCCACTGGATGGTTTAGTGCCCTTAAATGATGATATACAAACAAGACTCAGCCAAATCAATTTTGAACATAGAGTGAGTATTCTATTTTATTCTATTCTACAATCTGTTTCTAAATGCCCCTATTATATAGTAAAGTAGATTGTGAAGCTAAAATATTAATTTAACATGGAAGATTTTGTTCAGTTATATAATTTGATATTTTCTTGTTGATTATGAAGGGTATTTATATCATTTGGCTTCTGCCATAGAAGTTGATTACATTTTTATAATATAGCTGTACCACTATTTACATCATCGCTGCGTCGTTTTGATATACACCATTTATTCATAAATGTATTAATTATGTATAGTAATCATTAATTAAATTTGCCTTAATTAATGAAATAATTATATTTCCCTTTGTTAAACAATTGTCTGCTTACTGTTTACCAAAAATAGTTTAATCAATAATAACAAATTTAACAATTTCGATTTTGAATTGGGGATGAGTTATGTGCTTAATGAAATAAATTCTTTTAAATTTACTTATTTAAAATGTTGATAAATAAAAGGGAGAATCAGTTTTCTACCATAGGACAAAAAGGGTGGGCACGTAAACAAAGCGTTAATTATTGACACTTTCGCCAGTGATCGTGTATGTAGATTGCAGTACATTTTATTTCAGGATTGCAAAGTGGCACAATTTTGTAGCTGCACTTGTAAGGAGCATTCAAGGAATTGCTGCAGCTGTGGTTCGAATGGAGATAGTCCTTGATCTCTGCAGTTTGTATTTTCTTTCCTTGAAGGTCGTCAATACGTGCAAGTCGTAGGGGATGGTGGTTACCCGTCTTTGCATTGCGCATTCCTTGCTAACGCATGGATTTCTTCTAATGGGTTGCAGAAGCCCACCTCAATGCGAGTTTTGTGGAGAAACCATCACAGTAACACATATATTGCTTGATTTTGATGGTTTCCAAAATATGCGGAGTTATATGTGTTTTGGGTAATTGTTTATAGACGATGTTGGGAGATGGTGTTTTGACCATTGGCGAGACTATAAATTTTCTTGTCTGGATTAAAATTAAAAACAAAATTAAAATTTAATTGTATAGTGTTATTATAGGACCTCTTTACAGCCCTGCAACAAATTGTTTATTTTTGGTTATCTCTTTTATCAGTTGATTAGTTCTGTATGTTTATGTTATCAATTTAATTTTGTTGTTTTTAAGATATATTATTAAGTAGAAGGTAAATATATGTAGTTGTTATATTTTTTATTTAATTAAATTATTATTATTATTAACTATAGTCTGTAACTTAATAATTTTCTTGTTTTTTTTTAATTTCCAATTCACACTACAGCTATAATAACCTTTACAGTTTGTTACCGGAAAGAAAAATTCTCTGCGTAGTGTACAGTTGTCATCTTTGAGTATGTATGTTCTTTAAGAAAGGAATTACTCACTAGAGGCCAGTATTATATGTGTCTGCTGACTATACAATATTACTGCACCAATTGTAGATTAGACTGAATATATATTAGCGTAGATAAGCAGACAGTACATGCAACATAAACAGGCTGTACTGATTAAGGAGTTAATTTTTTTCAGTTATGATATCAACAAAAAAAATAATTAAAAAACCAACAGTTCAGTGGCGACTATGTTCTCTCCATTTTGTGGAGAGGACCGGTGCTCCTACGTGTCCCTGGGAAACCAAAAACAAAAATAAAAGCCTTCACAAATCAACGAAATATAGTTTGTAATGAAAGTGTGAATTTTTCAATATTTGTTTCAACTTGTTGTTTTCTACTGTGGAATCAATTACAATGTAACTTCGGTATACTATTATACAAAAAAAAAATAATACTTCTATAAGATTTTACTTACTTCTATAAGATAATTACTTCTATGAAATTTTTCATGAAAAACCACTATTTAAGAAGTTGATGTTTTGAATATTTATGCTTTCTTCTTCTATCAAGTATATGTTGTATTTGTTTATAAAAGTTATTGAAAGAGGGGTATAGTATGAAAGTGAATAATTCACTACTCCTGTATCTTTGATTTCACCATACTCAAAGATTTTTTGTAGTGTTTGGTCGAAAAAAGGATTTTATAGCCCAACACAAACAGCATTGCAGTTGGAGATTGTTTGTATCTTACATTAAGACAGAGAAGAAAGAGGACATTTGTTAAATGTTATGAGTTAAGTGCATGTCGTTTGTGTTGGGCTATAAAGTGTTTAAAAAATTTATTTTACAGAGCATCAATGTAAATTTCTATTATGAATGGATTTATATTACGAACCCATTAAAATCAACATTTGTTTCAAAAATGAAAAGCCACAATGTAATATCTGCAATCGTAAACTAGTTGAATATGTTCAAAATATGCTAGGGACTCGATTATCTGAACTTGATGGGACCAAAACTTGGATAAACAGAACTGTCATAAAAATTTAATTTTTAGTAGGGCTTGCTACATGACATGTTATAATAACCTGCCATACAGCATTGTCAGTGCTTGGCAAGGATGAGCATGATAGGCCAACGACAGTTCCCACCTATTGCTAGTTTTTTTCATAATAGAGTTATCAATAGTGGCTTTTTAAGTGTCTAGTAAAACTTAAAAAACTTAAATACAAAGGTAAAATTTATTTAACAAAACTAAAAACAAAAAGAAAGAAATAAAAATCGTACATTACAGTATCTGTACTTAAAATAATGTACAACACAGTAGTCCAATTTACTGTTTTTAAAGTGCCTGTATAAAAAAAATAAACACAAGTCTGAAGATGTAAATAAAAGTGGTCACATTAGTATGCACCTCAATTTTGCACAATATATTTACTTATTGCAAACAGTCATGGTGCTGTATTGTTTTGTCATTTCATACATAGTTACGACATAGTAGCTGTATCAATCATTGATGCCTATTAAAATTATTCCTTTACTACTCTGAAATATTCTTAAGTTATAAAAGAAATAAATTCTGTTCAATAGGCGAACATTTGTAATCATGGATATGACACAAAAATATTAAAATATTTTAAAAAATTGTTTCGGATGAACCGAACCTTTGGATAAATGGGATCCATGTAATTGCGTCCCTAGTGTAAAATTATAAAGGCCATACATGATGTTATTATTTATTCAGACATACACCATTATTTCATACGTAACATTTTAAGAGTGTTCACAACTAACATTTTCAAGTGTCTAACATAAAAATCAGTTTCTTTTTTTGTTATTTTAAGGTGAAAAACACATTGAGGCTCCCCCTCATGTATCGCCTCCCTAAATGTAAGTGTGAGTGTAAAGTGTTAAAGTCATTAATGTAGTGTTGTAAATGTAAGTGTGTGTTAGACTCGGGTACTGCAAGGGACATCTAAATCCTCTTAATAGATGCAGCTAGTCTTCACCGCCCTGCGGGGAAAATCAGTTTCTGGAGGTATATGAGAGTTCCTGTCTTAGCTAGATCATCTGCTACGTCATTCCCAGCACACAAAGGTGTGATGTTTGTCAAAACTTAAAAGTTTAAAAATACTATAATAAAATACTCTATTGAAGCATAAACGTGTTAAATTAAAATTTAAAATAATATATTTACTAGTTAAATGAATAATATTAATAAAATTATTAAATTTTAGGTAAGAGAAATGGCCTTAGAACGAGATTTACGAGCTACACGCTTGGCGTTATTACAGCAGGTTTGTCACCAATGTAGTCATCCAAGTAATAATTGCACAGAGGAGAGACGTCTGGATGATGATGTAAGTACATAGTGAAACAAGATGATGTGTAGAAAAATAACCAATTAATTTAAAAATTCATAACAAATTTGATGAACTTACAATGTATATTAGCATTGAACACGTACTAAAATGTTAACCTTTATGGAAGATGTGTGCTCACTGTTAGTGGCACCTAGCGGCAGGGTGTTCAACCACAGTTAAATAAATATTAAAACTATATTTTATCAAATGTTTTACCCGTTGTCCTTGCAGCTTGCAGTGGCAGATAGTTCAATGACTTGAACTTTTAAGCCTCTGATATCGAGCATGCTTTTTATAATGGTGGCTGACTTCTATTCCGTTTATATTCAGTGGTATTGGTAGAGAAACTATGAGAGTTTCTTCTTTAAGATAAGTTTATCTTGATATGAATTCCATTTATTGTCTTACTTGAGAGTGCAGTTATTAAGATAGCAGACTGTTCAGCAGAACCTGGAGCTGTAGGTTAGCTCAGATATAGTTACTAACATCGGCTTTTCCCGTTTGTTACATCATTCCCTCTCGTCTTCATTGGTGTACCTGATTAAGCCTGATTTGCATCAAAAAAATTAAAATAAATATTAGCCTTCCGATTTCTGAGTGATAATTGTGTTGAAGGTTAAGTCTCTGTGGCTGCTGTTATTCTTTGCTACAAATATGTTAGGGCCCTAATTTTTCTCCGTACACCGTGTTTTAATTGGACACAAAAGAAAAATTTGAGTGGGCTTTTAAGGACCATGTGCAATTATAAGATAAGGAGATGTGTTTCAAACACTTTGAACACTGACGCTATCTATATTAGGGAAATACTTTAGCTTCGAGGAAGGACATTTAGTTCTTACTCATAAGGTACACCGTTGTTTTCTTTACAAAAATTCATACATTTTTTACTGTTATTTCTGACGTGGCCATCCAGACAACGTAACTACCTAATTCTATCAACATTTTCCTCTGACATATCAAAAGATTTTTGCTATGTAGCACTGCCTGTTCCTTTAAACTGCTTAATGTACAGTGATTCAAGCTAGGTGAAGGTGCATTGTCACCATATTCGTCCAAAAATTGCCTTTGAATTGGAACGGTAATCATTGAAACTCAGCACACTATAACACGCAGTCAGCCTTTTTTTGAACTTGTTCCTGACTACAGAAAGGAAGTTTATTACCATGAATTATTTTACATATCAGTTGTTTTTTTTAATGATGTACTTTTATATATTTTTGAATTTTCAGTTTTGAATGGTTGCAGCTATATTTCGCATCATTTCTTTGCAGAATTTATGTGTATTGTGAAACATTAGGCTAGCTTCTTGAAACACATAAATTAAATTATGTGTTAATCATTGTAATTTATTAATAGAAGCCAGAATTTGTGTTTAAGTTTGGTTTTGATTTCTAGTAGGTATAACATCTTCTCCCTTCTTAGTGACACACAATATTTGTGCGTGGGGGGGGTGTTTTAAGAAGTACTTTTACTGTCTTAGATTTTGTTTTATAACTATTTGAGCCTTCAAGGACTTCAAAGATATGCATTCACTACTAAAGTGTGTGTCCTTGTACAGTTACATTCATTATTACAGACAACACTTAATTCAACAGTTTTTAATTCAATACACTGACTAGTTCTAAATTTTCAGCAGTAATGTTTAAATCTAAACTTTTATATCTTTAATTTGTTTATAGTAATAACAGGGTTTTAATTGTGTATTTTAAAAGCATAATTTAATAGGCTTATTTTTAATTTATCCAACATTTTTCATACAAATTTTGACATACAATTTAAGCCTATAAGTAATCAAGTAATATCTTACATAAACCAAAATTTAATATTATTGTTAATTTTGACACGAATAAATAAGAAACTGACGTATTTTTAATTCACCTATAGGGGCCTATCGCACTTAATCTTGCCTATGTTTCTGATTTCGTGATTAATAAAACAGGTTTGTCAAGATACGGACTTTTATTTTAATGGTAACGTTATAGGGCTCCGTTTGTAGTACGGAAATCTCATGGGAAGCTGTTGAGGAGCAAGAAGCCACACCTACTCTGTGGGTACCTGATCATGCAGTTTCCCATTGTATGGGTTGTCATAATCAATTTTGGCTTGGTAGACGAAAACATCATTGCAGGTACAGATAAAATTCAGTCACATTGTGCGGATAATAAGAGATGATTGCACAGTTTGAGTTTTGCTTGTGCTCTGGACTTTGAATAGTTTTTTTAAATAAAAACACTTAACAGTTGGTGTGGTGTGTTGTTTCTTTTTTAACTAGCTGTACTTACGCTTTGATGGATGTCTTTACTGCAGCTTTTCCTTATTCTAAAGTCAGGCAGGTTTCTCTTATAAAAAACTGGTTTGTATTTTCTCCACTGCACCTAACCTGTCATTCGGGCTGCATGCGTGACCAAACTGCAAGCCATAATGTGCTCTGTCTTGTTTTGCGTTTTGTTTATTTTTAAGATATTTATGGCAAATTGGTTAGTATTAATAATGCATTTCATTATTTAGTTAATGCAGTTATTATAAATATATGTTGATAATATTTTTATTTTAGTGCATATATATTTTGTATTTCTTTATTTCGTTTAAAATTTGTACATATTGGCCCATTTATATTTGCTTGTATTTTGTATTTTAATTTTAAATGTTATTCTCATTCTGTTATGTTCATTCTCATTTAACTTAGGTTTAGTGGCTCCCGTCAACCACGTAAGTACCACATAAGAATATTATTTTATTGTATCGAAGCAATAATGTGAAATTGTTTATAAAAATAACTTATTATATTGTTGTTTTTGGTTATTTGATTTTTATCTCCCAACTCATTAAATATGCAACTTTTTTTTATTGATGTGCATGTGCATCCAAGTATTGTAAGTTTATTTTATGAAAGGTGTTACTAATAAAACTTAAATTTAGATTTGATACATTTTCAATCACTTGGACGAAAAAGAGTCTAAGGTGGCATGAACTTAAAATACAATATAGGCTGTTTATAAAAATGTGTTCGCATTATATCAATCCTATCATAAGGACTACATTTCTGTGAAGAAGGCAAACAAGATAGGTCCTTGTATAAATGATTCACCCAAACAAAGCACAAATGTATAACAGCTTTGCTGATCGGTAATTTTGTACTTTATTTGAAAATGTCTCCGACTATCTGTTACGCGATAAGTATAGTATGGTAACAGACATAAATAGGCTTATACATTTTATGCTTTGCAACATTATTCTTCCTTTCAAATCGCCAGTCGGTAACAAACCAGTTTGTTGATTAGCCGATACGAAGAATCAGAGTACAGCACCATTAACGTTTTATGGAGGCTTCGTAGTGGATGTGACTTAAACGCAAGTATGTCTACTGTCTGAACTGCACACCTCAAGGTCATGGGCTCAAGACTTGTAATTACTGTCGTAAACTTCACCCTTTCCATTAATGACAATCCCTTGTCCTCATAGTTAGCCTTACTGACATGAAGTAGGGGTGTTAAGAGGAGAAAATCACATTGTCTTAATTCTAATTCAGTATGGTCTATATAGACTGTAGCAGGTGCAGTACTTGCTGTATGATTACTGACCCTTCAGTTAGTTGATATAATGTGTATAGAGATTACTGCTGGTATAGTCACATTTACATACTTTTTAATTCTGTCTGAATAAGTGATTTAATTGTTAAAGAGAAAATTCAAATTTTTAAAAATATGATGAATTTTTGTATTATTTAAAATTATTGTTACAAAGAGAAGCAGCTGCCAAATGGGTCATTTCTTAAGCTTCTTAAAGGCGATTGCGTAAAATTATGGGAAAATTTTAGTGTTCAGTTCAACTTCCTAATGATCAGGAAAGGATGAGAGAAGGGAAAAATCAGTCTAAGGATGATGCATTACCATTATTAATACATTTTAAGCAAGCTCCCTTTAACTGAATTGTGATTAATATAGGATTTCCAAGTAACCACAATTTTATATCAATTTTGGCGCAATACCCATTGCAGCCATTTTCATAGATAATTGTCTGTTAATTGTAATGTAAATTTATAAGAACATTCTTGTTAGGCTAGCTTTTATGCACTGTTTTTATATAAAATATTTACACACTGTTTTACTGTTTGTAACTGTAACTACAGTAATACAATGTAAAAAAAGTTTTCTTTTTTATAAAAAAAACTTTAAATCTAATTTATTTGAGGTTTCGTTACGCAGTAGGTTCGTCGATCGCAGTGCTTGAAGTTTTATAATCCCTTCTTCTAGTATAATCTAATCTGATATAATGTATTTTACAAATAAAGTATATAGGCATATTTATGTTCAGCAAATCAGGGTCGTGGAACGAAATACCATGCCATGGACAAAATAATGCTTGCATGATTTTTCCAACCTGCCAATTATTAAACTAAAACGTGCATTCCCTACTATGATCACAATAATTGGCAACTACTGTGTAAAACATGAAATTTATGCCTTTCTCAAAGCCTCTAGACATGTACATACTTCCGGCTGCTCTGATTGGTTGAGAAGACTTTTATTTAGGTGCAATGTCTCCCTATTGATTATTAGGTTAGGTACAACAGTTACTTTGTGGATAAACTGAATTGATTTACAAAACAAGTTTATTTATGGAGAGAATTGATATACAAAACAAGATTGTTTATGAAAAGAATTTTTTTACAAAACAAGTTCTTTTGAATTTAACTATTACAATCCAAAATACCCAGCTTATTAAAATTTAGGTATAACATATGTTAATTATTTTTAACATGCAATTCGGAAAACACATGTAGGAATGAAAAACACTAAACAATTAAAAAAAGCCATACTTACTCATTCTTATGTAGGTAAGTTGTAAGCCTACATAAAACATATTCATAGTTTCAGATTTTGTTTAAAAAGCATAAAATAATGTCCAAATAGTACATAATATTTGTACTAGATAGCAGCACATGTCTGAAGCATAATATTTTGTGTTAAACAGCTTTAGTAACAAGTTTGGATAATTGTTCACTGTTTGGCAGTCACAAACAGCTTTTTCAGTACTGATATATTTTGTTTATTTTTGCTTTCTAATAACAGATTGACATATTTATAAAGATGGAAACACAAGTAAAGGTTAACTTACTTTATTTCCATGAAAAAACTTAAGGTAATTATTTAGTATAATCGTGGCTTATTTTTTTAAGCTTATTTTTTTTTGTAATGTGCACATCTCCAGTGTTTTTTATATTGAGAAATAAAATTTAACTAATGTTTAGAAAGATAAAAAGCAACCTTTTGGATGTCGGAAACATGTGTTAAATTGTTAAAGCTTACCAGATGCTCAAAGGCCAAATGTCACGTGGCCAGACTGTCTTGCGAGCATATTTCAGTGTATGTAAGGAATGCATCTTCGTATCATAGGGTTTTAGCATGTGCAAAGAGAATAAATTTATGGCTGACCTGTAGAAATCACAGATTTGCCATAAATCTAGAGCTAATTACAACAGGGCTTAAGTAAAAGCTATAAATTGAATGTTTATGTAATATTAAATCATTTTTTTTAAACAGAAGTTAATTTGATTTAAATTAATAATCATAACCAAACTACCAGTGTACTTTTATTTTCACAGGAGCGTCTGATCAAGAATCCAGCCTAAAATTTTATGATATTGCTGGTAGATTAAACAAAATTTAATCAACAGTAGAATAATGAAAAAATCCTATAAAAAAATATCTGGTAACCATTATTTCAGGTTTTATACAATGTTGTCCTAATAAAATTTTGTGATGATATTTTATGACATCGTGTACAGCAGGCAAGGTTGTAGGCAGGTTATTTTTATGAGCTAGTTTAACTGAAGATAGTGGGCAACAATCTGTCCTGGAGCCATCACCCTTATCTTTTTGTTTTTTGTATAGTGTGAGAAAACCACATAGCTCTACCTGCTTACCTGTGGCAGCAACATTTTTTTTTTTTTTGTACAATGAAACTAACAGAACATAAACTACTCTTTGTCTTGTTTTGACTTTGGGAAACATTTGCCATCATTGTTGATCATTTAGCACTACCCAGGGGACACATACAGCTTAAAGTGTGCTGCGGACGCGATCAACTTTGTCCCCCATACAAGGTAATGAGTGGGCAGACAAGCTGGCCAAACAAGGAACCCTTATAGTGCAGAAACCAAAAAGAATGCTCACACTGGAGGCTCGGATTAGTGCACTGAAGCGAACATTTTATCTTGAATTTACAAAGTCAAGGAAGACATAAAGAACAAGCCTTATGAGAATGTATTCGACTTGTATGGGAAGGTCAAGGACCTCCAGAGGAGGACATCTGTCGCGGTCTTTCGGCTGACAACTGGACACGACTGTCTGAATGAACACCTGAAGAAAATTAAGATAATAAACTATGACAACTGCATATTGTGTGAACGCCCAGACACTGTCATGAACAAGGACCATCTCCTGGTCTGCAGAAAATTAGATGAAGAGAAGAGGAGACCTCCCTGGCCTCTACTGGGAAGCAAGATCAAAGATGGCATGAGCCAGCGGAAGCCATTAGAAAACAACAACTACTCTTTGTCTTCACATCAAAATAATTTTCAAATATAAAGAATGTAATTTCTTTATGCTGTAGTACACCAGGGAAACGTTGAATCAACGAACAAAACCTAGGTTTTATCTTTGAATACAATAATTCTGTACACCTTAACATGCGATAGTGTATAGTAATAAGATTAATAATCGTTCACTATAATCGTCATTAAATTTCAGAAATATTTCAGTATCGTACGAGGGTTGATCAAATATAAACGAGACTGATTTTTTAAAAAATTTATTGCTTACTTACAAATTATTCTTGATACAACTTATTTTTACATAGTCTCCCTCGCACGAGTAACACATTTTTCCCAATCGGATTGGAAGTTTTTAATTCCATCTTCGTAAAAAGTTCTCGGCGTTCATTGAGCCATTGGAGCACGAAGGTCTCCACCGCAGAATCGTCTTCAAACGCTGGCCTCCAAGCGCCTCTTTGAGTGGCCCAAACAGGTGATAGTCGCAGGGTGATAAGTCTGGACTGTATGGGGGGATGTTCCATTGGATCCCAGCCAATTTGATCGAGTTTAAGCCTCGTAGCGTTACTTGAATGTGGTCGGGCATTATCGTGAAGAAGAATGACGTTTCTCGCCGGTTTAGATTTCCTTTTCCTACGAAAAGACTGTTTTGCGGCCTCTAAAACATCGCAATAATATTGTGCATTTATTGTGCGTCGTTGATGGAGGAAATCGACGTGAAAGGCGCCTTGATTGTCGAAAAATACAGTGGCCATTACCTTCCCGGCCGACGATCATGATTTGGCCTTCAGAGGCGCCCTCTCTCCCCTCTTCCGCCACTCCATACTTGCCTGTTTCGACTCGGGAGTGTAATAGTGAACCCATGTTTCGTCACAGGTGACAATCCAGTTTAATAATGCCTCACCATCTCGTTCAAATTGGGTCAATAGACGCTGGCAAATTTCCATACGATTCCGTTTGTGAACGTCGGTCAAAATTCGTGGAACCCACCTTGTAGATACTTTGCTGAGTTCCAGGTTTGATGTAACGATTTTTTGAACACTACCATAGCTCAACTGGAGTTCATCTGCAATAAATCGCAGCGATATACGTCTGTCTTTGTCCAGGAGCTTCCGAACAGCATCAATGTTTTCGTCCGTGACGGAAGTGGTCGGGCGACGATCATGGCTGAGGTTTCCTACTGCTTCCCGTCCTTCGGCGAATTCCTTGTGCCAAGCAAAAACGCGAGCTCTTGACAGGGTCCTGTCCCCGTATTGAGCCATCAATCTACAAAAGACTTCAGTCGGATTGACCCCCCTCCTTGGCCAAAAACTTAATAATAATTTTATGCTCCACGGAAACGTGCACTTCACTCTCACTCATTGTATAGTTTTATACTGAAGGGTCCGAACGGAAATGTTGCCCATCTACGCCCGTCCCAAACCTCCCAGGCTACCTGAAATCCCACCCTTTAGAGTTCAATGTCCAACGGAAAAGTTTTTAGAAAGTCAGTCTCGTTTATATTTGATCAACCCTCGTATTAACAGTGGACAGGTCAATGATAGCTGAGGCAGTAAATAGCAGTGTATTATGGTTGTTTTTGCTTGTCTCTTAACTTGCTAAGCAGAAGAGTCGTGCATCTCGTTACTGTAAAGCATTCATTTTTATTTAAATAGTTAATTATTATGTATTCTTCTCAGCGATACTGTACATACAGTATTTGTTGTGAAATAATATGTTTTTACGGGTTCTAAAATTTTATTTTCTTTAAACGTGGGTTATCTGCAAATTTTTGTTTTCTGCGGCAATCACACCACCCAATCCTGCCAGGAGTTGAATGTATTCTCAAATACTGTTTGTGGATGTTGTCCAACGATACCAACCGAGCTAGAACACCTATTATACTTTTCAAAAAGTTGTTGGAAATAGTTATATTCTAAGTAAATAAACAAAACAAAAATTTTACAATGCAGAATAAACTTACAAGCAACAATTTCACATTGTAGTGCAGGCTGTTAATTGACATTATCGAAGTTTATAGTTTTATCGCAGATTCAATTTTGAAATTCTTATACGATCACCAAGTGCTTCGAAAATCAAAGAAATGTTGCTGTAGTGGAAATTCTGTTTTAAATGAGAAAAACAGTATTTTCCGGTGCAATAGAAGAATTCAAACTGTTGATTCGCATAAGAAAAAAAATTAAGTATTTTAACAAATAAATTACACAGAATAAGGGTTTATAATCATAATTTGTCGTAAGTGTAAATCTGTAGATTAGCTGTATTTTGTATTTGTTTAAAACCTCAGCAGGATTTGCAATGTAATGAAATAGGAATGTCATCACGAACATGTGGTCTGGTGTAGTTATCGTAGAGAAGTTTGTTTCTTCACTGGTCACATTCAGGTTCATACAAGAAGTGGAAATAGACAAAGTAAAGATAGGATAACACAAATATAATCAAGGGAGAATAGTTGACCGTAACTGGATTTTTGGTGGAACAGAAAAAGACAGTTGCAGTTTTTTTTAACCAGTAACGAATCGAGGAAATGAACATTGTGGCAGTAATAAAAGAAAATATTGTACCAGGAATGTGGTGATTTCTGATTTTTGGAAATACTTTAAGTATTTATATTTTGATGGTTACATACACCTTAACCACGAAATATTTGGTAAATTTCATTGATTCAGATACTTGGGCCCATATATAACATGTAGAAAGAACAAGGCTTGAAGTTTGTGATAATGTTCCCTGATACGAATTCTGAAGACATTACTTAATTGAACATTTGACGGATTTCATATTCCACATTGTATTCCTCGTACAAAGATTTAACGCCATATTACTTGCAATTGGTCAGCTGTACAATAACTCCAGGAAAATTAGAACATGTATATAGTTTCACAAAAATTCTTTTTTTTATTCAGTAACATATGTTTTGAGGCATCATGGAGTTTCACCAAGTACCAACTGTGTGTTTAATAAATAATAGCTCAGACCCACCTAAATGTCAACAAAGCAACATGGGATAGGCTGACAGTGAATACTTGGACAAAGACTTTCAAGATGAAATTTATCTCTTGCATGCTTCCTTTTTCAATGCTAAATTCAAAAAAAAATCAACCCTAAATTCATGTATTTCTACTTAGTAAAATTGAAAATATATATTGTTTTTCAGTGTGCAAAAATTGGGAGGTGGCACTGGTGGTTCAGAGTAAATAATTACCAAACTGACATAAATAGGCCTACAGTTATTTTTAAAAGTTTTTTATTAAAAAGAATACTTCAAGTACCTAACCAACATACACACACACACACACACACACACACACACACACACACACACACACACACACACACACACACACACACACACACACACACACACACATATATATATATATATATATATATATATATATATATATATATATATATAACAAAAGCCATTTGTATAAAAAAATTGTGTAAATGTATAATTTAATAAACATGGGTTTTGTATTAACAGTAGGTAATATAAAATATTGCATAATTACGTAATAATAAGGTGAGATATACATGTAATAGTTGGTGAGCATGATAGGCAATGTTGGCACAAAATTGAAATTGTTGGTAAAAATACCAGGCAACAGCAGTTTGTGGTTAAACAGCTTTTAAAGTAAGTTTTTCCCTTTTTCCGACTTTTTAAACATGTAAATCTGTTGTTAGGAATCAAAAATAATGTATATGTATATTTTTGTAATCATATATTTTGTGTGTATATATATATATATATATATATATATATATATATATATATATATATATATTGTATATATTTGCAATCAGTGTTAAGTTAGAAACTATTCCTAACCTAACATTATATACGTAGAATTAAATTAAGTTTTTTTCTTACCTTTTCTCGTTTCCCGACTTTTTAAACATGTAAATCTCTTGCTAGCCAGTAAAAATAAATAATATATATTACAATACGAAAAAATTTGCTTACGACTGACAAATAATGAGTAATAATGTTAAGTTTTTTATCTGTCAGTAAATGTCCGTTAAGCACCGAATATTCATCTTGGAACTGAAGTCTACAAATAGTATAGTGATTGCAGTTTTGTTGAAAAGGTGATGTACAAATAAAAAAAAATTGAAACAAATTTCGTCTCTTAATACTGACAGAAGTTAACAGTCCTTGTGTGTTTTGCGTGCATGCCAATGGTTCCTTATATATGAAAGTGTTTGTTAATTTTTATGTTACAGAACTAATATTTTTTTTTTTTTATCATAATTACAGTAGAGTCTTGTTAATCCTGACTTGTCTCACTGAATGTCTGAATTAACCAGATATAAAGTAGACATATTTTTTTAAATAGTTTTAATTGCACCAACGTATATTTTAAATTGTTATGCATTTGTTATAATGTATTTATATTTAATTTACGTTAATAGTTTGAATACTGTCATCAAGCAGAAATCAAAATAATTGTGGAAAATGGGAAGTTAAATTGAATACATTTATTTACAGTTATAAATTTTATTTCTCTTAGATATTTCAATTAAAAACTTGATAATCAATAAAGTTAAGGTTTTTTTATGTTTTAAATATTGTGTTTTTCTCTGAAGTGTTGTCATTCTCATCATAATCTGTAATAATTACTATCGACGCACTTTAGTTTTAAAGTGTTTTCTACAGTTTAGGCATTTTTTACTCATCCCTCGGCATTTTCTGCCGTTACTATTATTATTTTCTCATTCTCCATGTTGGAATGCATTGATTTAGACATAATATTTTTTTTGGATACTTTGTCCGGATAAACAAGAATCTACTGTGCTTTTTTCTATATTAACTTATGCATTTATGATTTCAAATGTTAACATAATCTGTAGAATTATTTTTAATACATTTTCATAGGTTTATAAATATGTTGCGTCTTATCATGTCATAATTAATTTGTTACGTTCATTCGTATTTTGTTGACAGGAAGAAAAGTTACTTTCTAGTGTTTCCTCCTACATTCTTTTCTGGCTGACCCTGAAGATAGTAGTAGTAGTTTTGGTCTGCTTATATATTAGAAAGTGAAGGTAGTGTTCAAGAAAGTAGAAATATCGAATAAACTTAATCCTCTTTTATTTTGTATGGTATCAATCTAAATTTTAAATTATATTAGTTTTTTCTTATTTTCACTTCTGCAAAATTTAAGAATGATTATGGGAAAATTCTTGGAATATTCTTGAGCTTGACATGTATGCAGACAAAATATTTTTGCTGATAGTGGAAAGTATTAATATATACTTATATTGCCTAGGTACTTTGTATAGTTTTTTCATATTTACGATTATGCCATTATCTGACTGTCCGCTGTAAATTGATCATATAAACTTTTTGGCAATCCCTGTTAGATTGAATATATAAATTTCTTGTAATAAAATTTAATTTTAAGACAAACTTTTGCCATTTACTATATAAAATCATAGTTTGATATTTTTTTAAATAAAAATTTTAGATTTTTTTTATAACTCAGGTTTTTATCCAAAATCTTTGACACCTACATCAAAAGGTTATTCGTTGTAAAGATTTCCTGGCTGAGGTTTCCCTTTAAAAATATAATTGGAACACTTGTGTAATTCAAATCTGAATGTTCTAAGCGACCTTAAATATTCTATGTAGTGTTTAATTGTTAAATTAATCATTTTTATTTTGAAATATCGTAACTATTACTTTTGACTTTTAAATTGTATTCACCTTAATTTAAACCCCCTCCCCGTACATTAAAAAAATAACAGCCCTGTAGATTTTGTTGGCTTGCTTGCTTGTTTGCTTGCTTTTGTGCCTGGTATTATGTGTATAATAGTAAGTTATCTGTAAATAATGAAACGGTATAAAAGATTTTCATATACTGATAATTTCCTGCTCAATTTTTAACATTTTTTTTTATTTCTACTTAAAGAAAAAATATTATAGTTAGTAATTTTACTGTGATACATATTATGGATTTATGAAAATTAAGTGTGATGTTGAAATTCGAACTAGCACTCATTTCATGCAAAATTTAAATAAACAATTTTATTACAAAGATGCAAAGAGCACTGTGGCATGATATTCAAGTAAAAAAAGGTACATCTGTGTTATAAAATAAAGAAATTAATCTTATATGAACAAAATAAATATCAAACTACTGATCAGTATACCTCTGAAGAAGGTAGGTATGTTGCCGAAATGTTTGGTATTTATTCTCTTCATATCAAATCAGTTTATTTTCATTTTGTGGCAAAGTGGTTTCAGTTTTTCTTTATTTTTAACGTTTTAATATTTTTTAACAATTTCTAAACTGTACCCTAGAACATAATTTAAATGATGCCTTGATGTACACAGTTGTATGATTTGTATAAACAGATATTTTTATGCCTCCACGACTCATATTACGAGGTATGGCTAGAAAACAACTGGATTATTGGTACAACATTCTTTGTTTTTATTCCTTCATAACTTTAACATTATCCCCTTCAAAATACTCCTCTCCACGATCCCTACACCACTCCATGCGAATTTTCCATTGGTCAAATCAAGGTTTCACGTTATTTCTGAAAGCATTTTCAGGGTCTCCATCGATTTTTTTTCACAGCTTCAACTGTCTGAGATCTCAATCCTTTCTATTTTTTTTTTTTTTTTTTTTGGTGTTTAACGTCCGACTATTGTGCACACTTGGGCTAATGCAGACGATGGGATGATTTATGCCAAGCCCTGGCCGGGAATCGAACCCGGGTCCCCGGGGTGAAAGCCCAGTATGCTATCAACTAGGCCACCAAGCCTTTCAACACTGATTTCACTTTCAGAAAGGAAACGAAGTCAAAATGCAAGGTCTAGTGAATAGGATGGGTGTTCCAACATAGGGATTCCATGCTTAGCCAAAAACGTCTTGACAACCAATGTACTGGTGTATTGTTGTTTTTCCACAATTCAGATTTCTTTTTTATTACCCATTCACGGAGAGTAGTTAGGTCTTGAAGATAATAAATCTTATTTACCATTTGACTTTCACGTATCCAATTTATTACATACACAATCCCATGGATTTCAAAAAACAATCATCCTGGCTTTGAATTTTGATTTGAACATTTGTACTTTCTTCAGTTCCGGTAATTGGGAGGTTCTTCCAGTGGATTGATTAATCCAGTAGTTTATGGATCGTAAGTAAAAAACAAGATTCATCACATGTTATTACTCTTTCCAAGAGTTTAGGATCTTTTTTGATGATTTCAAAGTGTCAGTACCGGTCAGTCTGCTGCGTCTCTAAACTGTGCACGTAAAGATTCTTAGTTCGAGCTACAGTTACTCCTGTTGTTTTCCCTTACATTCATCCTTCGTCCTCTTTAGTCCAACTGGCATAAAGTGTGGACGTTATGCAGCTACAGTTACTCCTGTTGTTTTCCCTTACCATTAACATTCATCCTTCGTCCTCTTTAGTCCAACTGGCATAAAGTGTGGACGTTATGCAGCTACAGTTACTCCTGTTGTTTTCCCTTACCATTAACATTCATCCTTCGTCCTCTTTAGTCCAACTGGCATAAAGTGTGAGCGTTATGCAAAAAAAAAACATGTTTTTTCAGGTGTGAGATTATTGGGCACCATTTTTGAACAAACTTTCTTCGTGTTAAAATATTCATGCAAAATATGCCGAACTGATTCTTTGTCAATTCCAATGATCTCAACAGCAGCACAAAAATTCATTCAATATTCTTTTCAGATAAAAATTCTGGGTTTTTTAATGTTCTTGTCCATCGTCGATGTTGAAGGTCGTTCCGGATGTGGGACATTGTCAATCTCTTCTCTCCTTTCTTTAAACCGTTTAAACCATTCAGAAACCTGAGTGTGAAACAGTCATCACTTGTTTCAACAAAGAATGAGTTTCTCTAAAAATTTGCGAGTTTTACTAAAATCTTCACATTAATGTGTTGCTTTTTTTAAAAAAACGCTAGGCATTTTTCCAACGGGCAGCAGGTACACAATCTAGTGTGAATAAAGGCCACAGCCCAACTGAGGGGTTGGCGATCATATTGACGGCAGGGATGTAGAGAGAAGGTGTCATGGTACTCGGCAATGTAATGTTTGACCTTGGTACATTCGCCGGTTTTCTTTAAAAAAATCAGTCCAGTTATTTTTTAGCCACTCCTTGTCTAATAAAAAACTAAATTTTATGAAAGAATTCAGAGTATTTCTAAGTTTTAATTTGGTATTCAAATAAATAGGCATTACTACTTAAATGCTTCATCATAAAAAAAATATTTTCAAATTTCATTAGATACTAATAAAAAGTTATTTATTTTGTTGGCAGTTTGTTAAATTAATATTTATTAATCTATTTAAGAAAAAATTAATATTTATTAATGTATTTAAGGAAAAAAAGGGCAGTGTTAACTTTTACAAATATTTTATTTCTTAAACACATTTATATTTTATAGTAAAAAAATATGAAAAATGAGACTACTATAAAAAATTTTTTTTTTTTTTGTCCATCGAGGGTACTGTATAAACTTTATAAAGAAAAGGTTAAAAGATTCATCTTTTTGCTTTTATAGATGCAAACCTAGTTTGAACGTTGGGTTTGTAAAGTTATATCTTTTTTAAAACTGTCCTGCTCCTTTTCTTATAAAAAAAATAATTAAATAGAAAAAATAATTATATCTCAATTCACAGAAAAGTTAATCCGTACAATTAAACATAATAATTTACATTTTATAAACCCGATACTGTGAAAAAAATATTTTTTTACGAGACAGTAATTCACTTGTTAATGAAAACAATATTAGGGACATAGTAACTTTAAATTTTTTACTTACTGATTTATACAAAATATTTTTATTATGGAACACACTCTTAAATATGTCAGCTAATATATATATATATATATATATATATATATATATATATATATATATATATATATATAACTCTATATAATATATAATAAATTACATATATTTTTATTTTATAACTTATGTTTTAGAAGTTGTGGAAAAATATTCTGTGCCGACTGTTCGGAAAATGCTGTTGCCCTGCCTGAAGAACAACTCTATGAACCTGTTCGCGTTTGTTCTACTTGTTACAACAACCCCTTAACTACTTGTAAACAACAAGCGCAAGCTGCCGGAGGTGAAGGACAAAACGGAGGCGTTGTACTACCTCCAGCGCATACTTGATTTTATCCTTTGTTTAGTATTTGTTTCGATTTCATTCGGCTGTTTCAAGTAGTTAATGTTATTATAACTTGTTACTCTTTATATATACTGAATACAAGTAGGGAATTGTTATGAATTTGATCTTTGTAAATTATTTTTTGAGATTGTAAAACTATTTTTATAGCAATGAAATGCAAGACATTTCCATTTATTTAATGAGAGGCTTGTACGACTGATGTAGTTATACTGTATTGTTATATATATATATATAAAAAAAAACATTTAAAGACTAATTTTTAAAGAACAGGTGAACAGCAGTTTATAGAATAAAACTACTCCAGTTACTGCGAACTTAATATTTTAAATTTTGTGTTTATTTGCTTTTAGTAAATTGACTTAGACAAAAGATTTGGTGACTATCTCACAATTACTTTTTTTTAACTGTGGAAATTTATTTTGAAAATAATCGAAATAAGTTCCCAACGTGTAGAACTTTGTTCAGTGGTATTTTAATGTTTTACAAAATTTTAGTCTTTCCTCAATTCTGAAATTTCTTTTTCAGTACATTAGGCTATAATTGAATATTTTAATGTGTTTGTTGTAATGTGTAACTTTTATTCAGATATGTTTCATCATTTCGTACAATGTATCGTTGTCTTTATTTATTTTAAGATATAGTACTGAATTTAGAAGTGCTTTTTAAATTTTTTCCATATCAGTTATTTTCCATAACTTAAAACTTTTAGAAGGTACTTCTTGTTCAGAAAAGTTCAGTCGTATAAAACAGAAATGCATTTTAAGAAAACAATTCATTGTATCAGCATGTTTAATATAATTTGTCTTTCAAAGTGTGTGTATAATTTATTTTTTCTGTTGCTTATGTACTTGGTTCAAAAATGCATGAGTATTATAATTGATATAATATTAGGTAATTACCTATAATTCAGTTCAAAAATTCTTGAGTAATTGTTATAGTATTAGATAATTATGTATAATTTGGTTCAAAAAATTTTGAGTACTATAATTGATGTAATATTAGGTAATTACCTGTAATAACATTAGTATGTCAGCAAATTATAAACCAAATTGTTCAAAAGTATTTGTTTGTATTATTTATCACTGCAGTAGTAAATTATATATTTTATTGTCTGCAAGTTTAATACTTGATTTTATTCAGAAATTAGTAGCCTATATAATTTAGTAAAACCAGTTAATTTACTTCATTCGGAAAAATATTGTTTGACACTATATATTTTATCAAAAATAAATTACCGTATTTCATCGATTCTAAGACACGCTATATTTTACAGACAATTTGTAAGGACTGTTGCAGAGTAACACACATTTTTTTTTTAAATCAAATATAATAAATATATCCTACTGTATTTACTTGAAGATACTGTAATCAAACACAAATGTATTAAACTAACCCTCGGGATTGTGATACCTAGTACTAGGTAGTTATTAAGGTTATATTGATAATGAAACTACATATTTTAATACTGTTAACATCTACACTATTGTTAACTGGTGAACAACACAACACTATCAGTCAGACTCTTCATTAGTTTCACCATTTTTAGAGTTAGAAGATTCATCTGTACTTGAACAGTCATTATCAGGATTTTTCCACAGTTTTCCGAAGCATCCAGTGCACTGAAATGTCCATTATGCAACATTTCTTAAAAGACCGTTATGTTAAATCCACTGATATAATATTTTGGATTTGTATAAAATAAAACATTCCATGCAGTAGAAACCCATTCTGCAACTGTAGATGCGGTGTTTTCGTCAACTTGTCAGATTTTGTGTTTGGTAAGTTTTCAGTGAATAACCCTGTGTTATATTCTTTTCGCACAAATTCCTTGAAAGATTTATTTACTAAAACTTCTAGCGGTTGAAGCTGGCTAGTAATTCCACTTGAAATCACTACCAAATCACAATTTTTAGTTTTCAGATTATTTTTTATTTCTTCAGATGTATGGCCTTTAAATACATCAATTTCAATGCCATGGAGATTTTGATGAGCGCTTGGCTGCCTGTTCCAAATGACATTGACCCAGCCGTTCATCATATGTGCTGTCATCCGTCTATTTTTTTGTGCGCAAATAATTGCGTATTGGGAAAAGATTTCAGTTTTTTTTAATAGTTTACTTGTTAAGGGCAAGTATATAAATATAAGGCAATTTATATAAATACCTCTTTATTTATATAAATTTATATAAGGCCTCCTTTATATAAATAAGGAGGCAATTTATGACCATCACCTGTTATGCATAGCATGACCGCGATATGGTGTTTTTCATATCCTATAGTTTTTATTTTAATTTCTCTACCACCCTTTTAATTCACTATGATTTTGTGGCATATGAAAACAAGTAGGCGTTTTACCTGCATTGCCTATTTAGCTAATTACATAGTTACGCATCTTATGAAGTTCAATAATGTGACGTTGGAAGCTAGAAAGTTTTTCTTTAAAATCAGCTGTAAGTTTTTGACAAATGGAAGTTTGACGCCATGGAGATAGATCTTGACGACACATAAACCTATCGCACCAAACTTTTGTAGACAAAATAAATTCATACCGTGATTGTTACTATCCTTGCACCACCTGCAGATATTTCCTTCGCTTATTGTAAATTCTTATTCTGCAGCTCTGTTTCTATTTTGTTCAGCGAATAAAATAACTTCTCGTTTCATAACTTCATCGTAATGTCTTTGCATCATACACAAGTCTCTTTGAAGACGTTTTATATACAGCTTTTTTTTTTAAATAGTGTAGTTCTCACCAAAAAACAAGTTTAATTAAAAACACTTGTTGCAACACAAGATTGAAATGAAAAAACCCTTTGCTATCATAGCAAATGACCTTGCAGCTGTGCGTTTTGTCCTGTTCAGTTAACAAGGGTTCATTTCTCGGAATATGAAAATAGAAATATTTTTGTATTACCTAACATCACATCAAACGTGGCACACCTTGTTTTTTCTTAGTATCAGAATAGGATATAATATGCGTCTTAGAATCAATGAAATACGGTATCAGTAAACTGGTGACAATGAATATATACAGTAAGTATATATTGCTAATGAATAACGTCGAAAGATGTTAATTAAAATTATGATTATTTCAGTAATTGTGTATCGAATATCTGCCTCAAGTAATGTTGAGAGACTTTTGGTTGTCGTTCAGTTTTCTTTTGTTTTTGTTCGACATTTTTAAAATTTGGTTCAAAAATATTACACAATATCGTTTTATTCGATAATTTTTAATATTTTATTTCTTTATTGATTTAAAGTAGTAATGACAAAACAGGCATATATTTATTTTAAAAAATAAACAAATTTAACCATTTTTTTAAAATTTAGCTGTTAATTCTAGAAGTTCAAAGAGTATTTTAGTACTCGAAAAATACCTCAAGTATTAAATACCTATAAAAAATATAGGTTTATTTTAAAATTATTAAAAAAGCACATTTTTAGAGATATTTTTAGATAACATCAATTGGTAAACAACCTTGTAACTCTCTAAGTTTAATAATTTCAATTTGTTTAACAATTTTGAAAACTTCAAGGCATAAAGAATTATAAAATTTAAGGTAAGGAATGGAAATATATTCGTACTTGTATTGTTACCAAAATGTTTTTATTATTTTTGTACGAATTAAAACTAAATAGTAAATTTTGTTCGTAAGGGAACACAAATAGTAATAATCTTTAGTAAAGTTATTCATTTTACATTATTATAATTTATCATTCATAATGTAAAAACATGTTCACGCCTTAGGTAGAACCATTAACAAGAACTTGTGACTGATACTTTGGATAACTAAACTTAAGTCACATTGTTTAAAACTGTAAGTAATATAAAAACTAAATTATAGTCCTTAATCACATGTACAATTTGAACAATAAATACAAGTTGTTTATTTTATTTGAATATTTGGTAAATAGAAAATTATTTTCCATTGTTTTTTTATATTCTAATTGTGTTAATCAATCAAAAATGCAGTGATTTCAAATATTTTTTTTTGAATATTACAATTTAACATAATTAATTTTTTTTTAAATTATATTTTTGCAGTGGAAGGTATTTTTTGTAATATAATCAAACTACATGAATAATATCATCAATAATATGATAATAATAATCAATAACTGAAACTATTATTGCTTTTGCAAAGTTTCCATCATATCTAGCGCAGAACAAGAAAAAATACATTAGGTCTTTAGTTACTGTGATTTTTGTTGGTTATGATTTCTGAAATCACATTTTGCATTCTAAAATATAAATACCTAGTGCCGGACTGTAGACCAGCGTATGATTGTGAAAAACATAATTGAGACATCCAGTCCGCAATCTGCGACCTATGATCTGTCTGTTCCTGTAAATCCTAAAAGTGTAACAAATGGTTTCCAGTCTCTATTGTGAACAGTATAAGAATTGCATCTCAAGACAATGAACACTACATATGAAAAAGTAAAATAATTGTAACCTTAATAGTAAAATGTTTTTGTACAATGGTACAAGTTGAAGGAAAGGATGTGTCTTCTAACACCATTCTGTTCTTTCAACAGTATACAGTAAACTCTTGGTTAACGGAACCCAATAATCAGAAATTCGGATTATCAGAAATAAAATCGTATTCGCAGCGGTTGTTCAGAAGTCAAAAGGTTTATAACACAACACAAGTTTAACATACAAAATTAAAAAAATGCATTTGTAAGGAAAACATGCAGTAAGGTTATTTAAGTAAAATTATGTACAGAAGTAAATTAATTTATGGAATATAATTTAATTACATGAGGCTATGTTTTGAAAAATTACATACAGTAATCACTCGCTAACTGCGGATTTTACATATCCATGATAACTTTTTCTTTCTAGTGTGTTGTACTATGAAATAAATTTCAAAAACCGCTAGTACAAACCTTCCATACAATTCTGGAAAGGCTGAAGAGAGATGGTGAGGTTTTGTTGACTTAATTTTTTTTCTCTTATTTTAAGGCGAAAAACACATTTAGGCTATTATTGCCTCCATAAGTGTAAGTATAAGTGTGTTAGACTCACATACCATACTTGTCAGTCCATTGTCTAAATGCTCTCAATCGGTGCAGCTAGTTTGTACTTTGTACCCTCTGCAGGGATATTGTTCTAAATTTTTGGCTTCAGTATATTTCCCTATCATTAGCTACCTGACCAGCTAAGGAAACTAATTTTTCCGATGATACATAAGTTACAGATAAACATAAATATATTTTTTTCTGCAGTTTATAAATCTCGGGTAAAACACTTTTGTACTCAGCATAAAATGGGAGAGGATTTTCCCTCCTTTTAGGCTGCGAAAGTTCTAAATAGTGCCTCTGTACTACTGGTGTTCTTAGCAGGCTAGATGTAGATACATAAGTACTACATCTAGTACAGTCCTATAAAAACTAGTTATGTAGTACACTTAGGAGAAGATTAGTACATTCAGGAAAAGACAAAAATGATGAATACATATTAATAAATTAACACTGAGTTATTTACAAAATCATTTGTGTCCTTGTTTGATAAATCATATAATTTACTACGGTATGTAAGTGATACGTGATACTAGAATAAATAAACAGTTGTGCAGCTGCAATAATGCTGATTCGACTGGCGTTTTCTAGTCCTAGTCAAAATACGCAATAACAAATGTGACATGAAAAGCACAACAGTACAAAATACTTTAGTTTAGACTTTCTATTTAATATTTAGGCCTGTTTTTAATTTATGAAAGTTATTGCGTTTTTTCCGTATACAGTTTAATTGATTTCATAATCATTTATAAAATTAAAAAATTCATAAGTTCAGAAATTCAAGCCATTATCATTTTAATGTGTTAATAATTGTTTATTAATCAAGAGTGTTGCATGAGACTGTATGAAGTGTACAGTAGCAAAAAAAAAAAACGATGGCAGTTTTACTTTCACTGGATTTTGGACTGAAATGGTATTCCGGATTATAAAGATAATTCTGTTAGTAGTTGTTTATTTTTACTTAATGCTAAATACTGTATTTTAAATTTTATTATTAGTACTCATACTCTTTACTCTAAAAAAATCTAATAGGCCTAGGTTTATTACCGGACTTGTACATTTTCAGAGAGAAATTTAGTACAAAATATTTTCCCCACGTTGGAGACACTGGAAGCTGGAACCAGATTCTAACTAAACTGACTAAAGGAAAGAAGTTTTAAGGATGTTTGTTTAACTTTGTTTAGGTTTTGTATTCATCTTAATATATATATTCTAAATTAAACATGATTACAAGAATCTTATTTATATTATTTGTGATATACATCTCAACATTGTTTGATTTTGGTAAGGAAATTGTTTATGTTATTAATTTGTCCAATTTAGATGACAATATTTTATAAAATTCTTTGAAGTTCAATCTGTTTTGGAAATTGGACTTCTGTATATTAAACTATATATATATTCATTTTTTCTATTAAAATGAAAACCTAATATAGGCCAAGGGAGAAAAGGAAATAACTATTAATTGTTGCTAGTAATGTGGAGTCAGTTTTTGAACAATAAGGATAATAATGTATTTTATAGGTTAAGTCACTGTATGAAAATACAGATTGTATATCCTCTTGTTGTACCAAGTTCAAATTGAAAAAAAAATAGGTTTAGAGTCTAGTGAAAAAAATAATTAAAAACAGAAAAAAAAGGAAGTCAACATGTGGTACTAACCTGATTATTATGACCAAACTGAAGGACTAATTATTTGTACAATGTGTACAGTGCACTACGTAATGAATTGGTTTTATACATTTAATATTACTTATTTTAAAACTTTAATAGTAAACAGTATAAGTAAGCCCTAACTCCAAGTGTTAAAAAAATATTGGTAAATATCCAATGTAGGTTATCCTCGATTTTTCTGTAATTTTTGTACCAAAACGCTTTATTACATGCCCAAAAGCAATAATCCAAAATATAAAAGTGCGGAAACCACAAGAAGTACGATAAAAATTGAAAATAAAGGTGACCCTCATAACCTCAAAATTGCTACGGTGTGAAAGTAGGTAACATGTTTTTGATTGTTAAAACGATAAAAAACCTTATATTTTTGTTTAAAGAAAAGGACCAATAGACAAACTGATGTGGTTGTTAGGTTATAAAAACACCTTTATTAAAAAAAGTACCAATAACCTAACACAGTAGTTGCATGGTGAACCTAACTAACATAGTTGATGTGTGATAAAAACACCTTAATTTTTTTTAAGAATATTAATAACTTGTTGTGTGGTGAACCTAACTACACGGTCCTTGTGTGAAAAAAACACTTTTATTTAAAAGAAATAATACTCTATAACTAACTGACACGGCGTTGGGTGAAAAAGCTATTTAGTTGAACTAGTGGTTATCCTGTGGGTAGCATGTTTTTATTTCTAAAACGATAAAAAAACCTTTTTCAAAAAAAAAATTCGTAACGTAATTGACACAGTTGTTAGGTGGTGAGCCTAAGGAAAAAGAGGCAAATCGCGAAGTTTACAAATACAAATAATGGGCGCCATTTTAACAATGTTTTCATTAGAAGAACAAACAGTGAAAAAAGAATTAACCTTAACTTTTAGTAATGGTTGTTAGAATGTGTAATACACTGAGCAGTAAGTACATGTAGTTAATAACGCACATGACCACAATGAAATGTAAATGCCCCAATATAGTTCCATAAAAAACGGTCTATAATCATAAGTACTCTTTAAAAAAATTATTTTTGGCAAGTGAATATATGTTCATTAAATAATAAGGTATAAAATAAAGTAAACAAATATTAAAATATCACTTTTTTATCAGGACAACCTACATTGCATAAATACTGAAATATTTATTTTCTTATTGAGAATATTACAGTTTCACTGAGTGAAGCCCAATCTGTTATGTGTCATTGTGCATGTAAGATGTTGGTAATAAATAATAAACTAGTTTCATGACCAATCCTTTTTTTATTATAGTCATTTATGTTTTATCTGTAGCCTAATTAACTTTCAAGTGAATAAAATAATGAAGTTTATTTCCCTTGTAATACATATATATTCACTAGCCACTATTTAAAGTAGACCCTAGTGTAGTTAGCTACAAAAGAAACATAAGAGAACAATTTTTTCAGTCCATATAAATAGACATGTTTTGGCCTCTATAGTACCAGCAATTACTTTCAGAAACACTAAATGAATATAATTAAACCAATTTTTATAAAAAGGCTTATTTTACAATTTTTGTAGTACATATACAGTACCTAGCTAATTAATCTAGACAACTATTTAAGTCTATCAAATTTGGATAAAAGCAACAAATCATATTTTACTTATATAATTCTTTTGTGAGTTCAAACATATTTTTTAAACTTAAAAATGGATATAAAATCATTGGATATTTGTGAAGTTGACGGACTGCTTCATTCTATTATATAAATATATTTGTATGTTGAATGCATTTTAACCTTTTACATGTTATGAATCTTATATGAGAGCTATTGGCTAGAGTAATAAACGGTTTTAGAAGAAGGTTTGAACTCTGTGACCTTTGTAAATCCATTATTTTACTGTCATTTTTCTGTATCATTATAGTGCATAACATAAATTCCAATAGCATTGACAACTTCCACATTATATGGTGACAACATTAATAAAATAATTTCAGGATAAGTAGGATAGACAAAAAAATATGTTGTGTAGCCTGTTAAGGTTAGGTAATTTTTTTCTGGCAGTGTCAATGGTTTCTTTTAGTTGAAATATTAGATTAATAACTTTCTATTATTTGTAATTAGTGTATTATAAGTTTTTTTTTCAACAGTTAGTGCTGGGGAATGTAGTAATAAAGATGGATCTTTTTCAATTATTTGCCCAGAGAAAGATGACCCACCAGAATATAGCAAGTGTTGCTGGAATCAGACTGGTGTCCATTGCTGTCCACATCACATATCTTTAGCAGACAAATCTGACAAGTAAGGTTAAATAATAAAAGCTAGTTGGTGTAGTTTCTGTTCTAAGTTATCATTTCACTACTTCTGCCTTTTTATACTGTCTATTTTTCGTGCAAAGAATGTTACTTAGAATATTAACAATACTGCAGTAGAAATCGGAATTGGTCGGATGAGAAGATGACACACCATGCTGTAGAAGTATTAGAAAGAAACAAGTAAAAGAGCTATAAATGAATTGTTGTACATGATCTAGAACTAGCTAAGTTTGTGAAAATAAATAAATATTATTTATTTTAGTAGCATTTTTTTCATGTTGCGTACTGTATATTGCCCAAAAAGATAAGATGAGCCTGTGTTACTTACCCTGTCCTATATTACTATTTGAAAATGCTTTAATTTCTGAATTACAGTTGATGTTTTTAAACTTAATAGTGTTAATAAATTTTAAGTAATATAAGTTGTCTTTTTATAAGTTGATTATTTATTATGTACATTATTTGTCACCTGGCGGAGCCTGCTAAAATGAGCAGCTGATGGGTTTAGCGATCCCACCATACCCATGTATGGTTGGATACATATAGATAATAATACTTGTTGTTATTATTGTTGTTCGATTTGTTAGGAACGTGAAGCCAGCCAAAATTCGTCATAAAGAGATGCGGAAATTCATGTCATTGTGAATGACATTATAAACATTTTTCGTTTATAGTAAGGCTCATACTACTCTCATTCATCTAATGAAAACACATTCATTACTCTTCATAACCTGGTTAACTCTAAAGTATAAAGCAACCTGTGCTGGCAGAGTGTATGATGCCATCCTAATTGTGTCAAACGGAGTCCTGGGATATCTGGCAACCTCCCAGTGTTCCTTTGATTTACTCTTGAGGGCCTTATGCATATGGGAAGGGCTCTGTTCCTTAGTTACTCATGTTCCCATGAGTAAGAATGTAAATAAAATTAGCAGGAACTCACCGAATAACTAAAAGATAGCCAATTGGAGCACAGCCTCCATAATAAGGGTCAAGAGGGAGAGAAATTGAAAGACAGTTAGCATATGAAGTCACCAGTTAGAAGTGGGGGAATTACCCACCTTGAATCCTCTCCAAATCTTAGGCTTCATGAATAGTCTAGGACATGAGAAGGCGCCATAACTAAACATCTCAGGAATATAGAAAGCTGGTACAATAGATCTACAAGGTCACAGTGCAGTAGTAACCATAGAAAGTCATTCGTTCATCTTTGTACATTATTTTATGTATTACCTATTACCGTTGATCTCAGATTGTTTTGTTTAGTCATAAAAACTTAAGTGAAGAGCAATAATAAACACATTAGTCACTCAATCAGAGACTACTTTAGTCTGGCCTACTTTGAAGGTTCATAACTTTGCAAATTTTTACTCCACAACAATGCTGTTGTTATGTGCACAAGTGTGTTACAACATAGACATTTTTAATGTTACTGACAAAATTGGAATTATGAATTTCTTTTTTTTTTTTAATGCTCATTTTGTTACCAGCAACTTTATTGAAATAATTCTTTAACAGACATCTATAATTTTACAACAGTATTATCAATATAGATTTATAATTATTCTTAATGAGTAAACATAAAGCTAATTTAAATTTGAGTATTAATCTGAACACTTAGAGCATCAGTCACAGAGTACAGTCACATGGCATGCATCATAGACCTCTGAAGTTGTCTACAATATGTGATATTATCAAGTTATACAATATGTGGTATCACTGACAGTAGAAACAATGTTTTTACAAATTGCGTACAAAATAAAAATACAAAGATTGTGAGTGGGTTTTGTGCATGAAATATGAAAAATAACTCAGAAATGATCGACGTAAACACCCTATATTGCTTATTCTTATCAACAGTATGTATCTATCATCTTGTGTTGAGATTTTTAAGCTTCAAGTTTAGGGTTGTGTGTAAAAAGACAGTTGAGTATAAATTGAAACAAAAAAATTGCCTTTTTTTAAAAGATAATTATATGGCAAATATTGGGCATTAGGCCTACATATATAGTAGGGTATATGGTTTATGTGCATTTGTTAGCAGGAAACAAGTTTCCTGATAAAAATGAAAGATTTTGAAAGTGAGAAAGATTTGTCATAAACTTAAACAATTTTTATTCAGACAAGTCAGATGAAAATGGCAACCCTATGCTGTGCACTACTGTTGCCGAATTTATAAAGGTTGTCGATTTGTTAGGAACGTTAAGCCAGCCAAAATTCGTCATAAAGAGATTCGGAAATTTATGTCATTGTGAACCGTTTGTTCTCACAAATTTTCTCATCATCTTTTCTTATGAAATCATCGTTGTCAAGACAAGACCACTCATTCCATGCCTCATTATGGACATTGGTTCATCCTTCATTAAACTTCCTAGCTCATTGTCTTATACAATTCTATCATTCGTTGTATTTTCACCTTAAACATCTTGAATTTGACGAATTTCGGCTGGCTTAAAGTCCTTGCATTGTAAAACTGAATAATAGAACTAATCTCATAGTCATTAATTGTCTAAATATTTTAAATACATACAGAACATTGGAAACACTACATAAATCAACCATAATGGTATCAGTAAAGAGGCAGTGAACCATGAATACTAGTACTTAGCACCGATAGCAATGCTGTAGTGGCACTATAACAAAACAGCACTTAACTTTTTTGGATGCGCCTCATATTTTCAAAACTGATTAAAATAAAAAAGGTAAAATTTCCTAGAGGATAGTGTTGTTGCTGATATTTTAGAGCACTTTTTGTAAATATTCGTGTTGTAATTGAGCAGTGTGTGAAAGAGGAATTAGATTCAGAGACTAAAAATTATCTGCATGTTGGCATGTCGTTGAATGAATGTAGGTTATTGAAATTAAAAAGACTTATTGAAACGTAACCAGACGTTTTAAAACTATTGATTTACAATGCTAGAGTAACTCGGACAAAGTGGAAGATCTGTTCTATTTCCGTGCGGTGTGTCTAGTTTTAACTAAGTTAAGAAGAAGATAGCTGAAGTGAGATTTGCTGGGTAGAGGTGAAGTTATCAACTTGTGGAAGAATGGACTTCAGTCGTTAACTACTGCAGACATGCGTGGCAGTACAGATCTGATGTAGTGAGTGAATAAAATTATTGTTAATTTAAAAACAAGAAAACAGAGAAGGAGTTGATAAGATAATGTTTAAAGTTTTAAACTTTATAATTTTTTAAAATGATTATTTGTTAAATTTTGTATATTTTTTATAACTGAGGTTTAGGTTTTTTAGTAAAAAAGAGAAAAAATAATGTTTGTAATGTTTTTTATGGTTTTTGTTTCTTCCAGTGTAATGAATTACAAACCGCCATAGGCCATGAGGTGTCTTTTTTTTATTTTAATTTATATTTGTGTTATTATATGATGTAAATATTGTTACAATAAAGTAATTTGTCTATCTAGCAATTTTTATTTTTATTAATTTTTATTCAAAACATTTGTCATATATACTTTCAGGACTGTGATGATTATTGGAGTTGCTGTTATATCCGCATGTTTGACTATTGCCATTACAATTATCATATGCTGCTTCTGGTCTCGTTGTCTTCTCTTCAATATGTGTAGGGTGAATTATACTTATGGAGACATTATTGCCTATAGTAAGTACCTAGACCTAATGTTATACTAGTCTGAATTAATAGCACTAAGTAGTGTGATTTAAAATACTTTAGGTATTTAATACTGACAGTAAATATTCAGAATCTATAAATATCCTGGGTATTTATAAATTTAATTTATGTTTTATATTCCCGCTTTAATTTTGCATAATAAAATTGTTTTAAAAGCTTGCGAGTATTCATTAAAACTGCAACAAATTATTTCCTAAATTTTCTTTTTGAACTCGAATAAAATTTATATTTCATATAGATAATTTATAAGCAGTAAAATTAATAACGATATAAAAATCAATGTTTTCAATTATTGTTATTATAAAAAAAACTGATGGAAAACAAAACTTTTGATTAGAATGTGACATTCTGAATGTCCTAATCATCCAGTCATAGACTATGTGTAAGCCACTGACACAGTTTAGTACACAGTGGTACCTCGACATACGAGTTTAATTCGTTCCGTAACCTAGCTCGTAACTCAAAGCAATTTTTCCCATTGAAATTAATTGAAATGCCATTAATCCATTCCAGCTCCCAAAACACCACCTCAGTTGTTTTTGTTCTGGGTTTTTGAATAAGAAAAATGTATTTATAAGAATAAACATTTATTTATAAATAACAAATACATATTCTATAAAAACATAATAAAAGAAAAAGTGAAATGCTTATAGAAGCGCTTAATTTTCGTCACTGGTCTTCGCTTTTTTCGTCGCGCTTTGCTCATTTTCACCTGCAGATCGTTTAAAAAAACTGTCCAAGGAGGTTTGTTTCTTCCTCTCTTTTAGGCGATTGCGGAAATGAGTTTGGCAAGTTTCGTTTAACAACTCCGATGTACGACCAGTTGCAACTTTTTCAGGGTGATTTTTATACACGAACTCTATAACTTTCCCCCCACATTCCCAAGATCTCCTTTATATCTCTTGTAGAGATAACCTCCTCCATCTCCTAGCCGCCTCGGTGGCCTAGTTGATAGAATCCTGGGCTTTCACCCCCAAGGACCCGGGTTGGGGTGAAAGTGCGATTCCGCATGTTGGTGTAGTGTGCGATTCCTCGTATCTCAAATCTTGCTCTCATATCAAAGCAAAATATCGCTCTCTCGGCGGCTCGTATCTCAAAACACTCGTATATCGAGGTACCACTGTAAATCTAAATTACATAAAGGGTTCTTTGTCAACATTGAAAATATTTTGGTCCAAGAAGAAATACAATATACTATTAATGCTTCGTATCTAAATAATTTAACCTAAATAATAAATTCAAATAAAAAAAAATTAAATAAGAACTATGGAAATTAAATAATAAGTTTACCTAATAAAAATGGTAATTTCACTGAAATTTAGAATATCCTAAACAAAATGTAGGAATAATAGACAATACATTTATCAACTTTATGTTAGCACACTATTTATTAGTGTAAGAACGATTTATTCAGTTTTGAGATTAGTAGTTATAAGTGGAATGTGGACATTACTGCGTTAACTCTGCTTTGGGTCATCCAGTTTATTCTGACGTTGCACTGAGCGATTTTGAATTTGAGTGTCACGAGTAGTGAGAGCATTATCATGGAACAAAAGAACTGTTTTGTCAGTTTACCTCACCTTTTGTTTTGTTTTCAGAGTGTTTACTAGTCCCGGATATCCCCGATGTCCTGGAAAAGACACAAATTTTATCAAGTCGTCGTCACAGATAATACCGGAATTAAGAATTAAAGCCCCATTTTTCACTAGAAAATAATTATTTCCTATCCTCAGTGATTTTGTAAATTGCAATACTAAATGCCGATAAATAAGCCTTGATACGGAAAAAGGAAAGAAGTTAACAAATAATTTATCAAAAATGACCAGTGTAGTTTTATAAACAAGACTGTTAATAGATGCCAGGTAACAGTTTCAGACATCATCTTGTAATAGATGAATAACATCTAAATAAATAACTGGTACTAGCCGTGTATAATAGTACATAGCTGTTATTTTTTACATACCTTATCGTCTGACTATGGTAACGGTTATCAGTTTCCTTTATCCTTTATGTTGTTCAGTTACATTCCAGTGTGATGTGCAACGTGTCTGTTTTAGGTATGTATTGATACTAACATCGATGATTCAGTCGTTTGTTACCATCGACATGCTGATAAAATTTTACCAGAAATTTGATGGGTTTTATATGAGGAAATGTGAAAACAAGTCCATGCATTAAAGTATTAAATCATCAAATTGATAATGGGTTGAAATGTCAAAGTTAAATTAATTACAGTATACGTACAAATTAATATTGAACTTATAAAATGGTATAAACTTTGTGACAAGATTTCGAGCTAATATTTCCTTTATAGACTAAAGGATACTAGGCAGAAGTGGTGGGGAGGTATGAAGTACGGAGTATCGTTAAGTAGCATTATCATGTAGAACGCATGCGCATTTTCATCTACAGACAGAATTCAAACGGTTTGCATCTTGTATTCAGTAAAGCCGCCTCGGTGGTCTAGTGGATAGCGTATTAGGCTTTCACCTCGAGGACCCGGGTTCGATTCCCGGCGAGGGCTTGGCATTTTCATACACTATAAATCACCCCACCGTCTGCATTAGCCCAAGTGTGCACAATAGTCGGACGTAAAACAAAAAAAAAAGTATTCAGCAAGGCCTATACCTAGTATTTCAAGTAATTGTACTCTGTATAGACTAGACTGGAAAATACCTAGTACAAATAACTTTTTCGGGATATACGCCTCATAATACAACAAAATGGCGGCTGGATATTTTGATAAAAACATTAGTGCTAGTTAGCCTGTATTTTGTAGATGAATTGTTTTAATTTTATTCTCGATTTAGATATTTTTCATATGAGGGGTAAATATGCATTGTAGGTTGTTTTAGATTTCTCGATTATTTTATAGTGAAAACACTTTATTACATGCCTAAAAGCAATAATCCAAAATTTAAAAGCACAGGAAGTACATTAAAATCTAAAATAAAAGTGACTGGCATAACCTCAAAATTGCTACGCGCGAAAGTCAGTAACGTGTTTTTGATTGCTAAAACAATAAAACTTTTTTTTTAAAGTATTCAATAATCTCACTGACACGGTTTTTAGGTGACGAACCTAACACAGTTGTTGCATGATGAAAAAACTTTTATTAAAAAATAATAATAATGCTCGATAACCTGTCTGACATGGCCTTGGATGAAAAATCTATTTAATTGAACTAGTTATCCTATAGTAACATGTTTTTGATCACAAAAATGATGAAAAACCTTTATTTAAAAAAAAAATCAAGGACGTAACTATCACGGTTGGTAGGTGGTGAGTCCAACACAAAAGAGACAAATTGTGAAGTTCACAAATAACGGACGCCATCGTTTTAACGTTTTCATTACGAAAATGAACCAACAAAAAAAAGAAATAAGGTGATAATAGCCTTCATGTGTTTTTCGCCAATTCACAAAAAAAAACCCTGATGTGTACGAGCATAAGTAGTAACTACGTGTATTTTTTTTTTTTTTTTTTTTTTTAATGTCCAGCTATTGTGCACACTTGGGCTAATGCAGACGATGGGATTATTTATAGCGTATGAAAATGCCAAGCCCTAGCTGGGAATCGAACCCGTTTCCTCAGGGCGAAAGCCCAGTACGCTATCAACTAGGCACAACCAATAAATTCGTGTATGAAATTAATCTTTACAAAAAATATTTTTTGTGAATGAATATGTGTTAATTAGATAATATGGTATAAAATAAAACAAAAAAATATTAAAACTATTAAAAAAAAGCATCGTACACTGTATAAATAGGGCCTACCTCATGAAGTGTCAAGTGAACAATGTCTAAGCATAGTAGAGGAAAATGTCGTTTCCAAGATTCATGGATTGTAAATGATTTCCAAATAGGAAGTGTTCGTTATGGGCTGGTAAATACGTTTTTTCTGCATTTCGTATTTTATGCAAAAAATCAATTGACATTTCACATGCTGTGGTCCATTCATTATTAACCTGTCATGAAAAAGTTAGAAATCATTTACAATTTGAAAATAATGAGCAGAGGAAAACAACAAACCATATATTGTTTTAGTGGTAAAAACCTATCTGGACCTAAGCCAAGCTTACTGTTAGTGGTTGTAGCGATGGTCGGCCTAACTCAGTAAGGTGCTGTGTAGGCTTACTTCTGGCCTAGTACTAGCAGTGGAAATATTTTGTTGAATTCTTGTATTTCAATTGGTGATAAAATTATGTATGTCTAGCTTCTTAGTTAGTGACAATGGGACTAAAGCCGAATTTTTATTGCTCTCTTATTATGTGACTTCTCACAACATCATTACGCTGTGGGGGGACAGATGTTCAGAAATTCATCATCCAGAAGAAAGGATGATCTGAAGAGAAAAAAAGAAAGTGAAGTTGAAAAACTAAAAGAAAGCTTTTACATAAATAAAATAATTAGAAGTGAGAGAAGAAATTGAAAAAAGTTAAAAAATATGTATAATATTTTGAAAAAGTAGACTTTTTGTAGAAAATGTAAATAGTGTACATATCTAGAGTTTATTAAGTGCTCTCGTTTAAAAATATAAGGTGTGTTTATAACTTATTTCTACATTTAATATACAGAATAACCTAATAAAGGAAAATAATGTTTTAGAATAACCTATTCCAAGTAGCACAGGAAAGTAGGCCTATTACTGTTTCAGGCACTAACTGGTGGGCATACTGCTGTGTAGTACTGCTGAACTAAGTTAACTTGATTAGGCTGTTCCATTAAGTTTACGATTTTGTATATAGTAAAATGTGCCTCCATTAGCCAAAAATTCAAGTAGGCTTCCAAAAAACTTACTTTTAAGGTTATTGTGTTCCACCTAATATATTTAATCTAGGAATTATATATTATGTACAATGCCGCTAATGTCGAACAAATTCAAGGTCCCATATTTTTTTAATTTATATCCCAAAAAGGCCCTGATTTTTGCTTAAGGGAGCTGGTAATTATTCTCCCTTCAGTGAATAATTAACGCCTACAAGAAACCATTGGTGATATAACATCACCATACATACTGCACAACTCACGATGCATTTCAGTCAAACTTTTATTTTTTGCTGTAAAAAAAAAGATTAACTTTACAAACTTCACAATTGGTGGTAGGAGCAAGTAGAGTCTCCATGGTTGCTAGTGTTTGACAGTCCAAGCAGTAAAAATAATGTATACAACTATCTCAGTGCTGCCACTACACCCAGACGAAAGTTCCCTGCTATTCCTGGATTTTTCCTGCCTACCTTATGGCTTTAAAAAAATAGTGTAACTTACTTTTGAGACACCTATCATATATTACCAATCTGTTAGTCAAATAATGAAATCCTATGTAGTTACCCATTCCTACTTCGTTGAATGCTGTATAACCTGTTCTGTTCTTGTCAACCTGGTTGTATAACCTGTATATCTGTTCTTGTCAAAAATGGTTACAATTTTTTTTTTTTTTAACCAACATTCTCATTTATAGTTACGCAGCCTATATCACCATCTTTGTCCCCTCAATTTTCACATGTCCCAAATACTACACATTTCTCCATGTTAGTTCCATCACTATTTCCTGTTCTAAAAAACTATCAAAGCTCTACATTACCTTGGTATTCCTGAGTTTTGGGGATTTATACTAAAGTAATGATTTTAACTTTTAAAATGATTTTAATTTTAATGATAATTTTTGTTTTGTTTTTTACGAACTGTATTATTGAATTAAGAGATATTCATCTGCAGAAGATTAAATTTATTATAATGTTACGATTTTAGGCCATTTTTTATGGAACTGTATTGTGACATTATTGCTGTTTACTTTGTGTAGAGCATGCTAGATTTATTACACTAAATTATTACACCAATGTCCCATCGAGGTACTGCTCATGCATGTTATCACATTATAACAGAGTGAAGTTCAGTTAGGTAAATACCCAACAATTGAGTCGAGTTAATTTTTTTTTAAGAAAAGTTTATATTACACCCAACAACGGAGTCTAGTTAGGTCATAAGTTTTTTTTAAAAAAAGTTTATTTTCTTGTCGTTATTAATAACACATATATAATTAAACGTTTTCACAATGAAAAACACATGACCTAGTTCTGTGTGCTAGTCATTTTGAGGTTATGTTTGTTACTTTTGTTTTCATATTTTTCCAACTTCCCATTGTTTCCTCACTTTTATATTTTTGATTATTCATATTGGGCATATAATAAAGAATTTTGATGTAAAAAATACCAAAATTGACATAAGTCCTAAAAATTCAATTTTACCATTACTTTTAAGTTACCACCCCGCAGGTCACTTAACTTAAGACTAGCTGCACCTATTGAGAGGATTTAGATGTCCCTCACTAAATCCAAGTGTAACAACACACTTAAGACTTTAACATTTTACACTCACACTTATATTTAGGGAGGTGATAATAGCCTCAATGTACTTTTTGCCTTAAACTAACAACAAAAAATATAACTTACCTTTCCCTCTGTCAAAGAACAGGTCAACATTCTAGTCAAATGTACTTGCTATTTTGTTCCAGATTTCATAGATATTTAGTTTTATTATTAACTTCTCACCAGTAGTGTTCAAGACTAAATTTTTAATTTTTTTAATACGTAAATTGTTATGTTATAGCTAAAGAAGAAGAAGCACTTAATAGTCTCCCTTATGAAGGCAGTGATAACTGCAAAACCTTCACTCCTTGCCAAGTAAAGATCAAAGCTGTTCAAGATATTTAATTGTGAAGGCAGTGATAACTGCAAACCTTCATTCCTTGCCAAGTAAAGATCAAAGCTGTTCAAGATATTTAACTGTTGGAATGTCTTTGTCAGCTAATCAACGGCATCGTAAAGATTCTCTTATGTTATTCAGCTTTAAAACACAAAGTGATCGATTATATTTATTATTTCGAATTTTATTTTAGTTTTAAGTATTTTTTTTTAGTTAGTACAATATTATAAAATAGTTTCATCACATATTTAAATTAATAATGTTATTTGTTTAAGAGATTTTACACAACAAAACATAAACTCTTAACCTCATATTTTATTTTATTTCATTTATGAACAAATTTAATTTTTTACTTAGGTATGACTGTATATGCCTATCACATATGAACATACTACAGTAAATATGACTTACTAAAATATTTATATGTTAATGTTCGTAATGGTATATAGTATCTGTATTTTCAGAGATAGATGTCAAGTTGGATTCACATAGTATTTCTAAAAAGTTAGGGAATCAAAATTTATTCTTTTAGTTGACTATTTTTTGGTTCAAACGACAGAGTTTGCACACTAAAGTACCATATAGAATTTCATTAGAACTAAATATTAGGCTACCTGAAATATATCTTTACCAAAGAAAGTTCAAATGAGTTATTTTGTTGTTCAAATTTCTTTTTTTTGCAATTTGATATCGAATATTAAAATGCTCGAGCTTTATAAAATACTTGTAACTGATGTATTTGTATAAACATAATTTTGTACTAATAGTAGTATTAGTGTGTAAATTTGATGTTAAATGTGTTTGCGTGTATGTCTTTTATACGTTTTTGTATTTTAAAGTACAAGGCCTGCGCAAGGTAATGTTTAAAGTAGCTTACCACTTTGAAAATAAAAAAAAATTCATATTAAACCATAATTATATTCAATATTTGGAATACGGTACAATTCATGCCTTTTACTCTAAACTTTGAATGAAATAATGCCTAAATCAAGCTTGTATATGGTTCTCTGAATATTTTCAGATCAGGTAGTATTTTAACAGTAGGTTCGTAACAGAGACTGCCAGACTGGTATATTTTATATCATATGGAATATTGTTGCCAATAAGTATTAAATAGCGATGATCGTCTTAGAAGACTGATGTGTGATATTACATTTTTCATTAATTTGATCTCTAAAATTACAATCGTTACCTAGAATCTCATGTTTCAATAATATATTACGATGAATAGCACTTTAAACTTATTTTTAATTAACTAAAAATTAAGATTTAATTTTCCCATGTATAGTATTTTGTATACATTTATAAAATATTAAGATTTAATTTTTTTTAAACATAACTTCGGCAATACCGGTTTAGAAATTTATGTGCAAGAACGTATTTGCAATAACTATTCTGTAGGTCACAAATGTTTTAATATAATTTACATCATAATTTTTTTCTGTTACTTTGCTAATAAAGGACATTTAAGTTACCTACATGTACTTAAAAAATCTTAAATTTCGAATTAATAATGCAGACAAAATATTTATTGTGCGTTTATACAGGTCCGATCATGAATTTAATATTTTTTAATAACTTTCACACCTATTCAGATGCTTATAGAGCATGGGAGAAACATAACTTAAATGATTTTTCATTGACACAGTTATATTTTTTGTGTGAGTATATTGGCTTATATTTTAGTTTATTTAATGTTATGGGTAATACATTTTGTACCACAAATTCTCTGTTACTGTCCGAGGTTGACGAGCCAAGTTAAAAAAATTCTATTAAAAATGTTTCATTTACCCATAGTTTTACACAATATACTATATTTTTAACAGTAAAATATCTGTGTGAAATAAGACACAGTCCTAAAAATTATTAAATAAAATTGAAATTAGATTAAAACAGAAATAATTATATTCCAAAACGTTTTACACTCAGGTGAAAACTTAAGGAAGCCATTCTCTTTTAATTATTTAGTTTAAAGTATTTATAGTAAACAAAGAACTTCAGCATAATTCTTGTTTTTGAACTAGCAAGGTTTACAATAGAGTCTGTGATCCACTCAGCATGGTAATCGACAAGATTATCAATGTTTTGCTAATGTTTCTTGAATCTTGTAAACCTGCTTAGGCTTAAATTGATAAATACGGTGTTTGTACAGTATATTTATAAACACTTGGGACTAACCTTCACTGAAGTTTATGTGTAATTTTTCAATAAATTTCATTGAGGGCAACATATTGATTTTATTCTGTGATATTTCATTTAAAATTGAAAAAAATTAATTACATGTATTTCCTTTCAAATTTTTTTCAAACTTTAAACTTTCTAATTAAAAAGAAAAATATACCGTATATATTTTGTTTTTCCGAAGTATAATTGAGTTTCATATACACATGGATTTTACCTATCTGGTTATAACTGCTTGGTAATTTGAAATAATTGAATCTAATGCGTACTCCAGTAGACCTTCACTTGTGCATTTACAACTACAAAGCTATGACAGTATTAGTAACCTGTAGTTATGAATAAACGTGTGTACGTTAAAAATGTACCACGAGAAATTGTGGTAAAAATGTGTGAAATTTTGGAACTAACTGAAATATTTTTAACATTCTTTATGATTTAGTTTCAAGGATTGTTAACGTTTTTTTAAGCTTAACCCTAGATTAAATTATCTCATATTGTCATCAGTACAATCTGATATTGTTCTTTGGATTACCCGTTTCAAAGGCTTGATGTCATTTTCAATTTGTGGACATTTTGTTGTTAAAACATTAGGTCTTTATGGACGCTGTTGTGAGGTAGCACACATTCACATTCAGATGTTCAGTTGACTTGCAGGATCATGCATATGGAATAAGCAACTTTAAGTTCATTGTGCTTTTGTTCGATTGTGCATTCATTACCAGTGCCTTTAACAGCTTAAACATGAGCACAACATGCACTTACATTAAAACAAAGGATTGCTTATTGTATGCACACAGTACTGCTGGCTGACTGAAAATGTATGTGCTTGGTATTGTTAATTACTATGTTGGACCTTTTCATGCATGTTTTTTTTAACTTCAATGGATTATAGATTTTTGCAAAAATTTTAAATTACACGATTGTTACCGCATAACAGCTTTCATAAAGGACTGATGTTTTAATATCAGAATATCCACTGGAAATATGGACTAGCCATCAAAAAACTATATAATGGTTGTGTTTACCTATGATAATTTAACATTGGTTTGTTGAAATGTTTTCAGCATATTTTGGTAAATGTTAAAATTTTGATGTAAGTTAAAGCCTAATTTGTTTACGAAGTATTTGTTTCATAACATTAACATTTTATTTATTTTTTTTAAGCTTAATTGTTAAGGCAGGATTAAAAAGTAGAATGCCGATTAGAAACTGTTTGACCAGCCTTTATTAATTCAAAATTAAAGATTGTCATTATAAGTTATCAGTATAAATTGTAATGATAATTAAAGTAATAATTTATATTAAATAAAACGCCTTATAGGTCTTGGTGTAATTTAATATTTTTAACAAACTTTTTTTTTGGAAACTCCAAGTAAATTTATAATTGAGAACGTAATTACTCTGTCATATATTAAATTTGTGTATTTTACAGCCTAATTAATTGCTTTATTGAACCAATTAAATGACCAGAAAACATTATGAACAATTTAGGTGTAGCCTTACTGTAGTCCTGTCCTAAAACAGTTTAACATGTATTATTAGTAATATATACCTTATCTTTCACATAGTTCTGTGTTGGTTTTTTTTGCATTGTTAACTTATTTATTTAAAGTATTGTGGAACCTCGATAATCAGAACTAATTGTGGCCAGAGGCGGTTCGGATTACCGAATCATTTATTTTTTCAAGCATAGATATAAACATGGATTTATATCTATCCATTTAAGCAGTGGTTAAATGAGGATTAGAAATACAGGGTCCGCCAGTGAAACGGGATGATTAAATAAAGTAATTGATTGTTGAAAAAAAAACGTTTTTAATATTCTTTTAGTAAATAATTGTAAGTACAAGAATAGCCATTATGAGTACAGTGCGGAAAAATATTATTTACTGAACACTACGTCTACCAAATGTCCTCCATTGCAGTTAAGGCATTCCTGGAACCTGGTTTGGAAGTTTCGCATGACCACTCGCAGCATATTGACCGGTATTGCCGCAATCTTGTCTACAATATGTTGTTTGAGGGCTTGAATGGTTGTGGGTGGATCTGCTTGAAACATTTTTGTTTTTAGTTATCCCTTTAAAACCAAAACAGGTATTTCCCCCCCCCCAGATGTGTCACTTATTCCAAAGAAAAGGGCATGTTGTTTGGCTGGTCGGCGAGGACTTCTAGCCATAGCCTGTTGAACAGCTGCGATGTTTTCAGGTGTTGAAACAGTTTTTAAACTCCTGCCTCTTTTTTAAGACGTTAATCCTATTTGCTCGAGGTTGTTTATCCATGTTCGAATTGCATTATCTGACAGAACAGGCTGGTTACACGGTATGTTTAAAATTTTCACCATTTTGATAATACACTTTCACCGCGTAGCCGCGTTGTTCACCCATCCAACGATCTATTGCAACTAAATGGTAGATTGTGCAGATGGTGACATGCCAGTAACCATCTTCCCCTCTACCTGCTAACATCTCAAGGCCACCTACAATTATCGTGTTTCATTGGTGGACCCTATAATAACAGGCCTACAAAATAAAAGTGTCACAAAATGACAGAAAAACCTTTTATTTAATATATGAGAACATTATTTTTATAAATGATGTGTCGGAAATATATGATTAGCAAAGTGTTCTGAGAAGGGTACGTCTGAACTAGCCTGGCATGGTTTGACGATTAGACACCATGAATTCAGACAGTGGTGTTCAATATTTGCGTGAAAACACCATTTCGGTTTTAGATTACGGTTTATCTATGAGCAGTGTAGATTGGTTAGGACAACTGCCGTTATCAGTACAAAGCAGTACCAAGCAACACCCACTGTGTGTAACATTGCGGGATGTTCTACAGGACCGACCCAAGTACCCAGATGTAAAAAAAAGGAAATAGCAAAAAAAATGTTTTTATGTACAAACACTAGATGAAAAAAAAGCAAAAATATATTACATTTTTACGTTATGAATGTAAAGTGGGACTCTGTATAAAACCTTGGTATGAAGGAAGTTTTTTTTTTACCTGATGCCATTTCTGATTAGTAAACATAGATTATTAATTTCAGCACATTCTGAAATTATTTTAACTACTTCTAGTCTTATGATACGTTATTTTAACACAACATATTCAAACGTTTCAGAACATCTATACTCCCGATGGAACAAAGAAGCCTAGCTAAAAATTTTCCCTAGCAAAAATTATTTTTGTGTATAATGGGTTCAGATTATCAAGGTTTTACTGTAATTACAACTTTAATTAATAGTTATATTTATTTATTTTTGTATTATTAATGATTTACCTATTTATTGAAAGTAGTTGTGGTTTTTTTTTTATTGTTGGTTTACTTATTTAGTTATAGTAAAGGAGTTTTGATCTTACAGTGTCAAAAATGTTTTGATACGTTTTTTTGTTCCTAAAAGTTAGAATAGGCTATATGTATTTAGATAATATATTTAATTAATACTAGCTTTGTTTTATTTTAATTTAGGAAGTAGAGTAACAATAGTTGCACCAATAATATGGGCAATTTGAATGTTTCAAGTCAGTTTCACTATAAGAAATATGTTTTGAAAATCATGTGATATTTTTTGGTTTTTTTACATAATTCAGTAGTAAAACTGACATTAGTTTGTAGTTTGAACAAGAACAACCACCTAGTCTAGAAAGAGACTGCACTTCAGTAATTTTAAAGGCACATATTTCTCAGTGGTATACCACTATTCCCATATTGATTAGAGCAGTAGTCGGAACTTGAGAAACAGTGGCATTATAATACGTTACGCAACAATAATCACAGTTCAAGAAAAAGGTAGTTTTTTTTACTCTGTGTGTTTTATGGTTAAAACAATATTCTTGAATGTGATAAAGTTTAGATCGTTTTTTAAGAATAAAAACTTTTCTAAGAAGCTCTATGAATTCGGGAAGACTAAATGCGCTTGCAGTGCTTTCAGTGGAGAGAAATTTACTCAGTTGCCATCCAGAGATCGAGGAGAAAAATTATTGATATTTTTTCACAAATTAAAACAAAAAAGATGGATGTAATTTTTAAATGAATAGATTATGCGTGAACTTTAAAAATTTAGATTAAAATAAATAAAAAATGTTTGATTTTGTTCTTTTGGGATTTTATCAAGATTCTAAATAATTTTTTTTTATACATATATGTTTCCTTTTACGCAGATTTAAAACAAAGGGTTTTTTCTGGAGCAGCACCCATACTAATTTTAGCTATGAGCCGCCACTGATAGGAAAGTAACAGTTTCAAATATTGATTGTTTTTTTCAATACATTAATGTGACTGTCAGTATCGTAATTTAAAAGTTCACAAATGATGTACAAAGCACAAAATAAACACAAATTGGAATTAATGGTCATGTTGTTTGGATCGCATCTACGCTTTGTGTGCTTTATGTTTTGTGTATGTGATATTTTAAATCACAATATCGATGTTCTCACTAGTGAGACATAGACTATATGAGCGGTAGTTTGGAGTAACCTAAAATTGTAAAGGTCAGGAAAAAGTATGGGTTGAAACAGGCAATGTTTATACTGTCATATTTGATTATTTGTTGGTATACATAAATGTCAGGATGTAAACTACAATATATAAAGCTAGGCTGATTAGAAAAACAGTAAAAATAATAGCTTTATTTAGATAATCTTTGCTAAAATGAAGGCCTGTTTTGGAATTCTGTATTTAGACATTATTATTTCACTGTCATTTTGTTAGCGAAATAATACATATTTTGTAAATTCTGATAACTAGCTTCAATAAAAATTTATAATTTCTTACGTCAGACGTATTGGAAATTAAAAGATCAACTTAATTTATAAAAGTGGCCTGTTTTTCCTATTTAATCAAATTTCAGTAAAGTATTTTTTATTATAAGATAAAAGCACTTTTGCTGAATTTTTTGCGCTACAGCTTATCAGTAAAATATTTAGTAAACCTTTTAATATATGTTAAACCTTGTTACACTATATGTAAGGAGAATCTGTTACATTTACAATTTATGCTTTAAATATACAAAATGTATGTTAATTTATTTACATGACATTATTTAATGTAAATTCTGTGATCTTCATTACTGTAGTATTAATTTGTAAAATAAAACCAAAGAAACAGAATTAAAATTTAACTTTTTTTTTAATTGCAGTCAATTTTTTCTTGCTCAATTTTAAAATTTTTACTCAGGTAATGTAAGCTATGTATTTTTAAAGTAGTTAATATAAGTATTGTGATATTCTTAATGTCTTTATCATGAATATTTTTCATATTGTCATGATAGATCTGATATTTTTATTTGAATGCCATATTACTTTGACTATTTTTAATCTTGAAGTGATCGTTTATATGCTTGATCACTATTATTTTTATTCTTGTAAACATCACAATAAAATTTTGGTATTCACAAATTGGGTTCATAATTTCTATAGCCAATTAAATAACCTTTTTTTTCTTCACGAAAATGTTTCTGTTTTTTATTTTACCTTTTAAGAAATGTACACCTGTTGAGTTGCCTCGGAAAAAAGATCAAAGTTTCATTTTTTTAGACAAGATTTATATCACAACTAATTAAATTACACATCATTCCTAGGGCACAACTAATTAAATTATACATCATTCCTAGGGAATTGCGGTATGTTCATTAATCTGTTACAGGTATTAATTACAGAACCAGGCAGGAGAGAGATAAGTTCAACCAAATTAAACTGAGATGGATATATCGTGTAGACAATGTTTGCAAAAAATTTGAAGATGAATTTAAATTGCAGTAATAGAAAAACAACAAATTATTGCAACCTCTTATAAACAGAACTTATTACATAACCTTCTTATATTTTCCTGTTACAAGTCTTAAAATTTCTATCCTGCAAATAAAACGTGTTGAGAGGTCTGAACTAAAAAACAAAAATTCTGTTCAATCTAATCTGTCATAAATAAAATGTCTTGAGAAGTGTGAACTAAAAAAATTCTGTTGAAACCATTCTGTGTTGCAAGTAAAACGTGTTGAGAGGTTTGAACTAAAAAAATGTATGTTCAAACCGATCTATCCTGCAAATAAAACGTGTTGTGATATCTGTACTAAAAAAAAATGTCTGTTCAAACTGATCTAACCTACAAATAAAATGTGTTGAGAGGTTTGAACTAAACAAATTTTTGTTCAAACCAATCTAACCTACAAATAAAACGTGCTAAGATGTCTGTACTTAAAGAAATTGCTGTTCAAACCTATTTATTCTGCAAATAAAATGTGTTGAGAGGTTTGAACTAAAAAAAATGTCTGTTCAAACCAATCTAACCTACAAATAAATTGTGTTGAGAGGTTTGAGCTAAAAAAAATGTCTGTTCAAACCGATCTAACCTACAAATAAAACATGGTAAGATGTCTGTACTTAAAAAAATTGCTCTTCAAACCTGTTTATTCTGCAAATAAAATGTGTTTAGAGGTTTGAACTAAAAAAAATATCTGTTCAATCCGATCTAACCTACAAATAAAATGTGTTGAGAGGTTTGAGCTAAAAAAAATGTCTGTTCAAACCGATCTAACCTACAAATAAAACATGGTAAGATGTCTGTACTTAAAAAAATTGCTCTTCAAACCTGTTTATTCTGCAAATAAAATGTGTTTAGAGGTTTGAACTAAAAAAAATATCTGTTCAAACCGATCTAACCTACAAATAAAATGTGTTGAGAGGTTTGAGCTAAAAAAAATGTCTGTTCAAACCGATCTATCCTGCAAATAAAACGTGTTAAGATGCCTGTACTAAAAAGAATTGCTGTTCAAACCTAAAATCTAACCTACAAATAAAACGTGTTGAGAGGTCTGAACTAAAAACAAAATTTTTGTTCAAACCAATCTATCCTGCAAATAAAATGTGTTGAGAGGTCTGAACTAAAAACAAAATTTTTGTTCAAACCGATCTATCCTGCAAATAAAACTTGTTGAGTGATCTGAACTAAAAACAAAATTTTTATTCAAACCAATCTATCCTGCAAATGAAACTTGTTGAGTGGTCTGAACTAAAAAAAAATCTGTTCAAACCAATCTATCCTCTAAATAAAACTTGTTGACAGGTTTGAACTAAAAATAAAATTTCTTTTCAATCTATCCTGCAAATAAAATATCTTAGAGGTCTGAACTAAAAACAAAATTTTTGGCCAACCTGATATATCCTGCAAATAAAATGTATTCAGAGGTCTGAACTAAAAAACAAAATTTTGTATTAAAACCAATCTACCCTGCAAATAAAACAAATTTTTTTATAAAAACAAATTTATATCCTGTTGTGAGGTTTGAAATAAAAACAAATTTTCCGTTTAAATCAAGTGTGTTGAGCGATTTGAAGTAAAATTAAAATTATCTATTCATACTAATCTTCCTGCAAATAAAATGTGTTTAATTTCTGAAAAGTAAGCCTAGTGACATCAGTAACTTAAATATATCCTTTTTTAATTAAGTGACTGTTATTTAATTGTTACCAAGTATAGTTTGTCGATTACTGCTTCTATCTCGTTATTTTTTATATATTTGTTTGATTATACGTTTTCCTGATAATTGTAAGTTTATCCCATTCTTGCCTGCCATTTCATTACTCTAGAAAATCTCTAACAATTTTTCCTTATAGTAAATTTTCTTACAGAGTCATGCATGAAATTGAAGAAACATTTTAATGCTTTGGGATACTGTATCCTGAACATTTTTGTTACTTAAAACATTATTAATAAAAAATCCAACTAAATCTTTACAAAAAGAAAAATTAACTTAAAAATTCTCATCACATACTTGCATATAATCAAATTAGCCCAAAATCTTGCCTCCTTTTAAATTACCACCCATTGAACAGAAACTAATAAGAAATACAATTCTAGGAGACACATGGACTTTCAATATTTATCAAATTTATTTTGAAAATTAAGATTCACTGCTGATTTTCGTTGACTAGAACAGCCAGATTAGGATTTTTGGAGATCGAGTGTATGAACCCTTGTTATTTAAAAGTTACTCAAGTACTTAAAACCATATTTAGTTTAAAACATTATAACCATTATTTTTTTAAAAATAATTCATAATGAAAAAATGTGAAAAAAGGTTTTTGCACCATTTAAATTTCAATGTTTAATGTAAGATAAATCTAGATAGGTAAAGATAAGATGGTGGAATATTATCTATGGTTTTTTTTATTATTATTGTAATTGTCATTCCTCACTTAAAATAGATTTAGACATAATAAATACATGAAGTAAGCATTAAATTTTGAATATGAATAAGCAGAAACCACCAAGTGGTAAACAGTTTCCTGCCAAATCTACAGTTAAAAAAGTTGTTAACTTTGAGCTCCACCAAGAACCAGTTAAGAATGAGTAAAATAAATCATTGTTTATCAAAATTGGATAAGTAGGTTAAACTGTAGACGCACCATTGTTGAAGAAGAAAAAATGGTTAAAAGTGCTATTTTCAAATCGTTTTTCTATGTTTTGATTCAACTGATAATTTGAAATTTTATTTTTTAGGTTATGGATACTAGAAAACCTCTACCTGTTGGTAGCTTGGGTGACTTAGTGAGGTAGAACGCTATTGTGTTGCTTGATATAAATATTCAGTGTAATACCAAAAAGGTACTTTGAGACTTTTATTAAATATATTTACCTTGAACAGGAGCCTGACATTGTTGTCTCCATGGTTGGTATTTTTGTATCTGCTCTATTAAAATTATAAGATCTTTTTTCTAAGAGCAGTATATTAATTACAAGATACCTACATCAAATTGTCAATTTATTTATGTTCAATGCAAATAAAGTAAATTTATTTCTACATCTAAAAAAACAAGCGAAAATTGTTGGAATTTTTTTTTGAAATAAAATAAATCTACATTTCATTATGGATTTTTAGGATGCCTTGTTCTGATTTAGTTCCCTGTAACGCTAACAGAGAGCAATCGCGTCGTCAAACCATTTCATTGAATCATTGTTAGAATATTATCATATTTAACAGCTGAACACAGTTATACACAGCTGAACCAACACCGTTATCGCCAGCTCTATCAGATTTGAACTCATTTCCTTTTGTTTAATTATTAAAATTAAATAGTGCAGACATTAATACAAATGTTTTCAATATATATATATATATATATATATATATATATATATATATGTGTTGTTTTAAATAAATGGAACTGTTTACATTATTCATAAACGAAAAAATCCCTGTTGCTATATTTTTTGTTATTTGTTAATACAAATAAAAATTAGCATATAAATCAAACATTAAGTAAAATGCTACGTTATCATATGTTACTACTGTAAGTTTAAATAGATAATTATATTCGCTTGAGTAATTTAAATTTAAATATAATTATTATAAAAAGCATACATGTGAACGTGATTTTTGAATGAATTTGAACAAAAATGAATAGACATAAATTAAAGATTTTATGTTTTAACAATTTACTGTTATTTGTTTTGTTTTTTTAAAAATTAAACTTCGTAAAATTTTAACATTATGATGATAATAGGCTCTTCAAACATTCAATTAGTTTTATTAAGAAACATACAACTATATTAAAATAGTTCCAGTGGAGTTCTCCTGGAGCGCTGGTAACAGCTAGAAGTTGGTTGGTTGTTGGTCTTCGGGCAAAAGCGTTGTTCGCGCCGGTTTGTTTGGAGTAGATTCTAGTTTAGTTACAATTTTGTCTTGATGACGATGTCAGTATATGTTGTTAGGAAGCCAGTTTGGCATGTTATTATTTTCTATTGTGTAAAAAGTTATTAAGTGTTTCGTGCAGTGTTAGTAAAACTGTGTGTGTGTTTTTCAGTGAAATATATACTTTATTTATTAATTGCTTTACAGTTATGGCTGCCGGTTCAACTGAAACCGCGTTTACTGCTACAAATCAAACTTTGCCTTGTTTTAATCCAAGTTTATTGAAAACGGATCCAAATAAATATTGGAATGGAACGCATATTATGGCTACAGCTTCTACTGATAGTTTTTGGGAAGACGACCCGGAGGAAAAAATTAAGAAAAAAGTTTTAGCCGCAAAAAGCAAATTTCACGCTGGAAGACAACTACAGATAAAACATCTGCCACGGGATGTCACTGAAGATGTAAATAAAATTTTATATTTAATTTTGAAAATTTAACTTAAGGTTAAATATATATTACTTTTTTAGATAAGTAAATAGGCTAATTTATGAATATTTTATCAACACTTCGATATGTCCGTAATAAGAAACGTATTAATTTAGAGTTAAAATATTAAACAAATATATTTCAATAGTTTAAAAAAGTTTATTCACATGAAAAGCAGTATTTTTATCTCTTTATAACCTGAAAGGGTTAGTGTAAATGACTTTACATTGCTTTTTCAGTATCTCTTTCAAATACAATTAAAATAATTGAAGTTCAGCGCATGCGCGTTATTTTTACGTTATGCCTATTGTACATTTTTATTGAGAAAGTAATCGTTTTTAATTTAAACTATTACGAAGTAATTCCTTCCGATGTCGTTTATAATTTAGGTTGTCTGTAACTGATATTCCGAATATGTCTGAAATCGAGAAATCTATGGTAACCCAAGTATTAATTAGTAAAATAACCTATTAGTTCGGTAAACATTCGATCACCTGTTTTTACAAGAATGAAGCAAGTTCTACCAACATTTTGAAGAAAAATTGGATTCCAGTTTGTAGTCTGTTAGTGAACAAAGGATAGCCCAATAGATCCTGTGGCCCCCCCTTTCCCCTAACCTTGAAGCTCGCTTTGGACCACTGCTCATTTTATTTGGACAACATGGTTTTTCTTTGTTTAAAATTCAAATACCGTGTAATCCTATCAGTTCTTGTATGTAACATGTAATTTATATTACTAAAATTATTGAACTTAACTATACTGTACAGTTATATTGGTCTGTAGTTTAAACAGTTAACCAAGAAAATGTTCAGTGTTTATAGACGCTGAATTAATTTACCACTGAAGACTTTTACAGTTTTATTACGTTTGGACGTATAATTATCCAGCAATTAGGCCCTACCTAGGAATGTGATAATTATCTGTTAATAAATAACTAATAAATATCCTAATCGGTGGAAATTTTGTACAACATTTATCTGTAAATTTAGGTTATAACTAAAAAAAAATAGCATACAATATTCGGTTTAGGCAATAAAAACTATAATTGATTTATAATGAGATACGAAATCTTATGGTTTTTGCAAGAATTGTTTTGCACCCCTTAGAAAATCAGGAACCAACATTAGGTAGGCGCCTAATTTTACTGTATATGTTTAACACATACGTTAGTATTCCAAGTTACGAAACGATTGTTGTCTTAATTTTGGTGTGTGTGTGTGTGTGTGTGCGTGCGTGCGTGCGTGCGTGCGTGCGTGCGTGCGCGCGCGCGCGCGCGCGTGCGTTTATTTTCAATTTACTTACGACTGTACGTTTACTTCGGATTCGGAAAATAGCCTTTTATAACAACCGAAATCCGGATAAAAGGTTACAATCGATTTGGGCGAATTTCCAGTTTTTTTCAACAACTTACGAATCGAATTTTTGGGAGCCAGTATCGAGAAAATTGTAGTTTGAAGGGTTTTTTACCAAAAAAATTGATCTAATTCTTTAATTGTCCCAAGATATGGGCGAACTAGAGCCTTTCTGCGTGAAACAATCGATTTCTTGAATAGGCCTACATACGTTCATAAGTTCAAAAAAGTGGATTTTGTATTTGTCAGTATGCTAAAAAATTCCCCGCAGAGGGGTGCAGACTAGCTGCACGTATTGAGAGGGTTTAGACGTTCCTCGCGGTACCCGAGTCTAACACACACTTACACTTACGGCTTTAACACTTTACACTCACACTTACATTTAGGGAGGCGATAATAGCCTCGATGTGCTTTTCGCCTTAAAATACAAAAAAAAAAAAAAAATGCTAAACAAATGACCGATTTTGATGAAATCTGGCAGTTAGGCTATATCTTGGAAAGATTATTCTCAGTTTAAAAGAAGATGTTTAGTCCTTTCTTTGGATCAAAAAAAAAACTTTATCGGATTTTTCAGGTGATTGAACTAGGCGATTGTTAAGGCGATAAAATAGATTTCAAAACAACTAAGAATGTCTTAATAATGTAATGTGTTAATATTGTTTTTGTTAAGAATCCTAGCGTTTATGCACGATTAAGAAGCGTTTAGTTTGGCAGTAAAAATATATTCGACTTTGAGGTTACGCATGTAGACCACAATCATCTTGACTTCGCCCAGTTGTTGAGGCGATAATTGTTATTTAAGGTAGAAATCGATTTCCTTTACGTAAGTCGAAAAGTAAATTAATATTTTGATAATTAAATTTGACAATTTATTTCAGTTTCCAATCGAATCGGTGCAGGATTGCGTTATGCATTTCATTTCATGGGGCGTAACCTAATAGTTACAGGGCGTCTCGGAACGGTTAAACCAGTGACGAACTTTCTCACATGTTGTACAAAAATCTGGTTTCAACCATCACATATAGTATTTTCAATTTGTACTTATTTAAATATTTAAAATGCTAATTTATGTTTAAGTAGTTTTTTAAAGTAAAAGGTAAAAAAGTCATGATTATTTTTAATAGCGCAATAAAATTTTTGATTGAATTTTTCTGGTTCACGAAATTGTTAAAGATATTACAATAATCGATTTTTGTGCTAAGTTTGAACTGAATCGGACGAAAATTGTGAACTTTAGAGTGCTCACACATGCACACGCGCGCGTATGTACAATAATTGAAAGTTTTCTAGAGATTATGATCTTCGCCTATTTCAAGCCTCGAGTTGTTTTATTTATCTTACAGTAAGGGCCTCTCAAGTACCTCATTTTTAATGGACGTTCGCCTGTTTAGTTCATACCTCGAAGTAGTATGGGCAGTGTGTGTGAACTATTCCGACGATTTGAACGATGAAGATGCAGTCGTTCGTTAATTTTTTTTTTTTTTAACGTCCGACTATTGTGCACACTTGGGCTAATGCAGACGATGGGATGATTTATAGCGTATGAAAATGCCAAGCCCTGGCCTGGAATCGAACCCGGGTCTTCGGGGTGAAAGCCCAGTACGCTATCCACTAGGCTACCGAGGCGGCTAGTCGTTCGTTAAAGCTATTGTAATAACGTAACCGCTAAAACGTCCTCCTGTAGGGGCGTTTAGGTCTGGAAGGCTACTGCAGGATTTTTGAGAGGGAGCCCCTCCCCTCTTTTCAAATAAACACCGTGCGGAGTTAGCGTGTACTGATAGAACCCTTTTTCTGCTCAAACTGGTCTTTTCATGGCATTTAACGCTGCATTTGCAAAACTCTTTCAGTGTAAAAACATTTCTTCGATTAAAAATGTCGAATTTAAAAAAAAAATATTCCCGTAATTGTGGGGCCATTCAAATATTATTCCAATCTTAATTTTTGTTATTTTCTAGACCTGTTGGCCCTGTATAATTGAAAGTAATTTATCTAAATATTAGATAACCAACGTACGATTGTGTTCAAAATACACGTTTATAAGCTGCGATATTTTTAAAACATTTAATAGAGTCTAGATTTACTGTTGAAACATCAATTAAAATAACTTCGATTAAAAAACACTTAAAAGAATATGCTTTAACATTTTTTTGTAAAGAAAAATTAATTTTTTGATTATGTAATCATCTTTTATAACCAGCAATACGTTGTAATCAAATCTCGACATCCTCTACTAAAATTATTACATAATTGTCCGTTTATCAAATTTTAAAATCACTTTTTGAAGCACTTCCTAGTGACAGATTTTTCTGAAACGTTCTTTGTGCATGCTTAATAGGGCACAAGTCGATATTTAAGGTATTTGTCAATTATAATTACAACGTTCGGGAAGAATGTTCTAGAATGATGGAACCACTTGAGAATAGCCGACACAGTTAAAGTTTAACAGACCATTAATAGTGCATACAAACTCAGTGTTAACAATTTCTGTTTTGAAACATTGGATAGTTTTTTAATTAAATATTACAAGTAAATTTTACACGTTATGCTGGTAGGTATCAAACCGTTTGAAAGTATTTCATTAGTCTGGTGTGCTGTACGTATAACAATGTATAAACACTTGGAGTAAGGTTTTGTCAAAAAAAAAACCTATAAAAATTGATAACCTAAAAAATGTCACCTAACCTGTACTATATAACATAAGTTTTATGTTTTGAAAAACGTTATTATCAAGAATTGTTCATTTAATACAAGGTTCTCATTGTGTTTGTGCCCGTACAACAGTTGTTAAAGCTTTTAGAAATTGTTCACCTGTTTTATTATTACACTTAATTGTAAAGAGTTGCCAACTATACGACGAAATTTCCCCGTTCGGCCGCTTTCTTTCCCAGGCTGGTCAGAAATCCAAACGAATTTCAAATTATGTAGGTTACTTAGGCCTACTATTCGGGGAATTCCAGACAAATTTAAAGTTAGGTTTAGATCTTTTGTTGATTATCAGGGCATATCATTTGAAAAACCTCATGTTTCTTTCTGTGGGAAAGCTAAAAATCCAAATAGTCCCAGCACACAGCTGTCTCGCTGACGTGATAGAAGCGAAATTCAAACAATTAGTTTACCTACACATACATTGAAATCTGTTGCATTTATTAGCATTTTACATTATACGATAATGAACCCTGATCGCCGTTTGGTCGAGTTTCGTATTTGCACTGGAATTTGAAATTTTAAAATGCGTATACAGATTTTAACGCTAATTACGATGTTAAGTGTCAAATGTTTAAAATAAAAACTATTTGCGGCCGTTTTGAAACGAATTTTGCTGGAAAACGAACTTATCCCAGGTTTCTTTTAAAATTGATTTTTATGATTTGAATCAAACCGACACAATTTACTATTGGTGCCAACGCTGGTGATTAGTGAATAGGTATACGTATACAATTTTTAACCAACGCTTATAATATGATCAGTGCTCATTCCATGATCCGGTTCTGGGTGGAAATTAGCTTCATTAAACCAGATTTCCATATTCGGACGATGTACAGTAGAATGGAAGAGTGAAATATTACAAAAATAAACAAAAACATTAATTTGCTACAGACATTGCCTTAGTGACTAATGTTATCATTCATTAATAGACTATTTTAAGTCCGTTTTGTAGTGAGCATAGGTCAACGGATCCTATGTAGGCCCTGGGTAGTCGGAATGCCGGAGGGTTGCTTGGCCTTTTGTTTGGCCTACCAGCTGAACAAGTCTTCTACCTGAGTTCCCCCGGTAGCCTAAAGGATAAAGTACACTCTTGACTGCTGTGACGTTGTACGCAGGTTTGCCAACGTAATAATATAGAAAATGTAGTTTTATTCACAAATAAATAATTCAAAATAAAACTAAGCATATTACATTAAAAACTGAAATAAGACATGTTTTGTACATGGACGGACATGACTGAAGGTGAAGCTGTTCGGGGGGGGGGGGGTCCCCAAGCAAAGTGGTCCTGTACTGGGAAAAATTTCGAAAATTTGAACACAATTGTAAGCTAAGATTTTTTTTTACAAAGAACTTTTCTATTTAGATAGTTACGGTAATAACGTTTCAAATACGTTACGATTAGGGTTGCCATACGTCCTGTCCCAGTTTTGGGCTTCTTTTCCCGGTGTCCCAGCCGGATTTGTGAATGTCCCGGTCAGAAGACAGGAACTACAATAAAAATGTCAACAAAAAGCACTAGAAACTTATAAAAATTCAAACTGTTGGGGCCTCGCAGGGGGGTGCAGACAAGCTGCACCTATTGAGATGATTCAGACGTCCCTCGCGGTACTCAAGTCTAACACACTTACATTTACAACACTATACTTACGACTTTAACATTTTACATTCACACTTACATTTAGGGAAGCGATAATAGCCTCAATGTGCTTTTCACCTTAAAAAAAATCGAACGTTGAGCGGTTACTTAAGATTAATAAGGCTGTGCATTAGTAATATACGCTGATGATTGAAAACAGGTGGCAGTGTTCGTAATATCGAATCGGAAAATCGGCGCTGCAAGATGTTCAAGGTTATTTCTTGATCAGATAGCTGTACAAAACAAAAAAGGAATTACAAAATTGTTCTCGGGATGAATGGTTTGCGAACAAGGTGATTTCGGTTAGTTTTCCTAAATTTGGTTACGTTTAATAGCAACTAAATAAAAAAATGTCTAAAATACGCTTTTATAGTAACAAATTTCGAAATTTTCCCGGGGAAACCCATCTTTTTGCCTAATGGGGGGGGGTATGCTTTCCTTTCCCAACCATCTTGTCCCGGTTTCTTTGGAAATATTCTAAGCCTACTTTTGATAGTTGATTTCATAATAGCAACAAATAATAAAATGTTATTATGTTTTATAATAATTTGTTTTAATAATTATTCATAATAAATAATATTTAATCTGATTAAGGTTAATATTATATTGAAAATAACTTTTTAAATATTTAAAAGGCAGCGAGAGAGTTTTATTATTTTTTATTATTGTAACAATTGAGGAACTTGTAACGTTGTTATTGTTACTTAAAAGTTACGTTTTGAAACGTCCAGTTACAACAAATAGGCCTACTAATATTTGGAAACAACAGCGGCCATTTTTATTGCTTTGCCTCGCGTTAGTTTTCGTTAAGATTAGTTCCCATTTTGAAACTAGTTTTTAGTTAACCTAAATACGGAAACGAAACTCCAATGAAAACTAATTTTATAAGAACATAAAACCACTATCCTGATGTAGGCTACATTTCGGTAGTACTGTATATTTTACTGTACATTTTTAGGCAATACGTAACATTTCGGTTACTTATGTTCGGTATGACTTTCCCTCTGAAGATGGTTGCAAGGTTACCGAAACGTACGTCAAGATAACGTTATGCGAGTAGTTTCGTATTAATTTTCATTTTGCAGCGTGGATTCCACTCCGTACTGCTTGCATGTTCAACATGCTAGGCCTAACCTGGCGCGAAATCTGTTGACCACTCTTCAAACTAAAAAAAACCGGGGGCCAGGCGAATGTTTAAACTGTGAAAGTTTTAAGTAGACGCAGCCTTTTGAATAACAGTAGTCGTTGGGGTGAGGGCGGTAGTTGAAAGGAAGGGAAACATGTTTACAAAATAAATCGAAAAGCTATCGGTTTGAAATAACAATCCCAATTTTATGAGTGTCTGTAGTATATACATTTCAATAAAGATAAGTGTGTTTTAAAAGCAATTTTACATGACATTACAAAGCCCCTTTGTAAACAATATTTGATGCAAGATTGTAATCTTGTAGTTTTTAATTTCATTTTCTCTAATGGATACGAACATTGATGTTGATTTAGTTACCCTTGAAAAGCCTACATACACTTGTCCGTGAGTAAAGACGGCGTTTGGTAAATACAAACCTGCTCTTTGAAGTGTTTGTCCCTGCGGCTTGTTTATAGTGATAGCAAACGCAATTTTAATAGGTCTCCTATTCAGTTGAAATGGCATGCTAACTGTAATTTGACATTTTAATTGTACTTCGTATTTTATGGTATCCGTATTGACAATAGATAAATTCTCGATGGAAAGAGAAATCACAAATATATTTGTGTGAAAACAGTGCCCAAAACTGTTTGGTATTCGAAATGTTTGTCCCGGCTTGTACGACGGGCAGGGCTGTCATTAGGGCCACATAACCTATAAGTTTAATGACTTTTAAATAAATATTGAAATTTTTCTAAGCACATTATGCAAAAAAGTGGCATTTTAAATGGGATTATCTATTCGTGATTAATAAGCTTTGTAAAATATACAAAATATTGTCTGATTTGTGATGCCGCGCATGCGCATCCAAGATGCCGTTTCGCCTATGGCAGTTAAAAGTGTCTTTTATGTTAAAATTTTCTATAAACAGAAAATTTTAGCACAAAATGATTTTGCAATGTCAGAATCCGGGTAAAAAAATCTTTCTAAAGATACCTCATTTATGCCTGTACGAATAGTATGTGCTGAGAAAAAGGGATGTTGACTCGAGAAATAATAAATGATTGTGTTTGTATAAACATGTCTTTAAAATAAGGCGAAACCCTAAAATTAACAAAAAAGCAATGTTATACTGATTATATAAAAAAAAAAACGTTACTTTTGATTAGTAGAGTAAAAGATGATTCTTCTTCTGTTGACCGAGTACTGACTTTCTTGCGTCGCTTGAATCTTTTAAATAAAATTTATTTTATTGTTGTTATTGTTATTTTTTTCAGGGACAATTTACATCCCTTTTATATTTTATTTTATTTATTTATTTTCTCTAAATAAATTTATCTCTGTTATGTTTGTATATACTTTTACGAATTGTTATTAAATTTTATCCATTGTTATTTAGTTCTTAAGTATTCGTTATTGTAATGTCATAACGACATTATGCGATATTGTATGCGATACCTGTTATTTAAATTTTTGTTTAATTTATTTTTACTATTATAGTTTGTTGTTTTTTTTCTTATTTAAGTAAATTATTGTTAATTTTTTTTTATATACTTTCATTTTGCGTGACGGCGATGATAACCTAAACGGTTTTCGCCGTAAAAAAAATTGATTAGTAGAAGGGGTTTAAAACAGTAAAAAGTGTGATCACGTGATATTCGAATGTGCCTGTAAGTAGTAGCGCGTTTCCTTCAAATCCAAAACCCTCAGAACTCAGTGAAAACAGAAAACTGAACTTATTAGTATAGGTAATAACACTGAACTTTATTTGTTCAAATATTCGTTTAACTGTACATACAACATAAGATTAAGTCTTCAAACAAGAGTCCGAACAATAACGCGGACTAACCGACACCGAGGGCCACTGACCAGACAGACAGACGTAGCATGCTCGTGTTTTTGTTAAGTATTAACTCCCTTCACATCCCCACCACACCGCTTCCGTTCAGACCGGATGTCATATGTTTGAAAACTGCAATACTCGAATACTTCTAATGACATGATACTTGGATAGATCAAAGAACAATAATTTATCTTCAGGCCTGTGTAAGCAATGATTCACTTTTATTATAAGACAATTTGATACTTTGATTCTCTCCTTCGTGTGGAATTTATTTTTTTACCGTGAAATTCTTAAGAACAGTGTGAATATATCTAAATTTTTAGCGAATTCGTTTATCGCACCATCCGGTAAGACCCAGACTCGGGGCATTGAAAAATAAGCCGATATCTTGACCACGGTCGCTTTTTTGAGATAGAATCATTGCGTGGGGGGCATTCTTGTGTTACGGTTTCCATTGCGTGGGGGGCATTCTTGTGTTACGATTTCCTTCCAAATGACAGTTACGTCACGTCAAAACCCGTTCACAGTTTCAAAATTGCGGTAATTTTATATTGAACTGTTAATTTTGAATAAAACCTGATCAGAATTGAGCGTGCTAACACACAAAGTGTATTTTTAACGACCCGTTAATAGGATCGGAGCTGACTTCAAAGCTTCCGGGCCTTACCATGATGGTCGCTCCAATGGCTTCGTTTTATTGCCCTACGCGGCACGTATCTGCAGTTAAGTGGTGCAACACACGTAGACAATGTTGGCACAAACATTCTTGCATTCGTATTAGTTAAAAGGGCCAAGGCTTATGGAACCATTAAAGATAATCATGTAGGCCTACACTGTTTCGGATTGTACAGGACGTAATTTTAACATTAAGGAAGGTTTATCGCTATTATTCGCACCTTAAAATATGAATATTGTAACAAGAAAATGGTTTTAAATAGATTAAAAATAGTTATTTTAACCGTATTCTGTAGGCCTACTGATTTTGAGGAATTAAGTCGATTTCGCAGATTTTCGGTAACCCCCGACCGTACTTTTGTGCGTTATTTTCGAGTATTCTGAAACAATTTCAGTGCAAAATTTAGAGCAAATCGTCAGAACCGATTTTTAAGAGCTTTGAGCGCGTAAAGGTCTTAAAAAAAATTGGAATAGATTTAACAAAAGAAACATCAAGGTTTTTCAGTTTTCCCCTCCCAACCGTAAATTTCTCATTTAAAATTTCGTATTCCGATCTGGTTTTGCGATCCAACGATCGAGCAAAATCTGAAGATCTTTTTTTGTGAGAAAATTGGGCACATTTTTGGGGTTTTCGATAGTTTGTGAAGTAATGGGTCGTGTAAATTACACTAGTAAATTTTTTTATCGTAAGATCGGATCTTCCTTAAGTTACGGTGTCACATAAGCAGACAAATAACCTCATCTGCATTTATAGTTCATCATATGGGTTTTATATGAAAATGAACGCTTTTAAGTTAAGCACAAATCCACAGAAATTGATGAGAAGACGGCCGTTTGAATGCGCAATTTTTTATTTCTTTATTACGTAATAAGTTTTTATGAGTTGTTAAAAGCGCATTTTCCTCATATATAAGGAAGATAACGCCTTAAAGTTAGGCAACCGACATAAAACAGGAAAATACCTCGCGTCTGGTTATGTATGTTTTATTATTACAGTTTATGTGTTTCCACATAAGAAAAGTATGGGAAAAGCCTTAAAGTTAGGCAACCAATAAAAACGAAAAAAATATTTCCGTTTTAATCTGATGCAATGTGCGTTTTATTAGGTTTTTCAACTTTCCCAGTCACAAAAACAAAAAAGTCTTAAGGTTAGGCAACCAGGACAAAACGAAAAAATAGTCCCTTTTTAATCTGATGCAATATGCGTTTTATTAGGTTTTCAACTTTCCCAGTCACAAAAACAGAAAAGTCTTAAGGTTAGGCAACCAGGACAAAACGAAAAAATAGTCCCTTTTTAATCTGATGCAATATGCGTTTTATTAGGTTTTTCAACTTTCCCAGTCACAAAAACAGAAAAGTCTTAAGGTTAGGCAACCAGGACAAAACGAAAAAATAGTCCCTTTTTAATCTGATGCAATATGCGTTTTATTAGGTTTTTCAACTTTCCCAGTCACAAAAACAGAAAAGTCTTAAGGTTAGGCAACCAGGACAAAACGAAAAAATAGTCCCTTTTTAATCTGATGCAATATGCGTTTTATTAGGTTTTTCAACTTTCCCAGTCACAAAAACAGAAAAGTCTTAAGGTTAGGCAACCAGGACAAAACGAAAAAATAGTCCCTTTTTAATCTGATGCAATATGCGTTTTATTAGGTTTTTCAACTTTCATAGTCACAAAAACAGAAAAGTCTTAAGGTTAGGCAACCAGGACAAAACGAAAAAATAGTCCCTTTTTAATCTGATGCAGTATGCGTTTTATTAGGTTTTCAACTTTCCCAGTCACAAAAACAGAAAAGTCTTAAGGTTAGGCAACCAGGACAAAACGAAAAAATAGTCCTTTTTAATCTGATGCAATATGCGTTTTATTAGGTTTTTCAACTTTCCCAGTCACAAAAACAGAAAAGTCTTAAGGTTAGGCAACCAGGACAAAACGAAAAAATAGTCCTTTTTAATCTGATGCAATATGCGTTTTATTAGGTTTTTCAACTTTCCCAGTCACAAAAACAGAAAAGTCTTAAGGTTAGGCAACCAGGACAAAACGAAAAAATAGTCCCTTTTTAATCTGATGCAATATGCGTTTTATTAGGTTTTCAACTTTCCCAGTCACAAAAACAGAAAAGTCTTAAGGTTAGGCAACCAGGACAAAACGAAAAAATAGTCCCTTTTTAATCTGATGCAATATGCGTTTTATTAGGTTTTTCAACTTTCCCAGTCACAAAAACAGAAAAGTCTTAAGGTTAGGCAACCAGGACAAAACGAAAAAATAGTCCTTTTTAATCTGATGCAATATGCGTTTTATTAGGTTTTCAACTTTCCCAGTCACAAAAACAGAAAAGTCTTAAGGTTAGGCAACCAGGACAAAACGAAAAAATAGTCCCTTTTTAATCTGATGCAATATGCGTTTTATTAGGTTTTTCAACTTTCCCAGTCACAAAAACAGAAAAGTCTTAAGGTTAGGCAACCAGGACAAAACGAAAAATAGTCCCTTTTTAATCTGATGCAGTATGCGTTTTATTAGGTTTTTCAACTTTCCCAGTCACAAAAACAGAAAAGTCTTAAGGTTAGGCAACCAGGACAAAACGAAAAAATAGTCCCTTTTTAATCTGATGCAATATGCGTTTTATTAGGTTTTCAACTTTCCCAGTCACAAAAACAGAAAAGTCTTAAGGTTAGGCAACCAGGACAAAACGAAAAAATAGTCCCTTTTTAATCTGATGCAGTATGCGTTTTATTAGGTTTTTCAACTTTCCCAGTCACAAAAACAGAAAAGTCTTAAGGTTAGGCAACCAGGACAAAACGAAAAATAGTCCCTTTTTAATCTGATGCAGTATGCGTTTTATTAGGTTTTTCAACTTTCCCAGTCACAAAAACAGAAAAGTCTTAAGGTTAGGCAACCAGGACAAAACGAAAAAATAGTCCCTTTTTAATCTGATGCAATATGCGTTTTATTAGGTTTTTCAACTTTCCCAGTCACAAAAACAGAAAAGTCTTAAGGTTAGGCAACCAGGACAAAACGAAAAAATAGTCCTTTTTAATCTGATGCAATATGCGTTTTATTAGGTTTTCAACTTTCCCAGTCACAAAAACAGAAAAGTCTTAAGGTTAGGCAACCAGGACAAAACGAAAAAAATAGTCCCTTTTTAATCTGATGCAATATGCGTTTTATTAGGTTTTCAACTTTCCCAGTCACAAAAACAGAAAAGTCTTAAGGTTAGGCAACCAGGACAAAACGAAAAATAGTCCCTTTTAATCTGATGCAATATGCGTTTTATTAGGTTTTCAACTTTCCCAGTCACAAAAACAGAAAAGTCTTAAGGTTAGGCAACCAGGACAAAACGAAAAAATAGTCCCTTTTTAATCTGATGCAATATGCGTTTTATTAGGTTTTTCAACTTTCCCAGTCACAAAAACAGAAAAGTCTTAAGGTTAGGCAACCAGGACAAAACGAAAAAATAGTCCCTTTTTAATCTGATGCAGTATGCGTTTTATTAGGTTTTCAACTTTCCCAGTCACAAAAACAGAAAAGTCTTAAGGTTAGGCAACCAGGACAAAACGAAAAAATAGTCCCTTTTTAATCTGATGCAGTATGCGTTTTATTAGGTTTTTCAACTTTCCCAGTCACAAAAACAGAAAAGTCTTAAGGTTAGGCAACCAGGACAAAACGAAAAAATAGTCCCTTTTTAATCTGATGCAATATGCGTTTTATTAGGTTTTTCAACTTTCCCAGTCACAAAAACAGAAAAGTCTTAAGGTTAGGCAACCAGGACAAAACGAAAAAATAGTCCTTTTTAATCTGATGCAATATGCGTTTTATTAGGTTTTTCAACTTTCCCAGTCACAAAAACAGAAAAGTCTTAAGGTTAGGCAACCAGGACAAAACGAAAAAATAGTCCCTTTTTAATCTGATGCAATATGCGTTTTATTAGGTTTTCAACTTTCCCAGTCACAAAAACAGAAAAGTCTTAAGGTTAGGCAACCAGGACAAAACGAAAAAATAGTCCCTTTTTAATCTGATGCAATATGCGTTTTATTAGGTTTTTCAACTTTCCCAGTCACAAAAACAGAAAAGTCTTAAGGTTAGGCAACCAGGACAAAACGAAAAAATAGTCCCTTTTTAATCTGATGCAGTATGCGTTTTATTAGGTTTTTCAACTTTCCCAGTCACAAAAACAGAAAAGTCTTAAGGTTAGGCAACCAGGACAAAACGAAAAAATAGTCCCTTTTAATCTGATGCAATATGCGTTTTATTAGGTTTTTCAACTTTCCCAGTCACAAAAACAGAAAAGTCTTAAGGTTAGGCAACCAGGACAAAACGAAAAAATAGTCCCTTTTTAATCTGATGCAGTATGCGTTTTATTAGGTTTTTCAACTTTCCCAGTCACAAAAACAGAAAAGTCTTAAGGTTAGGCAACCAGGACAAAACGAAAAAATAGTCCCTTTTAATCTGATGCAATATGCGTTTTATTAGGTTTTTCAACTTTCCCAGTCACAAAAACAGAAAAGTCTTAAGGTTAGGCAACCAGGACAAAACGAAAAAATAGTCCCTTTTTAATCTGATGCAATATGCGTTTTATTAGGTTTTTCAACTTTCCCAGTCACAAAAACAGAAAAGTCTTAAGGTTAGGCAACCAGGACAAAACGAAAAAATAGTCCCTTTTTAATCTGATGCAGTATGCGTTTTATTAGGTTTTTCAACTTTCCCAGTCACAAAAACAGAAAAGTCTTAAGGTTAGGCAACCAGGACAAAACGAAAAAATAGTCCCTTTTTAATCTGATGCAGTATGCGTTTTATTAGGTTTTTCAACTTTCCCAGTCACAAAAACAGAAAAGTCTTAAGGTTAGGCAACCAGGACAAAACGAAAAATAGTCCCTTTTTAATCTGATGCAATATGCGTTTTATTAGGTTTTTCAACTTTCCCAGTCACAAAAACATAAAAGTCTTAAGGTTAGGCAACCAGGACAAAACGAAAAATAGTCCCTTTTTAATCTGATGCAGTATGCGTTTTATTAGGTTTTTCAACTTTCCCAGTCACAAAAACAGAAAAGTCTTAAGGTTAGGCAACCAGGACAAAACGAAAAAATAGTCCCTTTTTAATCTGATGCAATATGCGTTTTATTAGGTTTTTCAACTTTCCCAGTCACAAAAACAGAAAAGTCTTAAGGTTAGGCAACCAGGACAAAACGAAAAAATAGTCCCTTTTTAATCTGATGCAGTATGCGTTTTATTAGGTTTTTCAACTTTCCCAGTCACAAAAACAGAAAAGTCTTAAGGTTAGGCAACCAGAACAAAACGAAAAAATAGTCCCTTTTTAATCTGATGCACTATGGATTTTAAGAGGCTTTTCAGTTTCCCGCATTACAAAAACGGAAAAAGCTTAAAATTAGGCAAACTACATGATTCGTCAAGCATTGTCGCCGCCTTGGTGGCCTAGTTGATAGCGTACTGGGCTTTCACCCCGAGGACCCGGGTTCGATTCCCGGCAAGGGCTTGGCATTTTTATACGTTATAAATCATCCCATCATCTGCATTAGTCCAAGTGTGCACAATAGTTGGACGTTAAAAAAAAAAAAAAAAAAAAAAAAAAAAATATATATATATATATATATATATATATATATATATATATATATAGAGAGAGAGAGAGAGAGAGCATTGTCGGTTTGTTGACCCGTTTTGCTGCTTGGTCTAAATTTAGTTAGGTTATCTTTAGGGGATGAATTTTGAAAAATGCTGAAATACTTGTTTCACTATTTGTGTTAAGTTCGAAGAAAATCCGACCAAAAAAATATTTTTTTTCAGTACAAACGTTTACATCCCCTGGAAAAGTGTTTCTTAGTAGATGTTGACATAATAAAATGAAAGTATTCTCATATCAAGTCTCCAATTATAATATGTACGTTGCTTGTGTCAGTCAATCAGGCAGGACCTCTTGCTGATCTGTACTTATTTTATCTACATTTTTTTAATAATTTTAATAATAATAATCTCATCTATAATTTTTGTATCTATAATTTTTTTATCTATATTTTTTATTATTTTAATATAAATAATCTTATCTATATTTTTTACAATTTTAATAATAATAATAATCTGATTTATAATTTTTTATAATTTTAATAATAATAATCTGATCTATAATTTTTGTATCTATAATTTTTTACTATATTTTTTTATTATTTTAATTTAAGTAATCTTATCTATATTTCTTTTATCCATATTTTTTTTAATAATTTTAATAATAACCAGATGTATAATTTTTGTATCTATAATTCTTTATAATTTTAATAGTAATCTGATCTATAATTTTTCTATAGATATATTGCATTGAATTTTACATACTATAACAGTAATTTCAAAAACTCAGTTTTTAAATTTAAAAATATTTCTTTGCATTCATTTAGAACCCAAGATTGATTACACCAAATTTTAACGCTACCCATTAAAACCCTTCTGGTGGAATTTTGAAGTAACCTGTTTTTGTGCACCTTCAAAGCCTAAAGTAAAACTTGTGGATCAAATTTCACCTCTACATTTTTCGGTTTCGGAGATAAAGAAATAAAATTTTAGTTTTTACACCATTTAAACTCTTTAGGGGTGGAATTTTTTAAAACTATTTCTTTAAGCAACTGTAAAGTTTAGGCCTATATCTGTAAATTAAATTTCATCTCTCTACGTCTTTTAAATTTGGAAATATATAAAGAAATGTAAAGTTCGATTTTAACCCCTTCTAACCATTTAGGGGTGGGATTTTGGAAATCACTTTCTTTGGGCATTTCTAAATCCAAAGATTAACCAGTTTGTTAACTTTCATCCCTTCTGGATGTACAGATAAAAAATAAAATGTAAATTTAGCTTTCTGTTTGGGGGTGGAATTTTTGAAAATCATTTTTTGTACACCTTTAAAAAAGATTAAGATTAATTTTTGTGTAAAATTTCAGTTATGTCTTTTTGTTCTAGAGATGAAATATAAATTTACTTTTGAAGTTTTTTAACCATTCAGGGGTGAAATTTTAGAATTTTCTTTGTGAACCTTTTAGATATGGAATTTTGGAAATATCCTTTCTTTTTGCACCTATAGAGGCTAATTTGTACCAAATTTGAATTCTCGTTTTTACCTCGTTTTAACCCTTCAGGGGTGTGTTCCAAGTTTCATTGTAATCCATTGGGTGGTTTTAGAGAAACCGTGATGAGTGAATGTGTGGTATTGACTACACACACACTATTGTTATATTCGGCTTATTCGAATGTATATAGATAAGAACGCGTTTGTAATATATGTATATATATATATGATAGGTTTATATATATACATACTCACATACACACTCTCTCTCTCTCTCACACACACACTCGCACATTCTCTCTCACACACACACACACACACACTCGCACATTCTCTCTCTCTCTCTCTCTCTCTCTCTCTCTCTCTCTCTCTCACTCACACACACACACACACACACACACACAAACACTCTCTCTCACACACACACACACACTCGCACATTCTCTCTCTCTTTCTCTCTCTCTCTCACACACACACACTCTCTCTCTCTCTCACACACACACACACACACACACACACTCTCTCTCTCTCACACACACTCGCACATTCTCTCTCTCTCACACACACACACACACTCGCACATTCTCTCTCTCTCTCTCTCTCTCACACACACACACACACAAACACAACAGGATGATTGCGCGCGCGCGTGTGTTTTAAATGTAAATTTTTCACAGTAAAAGCGGTTTAACTTATATGAAGCTGGAACCAATATGAAATTGAAAATAATCTCTCTCCATATCATTTTATTCTGCTCTAATAATAGGTAATATTCTGTAATAAATTATATTTTCCGTAATGATTATACATTATGTCGCATAATGTAGCCTATATATAAACAATTGTCAATATAGAATTGTTGTAATAATGTATCTTTTCCCCAGTTTTTCCAATTTTCTCCATAAGAAAAGCAAATACCCCTTCAAGCCAGGCAAGCAACATGAAATGAAAAATAATCTACCGTGAAAATTTTATTCTGCTGTGTGTTAAATTTATGCGGTTCTATGCGTTTTTCCAGTTTTCCCCATAAGAAAAGCCGCCTTCAAATTTAGCAACCAACACGGAATGAAAAATAATCTTTCATAATCACTTTATTCTGATCAGATGTGTTATACATGTGGGGTTCTATGCTGTGATATTTTTCAGTTAACCCCGCCATCATAAGAAAAGCAAAAAACGCCTTAGATTTAAGCACCCAAAGTCACAAAGAAAATAATTTCTCGCTTTACTGTTTAATTCTGCTCAAAATGTTATATGGGGGTTTTTCAATTGTCATTACAAAAAAATGAAAACGCCTTAAAGGTTAAACGTAGGCAACAACAGATGCAACGAGGAAATAACGTCTTTATTTACCCTGGAGTCCTGTAGAGTTCGGTAGTCGGCTATCTAGAAATTATTTAGGCCCGAGTCTTCAAGGAATAAAAAAATACTAGCAAAGTTACGCCAGCTGTTATACAGTAATTCGTGATTGCAAGCTTCGTTTCTGTAATAGACACGAATTTTAAATTAAGTTTGTATCTTAATCTCTTTTTGAAGTGACTACTTCTTTTCGCGGGATATGGATGTATGTTTTGTACAGGGAAAATATTCAGTTTGCCGTCACGGAACGTTCTAACAAATCCAAACGCGCACTAGTGAACATTATTATTGCAAACGTTATTATTATTTTTTTGGATTTAGTGATTAATAAAATGTATTTTTAAGTGAAAACTTGTATGATCGCGTTTGACAAAACATGGGTAACATATGCTTTCGCGTCACGCTTGAATCCGTAATGCATACCTCACAGCATATATTAATCTTGTATATATCGTGACTACTTCTAAACAGCTGATTTCGCACAATAGTTTCAATATCATTTCAATTGAGGTTATGTTTATTATTGTTAATTTTTAAAATGTGTATTTATAAGTTTGTGTAATTAAATTATTTAATGTATATGACCTATACCAGTTTTTGAATGCCAAAATCACAAATATTATATTTATTATTATACTTAGACAGTATAACTAAAAATTAGGGTTATAAAATGATTCATGATTATGCCTAAAGTCCCTTATATAGCCTAAGATACGCTAATTCATAGTCTGTGACAGTTTCAGTTAATTTTTTAAGTGTGTACCTACACACACGCGAAATTTAATACGAAATAATTTTCTCAAGAGTTGCCCTTTCCTGCGTACATTTTTTTTGAAATTAATTTTTCAAATTTAATTTTTTTATGAAAATAATTTTTTATGAAAATTATTTTTTTTATGAAAATTTTTTTTATTAAATTTTTTATGAAAATAATTAACATAACAGTGAAAAGGTATACAGTCAGGCATACCATAAGTAGTCACTTCTTCGGCCAGTCCCAACGGCTTGAATGAGGAAATTTAGTTGACATTTTATTTTTAAGAAGTTTATGCGCATTTTAACGATTATTATCTGTTGTAAATCGGATTTTTTTTTAAGTGTAGGTTAAAACATGTTTGGAGATTTGCCGATCTGTGCGAATTTATCAATGCCGCCCTTCCAACTCCTCCCCCGTCATACAACATTCATTATTCTGTTGGGGAAAATTTGTAAAGGTTAAATTTCGCATTAATAATCATTTTAGTTTGGCCAAGCTTCCTTGATAAATTTTATAAAATAATATTCAACATTGTAACCGCGTGATCAGATTTGGTTTGCTTTGTTCAGTGTACGAGCGTAACTTGCGATCGAATTTGTCCCCATTTTAAAGTGAAAATCTCTTCTAACTTACTGCATTCTGTGTTTTAATAACTTTATTTTAATAAATATACGATATGGAATGTATGCAATTTATAATAATGGCATAATATACATTTATAGAATTCCGAAGGATATGGAAAAAAATGGGAATAATTTCTTGTTTATTTCTAAACGTAACAGACAAAGAAGTTAGACATTCTGAGTGCACGCCATTTTGTTTCAAGTAGGTGTATGATAGTTTAAGATCGTTCAAAACCTTGTCTCAGCTCTATATAGGCCTTAATAGGAAAAGAAAATTATTGAAATACGTGAAACTGTTTTCCAGTGAAAAGCGGCCAAATTAGGCCTTCTAAACGTAACAGACAAAGAAGTTAGACATTTCTGAGTGCACGCCTTTTTGTTTCAGATAGGTTTATGATGGTTTAAGATTGTTGCTTCTAAACGTAACAGACAAAGAAGTTAGACTTTTCTGAGTGCACGCCGTTTTGTTTCAGATAGATTTATGATGGTTTACGATTGTTGCTTCTAAACGTAACAGACAAAGAAGTTAGACATTTCTGAGTGCACGACATTTTGTTTCAGATAGGTTTATGATGGTTTAAGATTGTTGCTTCTAAACGTAACAGACAAAGAAGTTAGACATTTCTGAGTGCACGACATTTTGTTTCAGATAGGTTTATGATGGTTTAAGATTGTTGCTTCTAAACGTAACAGACAAAGAAGTTAGACATTTCTGAGTGCACGACATTTTGTTTCAGATAGGTTTATGATGGTTTAAGATTGTTGCTTCTAAACGTAACAGACAAAGAAGTTAGACATTTCTGAGTGCACGACATTTTGTTTCAGATAGGTTTATGATGGTTTAAGATTGTTGCTTCTAAACGTAACAGACAAAGAAGTTAGACATTTCTGAGTGCACGACATTTTGTTTCAGATAGGTTTATGATGGTTTAAGATTGTTGCTTCTAAACGTAACAGACAAAGAAGTTAGACATTTCTGAGTGCACGACATTTTGTTTCAGATAGGTTTATGATGGTTTACGATTGTTGCTTCTAAACGTAACAGACAAAGAAGTTAGACATTTCTGAGTGCACGACATTTTGTTTCAGATAGGTTTATGATGGTTTACGATTGTTGCTTCTAAACGTAACAGACAAAGAAGTTAGACATTTCTGAGTGCACGACATTTTGTTTCAGATAGGTTTATGATGGTTTAAGATTGTTGCTTCTAAACGTAACAGACAAAGAAGTTAGACATTTCTGAGTGCACGACATTTTGTTTCAGATAGGTTTATGATGGCTTAAGATTGTTGCTTCTAAACGTAACAGACAAAGAAGACATTCTGAGTGCACGCCATTTTGTTTCAGATAGGTTTATGATAGTTTAAGATCGTTCAAAATTGTGTCTCAACTCTATATAGGCCTTAATAGGAAAAGAAAATTATTGAAATACGTGAAACTGTTTTCCAGTGAAAGCCAAATTGGGCCTTCTAAACGTAACAAGACAAAGAAATTAGACATTCTGAGTGCACTCCATTTTGTTTTGAAGTAGGTGTATGGTAGTTTGAAATCCTTGGTAAGGCATGGATTTCTGATAGGAGGCGGGGACCCACCTCGATGCGAGTTTTGTAGGTAAATCATCGCAGTAAGACATATATTGCTCGATCGTGATGGTTTCCTAAATATATGGCGTACATGCAGATTGGGCAATTGTTTATAGACCATGTTGGAAGGTAATGTCTCGGCTATCGACTTAGAGTTCCTTCATCTGGATTTTTTAAAAATAAAATGTAAATAATATTATTGTAGGGCCTCTCCAACAAGTGGGATATTTTGGTTGTTTTCTTTGTTAATTAGTGTTAGGTATGTTTTATGTTTCTCAATTTTATGTTTGCTATTATTGTAGGGCTAATTAACAGTCTTACAATAAATTGTTGTGTTGATTTTAAAATATATTATTGTTTACCAGTTTTAGGCATATAATTGTTATTATATTTTCATGTTATATACTTATTTATTGTTATTTTTTATTTGGAACTTAAAGTTTTATAAGAAATTGTTCATTAATGTTAGTCTATATTTTTGCATCGGCGGTGATAACCTTCACGGTTTTTCGCCGGAGAAAAATGCTGGTTTGAAATTGCTTAAAACTTTGTTGCAGCTTCATATAACAAAGAAAAACACTTTCATCGAAGTACGTGGGCCGGTGAAAACGGAACAAATATTGCAAAAAACCTAGATTTTCGCGTTCTAGAAAGAAGCATTTTTAAACCACTTAAAAGGTGATTTTTAATAAACTCTGCCTTGTGCACGTACACGCCATAAGGGGAGCCAACTTGCAAATTTTTTTTTGTGGTTTTTGAAATACACTGACCAGTTAGTGAACAGTTGTCGCCGAATATGAACGTACTACAATGATAACCCCTATGAGAACTATGTGAGCGCTCGCTGCTGCTGGAATCTTGCGGCAGTGGTCAGTTACAGTTAAATAGGTAGTAGTAATATTTTTCCAAACGTCTCCACCCCCTGGCCTCGCTTACAGCGTTCTTAGCGACAGATAGTCAAATTACTTGAACTTCAGTCGCTGATATCGAGCACGCTATTTATAATGGTGGCTGTACTTCTAGTGCGTTTATATTCAGTGTTTTCATTTTATGTATCCCCTAACTATAATATAGACTGAATGAAAAAATAAAATAAAAGTGTATATATGCTGTGTGTGTGTGTGTCTGTGTGTGTGTGTGTGTGTGTGTGTGTGTGTGTGTGTGTGTGTGTGCGCGCGCGCGCGCGCGCTGCTGTATAAAACAATATCGTTATGAGTTACCTCGTACTACTTTCGTCAGTAAAAATAACTTGTTACCGATACTTGTTTAGGAATAATTTTACGCCTAAGCTCCGCCCCTAAATTTTGCCGCTCTGCCAGGTAGCACGGATCCCCCCTCCAATGTCGGCTGTTGAACGAATTTCGTTGGGTTACGGACATTTTAAAATTAGCATATAATTTATTTACCGATTAAATTAATAATCATCGATTCGAGTCAAAATGTTTTGCGTTTTTTTTTTTTGAAGCGTTATTCTAGAGGTTAAGATTACGCCTTCCCGGGTCCGGATTTATCCATAATGGCCGCTCCGATTTCTTATTTTTCTATGGAAGTTTGCTAATAGGCTAGTAATTATTTCTTTCTAACGTTGTTATAATTGTGATTGAAAAGGAAAGGGGGGAGAGATAGAGAGAGACTTCCGTAGCGTATCTTATCAGCTGTGATAATCTATTACGTTATCGGGTTATTTTCTTTAAAGACAGTAGTTGTATGCATTTCTTAAAATTAACCACACTATTTAACACGACGAATAGTAAATGGGCGTATTATTAAATGTTTCGTGTAGTGTTGTTCAGTCGTGTATAAAAACGTACGAATTAAAATGCCAACAAGGCATACAGTATTTGCAACAATTGTCATTAAAATTTTTTTAATCTAAAGCTGATATTCACAAAACAACTACCGCAATTAAGTTAAGAAAATAATCAGTTCATTGTAATTTTTTAAAAATATAGTATAAAAATGTTAATATTTTTCACAAAACTGTCAAGAACGTGTTATTTTGTTGAAAGTTTTCTAACACTATTGTTCAGTACTCGATGAGTTTGAAGAATATTTTTTTACACTATAATCAGTCCTACGTGAATTTGTCGAATATTTTCTCACACTGTTATCAATAGTGAATGAATTTGTCAAATATTTTCGTACACTATTATCAACACTAAGTGAATTTGCCGAATATTTCTTACACTATTAACAATACTGAATGAATTTGTCGAATATTTTCTTACACTATTATCAATACTGAAGGATTTGTCGCATATTTTCTTACACTGTTATCAGTACTGAATGGATTTATCGAATATTTTATTACACAATTATCAATACTTAATAAATTTGTCGAATATTTTCTTACACTGTTATCAACACTAAGTGGATTTGCCGAATATTTCTTACACTATTAACAATACTGAATGAATTTGTCGAATATTTTCTTACACTATTATCAATACTGAATAAATTTGTTGAATATTTTCTTACACTATTATCAATACTAAGTGGATTTGCCGGATATTTCTTACACTATTATCAATACTGAATGGATTTGACGAATATTTTCTTACACTATTATCAATACTGAATAAATTTGTCGAATATTTTCTTACATTATTATCAATACTAAGTGGATTTGCCGGATATTTCTTACACTATTATCAATACTGAATGGATTTGACGAATATTTGCTTACACTATTACCAATACTGAGTGTTTTTCGATAATTTTCTGACACTATTGTTTTATCAGTGCATGATGAATTATTGCCAGAACGTTTCTTATAACCTGTTCAATACTGGATGAATTTTTCGAAAACTGTCTTCCACTGTTGTTCTATCCAATCTGTCTTCTCCCAGAATTTAATTCTGATAATTATATTATTGCCAGTCTGAGTGTGTTGTTTCCAGAAAGTTTCTTATATTCTGTTTACTACTAGGTGAATTTGTCGAAAATTTTATTGTGTTTTTTTAAATATTGAGTAAATTACTGTTGAAAATGTTCTTATACTTTTGTAAAATATTGAATGAATTATTGTTGAAAATGTTCTTATAATTTTATCTAAAATTGAGTGAATTATTGTTGAAAATATTCTTATAGTTTTATCTAAAACCCGAGTGAATTATTGTTGAAAATTTTCTTATCTTATATTTTTATATAAAATTGAGTGAATTATTGTTGAAAATGTTCTTATATTTTTATCTAAAATCGAGTTGAGTGAATTATTGATGAAAATGTTTTTATGCTTTTTTTTCTAAAACCGCGTGAATTATTGTTGAAAATGTTCTTATAATTTTATCTAAAATTGAATGAATTATTGTTGAAAATATTCTTATAGTTTTATCTAAAACCCGAGTGAATTATTGTTGAAAATGTTTTTATATTTTTTATCTAAAATCGAGTGAATGATTGTTGAAAATGTTCTTATACTTTTATCTAATACCGAATGAATTATTGTTGAAAATTATCTTTACTCTTATCTAATACTGAGTGAATTATTGTAGAAAATTGCACTACAGAGTTACACTATTGTCCAGTACTTAGTAGGCTTACTCTTGTCGAAAATTTTCCTACACTACCAACGAAGTACAATACTAGTGAACTTTTCGTAAATGTTTCTTTAATACGGTTCAATATAGAGTACATTATTGTTAGAAAGCTACAAAAGTTGCAGTTTTAATACTGATCGAATTATTTAGTAACGAAGTTTACTTTAATAGTACAGGCTGTATCTAAAATTATAGAGTAGCGCGTTCACAGACAGGACTTTGCTACCAAAGAGTGAAGCAGTAACTTTCTGTTGTTGTCAACAGGTTTCCAGAGTATTCAGTGGCGAAGCCCGCATCCGCATGTGTGTGAGGAAGGGGAGGGGTGTTTTAGAGGGGCCTGACGGCAGGGGTCGCTCCTTAGTCACCCGTCTACTATTCATTCGGTAAAGTCTACTGTACATTCAGCAAACATCGCCGTACAATTTACACCCAAGACGCAAAATCAAGTTATTCGTTGTTAACTGTGTATTAAACTTTTAAATCGCACGGAATTATACTTTTTGATAATTTTCACTTATAGTTTTTTAATCTCAACGCTTTTTCTCTCGTAACGTCCATTTAGGACAAGTTTTAAAATCAATTTTCGAGGCATTTCCTCCTAGTAGATCTTCCTGAAACTTTACGTTCCTTATTAAACGTAAAATATACCAAAATGGCGGGCTCACGGATATAAGTACTTAAAAATAGTACAAGAAATTGAACATTTTTATTGGGCTTCCTTTTTAAACCCTATAAGAAGTGTAAAAAAAGTATAATCGTGAAAAATCAACTAGATGTAGGCGGATCTATCAGTTTTCGGGTCCTCGAGACCAAAAGGTTATTTTTACATATGTTTAGTCTTAATTGGAACTGAACTAATTAATGTTGATGAAATTTTGGCATGTAAATTCAGTTTGTACGTATCTCGAAACCACTTTAATTAAAAGTTTTTTGAAGAACTTTTTGCTCGGAAATTGTTGAAAATCGGATTTTATAAAATCGAATAAAAAAGGATTTCGATAGAATTACGTTCGAGAGTAGTTCTCAGCCACGCAAACGAAACGTAGCCTATAGAACTAGGCATAATCTTTCTAGAAAACCGTAAAGTCGGTAAATTTCTCGGAACGGCACTATGTTCAGTATAATAATCTGCCTTCCGTAGCTTCGTCAATTCTACTTTCGTTGACGCGTTTCGGAGAAACTCATCTTCAAAAACTATATCTATACTCATATACGAGGTGTGTTCAGAAAATTTTTAAATTTAGCGGGCTTGGAGAGTCCAATTGTCAAACATGTTTTTTGTTATATTGGTATACATGCCCTTGAAGTATGATAAAACTTTCAGCTGTTTTCATTGCTGACTTTGTCTGTGACAGCCACTAAGATTAGACGTGTTTTTATGAGCTCGGCGATTTTCGTTTGTTAAAAGAAATTGATCAAAGAATTTGTATAAAATTTTGTGTAAAAATGGAATAAAGTGTAAAAAAATGCGTGAAATGTTAACAAAGGCCTATGGTGAGTCTGATATGAGTAAAGCAAGAGTTTACGAGTGGTTTAAGCATTTCCAAAAAGGCCGTTAAGACGTTGAAGATGACAAACGACCTGGATGCCCCAGCACATCAACAACCGATGAAAACGTGGAAAAAGTGAAAGAAATGGTTATGAACAATCGCCGAATCACAATTATAGAGGTCGCTGTTGATGTTGGCATATCGATTGGATCATGTCATGACATTGTTTCCAATGTTTTGTGTATGAAACGCGTAGCAGCAAAATTCGTGCAAAAATTGTTGAATTTTGAACAAAAACAGCGGCGAATGGAAGTTGCTCAGGAGTCACTAAATGAAGTCAACGAATAAATGCAGAATTACTGAAAAGTATTATAACAGGTGACGAAACACGGGTTTACGGATATGACGTCGAAACTAAGGCTCAATCATCCCAGTGGAGGCATTCTCGCTCGCCAAGACCGAAAAAGGCTCGACAAGTTCGGTCGAACGTGAAGGTTATGCTCACTGTGTTCTTCGTTATTAATGGCGTAGTGCTTCATGAATTCCTGCCACCAGGTGAAACGTGCAATAAGGAGTACTACCTACAAGTTCAACGCCGTTTGCGTGAAGCAATCCGAAAAAAACGCCCGGATCTGTGGAAAAACAATTCATAGCTTTTGCACCACGATAATGCACCAGCTCACACTTCATCGTTTGTTCTTGAATTTTTGGCCAAAAACAGTACTGTAACGATGCCCCAGCCTCCATATTCGCCAGACATGGCTCCGTGTGACTTTTTCCTATTTCCAAAAATAAAGAGAACCTTAAAGGGCCGTCGTTTTACAGGCGTAGATGACATTAAAAGCGCATCGCTGAAAGAACTAAAGGCTACCTCAAAGATCGAGTTTGAGAAGTGTTTCGAGGATTGGAAGAAGCGTTGGCACAAGTGCATAATCTCCAGTGGGGACTATTTTGAAGGCGACAACATCAATGTAGAAGAATAAATACATATTTTGTTCAAAAAATTAAAATTCTCGTTACTTTCTGAACACACCTGGTATATGAATACAGATATAGTTTTTGAAGATGGAGGTTCTCCGAAACGCGTCAACGAAAGTAGAATTGACGATGCTTGAGAAGGCAGATTATTATACTGAACATAGTGACAATAATCCTAGCAGAATATAAAAAGAATTTTTCGAAACGGGTTTGTCAGATTTTTCTGAAATTTCGATCGGTGGTTTATTACTGGAATTACTGAATTTGTTGTTCCTAGCTTAGTTTAACTACTGTATAGGCTTACTCGCGATAATCCTGCACGTTCAGTAATTCTGTTTTTTTTTTAATAAGGAGAAGTTAGTACGTCAACAACCCCGAGTGTGTGTCAAGTAATACAGCGAGTTTCCGGAGATTGAAAAGCGTTTCTACCAGTTTTTTTACAAGTTTTTGAGGAGATAATACGTAATAAAGCAAAGCTTTAAAGACAGCGGTGGGTGGCTCGTTAAAATTAAGAAACGGCATGGAGTCTGTTGTCTATTGCTGGTGAAAAACTATCGAGCGATGTTAATGATGTTGCTCCATACATACATAAGTTTAAGGAAACAGTAAATAATTTAAGTTTAATTCGGACGAAAGTGGTTTATTTTGGCGTGCCACCACAAAAAAATCCGTCTTGTGTGCTGCATAATGTAATGTAAATAGAGAATTTTTAGTTTTCCATAGTAATTTTAGAGTCTTTAAGCTTGTTTCGATGTTTTTCTTTCGGTAACAATTCTACTTAAACTCAGTTATTACAAGAAAACTGTGTGTACTGTATTGTAATTACTTTTTCCCCCAATTTACGTACCGATTTACTGTCAATTTTGAAAAAATGTTCTGCTTTCTGATCAGGCAACATTTTATGTGAGTGGAACAGTTGATCGTCTTTGCAGAATTTGGGGGGCAGAGTCACCACATGTCGTTACTCAGCATTAACGTGAGCCGCCTCGGTGGCCTAGTTGATAGCGTACTGTGCTTTCACCCCGAGGACCCGGATTCGATTCCCGGCCAGGGCTTGGCATTTTCATACGCTATAAATCATCCCATCGTCTGCATTAGCCCAAGTGTGCACAATAGTCAGACGTTAAACACCAAAAAAACAAAAAAACAGGATCAACGTGACATTTCCAAAAGTAATGTTTGATGGACTATAGTGTGATTGGTCCTTTCATTTTTGTAGAAAGAACGATAAACGAGGATGTATACTGTTACATGACAGATTATGTCTTTCCCCAAGTGGAAGATTGAGTTGGAAAAAGGGCTTGTGTTTTTCCAACAAGATGGCGCGCGGCTCTTGGCTCTCGCTTTCCGGGAAGGTGGATAGGCACGGCCGGCCCAATCTCTTGGCCACACGAAGCCACTTAATCGCACTTGACTTTTTCTTTTGGGAACACATAAGAAATGTTGTGTACGCTGAAAAATCCGTAACAGCAACCATTTACGGGAAAGAATCATCGCGGCGTTTCAGACAGTCACATCTGCTGTGTTGATGAATACCTGGCGAGAAGTGGAATATCGTCTCGACGTGTGTGTAGGGCAACAAATGGATCCCACGTTGAAATTTACTAACATTAAAAAAAACTTTAAGATATTCTCTTTCATGGTATGCACGCGATGTAGTTTTTCATTAATTTCATCGTTAATTTACACAAAACTGCGGAGTTCTTTTCCAGACACTCTGTATAATAAGTCGCGACGGGTGACAACTAATTATTATATAAATGAAATAATGATCGATATGCAAGAGCCTATCCAGCGGTGCGGAAGACAAATTGCTTTCCTTGTGCGGAATTATTTTAACCAGCTAAGTGCCTGGCGTTGACGTGAGCAATTTAAAGACGTGATCAAAGCTCTTAAACGTGATTCATATTTCATTATTACATATTGAACCCCACGTGAACAGGCATAATGGGGGGGGGAGATATACCGGGAGGTCTGGGTACTTTTTGAGGCAAAAAAAAAAAAAAAAAAACAGTATGAGCTCATTTTAAAGGGATTGTCCATTTGCGATAGCTGATTTCCCTTAAATTTCACTTATAATATATCAGAAAAGCGTTGGATTTTCAAAAACTTTTTTTTATCGAGTTCTGTATTTCATTTCAGTTATCACAAGGTAGTAAAATTCAATTAAATTTACACAAACTTAATCGAAATCATTGGCTATTCGGATATTTGCTATTTGTGCATGCAAGGCGTTTCGATAGTACGGGGTGGACAATTTCCCTCGAATGAGGAATATCCCTGCGTCCGGCAACACTGCACTGAAGAAATACCGTTAGGATGTCATTTGGCCATTTAGTTTTCATTATACGTCACTTTCAACCGAACGATAAGGTCTTATAGTGCCTAGGGTAGTACAGTAGTACGTTACTATCCGTTATTCGGGAGGGGGGTACTACCGTTAGTCATTCAACCTTTTGCATTGCAAGTATGCATTAGGTATTGTGTACCATTAGGCATTTCTGTTTTGAAGGTTAGCATTATCCTTAAACGCAATGTAGCTCTTATTAAAGGAACTCTTGTACAAAGGAGGTCTGATTTAACGCGCGCGCGCGCACACACACACACACACACACACACACACACACACACACACACACACACACACACACACACACACACGGTTTTTAGAAAAAAGGTTCCAAGCATTCAGGATTTGATTTCTCCCATCAAAATTAGATGAAAAGTTCCAATAAACATAGGTTCAAAAACGCTTCGTTTTCTGTCTGGCAGCCATTTTGTTTTTTTATAAGAAACAATTTATATCTTGAGAAAGGTTGAAGGTAGTTTCATTTAATTTGGCACACGTATACGTATCTGCATCGACGACTGTTTAAAAAAGTACCTAAATTTTATTTTGAAAATTTTCAAAATGGCGGTCATTAAAACTTTTCAATTGTAAATAACATTTAATCTTATATTTTATGAAAACTACTTCAATTCGATAAAATATTGCCAAATTCATTATGAACAAAATGAAACTTTATTTTTTTAAGTCCGATAAAAAAAACGAGGTTATGACAGAATTCGTGCAAGCGCCATTACTGGCTTTCGTAGACTGAAATTTGAGCCCGACGGCATTTCCTCCGGTGGAAAATGGGAACATTGCGGATCGTAAAGTTTTTTACATTTTTAAGAAAGTGAGACCTTTTTATTAATGGCACCCAGAAATTACAGGCCTACCGCAATAATTTTAAAAATTTCAAAATATTACAGTAAAAAAACGAAAACTGTAATTACAGAAATCATGAAAATACTAAAAAAATTACGAGAGAGAGAGAGAGAGAGAGTAAGTGTTAGTGACCGAATATTTATCGTTGTTTATTATATCAATAGATAGGCTAAACAAGTCAGGAGTCATAGGAGACCTTTCATATATTTGTAAATATTTATGTTTAGTCTTTGAAATAGAATTGCCGACCACATAGGCTTCCTTCAAAACAGGCCTACATCAGCCCATTGAAATAGGAGCTGGTACGTGGTAATTCCTCCCCCCCCACTAGTCTATTGAATCGAGTTTTGGTCTAGACATTCTTCCACACCTAGGCCTTCTTCAGTACCTGAACCTTCAACAGAATCTAGATTACCTACAACACCCGGACCTTCTTACACACCTAGGCCTTCTTCGGTATATGGACCTTCAACAGAACCTGGACTATCTACAACACTCGTATCTTCTTCCACACCTAGGCCTTCTTCAGTACCTGAACCTTCAACAGAATCTAGATTACCTACAACACCCGGACCTTCTTACACACCTAGGCCTTCTTCGGTATATGGACCTTCAACAGAACCTGGACTATCTACAACACTCGTATCTTCTTCCACACCTAGATCTTCTTCAGTACCTGAACTTTCAACAGAACCTGGACTATCTACAACACTCGGACCTTCTTACACACCTAGACCTTCTTCAGTACCTGAACCTTCAAAAGAACCTCGACTATCTACAACACCCGTACTTTCTTACACACCTAGACCTTCTTCAGTACCTGAACCTTCAACAGAACCTGGACTATCTACAACACCCGTACTTTCTTACACACCTAGACCTTCTTCAGTACCTGAACCTTCAACAGAACCTGGACTATCTACAACACTCGGACCTTCTTACACACCTAGACCTTCTTCAGTACCTGAACCTTCAACAGAACCTCGACTATCTACAACACCCGTACTTTCTTACACACCTAGATCTTCTTCAGTACCTGAACCTTCAAAAGAACCTCGACTATCTACAACACCCGTACTTTCTTACACACCTAGACCTTCTTCATTACCTGAACCTTCAACAGAACCTGGACTATCTACAACACTCGGACCTTCTTACACACCTAGATCTTCTTCAGTACCTGAACCTTCAACAGAACCTGGACTATCTACAACACTCGGACCTTCTTACACACCTAGACCTTCTTTAGTACCTGTACGTTCTGCAGGAACTAGATTAATAATACAAATCAAAGAAAATGACCGGTAATGTGCAGTATTTTCTCATAAATACTCCATCACGGATCACTAAGAGGAGTAGTACCAAATTACCCACCCACCAGATTACCTGTATGTTTTTCAATTTACTTAAATTACTTAATTTGTTTTCAATATAAACATGCGTCATAAAACTTATACATTTACTTTACGTTACACACGTCTTGCCTGAGAATTTATTAAAATTTTTAAAAATTTACTAGAGAAAAAGTATTATTTTCTTGAAAATATCACCTATATTCATTACTTTACCCTATATTTTTACATTTTATTTATCTATTTTATATTCATTCCGTCCCGTTCACCCGGCCCGCTACTAAACAGTAAATACATGAATACAGTAACAGTTATTAGAAAATTAATAGAAAAACAAAACTAATAGAAAAAAAATTAATGTGAGTAGAGTTAACGGGCGAGGAAAAGAAGGAACAATAAGAAACATACAACACACCAGGAATCAAATAAAATCTGATTCGTTGTACGAAGCAGGAGAAACAACCATCAGGAGGGTCTTGCACACTACTGCTGCGTTCCCCCCCTAAAACCCAAAAAAGATCATTTATTTAATAGTTTCAAATCATGTTTTTAAACGACTCTTTAGACCTTACACTCTTAATATCACGAAGAATAAATAGCGTTATAAATTTTAGGAGTAAAAATATCCGTGATTTCATGAATAGCGCATTATTGCGTGCAGGAATTTTCAAACAAGCGTTTTAAATCGAGAAAACAATGCGAGAACATGTTGTAACATGTTGAACGTAAACCTCTATTCTTTCCGCTAATTCTAAAAAAAATACCAAGAGAACTTTAAAACATTCATTGTTCTCAATGGCAAAACTTCAAATTCCTCGCAGGGGGGGTGCAGACTAGCCGCACTATTGAGAGGTTTTAGACGTCCCTGACATAAAGAAAACGTTTTTGAGGTGTTTTAACGTAATGCATGATTAACACTCTCAGATCCTAATTTTGATCCTATCGCATTCAAATTTAACAAAAAAATCAATTTAGTAAAGTATGAATTATTTCATTACTCAGCAAAACTTTTTTCGAAGAGAGTTGAAAATTTTTTCCTTTTTTAAGATTCCAAATATTAAAATAATCATAACATTTTAATCTTAAACTTCATTGAAAATGTGATTCCACAATCTTGATCAGCGTTGAAGTCTCCTACCCGCAGGGGGTGCAGTCTAGCTGCACCTACTGAGAGGATTTAGACGACCCTCGCGGTACCCGAGTCTAACACACACACACTTACGACTTAACACTTTACTGTCACAGTAGCCGCCTCGGTGGCGTAGTTGGTAGCGTCCTGGGCTTTCACTCCGAGGACCCGGGTTCGATTCCCGGCCAGGGCTTGGCATTTTCATACACTATAAATCATCCCATCGTCTGCATTAGCCCAAGTGTGTACAATAGTCGGACGTTAAAAAAAAAAAATAATAAAAATAATAATTTACTCTCACACTTACATTAAGGGAGGCGATAATAGCCTCAATGTACTTTTCGCCTTAACATTACTCAGCAAAACTTTTTTCGAAGAGACAGCTGAAATTTTTTTCATTTTGTAAGATTCCAAATATTAAAATAATCATAACATTTTAATCTTAAACTTCATTGAAAATGTGATTCCACAATCTTGATCAGCGTTGAAGTCTCCTACCCGCAGGGGGTGCAGTCTAGCTGCACCTACTGAGAGGATTTAGACGTCCCTTGCGGTACCCGAGTCTAACACACAAACATACACACTTACGACTTAACACTTTACTGTCACAGTAGCCGCCTCGGTGGCGTAGTTGGTAGCGTACTGGGCTTTCACTCCGAGGACCCGGGTTCGATTCCCGGCCAGGGCTTGGCATTTTCATACACTATAAATCATCCCATCGTCTGCACTAATGCAATGTGTATTGTCCCAAGTGTGCACAATAGTCGGACGTTAAAAAAAAAAATAATAATAATAATTTACTCTTACACTTACATTAAGGGAGGCGATAATAGCCTCAATGTACTTTTCGCCTTAAAATAACAAAAACATGAAATTAACAAACGACGATTGTGAAGCAGCAATTTTACTCTGGCCACGCGTAGTTCTGATCAGCCTTTTTGTGCAGCGATCAAAGGTCGTAAATCAGATTTATAAGTACTAACCCCTCCCTTCCAGTACTAACCCCTCCCAATAACTGATTCTATAATTCAATTCTAAATAAACGAAGACATAATAGATTTCTTCAAGACTCAGGACAAACAAGTTTAAGAAAATAGAATTTTCTCAAAAACATAATAAAACTTTTAAAACCAGATAATGTATATGACTTGTTCATTTCAAAAGTGTATAAGACCCAAATATTTAGTATTTTTAGATTTAATAAATTCTTCGCAACTAAATTCATTGAAAAATTTATATACATTGTTTTCTTAGTGTTAAAGTCCAACCTTAGGGCAGGGGAAATGAATCATTCTGTTTCAGCAGATGCAACTCGTCGCTGGTTTTTTGAAGTTACTACAGTACTTATCGCGGGGTATGGGTGTATGTTTTGCACGGGGAATAATTCAGTTTGCCGTCACGGAACTCTCTAACATCCATACGCGCACTATAGTAAACATTATTATTACAACACATTATTATTATTTGTATTTAAATGATTAATAAAATATATTTTTGAAGTGAAAACTTGTATGGTCGCGTTTGACAAAACATGGGTAACATATGCTTTCGCGTCACGCTTGAATCCGTAATGCATACCCGACAGCTTATATTGTTCTTGTATACTTCTAGACTGGAAGTGACTATTTATAAACAGCTGATTTCGCACGATAGCTTCAATATCGTTTCAATTGAGGTTATTTTAATTTTAAAAATGTGTATTTTCTAAATTTACGTAGTAAATTATTTAATGTATACGACCTGTACCAATTTCTGAACGCCAGAATCACAAATATTATATTTATTATTATACTTAAACAGTATAACTGTCAAAAGTAGGGTTATAATCTGATTGAAGTCCCTTATATAGCCTAAGGTACTCAAATTCATAGTCTGTGACAGTTTCAGTTAATTTTTAAGTTGTGTACCTACACAAACGAGAAATTTAATACGAAAATAATTTTCAAGAGTTGCTTTTTCCTGCATGCATCTAAATTTTTATAAAAATAATTAAATCATAATAATCAAAAAGTATAGTCAGGCACGCCAAAAGTAGTCACTTCTGTCGGCCAGCCGCACCTCCTAAGTTTTTTTTCTTTACATAAGAAGGCTGTATCATCAGCGAAAGCCATTGAAGAACAAAACAATCAAGCTACCCGAGTAGAGATCATTTACATATATAAGAACAAAACGGGAATCAAAACAGATCCCTGTGGAACACCAGTATTGGAAATTTGTACAATTCCCACTGAATTTGTGACAGTAACGAACCATTTCCTGTTCAGCAAATATAACCTAAACCACTCATGCTTATTTAATGCCAGCCAATTAAAACTTCAACATCAATAATGTGCGATCAACTGTATTAATCTACAGTAGATTACTAACAGTCACCCTTTTAACCGTCAGTTTCTATTCTATTTTAACGATCAGGTTAATTCTGTTATCTGACATTGTAAAACAGTCTTCCCTATAGGCGACTGCAGCTGACACTAATTACTACCCTAAGCAAACACTGATAATGGCAGAGTAAACAATCCTATCTTCTAGTGGAATTAGAAACATTTGAAATGGTGCCAACAGATTCGGAAAAGTGCTTGAACGTTTCTGTTGAAATATAAATACATTATTTACGATAGTACCATTCAGCGTATAAGTCGATCACGTAAAGTCACTTGAGTTCGTGAATACTTGTCAAAAGGATAAGTACGGATAATTTACTGCATTAAGGACGTGGTATATGTAAATTTTGTAATACATAATTGGAGTTAAATAGAATATTTGATAGTTTTACTACATTTTCCAAAAAAATAAAAATTATGTGCTACGAGTATAGCATGATATTTTTATCGGTCTATTTCTGTTATCCGTTTACTTTTTTCCGTCACTCCAGTGGTTCCGAGAATGCCGGTTAATTGAGGGCTCTACTTAGTGTGTGTGTGTGTGTGTGTGTGTGTGTGTGTGTGTGTGTGTGTGTGTGTGTGTGTGTGTGTGTGTGTGTGTGTGTGTGTGTGTGTGTGTGTGTGTGTGTGTGTGTGTGTGTGCGTGCGTGCGTGCGTGCGCGCGCGCGTTAGTAAATGCGCACACACATTGCAAAAAGTTATACATTTGTGCAAAAACTTTGTGGTTGACTGTTAAGTTATTATTCGACGTGGTTGGGTAAACTAGTTCGTATATAATTTCACCATGGCGCATTAAAAAAAATATTTTTATTTTCGGCTACTTAATGTATCAGCTTTGAGTGTTTATTCCAGTTTAAGGTCAGCAGTTTAAGGTCTGATTTGAAAACGAGAGATGATCCGTACTATCGAAACGTCTGGGATTGTTCCGTGTACACCAATAGTAGCAAATTTCCAAATGGCCAATGAGTTCGTTTAAGTTTGTGTAAATTTATTTGGATCTTATAGCTTGTGATAACTGAAATGAAATACGAATCTCGATAAAAAAAAGTTTTTAAAAATCCAACGCTTCTCTGATACACAGGCCTGGTATTATAAAGTAAAATTTTTCAATCAATACGTAAAATATGCAGTTTATTTAACCGAAGCATTATTTCTAAGTTAAAATACGGAAGTTTCGATATAATGTATAAAATTGTGGAATTTGACTGGTAATCTTTATTTAGTTAAAGCATTGTTCATTTTTAAAAGTTGAAATAACAAAACTAACACAAAATGTATGCGGCAAGTTGATGTGCAAATAAGAACATTCTTCCCGTAAAAATGTTAATTTAAACTTAACAAACAAACTTATGAGTGGAAGTTTGTAGCATTGGGAATAAAAGTTAACTTAATCAGGGCCCAAATTTTGCGTCATATTTTGTATCAAGAAGAATAAAAATTCATGAACTATCTCGCATCGGCTGTTTTTAATGCGTAAAAGTAATCGATATAATTAACAGAATTGATTTATTAGCCAAATTGAGGTTATGTTAAAAGAATTACCTGTTCTTCTCAAACAGAATAATGGCACCTCAAAACAAAAACAACACAAGGCTGTAGTTTTAGGAATATGCTAATAGGAAAGTGTAGACGTATAAATAATGTCATGAACTTACTAAATTTCTTCTAAAAGTGTGCATATGCGTCAGTGTTGTTCAAGGTCACTCTGCGGTATTTTTCCCGCCAGCGCGGACCAATAACCTCGTCGACAGATACAAGTACAGTACAATGTATAATCATTGTTCAGACATAGTAGCAGAGGCGTGAAGTAATGCTGAGTATTTTCTGTCATATCGTACGTCTGATGAGGTATTTTCAGCAGGACCTATTGACAATTGTCAGTGTATCACTGGCACAACTAATGCTAGAAATTATTGTAGGTATTTGTTGTTAACACAAAAATCTAAAATAATGTATCCGACTTTACAAATGCATAACATTCTAAAACATGTTACCTGGGGGGTTCAGGACCCTAAGATGCACTTCGACCCTCTTTGTAGGGGCCATGTTCTGGGACAGTATATTGTTCTCTGAAAAGAAGCTCTTTGCAAAATTATGTGTTCTTGTTAGACCAAGTATCTATACAAAATTGTCGGGTATTTTTTTACAATGAATTAAATTAGAAAATCTGTTTGTCTAAGTTAGGTAGTATTTTAAGGGTTCTAGTTCTATCATTATTATTTCTCGAGTCAACATCCCTTTTTCTCAGCACACACTATTCGTACAGGCATAAATGAGGTATGTTTAGAAAGATTTTTAACCGGATTCTGACATTGCAAAACGATTTTGCGCTAAAACTTACTGTTTGTGGAACATTTTAACATCTTCTTAAGACACTTTAAACTGTCATTGGCAAAACGGCATCTTGGATGCGCATGCGCGGCATCACAAATCAGATAATATTTTGTATATTTTACGAAGCTAACTTATTAATCACGAATAGACAGTCCCGTTAAAAATGCCTCTTTTTTGCATAACGTGCTTAGAACAATTTCAATATTTACTTAAAAGTCATTAAACTTATAAGTTATGTGGCCCTACTGACAGTCCCCTATTCCTGCCCGTCGTACAAGTAGGGACAAGCATTTCGAATACTAAACACATGTTTTGGACACTGTTTTTACACAAATATATTTGAGATTTCTCCTTCCATCATGCATTTATCTATTGTTGATACGGACATCATAAAATACGAAGTACAATTAAAATGTCAAAATACAGTTAGAGGTTATCAAGCATGCCTTTTCAGTTGACTAGAAGACAGTTACCTATTAAAATTGTGTTTGCTACCACTATAAACAAGTCGCAGGGACAAACACTTCAAAGAGCAGGATTGTATTTACCAAATGCCGACTTTACTCACGGACAATTGTATGTAGCCTTTTCAAGGGTAACTAAATCAACTAACATGTTCGTATCTATTAAAGAGAATGAAATACTTATTCAAAAGGCTGTGTTTGCTTAATACTTTCTTAGAGCGAAATTGCGTACGGGCCTCCTGGTTTGAGAAACGTGTCTTCCAGATGTTAAGCGCATGATTTATTTTTCATTGGTTCAAAGTAGGATAGTGTATGGCTTGTGTAATTGTGAAGGGTCTTACGTTAGTTACTTCCTGTGATTAATATTCAGAAACGGTGTGGATGATTTTGAAAAGAGTAGCTTAGTAAATTAGAGATCTTTATTCCTTTCTTTATAGATTTTACCCTTAAGGTATTTTCACATAAGTAATTACATTATTTATTACTATAAATGGAAATTATTTTCGTGCAGCGCTATTGGCTACAAATTTCCTCAATAGAACGTAACCATGGCCGCATTTAGTTTTCCGGTGGGTGGTCGCTGGCCCCCCCCCATTGTACATTACTTTATTTGGAACACTTAAACTTATCTTCAGTCCTTATGCATCCCAGCACCTAATATAAGCTCATAATTACTTAAAAAGACCTTACATTTAGAATGTAATGTAAAAAACTATTGTGATTAATAATGTGAACCTAAAATTAGACTCAGTTCAAATACAAAATAGCATTTATTGAAAATAGTACGAGATTTACATTAGATTCAAACTAGAGGGAGGGAGGGATATTACAACCCTAGGTACTGCGGTCTACGGACCTATTGTTCAACTAAACCTCTTGAGTACTAGTTTAGCAGATTGGTGCCCTTAATAAGTTCCAACAAACCACTGACTAGCTCATTCTGCTGAAGATCCCCAGGGACCTGGAAACCAAAAACCCCTAGCCTCCTACCAGCAAGATCTTCACAATCAAAGATTATGTGTCCTGCAGTCTATTCTTTCCTGCACAAACTACACGGTTTCTCCGTGGTACATACCTATTCTGTTCATGTGCACCCTCATACCACAGTGCCCAGTAATAAGCACTGTGTTGTGCTCTGCCCAAGACGTCTGCTGCCTCTTATACCCTCCATATGGAACCATGCTTAAGAGGCGCTTACTATTGGATTGCCCATGAAAGTTATCCCATCTTGCTTGGTGTTGCTTATTAATCCACCTATTAATAGCAGACCTGGCCAACGACAGAGATCCCTAAAGCCGGCTCAGGTCCGATGAATTCAGATGCAGATCCCAGTCGAGCCAGTCAGTCTTCCTCCTCATTACCCTCAACTCCCTTATGCCTCGGAACCCAGTAAAGAGTACCCGGTTATCCAGGAATAGAACGTTGAGGTTCTCCCGACACTCCCAGACTAGCTTGGACTGAATTGTAGAACCCGCAATCGCACCCTCAGACCACAGTGCCCGGACAGTATGCGATTGAGTTTACAATAAAACCTTAAGGTATTGGTACTTACAATTTACACTTTTCGCCTGTCTTTTAATTTTTGAAAATTTTGAAATAATCCCTTTGTAGTCCAATTATGATGTTACGTCATTTTAGTGGCCATTATGGTAGCAGCATTTAACTTTACGTTGCCAATAGAATTCCTCAGGTTCAGGGTTGAAGTCGCAGGCGGAAGCATTTTACTTGTGGTAGGCGCATCCACCACAAGTAATTAAAGTATTTTAAGGTAATTAAAGTGAAGCAATAATACCTTATCATCTTCTGCTTCCTGTCATTGATAAACACAATTTTTTTATTACTTCTACTAATTTTCCACAACTTTTTTAAGAATTGCTTAAAACTTTTTTTTGTAATTTTCGGCGCCCTTACTTTTTGCCAAAAATTTGGCACCTCTAGTCCTAGGCGTACTTAGGCTAGTGGGAAATACGGTCCTGAACGTAACTCCTACCGAATGGCCATCAACACTCCGGATGTGTGCGAATGGAAAGTGATCTTTAAGATGTTTACAGTTTTAACACTATACTGCATTAACGGTTACATGTTACAAGTGGATTCCAATCGTCCGTGTTTTCCCTGGTCGGTTTGGGATTTTCATTCCCGTCCGGAAAAGGTGTCTTGCATTTGTGTGGAGCGCGCGCGCGCGCGCGCACACACACACACACACACACAATCGCTCTCTATCTCTCTCTCACACACACACACACACACACACTCTCTCTCTCACGCACACAAACACACAATTTCTCTCTCTCTCTCTCTCTCTCTCTCTCTCTCTCTCTCTCTCTCTCTCATATACACACACGCGCGCGCGCACAGTCTCTCTCTCTCTCTCGCACACACACGCACACAATTAAGTAAAATTTATTCTAGAGGTAATGATCGGCGTTCATGACATTGTCTCGGGTCTGGGCCTTACCATGATAGCCGCTTTACCGTAATACCATTTACGGTATTAAAGTGCTTCTACATCCTTTAAAACAAATTTGTAGCACCTTTCTAATTTTATTCGCAGCTCCATTGTTACAGAACTAATTTCCGCCGGAAACAATTCACCAGAGCAATAAACACGTAAAATTATAAAACTTGTGGTCTCTGGTTTCGGCAAATTGATATTCGTAGTTATTTTTGAACTGGTTTTTTGTTTCATTATATAACGCCTTTTTTTTACTGTTGTTTCATTAAAAGATATATTAACGGTGGTAAATGTAGTTAAGGCAGCGGTCAGTCTGCTGCGCACTTCGAGGTTGTGCGAGACGCTGTTACTCCCGTTGCTTTATCCCTTCTTTTAACACTGATCCTTCGTCCTCATCAGTCTAATAAAATAATATGTATTTTAAATTAAAGTACAATTAAAAGGAAAATACCCACAAATACTTCTCGCTTGTTCGTGGGGACAAGAAGTAAACAGTCTTCACTCAAACTAATAGGCGTAATAATGACTATACATTTATACAACTAGTAGTACAGTTTATAGTGTAATGTTTAGGTATACAGATAATTGTCAAAAATAAACATTTAGATATGTTGTTGACCATAGTATTGACAATATATTCAACTATAAACTGTAAAGATACTGAAGCGCCTGCAAGCAGCGGCGTCGGCAACATATACACACGGTGCAACACACTTGACGGAACTATAGTCTCTACACAGTACGGAATCTCTATCTTATTACACAAATCGATCTCTAACTTATAACGCGATACTGTCGAAGGAAAAACGATTCTCTAAGTTAATAAATCTCTAGGCTATTACACATTCCCGTGAAAACAGCAGCACTTGTCAGAATGTAGTAGCGATAACACCACGTAACATCGGCAGCAACGTAAGTAACGTAACACATAAGTAACGTTTTGTTAATAATTTTTTGAAATCCCGATTTTTCAATTAAAATCTGAATATAGGCCCAACTATTAGCATTTTATTTTATTTTGGCCACCTCGGTGGCCTAGTTGATAGCGTACTAGACTCACCCCGAGGACCCGGGTTCGATTCCCGGCCAGGGCTTGGCATTTTCATACGCTATAAATCATCCCATCGTCAGCATTAGCCCAAGTGTGCACAATAGTCGGACGTTACAAAAAAAAAACATTATTTTATTTTTATTATTATTATTATTATTATTATTATTATTATTTTATTTTAAGGCGAAAAGCACATTAAGGCTATTATCGCCTCTCTAAATGTAAGTGAGTGTAAAGTGTTAAAGTCTTAAGTGTAGTGTTGTAAGTGTAAGTGTTTGTTAGACTCGGGTACCGCGAGGGACGTCCAAATAATCCTCTCAATAGGTGCAACTAGTCTGCACCCCCTGCGGAGTATTAGCATTTTAAACTGTACAGATCACAGTGAATACGAGAATAATGCCTGGCCGCCGTCAGACTCAGTTGCGTAATTTATTCGTAATTTTGAAAATGTAAAGCGCAGATTTAACGCTGGTGGCGAAATCAGATTTTCAAAAAACGTGTGAGTAGAAAAAATTATTAATTTTTATATTTCGTGAATGGTTGAACGATTTTTACTGGGTAAAGGAGCTTTCTCAAGGTACTGCAGATATCGATTTTCGTGCAAACTTTGAATCAAACTTCATCGAAATCACAAACGCCAGAGCGCTAAAGAAGCTATGTTACGTCAGTGGTTGGTAAATTTTAAGTTTAAAGAATAAATTTCTGTTCTGAATCAGAAATAAAAATCGTCATGTTTTTTCTTCCTTTTTTTTGTTTAATTACGATAATTTGTTCGAAAACACGACAAAATTAACACAGCTGGTTTTTTAACAACATAACCTGAAACTTATTATGGCCTATCAGCCGTTCAATGAAATCAGCTGATCGTTACGAATTAATATAAACGACAAATTAACATAGCTAGTTTTTAACAGCATAACCTAAAACTTATTATAGCCGATCAACTGGTCTTTACGAATTATTATAAAACAACCAATCTTTTAATATAACTACCAAAATTAAATTAACAGTTCATTTCGTATACTTAAATCGGTCAAACTTCTTCCGTAGTTTACGGAGTGTAGGGGTTATCACGTGCGCCTCACACGCGCAATGTACCTGGTTCTATCCTGGGCGGAAACAGTAATTTTTAATTATAATTAATTCAACATGATACCATTGCTCCTGGTTTATATAAGAGCGCGCGCGCGCACACACACAGCTCATACAAAAAGTGCTATACCTATATGTACCGCGCATAAGCTATATGAGATGACACCGTATACAGCTAGAGCGTGACGCCGCGAAACCAATGCTTTTTACGTATACAAAAAGTGCTATAACGCGCCTAAAAAACAAAGCCTAAACAAACTCCCGCGGGTGGTGTAGACTAGCTGCACCTATTGAGAGGATTTAGACGTCCTTCGCGGTACCCGAGTCTAACACATACGTAAGTACCGACTTTAACACTTTACATTCACATTTTACATTTACACCTCACATTTACATTTTACACCTCACATTTACATTTTACACCTCACACTTTACATTTAGGGAGGCGATAATAGCCTCAATGTGCACAACATCATTACATGCGCGCGCGACGAGAACATGAGAAGAAGAAAAGTGAAGAGAAAGAGAGAGAGGAGAGAGAGGAGAGAGAGAGAGAGAGAGAGAGAGAGAGAGAAGAAAGAGATAGAGAGAAGCATACTTGCACAAAACATACGCTAACGACCAACTCAGTCGGAACCGGCAGACAAAAGAAAGGAGAAGAGCTGAGAACTGGAGGGGGTCTGTGTAATACTTCCCCTACTCGCGTTACGTACGCTTCGTAAGTCTATGATGAAACCGAATCACTCCATGGTGACAAATACAAAGTGCACAACGCGGTATAAGAAGCTAACGCTTCAAAAGTAAAAAAAAAATGATTGAAAATTGAAACATTGACACTGCTATTACCTAAACTACTAAACCATTTTTCACCAATAAACGCTTAGGGCCTATGTTGTTCGTCATAGCGGGAGTATTTGCATTCTTATTAAACATTTTAAAAATAAGTACATTTACAATTATAATCTTGCAGTAAACTGTGAAAAATTTGGTATCAACAACAAAATTTCAGTTTTGTAGTCTTAACAGGTGTTCCTTTTAGGGAGAGAAAAATTTAAAACTGTTGCCACGCTGTACAGAAATTCTCATAAAAACTTTAACAGATCCATGCACATTTCAATATTTTACGTTCCTATTTATCAAATTCATCCGCGACTGAAATCAGGTGGCTGTTTAGACGGAGAAAGGCACGTCGTGGCCAAGTGCGAAGATTAATAGTGTTCAGTAGTGCTTAAGCAGGTGACTGGTTCTTGGCGGAATTCAAAGGCGTTTTAACAGCTTTAGTAGATTTAGCGGTTAGTACTTTGTGATTTTTGTTTGTATTGTATTGTTCCGTTTAATACTGGAGGTAATTCTGACTACTATAAAGTAATCTGTATTTTGTTTGACATTTTTCGCCGTTATTTATGAAACACTGTTTTTGTTTCGTTTCAAATTTTGTTGTAATTTATGAGGCTGTGAAACCGTCGTGTCGCACTATTTCGTTTGATATTCGAGGTAATTGTGTAGGCTGTGAAATAATTTGTATTTCATTTAATACTGTTTGCGAAACGACACGATTGCACTTCTTTTAAGATTTACAGTTATTTAAGAAGCCGTGAAATATCGTTATCGAGACTATTTCGAAGGTATGCTGTTCGTGTTTCCTTTGATGTTTGAAATTTTTCCGAGAACAATGAAATAGTTTGCATTCCGTTTTGATATTTACTCTTTATTATTAACGAACTCCGATCGTATTTCATGTAAAACTATATATGATGCTGTGAAACTGTATCGAATTATTTTGTTCAATATTTGAGGTTATTTTTAAAGCTATGCTGTTCTTATTTATTTCGATTTTAAGGTTATACTGTGCACTATGAAATAATTGGAAAATTTCGTTCCATAATTTGTAGGCCTGTTTCGTTTTATATTTTAAATAATGCGTGGGGCACGAAAGTACTATACTTCTAGAACATCAATACAAAGCCTACGTAAGTATTTGTGCTCTGATCTGCCGGCAGTGTGAAGACAACAGGTTTTTATCGCCTACAAGAGGAGAGGGGAGCTCAGCGCGGAGGGTCAGATGGTAGTTTCCCCCAATTCTAGCTTAGTTACTGTAAGTCTAAAAAACATAATCGAAATACAAATTTTTTTCCCCTAAATTCTTTTTACTTGTTCGATCCAAGGTTGAGTTCTCTCGGACGAAGTATTTAATGGTTTTTAATTTAGCCTGAAAATAGATTAGATAAGATTAGGAAACTAAAGGAAGGTATACAACCCCAGGCACTTCGATCGACTTCAGTGCAACTAAACCTCTTAAGTATTAGTTCAGCACATTGGTACCTTTAGTAAGTTCCAACTATCCACTGACTACCTCGTCCCTAAAGTCCTGGAAACTAAAAACCCTTAACCTCCTGCAAGAGCTTCACAGTCGTGCATTATGTTTTCTGCAGTTTCCTCATCTTGACTGCATAATCTAGACACGGTTTCTCCGTGGTATCCTGTGCATGTGCACCCTCAGACCACAGTGTCCTGTAATGAGCCATTGATTTTCTTAAGTTGTGCTCTGCCCAAGATGTATACGGCCCTTCTAAGTCCTCCATGAGGAACCTTTTTTAAGAAGCGCTTGCTATGGGAATGCCTACGTTATCCTATCTTGCCTGGTGTCGCTTGTTAATCCACCTATTGATAGCAGACCGGGCCAATGACAGAGATATTCCTGTCATAAAACGGCCCGACTCGGGCCCGCGATAAAGTCAGATCCCAGATCCCAGTCCAGCCAGTCAGTCTGCCCTCAACACCTTGAGTGTGAAAGTAACTAAACGATCAAAGAATACCTGCCAGATTGTACGCATTGTGCGTAACATTTACGCATTAAAAACTGATTTTACGACTTTCTTGAAAGGATTAATTTCAGGATTATTTTCCTAAGAATCGTTATGGTCCTGAAATGGCTAAGAACAAACTTTCAAGTAGGCTACTGTTAAATATTCGCAGCCTACTAACGTTCCTGATCACGCAGGGCTACTTTTTCGTAAGATGATGCCCCTCCCCAAAAAATATGGTTCCACTACGACTACAAAACAAAAGTAGTTATTAATGGATTGTCTAAGGACACACTTTCAAATATTTGCAGATAGAAACATTTTCTATGACTTGCATTAAAAGTATCGGTGTTAATTTTTTCCCTTGTTTTTGGGTTTAACGTCTGACTATTGTGCACACTTGGGCTAATGCAAACGATGGGATTATTTATAGCGTATGAAAATGCCAAGACCTGGCCGGGAATCGAATCCGGGTCCTCGGGGTGAAAGTCCAGTACGCTATCAACTAGGCCACCGAGGCGGCTTTGGTGTTAATTTGAAACTGTATTCATTAGTTTTAGTTTTCGAAGTGACTACTTCTTATCGCGAGTTAAGGTGTATGTTTTGCACGGGGGAAATCAGTTTGCCGTCACGGAACGCTCTAACACATCCATACGCGCACTTTAGTGAACATTATTTTTTGTTTTTATTATTATTATTTTTATTTATTATTATTTTATTTATTATTATTTTATTTATTATTATTTTTTTGTTTAGTGATTAATAAAACGTATTTTTGAAGTGAAAACTTGTATGGTTAACAAACCATAAGTATAAACATTTACTTTCGCGTCACGCTTGAATCCGTAATGACCTAAGTAGGAATTGGATTAAAAAATTTTTTTTATATTACTTGTTTTTACTTATGTCAATTTTCTGAAGATGGCGGGTATGTCAAAGTTCTAAGCCCCTGGGAATAAGACGTGGAAATATTGCTTTAATAAACTCATCCAACACAGATAAGAATCGAATTATTTTAGCAAAGGGTGTTCGGTCTTGTCGCGTGGATATCGTGACCCCACCCTATCCCCTATTCCCTATCCCCAGGCCCCCTACACTCGAGGGACTGTTGGTTCACATGCAACGTATTTACATCACAGTAGCGTCTTGCCAGTGTTTTATTTTATCAAGATCATAAAGATTGACACAGAAGTTATCCAGACTACTTTTATTGAGTACACCGTTGGTTGTTGTCTACGAAAAACTGTTTCGTAGTCAGACAAACATTGAATAGAATTTCTTATTCGTTTTTTTCCGGTAAAAATCTAGATTAGCGTGACTGCGATGTCCAATTTTGTTTTTCAAAAATCTAATTTTTGGCGCTCTCAAAAATCGACAGTGTAATGATTTATTTTAAATTGAATTTTCCTAATGTTAATCAATATTATCAGGGAATGTATGTTTATCGTGTGTGTGTGTGTGTGTGTGTGTGTGTGTGTGTGTGTGTGTGCGCGCGCGCGCGCCACGGGTTTTGGTCGGTATTAACTATTTTAGCCCATCAATTAGACTGTTATTTTGTCGGGAAAATTACTATATTCTACCAATAACAAGAACTTGTTTTATAATAGCAAAAACGTCTGACTAAAACATACTGTACTAACTGTTCCCGAGTCCTGGCCTCCCTCAGGAATCGTCGTCTGTTTGGTTCTCTTGCAGAAATCCACCATGCTCTGGCATCTCGATGCACTCCATCGGCCCAGATTAGTCTTGGCCACTTGTTCTTTTGCCCTCTGGTATCGGGGTTGTTTTGACGAAGTTCTCCGTTCTTACGTGGTCTGTCCAGCGCTGTCTTGCCAGTTTCATATTCTTCACTATATCATACTCGGAATTCGAAGTGGCTAAAGCTTCTACTACTGCGTCATTCAACTGCGCGCCTATTCAAAGCCGGTTTTTCGAGCCGCAGTTGCTCCCGTTGCTTTTCCCTTACCCGTTAACTTTTTTTTTTGGTGTTTAACGTCCGACTATTGTTCACACTTGGGCTAATGCAGACGATGGGATGATTTATAGCGTATGAAAATGCCAAGCCCTGGCCGGGAATCGAACCCGAATCCTCGGAGTGAAAACCCAGTACGCTATCAAATAGGCCACCGAGGCGGCTTTACCCGTTAACTCTGATCAGTCGTCCTCATTAGTCTAACTGGCATAAAGTATGGTTAAAAATAAAATCTGATTCTCCATGAAATTCCAACCTTCAATGGACCATACATTTTCCTCGGTATTTTCCTTTCTGACACCAGCAGTTTCAGTTGTTGCCATAGTCCATGTTTCCTCACCATTTTTTAAATGTTATTTCAAGGCGAAAAGCACATTGAGGCTATTATCGCCTCCCTAAATGTAAGCATGAGTGTAAAGTGTTAAAGTCGTAAGTGTAGTGTTGTAAGTGTGTTAGACTCGGGTACCGCAAGGACGTCTAAATCCTCTCAATAGATGCATCTAGTCTGCACCCCCCTGCGGGATGCACCATAAACAAGCACTGGGCGTATTAGTGTACAATAGTTACTTAATGGTTTGTGTTATTAAACGAAATTTGATGTACCCTACAAGCCATAATAGAACCTATTTGTATTTATAATTCTGTGCCACGCTTAAATCATTATCTTGAGTCGCTATTGATCCCGGATATTTAAATTGCTGGACTGCTTCTATATCATGGGTTCCCAACGGGGTCCAAGCGGACCCCTTGGGGATCTATTGAACTTTGAAGGCGATCGATTAAATTTAGGGGGGGGTCTATTGGGGTTCGATGAAATTAATTCCAGTTTTAACCCCTTAAGGTATCAGAACGTGGCGATTTACGATATTAACAAATATTTCCCCGGATATAAGTAGGAATTGTTGACGCCTCGGTGGCCTAGTCGATAGCGTACTGCGCTTTCACCCCGAGGACCATCGTCTGTATTAGCCCTATGCACAATAATCACCCGTTAAACACAAAATAAAATAAAATAAAAATAAAAATTTAAAAAAATTAAAAAATTGTATTACTGAATTGCTCCTAATAACAGCTTCATTTGCGGTGATATTTTTGCAACACGTTGTAAACATATGGGGGGGGGTCTACGGAATAAAAAAAGTTATTTAGGGGGTTCGAAGGCCGTATGGTAGGGTAGGTGTACACTGATGATAACACGAATATTCCATCGTTAACAGAACAGGCGTAGATGTTTTAAAGTCGATATTTGCGGCAGAAAGCCTGTAGAAGTAAATGTATAAATGCAATAAGGTAGGCCTAAATAAACTGAAAACATTTTAATCACCGTCGGACATTTAACAGCGAACGTGTTTGCGTTTAGGCACCGATCTACAGCGGTAACAAGTTTTACGACAAAAGATAATGCAGGAATACGGTTTTAAGTGGAACATTAGTTTTATGGGAAATCGATCCGATGCCCGGCTTATTTACCCGAGCCTTAAAAAACTGTAAAATTCAATAGTTCTTCGACTTACCGTTTGGGCGCTAGTCAGAAGCTCTACCGACACTAGTACGGATTGTTATAAAAAAAATCCAATTGCTTTATCATAGCAAGTGACAAATCTAGGATTTTTGTGCGAAGAGGACAAAAATACGCGTAGTATAGAACGGAGTAGGAAAACTCATTAAAAGCTCCTAAATTAAAAAATTTTTTGAAAGCTATTTATTTTTTGAGATTATCTTAAAGTTATTATTTACCCAAACCTACCGTAATTCAGTGTTTTTCAAGATTTTGTGAGTAGGACTATGGTGAATTAATGTAATAGAAATATTGGCCGATATTTTTGTTATTATTACAGCATGGAATAAGAATGATAACCCTTATGAAAGATATGTGCTCGTTGCTGGTGTCATCTTGCGGTAGAGTGTTCAACTACAGTTAAATATATAATATAATTTAATATTATTTCCGGCGTAGCTTCTTAACGAAATTTTTTTGTAGAACTGATTTCATATGAGCAATTTAGCATAATGTTTTCACATTTTCGCACTTTTGCTGTAACATTTTATTGTTGTGTTTGGGATCTGCTTTGACTAACGATTGTTTTTTTCTTACACGTGGCTAAAATACAAGTAAGATGAACCGATTTCGTGAATTTAGGCCAGTTTCCGGCTTAGCTTCCTGACGAAAGTTTTGTAGAAATAATTTAATGTGAGCAATTTAGCGTAATGTTTTCACATTTTCGCACTTTTGCTGTAAAATTTTATTGTTGTGTTTGTGGTCTACTTTGCCTAACTATTTTTTTTCTTCCACGTGGCTAGAATACGAATAAGGTGAATCGATTTTGTAAATTTAGGCTAATTTCCTGCGTAGCATTTTTATCAAATTTTTTCGAGAAATAATTAAATATGAGTAATATATCGTAATGTTTTCACATTTTCGCACTTTTGCTTCAACATTTTATTGTTGCGTTTGTGGTCTACTTGCCGAACGATTGTTTTTGCTTACTCGTGGCTAAAAGATGAAATGAAATGCTCTTGACGATAGGAACAAGGGATAGCGAGGACTCGATATTCGGCATTTCTTTGGCCGAAGGCTCGCGTGGCCTGGGCCCTGACACCGTTCGTTCGACAAGGTCGACGTGTCGGAGTTACGACATACGGCTAGACTTCTAATCGTAGTCCTTACGCATCCTTAACGCGCGATGCCTTACTTTGCGTGTAACCGTAAGTGACAGACTGTTAGTGTTATTACTGTCGTTTATTCGGACGATTTGATGCACACAAAAAATTGTCATATTTTGTAGGCTATGTAGGAACGGCATAACGACGTTTCGAAAGTATGAATCGATATTCGTTCTCGAGTGCCTGACTTGAAACAAATTCAGCTATTGTGTAGTTCAGGGGTTCTCAACCTTTTTTCTGCTTCGATCCCCTAAATATTTTTTTTTTATTCTGTAGACCTCCATATGTTTACAATGTGTTGCATAAATATAACAGCAAATGAAGCTTTTATTAGAGCAATTCAGTAATACAATTTTCTTTTTATATTTGTATTTTGTATTATCAGATATACATTAAATATATAATTATATTTATAGAAGTAGACATTTAAATAAAATATAAATTACATAAATCATATAAATCGCATAAATAAATTTCATTTTAATGAAATTGTTGCGGTTGTTGTCCTTCGATTTTCTTACTTATATCCGGGGAAGCATTAGCCTCAAATCACCACGTTCGGATGTCTTGAATCGACTTCTTGTCTTTCGCAATAAATTATTTACATAGCTAAATCCTGCCTCAACCAAGTAAGAACTAGGAAATGCTAACAATAGTGGTTCGCTGATAATGTACTTGTTAATCTGACGTATTTTGTGCGGATGTATTTAAAAATGGAATTTATTTCATCGACCCCCCCCGCAATAGACCTCCCAAATTCATTCGACCACCTTCAAAGTTCTACCCAGTTGAGAACACCTGGTGTAGCTTTTTCTGATTTTTGTCGTACCTCTGATCGCGTGTTCTTCGAGTAAATTTACTTAGAAATAAATTGAAGTGTGTATGTAACTGATTCGGTAAGGGGAAAGCAACGGGAATAAATGCGGCTAGAACGAAGAATCTTAAGGTGCGCGGTTCAGAGACGCAGCAGACTGACTGGTGCTTTAGTCACGTCGCCAACCGAGTCCCCATTTTGGTTTTGTTTTACCACTCAAGGTGTTAGAGTGATTGTTTTCAGTATTTGAATATAAGCTGAGACATGTAGGCTTATTTTCTTAGTTGAAATTAGACTCGTGAGACCTAGAGCAGATTCGTTTTTTTGAAAGGTTGTGTATTGTTTCCATAAATACACAAGTGATGGTAAATATTCGAGTTAACAATAATAATAGCTGGAGCTGGTACGGTACACGCTTATATATTTATAACAAATATTTGTGTAACTTGTTACATAGGCTGAGCGTACACGTTTGTAACAATTATTAGTAACTGATACGGGTAACCCACGATAAGTTATGACGTAATTGATATGGTAAGGTTTACATGTTTGTAACAAGTAATAGTAACTGATACGAATAACTCACGATAAGTTAAGTCGTAACTTATTATTATTTTCTTGTTGTTTTAAATAAATTTAAGAAATTCTTTAATAAGAGCAATCAAAATATTTTTCAGTTTGTAAATGAGACGATTTTCACTTTTCAGGTACATTTTACTTAAAAATATATTTTTTTTAACGTCCTTTTATTGTGCACACTTTGGCTAATGTAGACGATGGGATGATTGATAGCGTATGAAAATGCCAAGCCCTGGCCGGGAATCGAACCCGGGTCCTCGGGGTGAAAGCCTAGTACGCTATCAACTAGGCCACCGAGGCGGCTCTTAAAAATAGAAAAGGGAACTCGGTGGTCGATGTGACTAAAGCAACGGTCAGTCTGCTGCGTCTCTGAACTGCGCACCTTAAGGTTTTTAATTTTAGCCGCGGTTACTCCTGTTGTTTTCCCCTTACCGTTTACGCTGATCCTTCGTCTTCATTAATCTGTCTAACTGGCACAAAGTATAGGTTAAGCCAAAAAAATACACACTATAATCTCATTTACCGTGTCAGAAGTAAAATCGATATTTTTTTATGTCGCTTATCGTGTAGCGTAGGCTTAATCGGGCACAACACTACAGCGGAGATAAACATCTCGACTCGCTATAATCATGGCACTGTATCGCGCCTAAGCCTTATACGTTTTAACAAGTAATAGTAACTGATACATGATACATTCAAAACATGTAATCGTTACTGGTACATGCAGAAATATACTCTGAACTGGCTAAAATCAGTGATTTCATTTGGAATTGCCTAAGGAAAATCGCTAAACACAGTCCACCAGCAGTCCGCGCTCAAAAGTTAATTTGAATCCGTCGCTAATTAAGCGAAATACCATCGTACAGTGGGCGGTGGACGCGATGGGGTAATCCGTCTTGTTCAGTTCGCGTCACGTATGCCTATCTGCAACGACAGTTAGTGTAATAGAGAAGAGAAATCGCATCTCTCTAATCTAGTGCTAATGGATGGAGTTTCTGTCACATATTTGGCACATGGCTGGCGGGAGACCTCGACAAACAACAGTGATGTATTTATTGTAAAGGAGGAACATGCATTGCGTTCAAGGACTGAACTACTGCTAAGTAGATATACACGAATAATAATTGGTCAGCTAAATAAATAATGGTTTGACGTGACTAGGCAGGAGGCGTGGTACTATTTTATTCATCTCCATCTGTCTACGAATTGTCACCCGTTACATGTCAGTAGTCAGCTAAATAGACTCGTCAATATAGGAGTCATTAAGATTCACAGGATTAATTTTTTATGGGGTTGAAAAATGTATAATCAGATCGTTGATATCAATCGTTACTGCAGTGTAACATCCAAGAAACATTTACTTTTAATTTGGTTTTCCATTTGAGCGTGTTTAAGACTTTATTATTTGGTACCATTTGATGAATAACCGTTTAGAAGGCCGTGTAAATTTGGAAATTTAGTACAGCGTCCACAGTTCTTTAAGAATTACAGTTATCTAATTGGTAGGAAAAAGATCAAACAATTTTCAATATGAAAATAGATACGTGGTTTCTGAGAAAATGAATAAAGCAGTGTTTCCTAAACTTTTAAAATTAGATGATATAGCAGTGCTTCCTAAACTTTTAAATTTAAATGATAAAGCAGTGGTTCCTGAACTTCTAAATTTAAATGATTAAGCGGTGGTTCCTGAACTTTTTAATTTAGATGATAAAGCTGTGGTTCCTGAACTTTTAAATTTAGATGATACAGTAGTGGTTTCTGAACTTTTAAATTTAGATGATAAAGCAGTGGTTTCTGAACTTCTAAATTTAAATGATAAAGCAGTGGTTCCTGAACTTTTATATTTAGATGATAAATCAGTGGTTTCTGAAATTATAAATTTAGATGATAAAGCAGTGGTTTCTGAACTTTTAAAAATATATGATAAAGCAGTGGTTCTTGAACTTCTAGAATTAAATGATAAAGCAGTGGTTCCTAATCTTTTAAACTTAGATGATTAAGCAGTGGTTCCTGAACTTCTAAATTTAAATGATTAAGCAGTGGTTCCTGAACTTTTAAACTTTGATGATAAATCAGTGGTTCATGAGCTTTTAAATTTAGATGATAAAGCAGTGCTTTCTGAACTTCTAAATTTAAATGATTAAGCAGTGGTTCATGAACTTTTAAATTTAGATAATAAAGCAGTGGTTCTTGAACTTCTAAATTAAAATGATAAAGCAGTGGTTCCTAATATTTTAAATTTAAATGATAAAGCAGTGGTTCCTGAACTTCTAAATTTAAATGATTAAGCAGTGGTTCCTGAACTTTTAAATTTAGATGATAAAGCAGTGGTTCCTGACTTCTAAATTTAAGTGGTAAAGCAGTGGTTCCTGAACTTTTAAATTTAGATGATAAAGCAGTGGTACCTAAACTTTTAAATTAGGTGATAAAGCAGTGGTACCTAAACTTTTAAATTTAGATGATAAAGCAATGGTTCCTGAACTTCTAAATTTAGATGATAAAGCAGTGTTTCCTGATCTTCTAAATTTAGATGATAAAGCTGTGGTTCCTGAACTTTTAAATTAAAATGATAAAGCAGTGGTTCGTGAAGTTTTAAATTTAGATGATACAGCAGTGGTTCCTAAACTTGTAAACTTAGATAATAAAGGAGTGGTTCCTGATAATAAAGAAGTCGTCTAAACTTTTAAAATTAGATGATAATGCAGTGGTTCTTGAACTATTAATCTAAGATGATAAAGCAGTGGTTCCTGAACTTTTAAACTTAGATGATGAAGCAGTGGTCCTTAACTTTTAAACTGAGGTAATAAAGCAGTGGTTCTTAAACTTTCAAACTGGAATAAAGCAGTGGTTACTCGGCCTTTGAATTTAGATGATAAAGTAGAGGTTTTAAACTTATGCGATAGGGAAATGTTTTCTAAACTTTTGAAATTAACAGACAGTGTCCCTAAACCTTTGAAATTAAGTGATAGAGCAATGTTCCCCAAACTTCTTAATTTAGATGATGAAACAATGTTTCTGAAACGTTTTAATTTTGCTAATAGAGCCGTGGTTTTCTAACTTTTGAACTTAGATAATAGAGCCGTGGCTTTCTAACTTTTGAACTTAGATAATAGAGCAATGGCTTTCTAACTTTTGAACTTAGATAATAGAGCAGTGGTTCCCGTCTTTTCAACATGACAAGGCGTGGTTAACAAATTTTTGAGTTTAAAGAAAAGATTCGTGGTTTCGTAACTTCCACATTATGTTACAGCGAAGGTGATCTCTTACTTTTAAACTATATGACTGGGCTACATAATTACTTCTTTGCATTTGCAATGTTTACATAGTTTTGTGGCTTAGGGCTTCCTGATCTGATTTGGATATTTTTTTATTACTGAAATTAATTTATCTCATCGAAAAGTAGTTTTATTTGTTGTTTTGATTTTGACTTACAAAGAAATATGGTGGGGCACAGTTTGTATGACAACGGGATGTACTTGGACGTGTAACTAGGTTGTATTGCTCTCGACTAGATAAGTGAGGCAGTGAATACATAATCTATATTGACCAAACCTTCTTGACGCAACAGAAGGTCAATTGACCACGCTCGCTTGTTATCCCCTTCGTCACAATTGTAGGCTTCGCACACACAACAGTGTAATTTTGCACAATTTGAAATTGACACTGATGAAAAATGAAAATTCCCAATAAAAAAAATTATAAATACTGTTCGTCGGTTATTGTCTCAAAATTTATCGGACTTTTCCTTGAAGATGCCTTAAGTCTCCTTGATTTTTTTGTTGTTATTTTAAGGCGAAAAGCACATTGTATCGCATCCCTAAATGTAAGTGTGAGTGTGAAATGTTAAAGTCGTAAGTGTAGTGTTGTAAGTGTAAATGAGTGTTAGACTCGGGTACCGCAAGGGACGTCTAAATCCTCTTAATAGGTTCAACTTGTCTGCACCCCTGCGACTGAAGTTTTAACTACATAATAATAATATTAATAATTATAATAAATCGCAATAATAATAATAATAATAATAATAATTATTATTATTATTATTATTATTATTATTATTATTATTATTATTATTATTATTATTATAAATCGCAATAATAATAATAATAATAATAATAATAATAATAATAAATCGCAATAATAATAATAATAATAATAATAATAATAATAATAATAATAAATCGCAATAATAATAATAATTATAATAAATCGCAATAATAATAATAATTATAATAAATCGCAATAATAATAATAATTATAATAAATCGCAATAATAATAATAATAATAAATCGCAATAATAATAATAATTATAATAAATCGCAAATATAATAATAATAATAATAAATCGCAATGTATCAATGAAATTTAAGTGATGTTGATACACGTTTTTCAATGTAAGAGATTTAAAATCTTGATCACATTTACAATATACCGACTTGCTACAATTTTAGTAGTGGCTTATGAATATTACTTTCTCATTGTGTACTTCACGGAAACTAAGGATTCCCGAATTAATTCGGGGTATAACCAGATATGCTTGTAAAATTGTTCCATTTTAAATGAGTTTTTGTGTTTAACGCCCGACTATTGTGTACACTTGGGCTAATGCAGACGATGGGATGATTTATAGCGTATGAAAATTTCAAGCCCTGGCCGGGAATCGAACCCGGGTCCTCGGGGTGAAAGCTCAGTACACTATCAACTAGGCCACCGAGGCGGCTAATAATCAAAATTGAAGTATAGTGTGTGTTCAACCTCTAATAATAATTGATTTGATTATTATTTGATTAGTTGATAAATCAATTATTATTTGGTTGAACGCACAATAGTTCAGTTTTGGTTATTATGAAACTGTCAATATATTGAAAAATGAACTGTCCTTTAAAATGGAAAAATTTTACAAGCATATCGGTTTATGCCCCAAATTAATTCGGCAATCCTCAGTTTCCGTAAAATAAACAAGGGAAACGTAATATTCACACGCGACTAAAATTTTAAGTCGCTCTTACATTTAGTTTTTTTTTTTTTTTTAACGTCCGACTATTGTGCACACTTGGGCTAATGCAGACGATGGGATTATTTGTAGCGTATGAAAATGCCAAGCCCTGGCCGGGAATCGAACCCGGGTCCTCGGGGTGAAAGCCTAGTACGCTATCAACTAGGCCACCGAGGCGGCTTACATTTATAGTTAAAACTTAAGTTGATCCATTACAAGGTTGATCAAGAGTAAACTTTGTTTTTCAAAATATCTGGAAAATTATCGATTTCTGAAAAAAAAATTACAGCAATACATGGTATTGAATTTTCATTTTTCATCTGTCAATTTCAAAAATGTGCAAAATTAAACTAATTTTGGGGGGATGAATGAAGGTCCGGTTATCAGATCTGTTGATTTGGCTTGTCGAGATTTGTAGTGTTATTACAGGTCCGAAAATCCCGAAAGCGATGAGAAGCGCAAGAGGGGAAGTAAGGATCTCAGAGTGGGGGAATCAGCTCGTTTGACATTCCGGTTTCTCCCCACCAATCTACTGTTCAGAATCCACTCTTCTGCTGCACATCGGTGATGTAGATCAGGGGTCTCCAAACTACGGCCCAAGGGCCACATCCGGCCCGCGGACAGATTTTGTCCGGCCCGCGGAGAGCTAGCATACTTGAAAACTCCTTTTAGAGAACATATTTTCTGCATTCACTATCAATTTTTCGCTTCTTTTCCATACTACTAAATCACACACAAAAGAAACAATTCAAATCAAAATACTGTTACAAAGACGTCTTAAACTTAAACACGCACAAACACGTTTTAAGGAGGTACGCACTATTTTATTTCACAACAGTGTCATAGGAACTGACTTGTGGTTGCGCCACTAGCCTTCTTATATATTCCAATTACTGCCATCTAGAAGTGAGTGGAAGACACCAGAACTTTCTCGAACCAACGAGATTATTCTGTACGTGCTATTAGCGCCATCTGTTAGCGATAGAAGGTACTACCTATTTCCGCTTGTGTCCACCAGATGTCGTGTCACGTTACTCCTCATGGCTCGTACTCTACGACTAATCTAGAAATTACAGATAATGACAGGACAATTAATAATATGCAGTGTTGCCGTTTTGCGGACTTTAGTCCGATTTGCAGCCTTTTTTAAACGTTGCGTACTTTTACGGACTTTTTTTTTCATCAGTGGACTATTTCACTTTTTACCACCGGCAACAATGATAATATGGTTTTGGCCCTCGGAACTTACTGGAGTAATCAGTATGGGCCTAAGGCTGGAAAGTTTGGAGACCCCTGATGTAGATAATCGGGATTTAACGATTTAAGTACTCGTATTTTTATTAATTATTCTACACACTATCTGCGCAGAATCGGATTGTTTCGGAATCAAGGTCCAGTCAGTAATGTCATCCGAACACGAGAGATCTTCGCGTGCGGACAGTCGTTTACCACAAAAACATTTTATTTCGTCTGTGTTCGTCTGCATTCGTGTGTCAAAACACAACACTATTCAATTCCACGACACAAATAAGCTATATTTTGACGGCTATATTCGACACTTCTGACACAACTCCTTGAATATTTCTAACGAGTGGATGCGAACAAGATGTGGAACTCAAGATCGTCATCTGTCGGTGTAATCTATGAACGAACACGTCTTGCGAAATCCAATTTCAAATTCGTAATCGAATGAACTCGATAATCGAAACGTTAAGAGTATCTTGATATGCGGTATCACAGAGTTCCGTCCGAATTTACACACCACTAGCTCAGGTGGCGGTGGCACCGTCGTTCTCCCGCCTTTGCTAGTCTAATCGAAATACAATAAAAATCTAAACAACTGCTCCACTTAAAAAAAAAAAAAAAAATAGTAAGTCTATGATACAGAGGTTTCGGAATCTATATGGGACAATTTTTTGTATGGTGTTTTAGATACGAACAACTGAAATAAATAGCCCATAAGCGTTTTAACTTAATTTTTTGCGCCACCTAAAAAATCCCCCAAAAATTATCAATAGTTCCATCAAATAATCGATTCTGTCTTGCTCTCGACTATACTAGGTGCAGTGTTTGGACATATAAATGCATAGCCCAATTACATGTGCACCGATTTCGAGGACAGTTTTTTTAGCCCTTGAATATTCAAAATTTATGATTAGAAATTTATGATTAGAAAAGTATTTTACAGCATCCTTTTGGATTCGAATACTATTCAGTGTAGGACTTATTTACCTTGTATTCCGTAGCTCTTTTGGGAGACAACTAAAATATTTTCAAAAATAAACCCTCATTTGGAACTCGTTGTTCGGCTGGAAAACTGGCACTAAAAAAATGTCAGGTTAAGTGGGCCAAAAAAGTGTCGTTGGTATGGCTTCAAAGGAAATTTCGGTCTAATAACTCTAAAGATAATATCTGTCTAATCCAAAGAAAATGTCGGTCTAGTGGCTTCAAAGAAAATTTCGGTCTAATAACTCTAAAGATAATGTACGTCTAATCCAAAGAAAATGTCGGTCTAATGGCGCCAAAGAAAATTTCGGTCTAATAACTCTAAAGATAATATCTGTCTAATCCAAAGATAATGTACGTCTAATCCAAAGAAAATGTCGGTCTAATGGCTTCAAAGAAAATTTCGGTCTAATAACTCTAAACATAATATCTGTCTAATCCAAAGAAAATGTCGTTCTAATAACTCTAAAGAAAATTTCGGTCTAATAACTAAAGATAATGTACGTCTAATCCAAAGAGAATGTCGGTCTAATGGCTTCAAAGAAAATTTCAATCTAATAACTCTAAAGATAATGTACGTTAATCCAAAGAAAATGTTAGTCTAATGACTTAAAAAAAATTTCGGTCTAATGGCTTCAAAGAAAATTTCGGTCTAATAACTCTAAAGATAATATCTGTCTAATCCAAAGAAAATGTCGGTCTAATGACTCCAAAGAAAATTTCGGTCTAATAACTCTAAAGATAATGTACGTCTAATCCAAAGGAAATGTCGGTCTAATGACTGCAGATAAAATGTAGGTCTATATCTGGTAAATTTTTTATTTATTTTTGCTTCACACAGACTATTGGGAAAACATCTAAAAAAAATGTTTCCTATTATTTTGATTACACTATAATGTTGTTACTTTTTTTAATTATAAATATTTTTTTAATAAAGTCGTTTCTAGTCAATTTTTTTTTCCGATGCATAATTATTATGTACTTCAGTTTAATTTTACATACATACATACATACACACATATATATATATATATATATATATATATATATATATATATATATATATATATATGTGTGTGTGTGTGTGTACAGAATAATGTATTGTCTGCACGTGTTTTACTAATTTTTATAATACAACTCCATTTTTATTGTATACGAAAATTTACTAGCGTAATAACAGCAGTAAGCAGTTAGCATACAGTCATCAGTAAACTGTTCTTTAAACTGTGATTAAATCACTGCTGCTGTTCACTGTTAACAGGAAACAACTCTTAAGCCCATCACTAAGCGTGCTAGTAACTTTGGCACAGGTATTTTCAAGTCACAGCCAACAACAGTGACGAACAGAAGAAAAATATGTGACTAGTTTGCGGAGTCTCAGTGTCGTCCAGTAGAAAATATATTGGTGGTAATTATGGATTAGATTTGTCATTAGTTCGCCTGTGCTGTGATCTTGCGAAGGTACTTGTTAACAAAATACTCCCCAAGTCAAAATATACTTGACATTAGTTACGTTTTTTTAACATCGACGTTATACTCTAAAACCATCGATATTTTGACATCGATAGTTTTTTGCCGATTTTGTTTTCTACATGGATGTTTTTATCCCGATATATCTGTTTTAATTTAAAAGGCTGGTGGAGTTCCTTGTCACTGATCTATTGTAGGACATTTTGCTTCTCTTATCAGCAGTTTGGCTTATCACTTCAGAAGCTGACAATGACAGTTGCACTCTGGCTGCCTGGAGCTCTATTTCCGTTGTAAAATTACCAATTCTAAATTTTCTATTGTCTACGACTGTTGACTACATGTGTACGGACTGTCTTGGCTGGTGGAAGAGTGTTGGATTTTCCTATGGAGGAATTTTTCGAGTGATACCTTTGTTTTAATAACAATATCATGATGTACTCATATATATATATATATATATATATATATATATATATATATATATATATATATAGTACATCATGATATTGTTATTAAATTCCCACGTTACGTGATTACATTGATGATTTTAATTACTTGCTTAGTCTTATTTTAAAAATCCTAAAAAAACATCGATGTTTAGAAAAACGGTCTTAAGCCCACCACCGTAGGGGTGGACTGCTCGCTTGTAGCATACAGTTTAAGTAGTCCTTTTGAAAAGTGTTCCATTTCAAACATAACTATAGTCCAGCCACTTACTAAACGCCCTACGCGAGAATTTCTCACGCATGTAGGGTAATTCCCCTCCAGCTCCCTCCAACAGTCCAGTGACATAGAGTCTGCCAATCCGAGTCTACAAACGTTACTACTCAGCGATAGTGAAGGAAAAGGGGGGAGCTGTGGTGGAAGAGTGGGGACTCGGCCTCTCACTTGCACATTTTTCTCTCTGCCCCAGTGCTGTTCTTACCAGGCCGTTTTCTAAGCAGCTGATCCATAGCACAAAGAACAGTAGACTTCGTATTTTTAATCAATATTAAGTATTCGACGACAGCGCTCATAACGTTTTCCGCCAATTAACCAGTGTTCGTAATATTAACTAAAAAATTTTACTGGAACTATTTTATTAGAAATTTTATGTTCTTTCTCCATAAAGGAGTCATGCTGATTTCTGCTTCTGAAACTAAAAAGCACGTGAGTTCAAACCCCGCTACTGGTTTTAGATTTTTTACATTAAATATTTATTTGTTTATAATTATATAGCCTATATTATAAGTTATTTATAAGTTAAACTAGCATTCTCCGTCGCGGCTTCGCCTGCAAACTGTTACTGGTACGTTGATTCTATGCCAGTCAGGACAAATTACCCCTTTAGGGGATGAATTAGAAAAAACTTTGAAATGCATGTTTCGTACATTTGTTTTGTCTGTTATAGTATTTATGTTCAGTTTCAAGAAAATCCGAATTATTTTTTTACCCTTTTAGGGGATGAAATATGCAAAAAGCTGGAATACGTGTTCTATAATTTCTGTTATAGAATATTTTTGTTCAGTTTTAAGAAAATCCGATATAAAAATATTTTCCTCCAATGCAAACATTTATACCTTTTTTACATTTTTTTATTCCATTTTAACCCCTTTAGGGGATGAATTTTGGAAAAATGGTGCAAAATATATTCGTTACTTGTGTTTTAGAATAAAAAATATCTTTTAAAATGGAAAATTTCGTACTCTCTTTTTAATATTTTCTACCTCTTTTAACCTCGTTAGGGGGTGAATTTTGGAAAATTGTGTAAACTATATTTCGTTACTTGTGTTTTTAAATTTCACAAGTAATTATGTTATTAAATTTCAAGAATATCTGTCGAAAAACTGTTATCCAATAAAAACCGCTGTACCGCCTTTTTACCTCTTTAGGGGTTGAATATTAGAGAATCGTTTCTTAGTGCAACCCTTCATGATGGTACCCTCCAAATTTCAAGTCTCTGCATATTGTGGTTTGATTATGAATGAGTTAGTCAGTCAGTCAGTCAGGACTTCTTCTTTTATAAATGTAGAAGATACTTATTTATAAATTAAATATTTCGATTATAATTAACGCCATTTTATCACAACCGATCCATATAACACAAAACTGTTTGGAGCGTTTACAGTTAAATATATCTGGCATAATGTATTTACATTTAATATTCTTATACAGTAATTATGTAAATATTATTATATACATAAATAAGTTTAGTTATAAATATTGGAATTATAATTGGTTATACTTCGTACAAGAGTGTTCTTTAATGTATATAATTAAGGTTAATAATAACATTTCAATTATAATTAACACCTCTATAACAGCATATTTAGCCCAGATAGCACAAAAGCTAGACCAGTAACAGTTAAGTATAACTGTTAAAAGATCTTTACGCATGCTTCGTACAAGATTGCTCTTTACTGTTATTGTGTATAAATAAGTTCATTAATAATTTAAATCAATATTGAACGCCATTGTGCTACGTACAATGGTAAGTTTTGTTTGTTCGATTCAGTTCGAATAAAAAAACTGATAATGACTCAAATAAACTAGCAGTTGCAAAATAGCAGCCGTTTAAAACTTCATAGTTTTTTATTTTATAGTCTCCATATTAACGCATGGATTTCTGATGGAACTCGGGGACCCACCTGAATGCGAGTTCTGTAGGGAAACCATCACAATAAAACATATATTGCTCGATTGTGATGGTTTCCAAAATGTGCGTGTTATGTGTGGTCTGAGCAACTGTTTGCAGACGATGTTGGGAAATGGTGCCTCGGCCGTTGACCGGGTTCTAGACTTCCTTCATCGTCTTGAATGTTTTAAACAAAATTTAATTTATATAGTTGTTATTTCTTGTGTTATTTTATTTATTTATTTTATCTAAATAACTTTATTTCTGTTATGTTTATGTATACTTTTACGAATTGTTATTAAATTTTATTCATTATTCATTGTTATTTAGTTCTTAAGTATTCGTTATTGTTATATAGTTGTACCTGTTATTTAAATTTTTGTTTAATTTATTTTTACTATTATAGTTTGTTGTAGTTTTATTTTCTTATTTAAGTTAATTTTGTTAATTTTTTTTTATGTACTTTCATTTTGCATGACGGCGATGATAACCTTAACGGTTTTTCGCCGGAAAAAAAATTATTTTACAGTCTTCTTGTTCGAGTGCCTACATTGTACTTGTAAACAACGTCCTTTATAAACATTCCGGCAGGAGGCTCTGCAGACTATAGAATATAGATTATCGATACTGTGATGTCGTTTTCGTAAAATGCGATAGGGTTGAATTTGTTCGTTGTTTTTAAGGAAGATGGAACACGAATAATTCGATAAAAATAATCAGAAAGGCGTAAATCCCAGCGGTAACGTAGGCTGTATTCTGATCTTCTTGACAATGGTGAATATTCATTCCTTTTTACTTTCCAATATAAGTTGGTTATATAGATCTAAAGAAAGTCTGATCATCGTATATATTATTGCTCGAGTCAACATCAGTTTTTCTCAGCACATACTATTCGTACAGGCATAAATGAGTATGTTTAGAAAGATTTTTGTAACCGGATTCTGACATTGCAAAACGAGTTTGCGCTAAAACTTACTGTTTGTGGAACATTTTAACGTAAAGGACACTTTTAACTGTCACAGGTAAGCGCATGCGCGGCATCACAAGTCAGACAATATTTTGTATATTTTACGAAGCTAACTTATTAGTCACGAATAGACATTCCCATTACAAAGTATACATTTTTGCATAACGTGCTTCGAACAGTTTCAATATTTACTTAAAAGCCAATAACTTATAGGTTATGTGGCCCTACTGACAGTCCCCTACCCGTCGTTAAAGCCGGGACAAGCATTTCGAATGTCAAACAAATGCTTTGGACACTGTTTTTACACAAATATATTTGTGGTTTCAAAGAACAGGATTGTATTCACCGAATACCGTCTTTACTCACGGACTATTTCAAGGGTAACTAAATCAACTAACATGTTTGTATCCATCAAAGAAAATTAAATACATAAAGTACAAGAGGATTACATTCTTACATCAAATACCGTTTACAACGAAATATTGTAATGCCATGTAGAAAATGTCTATTAAAAAGAGACAATTATCTTTATTGAAATGATTCATAAATTTGTGATTATTATTTCAACCGATCGCTTTTCGATTTATTTTTTAAACATGTTTTCCCTTCCTTCCAACGTCTGCTCTTATTCAAAACGCTGTGTTTACTTAAAACTTTCATAGTGCGAAATTTCGCACGGGTATAACATAATTATTTTTTAACGAGTAGCCTATTATTAAAATCAGCTTTCTGTAAATAAGCTTGGTTCCAAATGAAATAGAACAAGTAATTGATCAAGATTCCACGACGTCAATTCCATAATAAATTCAACATTTCGTGTTAATCGAACGCTTAACTATTTCTCAGGAAAGTTTGCTAGTTTTTATTCATACTTGTGTTTATTTCCAATTGTTTGTAGACTAAGAAATGTAGTGAGGCAGCATAGGCAGGCTTAGGCCTAAACTTATTTTTGTAAGTGGCTATTTTTTAATGCTTTATCTACAAAACTTGTCCATTTGTCTTCTTCTTTTTGTCGTGACGTAGTACAGCGATCGTCCATTAGGCTACGCGGTCCTCTCCGCTCTCCACTCATCAACACCAGTTCTGGTTTAATCATTAATATTATGAAGTTTGGTCATTAATAAAATAACTTATTGCTCTGGAAGTAGTATAAACAGATCAATAACTGGTAGTTCAAAGAATAGCAGACCTCGCGGTGTATTCTAATTGCTGCGCGACAACGCTCGTAGCCATTTCCGCCAATTTAACCGGAAACTAATATTTACGAAAAACGTTACCGGATCAACTTTTTTGGGAATTGTACGCTCTTTGCTCCACGAAACGGTCAGAATTATATGTTTTTGCCGTTTTAGCCAGTATTACATTAAATAACCAGCAACTAAAATCTCATCGTTGAATCAGTGGCCGCCATCTTGAAACGGGAGTGAGAAAAAATCTTAGTACGTTTTTCGGGCTTTTTACAAGGTACTTTTGTACCAAATTTGAAAACAATCGACAAATGCGTTCGATTAAAAATTGCATACATTCGTCTTGGTGGCCGCCATCTTGAAACGGGAGTGAGAAAAAATCTTACGTACGTCTTTCGGGCTTTGTACAAGGTACCTTTGTACCAAATTTGAAAACAATCAGCAAATGCTTTCGATTAAAAATTGCATACATTCGTCTTGGTTGAATCAGTGGCCGCCATCTCGAAAAGGGAGTGAGAAAAAATCTTACGTACGTCTTTCGGGCTTTTTTTAAACGTCCGACTATTGTGCACACTTTGGCTAATGCAGACGATGGGATGATTTATAGCGTATGAAAATGCCAAGCCCTGGCCGGGAATCGAACCCGGGTCCTCGGGGTGAAAGTCCAGTACGCAATCAACTAGGCCACCGAGGCGGCTCTTTCGGGCTTCATACCAACTATACCAAATTTCAAAACAATCGGCAAATGCGTTTGATTAAAATTGCGTCTTGGTTGTATCAGTGGCCGCCATCTTGAAAAGGAAGTAAATAGAAAAAAATGATACACGTGCATCGTTTGGGCTTTGTGCAACATAACTTCATACCGAATTTCAAAACAATCGGTTTATGCGTTTGGCTAAAACTGCGTACACTTTTTATTGTAAATCAGAGGCCACCATTTTGAAACGGAAGTGAATGGAAAATAGCCTTACATATACATATTTCGGGCTTTGTACAAAGTACCTTTTTTATCAAATTTTGAAACAATCGTTCAAATTTCAAAACAAATATTCTGTGTGCGTTTGATTGAAGTTGCGTCACTTGTCATAGTTAAATCAGAGGCGGCCATTTTTAAATGGAAGTAAATAGGGGGGAAAAGTTATAAATAAGTGATTTGGGCTTTATACAAGACATCTTTCTACCAAATGTGGAAACAATCGTTTAAAGCTTTTGGGCAAGACAGCGTAACAAACACAAACCAAGTCGAGTTGAAACGTAGACCTCCGCAGCACGCAGCTCTTTCGCTCACGTGATGGAAGCAAATTTGTTTTCAAAAATATCTTACAACCATTAGGAAATCTGACTTCGCCATCATTACCAGCTTTAAAATCAGCATAAATTAGCGTATTAAATATGGAAATTACATTAAAATACAAAAATTAACCCTGACCTCCGTCTAACTGATTTTCTTATTTTCAATGGATTTTTGAAAACTTTAAATGCTAATTTATGCAGATTTAATCGCTGATTACTATGGTGAAATCAGATTTTCAAAAAAGGTAAAAAATAAAAAGTTATAAGATTTTGAATTACCGCCATTTTGAAACTGTAGAATTTACAGGGTTAACGAATTTGTCCCGGATAATAACACAATCGATTGTGGCAGTGGAAATCGAATTTTGAAAAAGGAAATGATAAAAATTGCCGATTAACTAATTTCACTAATTTACAAGAACTTTTTCAGTTCAACCACTAATATTCGTTTGAAATTTTGACCGATTCGAACTTGGAACAAAAATCGATTTCGGTAATTGCTTTTGCCAGCGAAATCCGTTTAACAGTTTCAAAATGGCGGTCATTCAAATCTTTAAAAAAATTTTTAACGTTTTCCGTGTTACAGTTTTTCTAAAATGTAATATTACCGTCGCAAACAGCGTAAAAAGTGAATTTTTAATTTTCAGAATCCATCGAAATTAAGAAAATAAATTTCACGGCAGTAGCGTTGCATTTTCGTTCCTTCAGTGTATTGTAATTTTAATGTAATAATTTCGAGTTTTTTATTTTTTTTTTTAATTTTATTACAATTGAAACTGAACAATATGAAATGAAAGCGTTAGTTGGTTGCACATCCTATGTTTCAAGATGGCGGCCTGTGATTTAGAATAACGAGTTTTTTTTTAATTTTATTACAATTGAAACTGAACTTAGTCCATCTATCAATATATCTATGAAATGAAAGCGTTAGTTGGTTGCACATCCTATGTTTCAAGATGGCGGCCTGTGATTTAGAATAACGAGTTTTTTTTTAATTTTATTACAATTGAAACTGAACATTAGTCCATCTATCAATATATCTATGAAATGAAAGCGTTAGTTGGTTGCACATCCTATGTTTCAAGATGGCGGCCTGTGATTTAGAATAACGAGTTTTTTTAATTTTATTACAATTGAAACTGAACTTAGTCCATCTATCAATATATCTATGAAATGAAAGCGTTAGTTGGTTGCACATCCTATGTTTCAAGATGGAGGCCTGTGATTTAGATAACGAGTTTTTTTATTTTATTACAATTGAAACTGAACATTAGTCCATCTATCAATATATCTATGAAATGAAAGCGTTAGTTGGTTGCACATCCTATGTTCAAGATGGCGGCCTGTGATTTAGAATAACGAGTTTTTTTTTATTTTATTACAATTGAAACTGAACTTAGTCCATCTATCAATATATCTATGAAATGAAAGCGTTAGTTGGTTGCACATCCTATGTTTCAAGATGGCGGCCTGTGATTTAGAATAACGAGTTTTTTTAATTTTATTACAATTGAAACTGAACTTAGTCCATCTATCAATATATCTATGAAATGAAAGCGTTAGTTGGTTGCACATCCTATGTTTCAAGATGGAGGCCTGTGATTTAGATAACGAGTTTTTTTATTTTATTACAATTGAAACTGAACATTAGTCCATCTATCAATATATCTATGAAATGAAAGCGTTAGTTGGTTGCACATCCTATGTTTCAAGATGGCGGCCTGTGATTTAGAATAACGAGTTTTTTTTATTTTATTACAATTGAAACTGAACTTAGTCCATCTATCAATATATCTATGAAATGAAAGCGTTAGTTGGTTGCACATCCTATGTTTCAAGATGGCGGCCTGTGATTTAGAATAACGAGTTTTTTTTTAATTTTATTACAATTGAAACTGAACATTAGTCCATCTATCAATATATCTATGAAATGAAAGCGTTAGTTGGTTGCACATCCTATGTTTCAAGATGGCGGCCTGTGATTTAGAATAACGAGTTTTTTTAATTTTATTACAATTGAAACTGAACTTAGTCCATCTATCAATATATCTATGAAATGAAAGCGTTAGTTGGTTGCACATCCTATGTTTCAAGATGGAGGCCTGTGATTTAGATAACGAGTTTTTTTATTTTATTACAATTGAAACTGAACATTAGTCCATCTACCAATATATCCATGAAATGAAAGCGTTAGTTGGTTGCACATCCTATGACGGACTCCGAAATCCAAAAATCACTTGATCTTGTGACAGTTGTATCAATCTTGTCTTAGTACAAATCAAACGGTTTTATCCTGTCCAACCGCCGAACTTGAACTGAATTGTCGAGAACTTGTAGCATCTCGATGTTATGGTGCTTATGCAGTCTTACTTCATGCTTCCTAGCAAATCGCCGAACCCCTTCATGAACTGTAGCAATTTGTAAATCCTTATGAAGATTATCATTGCGTATGTACCATGGGGCATTAACAATGCCTCTCAGTACTTTATTTTGAAACGTTTGAATAATTTTAATATTGCTTCTTTTCGTGCAGCCTCAAAGCTGCCCACCATATGTCCAGATTGGTTTTAGGACTTGTTTATAAAATTATAGTTTATTGTGCACTGACAACTGAGAATGTCGCCCAAGAAGCCAGTGCATTTTTCTTAGTTTCAGATTCAGTTCATTACGTTTCTTTTTGACATGTACCTTCCAGCGCAGTCGTGCGTCCAGTGTCATGCCCAAGTATTTTGCATTATTATCTTGTGGAATCACTTGTTGATTGATAACCACGGGAAGATAATTGAATTTTCTGTTAGTAAAAGTAACATGAACAGATTTTGTCTCATTCAGCTTTATTCGCCATTTTTTAGTCCAGTCACAAATACCATTGACAGCTATCAGCAGCCTTCGAGTAGACTCTTCAATGCTATTTCCTTCTGAGATAACAGCAGTATCATCCGCGAATGTAGCAACGATGACCTCATCACAGACTGTAATATCACTTGTATAAAGCAAGTATAAGAAGGGCCCCAACACACTTCCTTGTGGAACTCCGGCAGATATCCGCTTCAAATCAGAGTAACTATCTTCATACTTGATTCGAAAGTGCCTTCCTGAAATATAGGACTTCAGCAATATTACGAGTATATGCAGATTTTAACACTAATTATAATGGTGTTTGGATCTTTGTAAAGCGACCGTAAGAGGTAAAAAAGTTAAAAATTCATTTCCATCACGCCAGCGAGGCTGGTGTGTTCCGCGACTACATTGTATATTATCCAATAGTTTTGCGTCGACTTTGGCTAGCTGACTAAAAATTGTTTCAAAATACGAAGAAATTATCCACAAATGGGACTACTGCTAAAACGTGGCCTGTAATTGTAATATTCCAGTTCTAAATTTACATTCTATAAACTGGGTTTGTTTAGCTTCCATGACAGCCTTAAGTCTGGGCCAATCTGCTACAAAAGCGAAGAACCTACATATCTCCCCGTATTCATTCAGATCCAAGAGCTTTAGGTCTACGTTGTACATTACAGCAACGATACACGCACACGCGCAAACACACACACACACACACACACACACACACACACACACACACACACACACACACTAGAAGACCACAAAAAATTAAATAAAATTTAGGCTAGCTAATTCATTTAATTACCCAATGTAGTTTTTGCGTTTTAGCTTTTAAAATCGGGAACTAATAACCTTAATTAGAACTAGATTTTACATTTTTTCTTTTAGTAGTCTATTTAGTTTCGAGTACCTTTCACGTCTGTTTCCGTTACGCCCTTCAGTTGACTTACATTTTCAATCCTTACTTTTCAATTTTTTGCAATGGAGAGAACACTTAAGCAAGTTTGAAGCCTTCCGCCCTCCCGCGACCCGTAGCTTGGGGAACCGCACGTCTACAGCAATTAAATAGCTATGTCAGTTGACACAATTAATAAATTATATTTTGGACTCTGTGTTCGAAGCCATAAAGCACGGGTCAGTCTGCTCCGTCTCTTAATTGCGCATTAAGGTTCTCAGTTCGAGCTGCACTTACTCCCGTTGCTTTTCCCTTACTGTTAACGTTGAGGAAAAAAATAGCCTAAGCTACTGGGCTACTGCAGGCTCGCCTTCAGTTGAATGGATTTTATAATACTTACTTTTCAGTTAGTTTTTTTTGCAGTCGAGACAACACTTAAACAAGTTTCAAGCCTTCCGCCCTCCCGCGACCCGTAGCTTGGGAACAGCCCGTCTACAACAATGAAATAACAACAATGAAATACTATTTCAGTTGAAGCAGTTCATAAATTGTATTTGGGATTCGGTGATCGAAACCATAAAGCACCGGTAAGTCGGCTCCGTCTCTGAACTGCGCATATTAAGGTTCTCAGTTCGAGCTGCACTTACTCTCGTTGCTTTTCCCTTACCGTTAACGTTGAGAAAAAAATAGCCTAAGCTACTGGGCTACTGCAGGCTCGCCTTCAGTTGAATGGATTTTGTAATACTTACTTTTCAGTTAGACAACACTTAAACAAGTTTCAAGCCTTCCGCCCTCCCGCGACTCGTAGCTTGGGAATAGCCCGTCTTCAACAATGAAATACTATTTCAGTTGAAGCAATTCTTAAATTGTATTTGGGATTCGGTGATCGAAACCATAAAGCCCCGGTAAGTCTGCTCCGTCTCTGAACTGCGCACCTTAAGTTTTTTAGTTCGAGCCGCATTTACTCCCGTTGCACAGGCCCTCTAGTTGCACATTAAACGTAATAAATATAGGCCGCCTCGGTGGCCTAGTTGATAGCGTACTGGGCTTTCACCCTGAGGACTCGGGTTCGATTCCCGGCCAGAGCATTTTCATACGCTATAAAGCATCCCATCGTCTTCATTAGCTCAAGTGTGCACAATAGTCGGACGTTAAACACCAAAAAAAAAAAAATCCCGTTGCTTTTCCCTACCGCAGGCTCGCCTTCAGTTGAATGGATTTTGCAATACTTCTCAATTTGTTTATATTTATTTATTGCAGTCGAGAGAACACTTGAAAAAGTTTCAAGCCGTCCGCCCTCCCGCGACCCGTAGTTCGGGAACCGCCGGTATACAGCAGTGAAATAGCTATTTCAGTTGACGCAATTAATAAATTAGCTAAGCTACCAGGCTACTCAGCGGCCAGGTTATTTAACATTCCCCTTGAACGGCTCGAAGATTAACAGACATGTTTCGTTTACTGCCAACGAACCTCGGAAGCACTTGAAAGCGATGACAACGCAACAGCCGCCAACTTTACGGCAGCATTGCGCCCAATTTGAAACTGTTCAGAACGATTAAGTCTCGGAGCACACACCGGGTGAATAATCGAGTGTTACTTCTTATAACGAACCGCTGATAGCGGACTTAATCTCTATTTGTTGGCCGTGCCGTTCGATGATTTTACTCGGACAGCACTAAACTGTAATACTGTCGTTCTGTTGCCAGCGTTTTGTACGCCTTCCGACAGTTGTTCATGCGGCGATAAATTACCAGCTTGGTTTTTCTCTTTGTTTGTCTTTAGCTGGAAAATGTGCTGGGTCCGTCTCCGATTCCAAAACTCGGACTCACGCAGGCGGAAGTCTTACAAATTTTATGTATAAAGGGTGTGCAATAATAATATAATAAGACTGGTTGAAATTAGAACATTATTAAATGGGATTTACCGTCGTCGTAGCGCGGAATATAAATTTAAAAAAATATTAAATTATAGAACTAAACAATAACATTAAATAAAAACGAACAAAGGACAATAACTATAAATATTTATATAAAACTAGTCAACAATATAGTTAACTTAAAAAAAACAAAAAATTCACAATTTACTGTAAGGCTTAAATTGGCCCTACTAGTAGCCAATTGTAATATTGGCAACACGTTCTTTCGCTCATGTGATGGAAGCAAATTTGTTCACAAAAATACCTCACAACCATTAGAAAAATCTGACTTCGCAATCATAATCAGCTTTAAAATCTGCATAAATTAGCATCTTATGAAAATTACATTAAAAATACAAAAATTGCCCCTGATCTTCGTCTAATTAATTTGAAAATTTAAAATGCTAATTTATGCAGATTTAATCGCTGATTACAGTGGTGAAACCAGATTTTCAAAAAAAATGTAGAAATAAACAAATTATGAATGGTTAAGGTTTTGAATTACCGCCATTTTGTTATATATGTGTGTGTGGCCTAGTTGATAGCGTACTGAACTTTCACCCCGAGGACCCGGGTTCGATTCCCGGCCAGCGCTTGGCATTTTCATACGCTATAAATCATCCCATCGTCTGCATTAACCCAAGCGTGCACAATAGTCGGACGTTACAAAAAAAAACCGCCATTTTGAAACTGTCGTATTTTACCGGGATATGAGTAAGACAATCGACGGACATCAACCGCAACCTTAATGTATTTTAAATACATTAAATTATGTATTTATGTGATTTATTTGTGTGATTTATATTTTATTTAAATTTCTGCTTCTGTAAACAAGCTTTCTGTAAAATTATATCTTTATATTATATTTTTAATGTATGTCTACCCCGCAGGGGAAGTGCAGACTTACTGCACCTATTAAGAGGATTTAGACGTCCCTCGCGGTACCCGAGTCTAACACATACACTTACAACACTACACTTACGACTTTAACACTTTACACTCACACTTACATTTAGGGAGGCGATAATAGCTTCAATGCGCTTTTCGCCTTAAAATTAAAAAAAATGTATATGTAATAATACAAAATACAAATTATTAAAATTATTAAATCATTTAAAAACTACAAATTATTTTAAAAAATTCTAGGCTTATTACTGAAATTGCTCCCAATAAAGGCTGCATATGCGGTACTATTTGTGCAACACTTTGTAAACTTATGGGGGTCAACTGAATAAACAAAAAGTATTTAGAGTCGAAGCAGAAAAAAGGTTGGGAACCCCTGCCCTAACCTATCAGTAGGAGATTAAAAACGTTCGTGTCTTTTTGGGTCTGTCTGTTGAGACAAGGGGTCTGTTTGTTTGTGTGTGGGTTGGAAAGGTCTGTAAAACAACCGGATTTAGAAGCAATGGAAGGCAAAACAGATTCCTTATACAACTGTAACAGTAAAAGATATTGGTTTATAAACAAACAATTGTGACGGACTTGCCATTAATTTGACCGCTCCGAAGCCAACCCTTACACAGTCCGCTCTGAGTTACTATGCACCCTTATTGGTGACAGTTTTTGTTACTTTTGTAATTATTACTCGCGCTTGTAGACATTATAAAAAGTTGGCTTTAGAATTGTGATAAGTAAATCAAAAGTCAAACAAGTTTGATGTGTCGGTGCCATCAAGTGTTCATAAGTGAATCCCCAGTGTATTAAATTCAAACCAGGAGGCCCGTACAAAATTTTGCACTATTATTTTTTTTTTTTTTTTTTTATTTTTTTTATTTAACATAATTACAACTAGGCAATAAAGCCTATCCAGCAATATACATTTAATAGTAATGTCACTGTTTGTTGAAGTAACACCCACTGATGGACTCCTGATGAACACACACTCTGTTCATGTGTGATTAGTTATACACTCTCACTGCAAAGTTCCAAAGGCTTCGTCCTTTTCAAGCGACGGATCTCGCCAGAGTTGTCTAATAAGCAAGCTATTTCCTTGTTATCGTGATGTATAAGTCTTTGCTTGTGTTTCTCTGCAAATCTTTTGATTTCTTCTGAGACAGTTTTCATCCTAAGGTCCCTATGAAGACTGTCATTGCGAACGAACCACGGAGCCCTTACAATACTTCGCAGGACTTTATTCTGGAAAGTTTGAATTACTTTTACATTTGTATTTTTTGTGCAGCCCCACAGCTGGATTCCATAGGTCCACACCGGCTTCAGTATTTGCTTGTATAGAAGCAGTTTATTTTGTAGGTCTAAATCTGAGTTTCTCCCTATCAACCAGTTAATTTTCCTAAATTGCATGTTTAATTCAACCTTTTTCTTTTTGACATGTTCTTTCCAGTGGAGCTTTGCATCCAATTTTGCACTATGAAAGTTTTGAGTCAGCACAGCCTTTTAAATAATGGTCGTTGCGGTGAGGGCGGTAGTTGAAGGAAGTTAAAACATGTTTAAAAAATAAATCGAAAAGCGATCGATTAACGATAAATGCACGATGGAAGGAGAAATCACAAATATATTTGTGTAAAAACAGTGTCCAAAACATGTGTTTGTATTCGAAATGCTTGTCCCGGCTTGTACGACGGGCAGGGATAGGGGACTGTCAGTAGGGCCACATAATCTGTAAGTTTAATGACTTGTAAGTAAATATTGAAATTTTTCTATGCAAGTTATGCAAAAAGTAGCATTTGTAATGGGACTATCTATCCGTGATTAATAAGTGAGCTTCGTAAAATATACAAAATATTGTCTGATTTGTGATGCCGCGCATGCGCATGCCTATGACAATTAAAAGTGTCTTTTATGTTAAAATTTTCCACAAACAGTAAGTTTTAGCGCAAAATCGTTTTGCAATGTCAGAAGCCGGTTAAACAAATCTTTCTAAAGATACCTCATTTATGCCTGTACGAATAGTATGTGCTGAGAAAAAGGGATGTTGACTCGAGAAATAATATATATCAGAGGGTCCCGTGCGAAATTTTGCACTATGAAATTTTTAAGTAAACACAGCCTCTTTGAATATGTGTTTAATTTTCTTTAATGGATAAAAACATGTTAGTTGATTTAGTTACCCTTGAAAAGGCTACAAACAATTGTCCGTGAGTAAAGTCGGCATTTGGTAAATACAATCCTGCTCTTTGAAGTGTTTGTCCCTGCGACTTGTTTATAGTGATATCAAACACAATTTTAATAGGTAACTGTCTTCTAGTCAATTAAAAAGACATGTTTGATAACCTCTAACTGTATTTTGACATTTTAATTGTACTTCGTATTTTATGATGTCCGTATTAAAAACAGATGAATGCACGATGGAATGAGAAATCACAAATATATTTGTGTAAAAACAGTGTCCAAAACATGTGTTTGGTATTCGTAATGCTTGTCCCGGCTTGTACTACAAGGACTGTCAGTAGGGCCACATAACCTATATGTTTAATGACTTTTAAGTAAATATTGAAGTTCTAAGCTTGTTATGCAAAAAAGAGGCATTTTCAATGGGACTGTCTATTCGTGATTAATAAGTTAGCTTCGTAAAGTACACAAAATATTGTCCGATTTGTGGTGCAGCGCATGCGCATCCATGATGCCGTTTTGCCTATGACAGTTAAAAGTGTATTGTATGTTAAAATTGTCCACAAACAGTAAGTTTTAGCGCAAAATCGTTTTGCAATGTCAGAAACTGGTTAAAAAAATCTTTCTACAGATTATATGCCAGAAAGAATAGTATGTGTTGAGGCAAAGTGATGTTGACTAGAAAAATAATATAGAAGGTGTGTTCAGAAAGTAACGAGAATTTTAATTTTTTGAACAAAATATTTATTTATTCTTCTACATTGATATTGTCGCCTTCAAAATAGTCTCCATTGGAGATTATGCACTTGAGCCAGCGCTTCTTCAAATCCTCGAAACACTTCTCAAACTAGATCTTTGAGATAGCCTTTAGTTCTTTCAGCGATGCGCTTTTAATGTCATCTACGGCTGTAAAACGACGGCCCTTTAACGTTGTCTTTATTTTTGGAAATAGGAAAAAGTCACACGGAGCTATGTCTGGCGAATATGGAGGTTGGAGCATCGTTACAGTACTGTTTTTGGCTAAAAATTCACGAACAAGCAATGAAGTGTGAGCTGGTGCATTATCGTGGTGCAAAAGCCGTGAATTGTTTTTCCACAGATCCGGATGCTTTTTTCGGATTGCTTCACGCAAACGGCGTTGAACTTGTAGGTAGTACTCCTTATTGACCGTTTCACCTGGTGGCAGGAATTCATGATGCACTACGCCATTAATATCAAAGAACACAGTTAGCATAACCGTAAAGGGTCGACCGCACTTGTCGAGCCTTTTTCGGTCTTGGCGAGCCAGAATGCCTCCACTGGGATGATTGAGCCTTAGTTTCGATGTCATATCAGTAAACCCATGTTTCGTCACCTGTTATAATACATTTCAGTAATTCTGCATCGTCGTTGACTTCATTTAGTGACTCCTGAGCAACTTCCATTCGCCGCTGTTTTTGTTCAGAATTCAACAATTTTGCTGCCACGCGTTTCATACACAAAACATTGGAAACAATGTCATGACATGATCCAATCGATATGCCAACATCATCAGCGACCTCTCTAACTGTGATTCGGCGATTGTTCATAACCATTTCTTTCACTTTTTCCACGTTTTCATCGGTTACTGATGTGCTGGGGCGTTCGTCATCTTCGTCTTCACGGCCTTCTTGGAAACGCTTATACCACTCGTAAACTCTTGCTTTACTCATATCAGACTCACCATAGACCTTTGTTAAAATTTCACACACTGTGTTACACTTTATTCCATTTTTTACGCAAAAGTTGGTACAAAATCTTTGATCCATTTCTTTTAACAAACGAAAATCGTCGAGCTCATAAAAACCTTAGCGGCTGTCACAGACAGAGTCAACAATGAAAACAGCTGAAAGTTTTATCATACTTCAAGGGCATGTATACCAACATAATAAAAAAAAATGCTTGACAATCGGACTCTCCAAGCCCGCGAAATTAAAAAATCTCGTTACTTTCTGAACACACCTCGTATATGATGATGTCTGTGTGTTATTTACGAAAACATGCCTTATATTCCTTATATACGTAAATCTGCAAAGTAGTTTATACTTAATGCTAGCTGGTATATTGAAAATGAAAAAAATATATATACAAGCCCAAGACTTGGTGCGTATCCACTGTACCTTCAAAGAGTATCTTATAATTTTCATTTGTCAATGGTAATTCAATAATAACTTAATCATTCTGTGCTTTTGTGGAATATTTATTCTAATGATATCATGCCTATTATGTACACGTAAATAAAATTCGAGCTTGTATTATTACAAGCGGAATTAGTACTACATCAGAAGAAATATTTATAACTCTAAAACATTTTTTTTAATGTGAAAAATTTCAGTTATCAAGACTTTACGGGTAACTATCTTTGAAAATGGGAATTTTTAACAAAACTCTCGAACTGGTGAAACCATAAGTTCAGCAACAGCAAAAAGGACTGTGAAAACTGTTTTTTTAACTAATTCTCTAAAAAAAAAGGTATGTTTGTAATTGTACAGGATAAAAGAATTAGGTAACCGTGTAACTACATTTATTGCGACGAATCAAGTCAGGGGTCTATAATAAAAAATCGATAGTATTTACTGCGGTTTGCATATTCCGATGGACCTACACGTGTCTGTTTCGATATTTTCCAGAAATAGGGTTTGACGGTGTGGAGTCTAGAAGCTAGATATAAGATGCCTATCGGAGATATTACTGAATAGAGAATGCTCTCTTTGTTTAAACAACTACCAGGCTAAAGTAGTCCCCGGTAAACAAAATAGGCATACCTGATGTTTTATTTTAGGTCGGCTTTGTTCGACTTGGCGCGTATCGTGTATGTAAATTTACAAATCAATTTTAGTTGCTCGTCTATCCCGATACAAGGGAAATTACCGAGTGTTTAAAATTCATATATATAAAAGGCACACAGCTGTCTAGCAGGGGTGATTGAGTACCGAAAAGTAACGATTATACTTCTTACGCTTAGGCCCTACTTGAATGTCAGATCTTACCGTCGTAATCAGCGCTAAAATCTGCATAAATTAGCATTTCAATATCGAAATTTAATTGAAAACTTAATGCTGATTTAACGCTGAATGTGATGGTTGAATCAGGTTTTCAAAAAAGAAAGGTTAGATTCTTTAAAAATCTGGAACGATCGCCTGGGCGTTTCTAGGTAACGAACCTGCGCTAACAACTGTAGTACCCTGAATCTATTTTTTGTCCTAAGTTTGAATAAAATACACACACGCGCGCGCATACATATACTGGGAGAGAGAGAGAGAGAGAGAGAGAGAGAGAGAGAGAGAGAGAGAGAGAGAGAGATACACACACTAAAAGAAAGGGGGAGAGGAGAAATTGAAAAACAGACAAGCGCGCGCGCGCAGAGAGAGAAAGGAAGAGAGAGAAACAAAATTAATACACACAAACACACACACACACACTCGCGCGCGCGCGCGCACACAGAGGGGGGATTAAAATCAGAGAGAGAAACAAATACAAAAACACGCGCGTGCACACACACACACACACACACACACACAAAACACAAACACAAACACAGAGAGAGAGAGAGAGAGAGAGGTGGGGGATTAAAAATCAGAGAGAGAAACAAATATAAAAACGCGCGCGCGAACACAAATACGCACGCGCACGCACACACACACACACACACACACACACACACACACACAGAGAGAGAGAGAGAGAGAGAGAGAGAGAGAGATGTTCATTAGAAAAAAGCACGTTTAAAGGCAAGATAGGTAAACACCAAATAAACACGACCGTTAAACATTTCCTATAAATATATTTGCTAACCCTTTATGAGTAAATTTTCCTTGCTAGACTATTGGAACCTAATTAAAATTTGTTTTTCTATTAAGCCTTGTGCTAGAGTGCTCAGTGTGGGCTGTAGGCCACTTCAGATGCAAATTTAATGTCCCGTTGTACGAAGTATGCTGTACAGCTATAGGTTTTATTGATTACACAATGTAAAGATGCACAGTCGTTAATAAAAACGGAACATCTTGACCCAGCTGTTGTAAAACGTTTTTTAATGTAATATTTACGGGACTCACCCTGCATCGCGCTTACGTGATAGAAGCAAGTTACCAATAATAATCTTATACTTACGTGAAAATCTGATTTCACCATCAAATCACCACTAAATTTTTCATATAATAACAGTAAATGCAATATTCAAATTTTAGTTTTATGCAGATTTTCTCTCAGTATGGTAAATATTTTAAAAGGCCACCATTTAAATGATTGAACGCCCGACGCCGTGGTGTTGAAATTGTATTTTCAAAAGAATTTAAAATTAAAAATGTAGTTTATGCAGATGTAATAAGTGATTTAAAGATTTGAAGCCGTTGATTCTCTCTCTCTCGCCTCTCTCTCTCACACACACACATACACACGCACACACTCAATCTCCGCGCGCTCACACACACACAGGTACATACAAGGTTTTGGTCTAGGTCTATGGCAGTTGTAATCAAACTTCTTTAAGCTATTCACAAATTGTGTGTGTGTGTGTGTGTGTGTGTGTGTGTGTGTGTGTGGGACACTTCTATTATTATGCAAGTGTTTCATGACACACTCAATTACATAATTTATATAGACTGTGCAGTCAATACGGTATATGGAAACGTGTAATCCATAATCCATATGCCGTAGAGTGGACTTGTAACAGTTCCCTGAATGAAATCCGATATTGACAGTGTTTCTAATTCTGCAGTGGTGATAAAATACATGAAGACTTAAAACATCTTATCGGTATCAGGCCTGTGTATAACCTGAATAATTGTTGCAAAAATATTCTTAGGTCTAAGTTCAAAATATGTAGGAAAAATTCCGTTTGGATGCTACTAATATAAAACCAGACTAATTTTTGAAGCGAACCTTTAAATGTGGTGAAAAGAAAAAATCCTCCGAACGGAAGAATATAACGGAAATATGAAACGAATTTCGTGTCTATTTATGTCTCTTTCTTCCTTCTTTTCGATAACAGTACAGGCGTGTTATACGAAAACTTTGTGTTGCTTTGGTTTCGATAATTTTTCTTAGTTGAAGAAGACACCTTGTAAACTTTTCTAACACATTCGGAATTAATATAAACGTTTATAATAATTGTTGTTAATATTACAAGTTTTTAAAAACATAACCTAAAACTTATTATGGTCTATCAGCTGTTCAATGAAATCAGCTGATCAGCTGATCTTTTTACTATGACTGCAGTGATATCTAAGCTAGGTTCACGTATTTACTTATTTAAAAATAAGATATTTGCAAACATATATTCAAACTAATTATATATTCAGCAAAGATATCGTTAACAAAAGTTTCGCTTCTGTCGGTGACTCCCATAGTTGCACACGTGTACTTGTCAATGTAATTGTTTATTCAGACATTTCCCCAACTTTGTGGATTTAGAATGCAAGACGTTTCAAGTGTAAATGCAACATAGATGAACTATCTTTCTCAAGTGTCTGACTTGAAAAGTAAGTATATGAGATTAATTTTGTTATAATAGACCGAGCGAAGCGAGGTCTCTGTTTCAATTCGATCGTTCGGCATTTGGCGTGTTTGCTACGCAGTTTTAGCCAAACCGATTGTTTTGAAATTTCGTACGAAGTTACCTTGTATAAACACCGAAAGATGGATGTGTAAGATTTTTTTTCCATTTCAAGAGGCGGCCTCTGATTTAACGATGACGAGTGACGCAGTTTTGGCAAAACGGAATGACCGATTGTTTTGAAATTTGCTACGACGGTATCTTATATAAAACCCGAACGACTTAAGTGTAGGTTTTTTCCATTCTCTTCCGTTTCGAGATGACGGCCTCTGATTTAAAGATGACGACTGACGCAGTTTTGGCAAAACGGAATGACCGATTGTTTTGAAATTTGCTACGACGGTATCTTATATAAAACCCGAACGACTTAAGTGTAGGTTTTTTCCATTCTCTTCCGTTTCGAGATGACGGCCTCTGATTTAACGATGACGAGTGACGCAGTTTTGGCAAAACGGAATGACCGATTGTTTTGAAATTTGCTACGACGGTATCTTATATAAAACCCGAACGACTTAAGTGTAGGTTTTTTCCATTCTCTTCCGTTTCGAGATGACGGCCTCTGATTTAACGATGACGAGTGACGCAGTTTTGGCAAAACGGAATGACCGATTGTTTTGAAATTTGCTACGACGGTATCTTATATAAAACCCGAACGACTTAAGTGTAGGTTTTTCCATTCTCTTCCGTTTCGAGATGACGGCCTCTGATTTAACGATGACGAGTGACGCAGTTTTGGCAAAACGGAATGACCGATTGTTTTGAAATTTGCTACGACGGTATCTTATATAAAACCCGAACGATTTAAGTGTAGGTTTTTTTCATTCTCTTCCGTTTCGAGATGACGGCCTCTGATTTAAAGATGACGAGTGACGCAGTTTTGGCAAAACGGAATGACCGATTGTTTTGAAATTTGCTACGACGGTATCTTATATAAAACCCGAACGACTTAAGTGTAGGTTTTTTCCATTCTCTTCCGTTACGAGATGACGGCCTCTGATTTAACGATGACGAGTGACGCAGTTTTGGCAAAACGGAATGACCGATTGTTTTCAAATTTGCTACGACGGTATCTTATATAAAACCCGAACGACTTAAGTGTAGGTTTTTTCCATTCTCTTCCGTTTCGAGATGACGGCCTCTGATTTAACGATGACGAGTGACGCAGTTTTGGCAAAACGGAATGACCGATTGTTTTGAAATTTGCTACGACGGTATCTTATATAAAACCCGAACGACTTAAGTGTAGGTTTTTTCCATTCTCTTCCGTTTCGAGATGACTTAATTTAACGATGACGAGTGACGCAGTTTTGGCAAAACGGAATGACCGATTGTTTTGAAATTTGCTACGACGGTATCTTATATAAAACCCGAACGACTTAAGTGTAGGTTTTTTCCATTCTCTTCCGTTTCGAGATGACGGCCTCTGATTTAACGATGACGAGTGACGCAGTTTTGGCAAAACGGAATGACCGATTGTTTTCAAATTTGCTACGACGGTATGTTATATAAAACCCGAAAGACTTAAGTGTAGGTTTTTTCCATTCTCTTACGTTTCGAGATGACGGCCTCTGATTTACCGATGACGAGTGACGCGGTTTTGGCAAAACGGAATGACCGATTGTTTTGAAATTTGCTACGACGGTATCTTATATAAAACCCGAACGACTTTAAGTGTAGGTTTTTTCCATTTTCTTCCGTTTCGAGATGACGGCCTCTGATTTAACGATGACGAGTGACGCAGTTTTGGCAAAACGGAATGACCGATTGTTTTGAAATTTGCTACGACGGTATCTTATATAAAACCCGAACGACTTAAGTGTAGGTTTTTTCCATTCTCTTCCGTTTCGAGATGACGGCCTCTGATTTAACGATGACGAGTGACGCAGTTTTGGCAAAACGGAATGACCGATTGTTTTGAAATTTGCTACGACGGTATCTTATATAAAACCCGAACGACTTAAGTGTCAGATTTTTTCCATTATCTTCCGTTTCGAGCTAACGGCTTCTGATTTAACGATGACGAGTAGCGCAGTTTTGGCAAAACGGAATGACCGATTGTTTTGAAATTTGTTACGAAGATATTTTGTGTAAAATAAATAAAATTTTACTACATTTGCCTCGAGTATTTGTTCTTAATTTTTATTATTAATTTAACGTTGCCTTAGGTATGGATGTTCCGATATAGAATTCGATACGATATTTGGTATCGATACAGTGTCGGAAAAACTTCGATACTCTCATAAATACCGGATAGTATCGATAATCCTGTTTTCGAATAACTGTATTGTTTTAATAGAACATATTTACGCTAATAATACTAATTAAACGTGCTGTCAATTTATAATATCGGTTCATAGCTGAGGTGTTTTGATAAGAAAAAAATGTTTAAGTAATGAATTCAGAGTTTTAACCTAAAATTCGTGAAACTACATTTTACAAATGTGAAAAATTGAATAAACGACTGTATTTAATACTCAAACAATGCGCGGATACATTATTCAGTGTAGGGCCTACTATTTTTTTAAAGGTTTTGTCAAGAAGCACTTCCAGCAGAATATCTTACACGGAATATTCTGTACACGGAATATTTATATTTAGTTTTAAATATAAATATTGCTAAATATAAATATAAACTAAATAAAATATTGCTAAATATTGTTAATACTACACCGTGCTACAAATATAACTAAACACTAAAACTACATAGCATTATTAAATGTATAAACTTAATGAAAAAGAATAGCAGGAATAGAAATGTGAAAAACAAAACAACAAAAAAGTGGATACCTAGTAAAAAAAATTTCGTATATTAACAATATTACTTTGCACAACAATACCATAGCTAAAGTACTTCAAATGGTGTGATTTGTTGTTGTTGTTGTTGTTGTTGTTGTTGTTGTTGTGTGTGTGTGTGTGTGTGTGTGTGTGTGTGTGTGTGTGTGTGTGTGTGTGTGTGTGAGTGTGCGTGTGCGCGAAAGACATATTATTTTAAGGCGAAAGACATATTGAGGCTATTATCGCCTCCCTAAATGTAAGTATTAAAGTCGTAACTGTAGTGTTGCAAGTGTAAGTGTTTGTTAGACTCGGGTACCGCGAGGGACGTCTAAATCCTCTCAATAGCTAGTCTGCACCCCCCTGCGGGGCAAAAGAAAGTGTTTAATTAAAAAAAATGTACTACAAACTATAATAATCACTGTGAATTAATAATGTGAAAATGATTAGTTTTTTTTTTTTTTGGTGTTTAACGTCCGACTATTGTGCACACTTGGGCTAATGCAGACGATGGGATGATTTATAGCGTATGAAAATGCCAAGCCCTAGTCGGGAATCGAACCCGGGTCCTCGGGGTGAAAGCCTAGTACACTATGAACTAGGCCACCGAGGCTGATTAGGAGTTTTAAGCTATTGTGAGCCTAATTCTTGAAAATTCTAAATACACAAGTAGTTAATGCAATACTGTATTATATCGTAAACCTAATTACTTAATGTTATTACACTTTTATTGCAAAAAAATACTAATGCACACTTTATCATTACTGTGCTGTGCAGGCACAACAAAGTATATTGTAAAAGTGCAATAATGCACTGGAATATCACGTTAAATGATTACTGATATTAGATAAAGATAACGCAAAAAGGCAATGGGTAAAACGTAGACAGGCGACGCTATGCTACATTGTTTCCTGATATATCATAAACAATTTTTTTTTTAAGTGATACGTAGGTTAAATGAGAAAAGAACTTTTGACCGATGTCACCGCACGAATTTAAATACTGGTGTCGACACATCGATTATATCGAAACAACAATACCGATACCAATTAGTATCGAAAGTATCGTAACATCCATGCATAGGAATCTAGCTTGTGTTCTAATCGCTGAGTTCATGTTTTATATGTTACGACAATGTAGAACGAAAGTAAATCCGTACTTTTGAAACGTCGTGTACCGTTTCCATATACACAAATGATGACAAATGTCCGAATAAACGATAATAATATCAAATCTATATATACATTTTTTTTAACGTTCACTCAAAACGTGTTCTACAGGTCAGGATCCGTACTTTCGAAACATATACCGTTTCCATGTACACGAATGGTGACGTAAACACAAATGATGACAAATGTCCGAATAAACGATAATAATATCAAATCTATATATACATTTTTTTTAACGTTCACTCAAAACGTGTTCTACAGGTCAGGATCCGTACTTTCGAAACGTGTACCGTTTCCATGTACACAAATGATGACGTATACACAAATAATGACAAATGTCCGAATAAACGATAATAATATCAAATCTATATATACATTTTTTTTTAACGCTCACTCAAAACGTGTTCTACAGGTCAGGATCCGTACTTTCGAAACGTGTACTGTTTCCATGTACACAAATGGTGACAAATGCCCAAATAAATGATAATAATAACACATCTAATTATAAATTTATTTAGAACACTCGAAAGTGTTCTAGAGGTCAAGATCTGTACTTTCGAAACGTCGTGTATCGTTTCCTTATACACAAATGGTGACAAATGTTCGAATAGACGGTAATAATAACACGTCTATATATAAATTTATTACAAGTGTTCTAGAAGTCACGATCTGTACTTTCAAAACGTGTATCGTTTCCTTATACACAAATGGTGACAAATGTTCTAATAAATGGTAATAACGCGCGCGCGCGCGCCCACACACATACACACACACACACACACACACACACACACACACACACACACACACACACACACACACACATATATATATATATATATATATATATATATATTTATTTATTTATTTATTTAACAAACACTCGAAAGTGTTCTAGAGGTCAAGAGCTGTACTTTCGAAACGTGTTTATACACAAATGATAACATATACACAAATGAAGACAGATGTTCGAACAAACGAAAATAATAATACATCTATTTTACTATATACGATCTGTCAGAAGTGTTTTAAGAGACAAAGATATATTCAGAAGTGTTTTAGAGGTCAAAATCTGTAGTTTTGAAACGTCGTGTATCGTTTCAGTGTACAAAAATAATGACACATGTCTGAATAACAACACATCTACAATATTTAAATTTGTACAGTCTATGCAATATTTACAATATATAAATTTGTACAATCTACACAATCGTTACAATATATAAATGTGTACAATCTACACAGTCGTTACAATATATAATTTTGTACAAGCTACACAATCGTTACAATATATAATTTTGTACAATCTACACAATCGTTACAATAAATAAATTTGTACAATCTACACAATCGTTACAATATATAAATTTGTACAATCTACTCAATCGGTACAATATATAAATTTGTACAATTTACACAATCGTTACAATATATAAATTTGTACAATCTACACAATCGTTACAATATATAAATGTGTACAATCTACACAATCGTTACAATTTATAAATTTGTACAATCTCACAATCGTTACAATATGTAAATTTGTACAATCTACACAATCGTTACAATATATAAATTTGTATAATCTACTCAATCGTTACAATATATAAATTTGTACAAGCTACTCAATCGTTACAATATGTAAATTTGTACAATCTACTCAATCGTTACAATATATAAATTTGTACAATCTACTCAATCGTTACAATATATAAATTTGTACAATCTACACAATCGTTACAATATATAAATTTGTACAATCTACACAATCGTTACAATATGTAAATTTGTACAATCTACACAATCGTTGCAATATGTAAATTTGTACAATCTACACAATCGTTACAATATATAAATTTGTACAATCTACTCAATCGTTACAATATATAAATTTGTACAATCTACACAATCGTTACAATATGTAAATTTGTACAATCTACACAATCGTTACAATATATAAATTTGTACAATCTACACAATCGTTACAATATGTAAATTTGTACAATCTACACAATCGTTACAATATATAAATTTGTACAATCTACACAATCGTTACAATATATAAATGTGTACAATCTACACAGTCGTTACAATATATAATTTTGTACAAGCTACACAATCGTTACAATATATAATTTTGTACAATCTACACAATCGTTACAATAAATAAATTTGTACAATCTACACAATCGTTACAATATATAAATTTGTACAATCTACTCAATCGGTACAATATATAAATTTGTACAATTTACACAATCGTTACAATATATAAATTTGTACAATCTACACAATCGTTACAATATATAAATGTGTACAATCTACACAATCGTTACAATTTATAAATTTGTACAATCTCACAATCGTTACAATATGTAAATTTGTACAATCTACACAATCGTTACAATATATAAATTTGTATAATCTACTCAATCGTTACAATATATAAATTTGTACAAGCTACTCAATCGTTACAATATGTAAATTTGTACAATCTACTCAATCGTTACAATATATAAATTTGTACAATCTACTCAATCGTTACAATATATAAATTTGTACAATCTACACAATCGTTACAATATATAAATTTGTACAATCTACACAATCGTTACAATATGTAAATTTGTACAATCTACACAATCGTTGCAATATGTAAATTTGTACAATCTACACAATCGTTACAATATATAAATTTGTACAATCTACTCAATCGTTACAATATATAAATTTGTACAATCTACACAATCGTTACAATATGTAAATTTGTACAATCTACACAATCGTTACAATATATAAATTTGTACAATCTACACAATCGTTACAATATGTAAATTTGTACAATCTACACAATCGTTACAATATGTAAATTTGTACAATCTACACAATCGTTACAATATATAAATTTGTACAATCTACTCAATCGTTACAATATATAAATTTGTACAATCTACACAATCGTTACAGTATATAAATTTGTACAAGCTACTCAATCGTTATAATATATAAATTTGTACAAGCTACTCAATCGTTACAATATATAAATTTGTACAATCTACTCAATCGTTACAATATATAAATTTGTACAATCTACTCAATCGTTACAATATATAAATTTGTACAATCTACACAATCGTTACAGTATATAAATTTGTACAAGCTACTCAATCGTTATAATATATAAATTTGTACAATCTACTCAATCGTTACAATATATAAATTTGTACAATCTACACAATCGTTACAGTATATAAATTTGTACAAGCTACTCAATCGTTATAATATATAAATTTGTACAATCTACACAATCGTTACAATATATAAATTTGTACAATCTACTCAATCGTTACAATATATAAATTTGTACAATCTACACAATCGTTACAGTATATAAATTTGTACAAGCTACTCAATCGTTATAATATATAAATTTGTACAATCTACTCAATCGTTACAATATATAAATTTGTACAATCTACACAATCGTTACAGTATATAAATTTGTACAAGCTACTCAATCGTTATAATATATAAATTTGTACAATCTACACAATCGTTACAATATGTAAATTGTTTTAACGATCCTTCAGAACGTTTCCTTGAGGTTAGGATTCGTGTTTATGCCATGATCTTGTATCTAATTTTCCAGTGGAAATTTGCAAATTCTTTAACCTCGGCTTACATCGCAGTATTAATATAAATTCTAAGCAAGAATAAATCACGATATTTTTTACGTAAATCTCATAATTTATCCAAAACAATAAAAACAGTTCAATGAGAGTGTTAGACTAGACCACGCGTATATAAGGCTACTAGTAAACAGCCGCGTTTTATGTTATTAGAATAGGCATACGACAAAGCTTACTTAGCGTGTATTTTTGTTTGTTATTTATTATTTAGGCCGTAACATTTACGCAGTTATTATTAGCCTATTTGTGTAGATTTAGCCTAATGTGATATCGGGCCTCTAGCCAGTAGCAGGTCAACACGTAGCCAACTGGAAATTTATAATTTGTTCTGTGGGAATGTGTTTGTCGAAAATTTTTCAGCCGCCTCGGTGGTCTAGTGGATAGCGTACTAGGCTTTCACCCCGAGGACCCGGGTTCGATTCCCGGCCAGGGCTTGGCATTTTCATACGCTATAAATCATCCCATCGTCTGCCTTAGCCCAAGTGTGCACAATAGTCGGACGTTAAACACAAAAAAAACAAAAAACAAAAAAACAGCATCAACGTGACATTTCCAAAAGTAATGTTTTATGGACGATAAGGTGATTGGTCCTTTCATTTTTGTAGAAAGAACGATAAACGAGGACGTATACTGTTACATGACAGAGTATGTCTTTCCCCAAGTGGAAGATTGAGTTGGAAAAAGGGCTTGTGTTTTTCCAACAAGATGGCGCGCGCTCTTGGCTCTCGCTTTACAGGAAGGTGGATAGGCACGGCCGGCCCAACAAAAAAAAAAAAAAAATGTCGAAAATTTCCAGTAAAGTTAAAATAAATGAATGAACGATCGTTAGCTATTGTTTCGTTACGTTTTTGATTTTGTTGGGTAAATCAGAGGTGTCAAGGCGTGGGGGGGCATCAACATTATTGGGGAGACGCAAAATTATTCCTATCATAATTTTTTTTTAAATGGGGTAAAATAATCAGTTTATAAGCCTACTTTTGACAGTTATACTGTCTAAGTATAATAATAAATATAATATTTGTGATTCTGGTATTCAGAAATTGGTACAGGTCATATACATTAAATAATTTAAGTACACAAATTTAGAAAATACACATTTTAAAAATTAACAAGAACAATAAACATAACCTCAGTTGAAATGATATTCAAGCTATTGTGCAAAATCAGCTGTTTAGAAGTAGTCACTTCCAGTCTAGATATACACAAGAACAACATATGCTGTGAGGTATGCATTACGGATTCAAGCGTGACGCGAAAGCAAATGTTTATACCCATGTTTTGTCAACCACGACCTTACAAGTTTTCACTTCAAAAATACATTTTTTTAAATCTGGGACTATGGATGCCAATAGTACCCCCTCCATTCGACTAAAAGTGCGGATCCATACTAGTTGGAAAGTATGCCTAGGAGCTCGTGCGCCTATTGCTCTGCGCATGTCGTTGTCCTTCATATTGGCTGTTTCCCGCATTCACTAGAGTGCGCGTATGGATGTGTTGGAGCGTTCCGTGACGGCAAAGTGAATTTCCCCCCTGCAAACACCCATAACCCGCGATAAGAAGTAGTCACTTTAAAAATCTTCTCGCAACTATTGAAAATTTTTGAGATAAATCAATAAAAATAATAATTTACCTCCTTTCCCTAAGTACATCGAGATTAAAACGTTTTAAAATAAAAAAATAATATTAAACCCACTTACCATAGCCAGATTCAGGGGACTAAAAACGCACCCATTATAGTAACTTTAAACCTACTTACCCCCGCAGGGGGTGTAGACTAACTGCACCTATTGAGAGGATTTAGACGTCCCTCGCGGTACCCGAATCTAACACACTTTCACTTATAACACTACACTTACGACTGTAACACTTTACACTCACTTACATTTAGGAAGGCGATAATAGCCTTAATGTGCTTTTCGCCTTAAAATAGCAACAAAAAAATTAAATTAAATTTAAAAAAATAAACCTACTTACCCTTAGGGGTAGCAACATTGAGAGGTTTTAAGACAAGTAATCTTAAACCAAATATTAAGGCGTTTTGAATTAAAAGAAAAAAGTTATTTTTTTTTAACGTCCGACTATTGTGCACACTTGGGCTAATGTAGATGATGGGATGATTTATAGCGTATGAATCGAACCCGGGTCCTCGGGGTGAAAGCCCAGCACGCTATCAACTAGGCCACCGAGGCAGCTAAGTTTAAATATTATCCTAGAGGGGTAGCAAGACGGAGAGGTCTTAAAAGACCGATAATTTTAAACCAAATTACCCTTGGATAAAAAATAAAATTTGATATATTGTTCATTTTTATTTTTTTTTCTCTTAAAGATCTTTTTGCCACGGAAGGGTAGCATAGGTTATCAATTTTGAGGGGGGAACTGATTCTGTGGGGGAATGCGCCATACCGTTAGTACGCATTGGCACCTCTGGTATAAATTTTCAATTTACGAGCGGCCTGACTATACTAGGCTCCAGAAGGTCTCTTTCTTAGCGTCCTGGGCTTTCACCCCGAGGACCCGGATTCGATTCCCGGGCAGGGCTTGGCATTTTCATACTCTATAAATCATCCCATCGTCTGCATTAGCCCAAGTGTGCACGATAGTCAGACGTTAAAAAAAAAAATCTTGGAAATTGAAGTTGAACGCTAATTTATAGACTTTAACGCTGATTACGACGGTGAAAAAGGTTTTGGTCAGCATGTATTATAATTTTGTATTTTTTTGATTTTATGCTTCTTATTTGTCCACATATTATTTTAAAGTATTAGTTGTATGTACGTATTTTCATTTACTGTTTTTGTTACGTATTTCTTGCATTGTTTGTATTGTATTTCTTACCTTATTTGTGAAAAAATTGGTTTTATGTATTTTCTTTTATTGTTTCTTGTGTACATAATATTATTATATCTGGTATATTCTTTAAATTTATTTTTTGTTTTAATACGAAGTAAATAGGTACAGTATTATATAAATTATCCAGTCAATTTCTTTGATGTTTCAGTCATATTTCTTTCCATACTTTTTTCCGATATTATTATCTTATAAAAATATCGATACTTTTTTTGTATTTCATCCCTATTCGCAGAATCGGACTGTGGGACTGGGAACGCAGAATGTTCCAAGAGTAGCTTTCTTGTTTCCTGTTCATTTTTATTATAGTTCATCGGCTTCAGTGTTTTTCCTAACACATTACTGATATCCGGTCCAAACCTATCGTGTTCTTTTTCCTTCCTGTTCTTTTTTGCTTCTTGTTTCCGGTCTTAACCGAAAGTGTGTTCCTACATAAATGAATCTACTTTATATTATCCTGGTAAGTAGCCATACATACAGACCGGATCTTACGCGTTTCTTTTAAATGCTTTAGAAAAGTTCATGTGGTGTTTAATTCGTTCACATTTTACCTGTTTGTCTTCCCTCCCAATTTTGTGTACACATTGGCACGTCTCGTTGTGATGGAAGTGTGTTTACAAAAAGTAGGCCGAATATCGCATCACGTAAAAATAACTTTTAACTTCCACTTTTTGAAAATCTGATTTCACTATAGTGATCAGCGTTAAAATGTGCATTAACTTCTTAAGTTTTCAAATTTCATTGCATTTCGAATTACATGTAAGCCTATTTTCAAATAAGAATGGTCGCCATTTTAAAAGAGTTGAAATGACTCTAGGTAACGACCTTCCAAGTAATATCAATGCTTGTATTATTCGCACCAAATCTGTTGACACAGAAGTGCTTATGTATTTGTTTACGTAAAAAGCGATTTTTGTGAAATCAAATCTGTAATATTTGCGGGGCGCGGTTGTCTGGCCGGCATGATGTAAGGGAATTTGCAATGAGATAAAAATAAATTAAGATACATTTTAACGATTTAAAAACGTTGTAATTTGAAACTGTTGAACATGTTTTGCTGGCTAACGAACCTGTCCAAGCCGGTACAAAGATCGTTTTTGTGCCACGTCTAAAACAAATCTGACAAAATTGCAAAATTTGGAATTTGCTAAATAGTTGATAGTGTGAACTAAAACGCGCGCTAGCACGCACACACACGCACGCACACACACACACACACACACTTATATATATATATATATATATATATATATATAGACGCACGCGCACAACACGCACGCACGCACACACAATATGCACACATAGACGCGCGCGCGCGCGCACACACACACACACAGACGCACGCACGTACACACGCTCATAACACGCAAGCGCGCGCGCACACACACACATATATATAGACGCATGCGCGCGCACACAATATGCACACACATGAGCGCGCACAATAAACACGCACGCACAAACATACACACATACACACACACACCCGCGCGCACACACATAGACGCACGCCCACATGCTTACAACATTCACACCATACACACACGAACGCTCGCGCACGCATACGAGCACACTATGCACACGCACAAGCGCGCGCACACATGCACACACACACGCGCTCGCGCGCACACACATGCACACACACACACACACACACACGCTCTCTCGCGCACAACATGCACACACAGGCGCGCGCACACGCACGCGCCCTCACAATATGCCGCGCGCGCGTGCACACACACAAGCATACTGTTACAAATTTTTCTATGAGCTGTATCCAAAAAAGTATTTTTTGTCTGTGCACGTAGAAAGAGATCAAACAATGTGACCGTGTGTGATGAATTTTGTTGTGTAAAGCCTTTTATTTACTGTTTCTTAATTCCATTGCAAATGATCCGACGACGGTCAAGGTTCATTTCGCACTATTAATGTAAATGTATGCATTAATTTTACGGTGATTAGCTTGGAAAAATCGTATTTTGTAAAGCTTGTAATCGTGGTATTGTTACCTTGCTACCTTGCTAGCCGGCAAGACAGGTGCGTGCTATTATTTATTTGTTCAAGCAAACATTCTAGTATCGCACTACACGGTTGTACAGATTAAATTAATAAGTCACTGTAATGCCAGTTCCGCCACTTTATGCCTGTCCCCGCTGCAGTCTGCACACACTTTGAAACGAAATGATTTTGTCACTCACCTGAGGCCTAAGCAGGCCTGCCAACTCCTTATTTCAAGCACAGAACAAATGTGCCCGTTTTATTTAGGTCATCGAGAGTAACGGGTAAAATATTTTTTATTCAAAAATTAATACCGAATATGCTCGAAACCTAAGCATAGTTGCCGGTACTTTCAAATTGTCTCGCTGACGTGATGGAAATAACGTCACGATATTGCTTTGTAGCTGGCATCTATAAAATTTACATACATTAACATTTTAAATTACACAAAGTACGAAATCGAACCCTGACCGCCGTCGATTCACTTTCGTATTTTAAAGAATTTTAAAAATATTAACGATATTACGATGGTGAAACCGAATTCTCAAAAGAAATTGGGGTTTTTAAAATCCGTAATGACCGCCATTTTGTAACTGTAGAACGGCACCTAACGTGAAAAAAAAATGCAAGATCAGTTTAAAAAATTTTGGTTAATTTTTGTAAAAATTGTATTTTTTGACCGATTAATACGTGACTCAAGCTTGTGCAGTTAATTTGAAATTGTCTTCGGGAGTACATTGTAAGATAAACCCCGACAGCCATCGGGTTCGTTTGTTTTCCCAATTACTTGTTTTGACATTTCTATTCTGGAATAGCTTAGGAATGCTTATCCTGACCTATATAAATCACTCTTTGTGATGAGTCGATACGCGCGCGCGCGCGTGCGTGTGTGTGTGTGTGTGTGTTTGCGATGCCAAAAAAGGTGGAAAAAATCTTTTATAGACTACCTGGGGTAGGTGGGACTCAAATTATACTCAAGTTAAGATATATTGTTACCCACAAAAAAACACCAAAAGCATTCCTCTTCTGTAAACACCCCCCCCCCACGTAACTGCCGCCAGGCATTACTTCGTGCGAAGGTGGACTGGCTGACCGCCAACTCTTCTACAGCGTTGGCTCTCCTTTCTCGATCCTCAGCCCTCAACCTCTATTCATGACCACTGCAGCGAATCCCGCAATGGCCCTCCAGTTGGCCTCTGAAGCCATCATTGTCGCAACCAGACTTTCCGGTGCAATGCTGCCTCGCAGATATGTTTGCAGCCATATCCTTTCCTCGTCGAATCACCGACACCGGAAAAACACATGCTCCTAATCTTCCTCCACTACTGGAAGACAAAGGGTCAAGCCGGGTATGTTTCCAGCCTGAAACGGAACAAGTAAGCTCGGAAGCAACCGTGCCCAGTGAGAATCTGTGTGAGATAGAAATCCATCTCCCCGTGATCCCTGTTGCACCAATCCTGGATGTTACCTATGAGTTGGTATGTCCATCGTCCATTTGTTGATTCGTCCCACTGTCGCTGCCATGTCTCCAGGGTCCGATTCCGCTCCTCTGTAATTGCCATTGTACTTCGCTTGCGCTAGTAGAGCCTCGCTCTTTTATCAGCCATCAGCTCCCTTGGGGGTTTGCCCGCCACTACGCATGCAGCGTCGTAGGAATCTGTTCGGTAACCACTCACGACACGCAGCAAAGCACGGCGGTGCACCGCATTAACCTTGCGCGCATAACTCGCGACCGTCTATGCTCCTGGCGACCTGGCTCTAAATCGGCGCTCCGTAAAGGAGCTTACTACCCCAGCCAGGAATCGGCGGCGTGCCTGTCTTGGACATCCCTGATTCAGCATGAGCCTGCAAATGGCTCGTACCAAGTTCGCGCCTTTTCACTAACTGCCTTGAGATGTTCCCTGAAGCAGAGTCTCGCGTCAATCCACACACCAAAGTATGGAAGGGCTGGGAAGGAACTTTTCTGTATATCTCCAACTGTAAGAGTTACTGTTTCCCTCTTTTTCCTGTTAGTCACAAGCACGACCTCCGTCTTATGATTGGCGCGCGCGCGCGTGTGTGTGTGTGAGTGTGTGTGTGTGTGTGTGTGTGTGTGTGTGTGTGTGTGTGTGTGTGTGTGTGTGTGTGTGTGTGTGTGTGTGTGTTACCTCTGTAGCATTCGTATTTGTTGTCTGTTTAACTGTTTAATACAAAATTAGCACAAACATATTTTGTTAGGCCTAATATCTTGGAAAAGAATTTTTTTTAACGTCCGACTATTGTGCACACTTGGGCTAATGCAGACGATGAGATGATTTATAGCGTATGAAAATGCCAAGCCCTGGCCGGGAATCGAACCCGGGTCCTCGGGGTAAAAGCCCAGTACGCTATCAACTAGGCCACCTAGGCGGCATGGAAAAGATAGAACGTCCTCTAAGAAGACACGTTTGTAGCTTTCAGTTTAAAGATAATCAGAAACCATATCATCATTAAAATCATCATTTAAAAATCATATTTTCTTACTTTCATTCGCAAACATTAGCATTTAAATTTTTTTAATTCCATGTAAAATTCATATTTATAGAGATTTTTACTTCAATTATTGAATACTATTTCGAATAAAATGTAAAAAAATGCAATTTTACTTTTTGTAAATTCGCTACAGTCACGTGAGCGATATTATCATTGCAGAAACAGCCCCCGGAGGCCCCGGGTGTCGCCTGATATAGCCATGTCTGTGGGAAATAACTCAGAATTGTTTTATGCATCCGAAGTTATTTTCATGAAATCAATGCGCGATGAAAGAAAGCTTGGAACAGTAGTGCCAACCTAGCGAGAGTGATTCCCGGACGGAACGGCCACTGGAATACGATAGTTGACGATGCAGACCTAACCTAAAAAAGAGCATTTCTTTTGTTTTCAAATTCGAGCGGTTGCCAACTTTTTTTTGATGCTGCCAATGAACTTACAGTATTTTTACGAGGATAAGTGTAATGACTGGCAATTTGGCTGTCATTACAACACCCTCCCCCCCGACACCTGCACGTATATCTCCCGCAATTGCGCGTTTCATTGGCAGTTAACTTTACTTTCAGTCGTTATTTCTGCGTAGTCGGCCGCTTAGTCATTCGAACAACTTCTTGTGTACTTTACAGGTGTTTTTTTAGGATCAGTTGACAAAACCAAGGACCCTGATAAAGTCGCATGTCTGGTGATGAGCACCTTTGAAACGCGTTAAAAGAGGACGGATGAAGGGGGCGACCGCTTCTCCCGAGACAAGAAAAAAAATTAAAAAACTTAGGCAGTGCAGGACTGGCCGACAGAAGTGCCTTTTGGCATGCCTGACTGTATACTTTTTCACTATTTTAATTATTTTTATAAAAATTTAGATGTACGCTGGAAAGCGCAACTCTTAAAAATTAACTGAAACTGTCACAGATTATGAATTTGAGTATCTTAGGCTATACAAGGGACTTTATTAATTAATCAGTTTATAACCCTACTTTTAACCATTATACATGACAGTTATAGCCTACTGTCTAAGTATAAATACTAAAAATAATATTTGTTATTCTGGCATTCAAAAATTGCTATAGGTTATATACATTAAATAATTTAACTACGCAAATTTAGAAAATATACATTTTTAAAATTAACAAGAACAATAAACATAACCTCAATTGAAATGATAAGCTATTGTGCAAAATCAGCTGTTTAGAAGTAGTCATTTTCAGTCTAAATATATGCCGCGAGGTATGCTTTACGGATTAATGCGAAAGCATTTATACCCGTGTTTTGTCAACCGCGACTGTACAAGTTTTCTCTTCAAAAATACATTTTATTAATCACTGAACACTAGAGCGTTCCGTGACGGCAAACTGAATTTCCCCCCATACCCCGCGATAAAAAGTAGTCACTTCAAAAATGTGAAGAATATTTCACTTCCATGGAATGGGTATTCTGGAAAAGGGTCAAAGAGGCCTCTGAGGAATCCGAAACCCGTCACATTATCCCGATTTCAATTTTGTTGAGGCCTATACGTGAATTTTTTTCGTTTTAACTAACTAGTGAATTTCGAAAATGCCAGTTGTGAGCTGACAATTTTTCTGCTCTGTTTTATCTCTAGATTATGTTCTTTAACGTGCGATGACAGCATACACCTTACGGGACCGCCATATTTACTTTCCTTCCGAAGAAAGGCACATTTGCTGATTTATACTCACATTAAAAATCCCATTAATCTTGATTGGGACCGCCATTTTTACTTTACTTCCGAAGAAAGGCACATTTGCTAATTTATACTCACATTAAAAATCCCATTAATCTTGATATTCCTTACGGGACCGCCATTTTTATTTTCCTTCCGAAGAAAGGCACATTTGCTGATTTATACTCCCATTAAAAATCCCATTAATCTTAATTGGGACCGCCATTTTTACTTTACTTCCGAAGAAAGGCACATTTGATAATTTATACTCACATTAAAAATCCCATTAATCTTGATTGGGACCGCCATTTTTACTTTACTTCCGAAGAAAGGCACATTTGCTAATTTATACTCACATTAAAAATCCCATTAATCTTGATTGGGACCGCCATTTTTACTTTACTTCCGAAGAAAGGCACATTTGCTAATTTATACTCACATTAAAAATCCCATTAATCTTAATTGGGACCGCCATTTTTACTTTCCTTCCGAAGAAAGGCACATTTGCTGATTTATACTCACATTAAAAATCCCATTAATCTTGATTGGGACCGCCATTTTTACTTTACTTCCGAAGAAAGGCACATTTGCTAATTTATACTCACATTAAAAATCCCATTAATCTTGATATTCCTTACGGGACCGCCATTTTTATTTTCCTTCCGAAGAAAGGCACATTTGCTGATTTATACTCACATTAAAAATCCCATTAATCTTAATTGGGACCGCCATTTTTACTTTCCTTCCGAAGAAAGGCACATTTGCTAATTTATACTCACATTAAAAATCCCATTAATCTTGATATTCCTTACGGGACCGCCATTTTTATTTTCCTTCCGAAGAAAGGCACATTTGCTGATTTATACTCACATTAAAAATCCCATTAATCTTGATTGGGACCGCCATTTTTACTTTACTTCCGAAGAAAGGCACATTTGCTAATTTATACTCACATTAAAAATCCCATTAATCTTGATATTCCTTACGGGACCGCCATTTTTATTTTCCTTCCGAAGAAAGGCACATTTGCTGATTTATACTCACATTAAAAATCCCATTAATCTTAATTGGGACCGCCATTTTTACTTTACTTCCGAAGAAAGGCACATTTGCTAATTTATACTCACATTAAAAATCCCATTAATCTTGATTGGGACCGCCATTTTTACTTTACTTCCGAAGAAAGGCACATTTGCTAATTTATACTCACATTAAAAATCCCATTAATCTTGATTGGGACCGCCATTTTTACTTTCCTTCCGAAGAAAGGCACATTTGCTAATTTATACTCACATTAAAAATCCCATTAATCTTAATTGGGACCGCCATTTTTACTTTCCTTCCGAAGAAAGGCACATTTACTGATTTATACTCACATTAAAAATCCCATTAATCTTAATTGGGACCGCCATTTTTACTTTCCTTCCGAAGAAAGGCACATTTGCTGATTTATACTCACATTAAAAATCCCACTAATCTTGATTGAGGTTCGATCCCACAAACTTGGACGAGGCTAATGTGCTAATCAGTACACTACCAGAAGTGGCACTTTCATAATGTTATTTTTAAAATAAAAGTAAGTACATGTAAAGCTAATAAAAATGCAATTTTCAACAACTCACAGAATACAATTGTAAAAGTTTTTTAATGACTTTCCATATATTTGTAAATTTTCATCTATATAATACAGTTTTATATATAATTTGTGGTATTTAACGTTAGTTATGTAAATGGAGCCAGTTTCGCAAAAGTTTTAAAAATTAAGCATCTAAATAAATTAGGTAATTTTTTGTCTAAAATAAAAGTAAAATTTGTACACTTATTTTATACCAGTCTAAAAACAGTGCTAGTTTCTGAAGGTATTAAAAAATTTGTGTCCTAACGGTGGCTGTCCTGTATGTGGAACCATCTAATCCTTCCCCCCTACTAAATTGTATTAATACGCCAGTGGGCGTGGCCGATCGTTATAAAATTCGGTGGAAGTATTCGAAGAGGTCCGAATCAAGGAAAGATATAGGGGTTGATAGCAAAAAATGTAGTTAAGGGATAAAATAATGTAAACATTTGTTGAACATTTATTTAGTACGAAGAACTATTTACTTAGGTAATATTTGAAACCGTCAAGTCATTCTGATTTTGAATATTTAATTAACCGAGCGAAGCGAGGTCTCTGTTTCAGGTAATTTGGCGTTTGGTTTTGTTTGTTTATTTGTTCGTTACGCAGTTTTAGCAAAACTCATGAATTGTTTTCAAAATCAGCACGAAAGTGCCTTGTATAACGCCCGAAGTACGGGGTAATAGTTTTCCTATTTACTGCCGACAAGATGGCGGGCCTCAGATTTACTGTACGTATTTTGGCCAAACGCGTTAACCGATTGTTTTGAAATTTGGTACGAAGATACATTGTGTAAAGCTCAAATGACTTATGTGTAACATTTTTTCATATTTTCTTCCATTTCAAGATGGCGGCTTCTGATTTAACGATGGCAGTTTTTAATCAACGCATTGGCCGATTGTTTTGAAATTTGGTACGAAGGTGCCGTGTATAAAGCCCGAAAAACATATGAGAAAAATGTTTTTCTCATTTACTTTCATTTCAAGATGGCGGCATTTGATTTAACGATGACGATTGTAAGACGTTTTAATCAACGCATTGGCCGATGGTTTTGAAATTTGGTACGAAGGTACGGTGTATAAAGCCCGAAAAAGTATGTGAAAGATTTTTTCTCATTTACTTTCATTTCAAGATGGCGGCATTTGATTTAACGATGACGATTGTAAGACGTTTTAATCAACGCATTGGCCGATGGTTTTGAAATTTGGTACGAAGGTACGGTGTATAAAGCCCGAAAAAGTATGTGAAAGATTTTTCTCATTTACTTTCATTTCAAGATGGCGGCATTTGATTTAACTATGACGATTGTAAGACGTTTTAATCAACGCATTGGCCGATGGTTTTGAAATTTGGTACGAAGGTACGGTGTATAAAGCCCGAAAAAGTATGTGAAAGATTTTTTCTCATTTACTTTCATTTCAAGATGGCGGCATTTGATTTAACTATGACGATTGTAAGACGTTTTAATCAACGCATTGGCCGATTTTTTTGAAATTTGGTACGAAGGTGCCGTGTATAAAGCCCGAAAAACATATGTAAAAAATGTTTTTCTCATTTACTTTAATTTCAAGATGGCGGCATTTGATTTAACGATGACGATTGTAAGACGTTTTAATCAACGCATTGGCCGATGGTTTTGAAATTTGGTACGAAGGTACGGTGTATAAAGCCCGAAAAAGTATATTAAAGATTTTTTCTCATTTACTTTCATTTCAAGATGGCGGAATCTGATTTAATTTTCCTGTAATACTGGCCGAACTGCAAAACCTGTTAGGTGAATAAAGAACATAACATTCCTATTACAGTTGTTCCAGTAATATTTTTTGTAAATATTACGGTTACCTGTTAAATTGGCGGAAACAGTTACGAGCGCTGTCGCGGAGCGCTCTGTATATTAAGATCTTTCTTTTTTTTAACGTCCGACTATTGTGCACACTTGGGCTAATGCAGACGATGGGATGATTTATAGCGTATGAAAATGCCAAGCCCTGGCCGGGAATCGAACTAGGGTCCTCGGGGTGAAAGCTCAGTACGCTATTAACTAGGCCACCGAGGCGGCTTATTAATTAAGAATGTACAGCGAAGTCTACTGCCCTTTGAACTATTAGTTATTCATTTTAAATGAGTGTTTACTACATTCTACAGCATTAAGTTGGAGCGAAATTCGGTCGAAATCGTTAATCGAATTTAAGAATTAAGAGTTTTTGAACAAAAATACTTCATAACTAAAAACGTTTCTGAGATATGGACAAACGTGACTTAGGCTATTTGTCAAATTTCATTAATTGTAGTTTGAAGCGTTTTAAAACCAGTATTGTAGCAAGGCATCGGAGCACTGTTGCCATATTGTGCACTAACCAGCCGCCCCGACCTTATCCTAAGGTTGAACACATCAAACATTTGGCTAAAGAATTACACAGTGGGGTTCCCGCTTCGAACTATAAACGATCTGCCGCTCATAGGTTACCCAATGATCAGCTAATAAATAATATTAGAACTAATTAAAATTCTACGAAATATTAGAAGAAAAATCGATATAAGAATGTAAAAAAATAAACTTCACATGTTATAGGGCTAACTCCCGTTTATTTTTTAAACTATTTTTAATGTAAACAATATAGTCGAACGAATTGCAATATTAATGCAAAAAACGTTGTGTCAGTTCAGAGCGATATGGGTTTTTAATTTTGTAAGTGAAATATTATAAAAACGGAAAGAAAAAAAGATGTAACTTTTAATAATACAATGAATATAGGCCTACATATCTAATAATTATAAATAATTGCTATAAGAATTTACTATATTTTTTCATTGAAAACATATTTGGTAATTTTTCAGTAAAGTTGATTTAATTTTAGAAAAAGTATATAAGGTCATTAAAATCTAAATTTCTCGTTACGTCCGAGTCAGTAGTTAAAATTGCTAGATTTCTTAAACGAGTTTGATTCATTGCATATCGTAAAATTTTTAATACAGAGAAAGATCGTTCTGCTGAACAATTAGGAACGGGTATTGTAAGAAATAATTGTAATGTAACGTCAACATTTGGTGGTTTTTCGACATCTTTTTAAAATAAACATTTTTTTTTTCATTCTTATGCCGCTCTGGCCTAGCCTCTGTAGCCCTCCCGTAAATACGCCACTGGAATTACAGAGAGCTTAACGGTCGCAGAAAACACCGTTCACGTGTCTGAACTGACTTTCCAAATGACAAGCAGTTTAACAGAAATCTGGCAACACAGGGTACATCGGATTCAGTGACAACTGCCCCTTCCTGATTGGCCTAGCGGGCAAGCAAGCCTCCACTCCCCACTACTGCAGCATGGTGCTCAATCTTGAAGCAGTTTTAGTCAAAGTTTAGTTTCTAACGATGCCGAATTGTGCACGTACAACCGCAACATCGAAGTAAAAACCATTTTTCTGGACACTGAAAACGATTCCATCAGTAATGATTTTTTCTACGTTAACCATACTTCGAGAAGTGTAAAGTAGAATTAAGTTTATGGATAGATCAACTTCACGAAGCTTCTTTGACGAAGTCTTTTCAGTGGCATCGACCTTTGTGCCTTTTCTTACTGTAGAGTAGGAGGGGGGGATTAATACGACAAAGTAATAGGCTTAGCAGTATGTCCAAGTGCAAGGTGAGGTAACCCAGTCAAGTTGTCCGCTGATCTTGTCGCGTCAAAGAAAACATTTCCTCTCATCAGTTCAGCCCCGTGCTCTCATCAGGGCGGTGGCTTCAAAATTTGATTCAGTTGAATTCCAGTTCATTTCGGTTTTATTTGGCAAATTATCTGTAGTGAAATCTTTAATCAAATCAAAAGCAAACACTTTGAATTGATTTATGATTCTTAATCAGTACACGCGCACACACACACACACACACACACGCATGCATGTATATATATATATATATATATATATATATATATATATATATATATATATATATATATGTGTGTGTGTGTGTGTATGTAATACACACACACACACGCATGCATATATATATATATATATATATATATATATATATATATATACACACGCTATGCGCGCGCTATAATGTAACTTAACAGTTTGAAATGCTGATTTGCAGATTTTAACGCTGGTACTATACTGAAATCTGATTACAATATCGGGAAATTATAACATAAAACAATTACAGTTAATTTATTGTTATTTTTGTGAAATTATCTTGCACCAAGTCAGCTAGGTGCAAGCAACGTGGTGCGGTTATTCAGTGACGTTTTCCCCGGGAGCCTCGAATATCGTGTCTGCACGGTACTTGCCCGTCCCGATTTTTCATAACTAAAAGTTGGCAACCCTGGCCACTGTACTACAACTCAACGACCTGGCACAAGTTTGAAATTGTAGTCAATACGAGGACCGCTCGTTTGGCGAAGCTCGTCACGAGTACAAAATATTGTAACACGTTCCCTTAATATGTGTATAAATAATAACATTTCTCGTAAAGTAAGTTAACCTTCGCTGGCTGAGTGCAGCGCAACGCTAAACAGCCGGAGTTAACGCATTCAAGCCTCAAATTAGTACATGTAGGAGTATTAGCACATTATAAAACACACTTGTTTGTTTTAGAAATAAAATTATCTGCCAAGACGTTTTTTTTAAACTGGTGACAAAAATATGCAGAGCTGTTCGATATTTCACGTACTGTGTTTACGGACCTCAGCAAGAGTGACATTTTAAAAATTTCACAACTTTTTAAGGGATTTTCGAATATCGCTCGACCTTTTTCGGGGTAAAGTAACTAGGGCAAGATTCAAAAGTCATTTTTGTTTCGAATACGTTTAAATTAGAGCGAAATTTGATCGAAATCGTTCATAATTTATCTACATTCTACAGCATTACGTTAAAGCGAAATTTGGTAGAAATCGTTCATATTGTATCTACATTCTACAGCATTACGTTAAAACGAAATTTGGTACAAATCGTTCATATTGTATCTACATTCTACATCATTACGTTAAGCGAAATTTGGTACAAATCGTTCATATAGTATCTACATTCTACAGCATTACGTTAAAGCGAAATTTGGTAGAAATCGTTCATATTGTATCTACATTCTACAGCATTACGTTAAAGCGAAATTTGGTAGAAATCGTTCATATTGTATCTACATTCTACAGCATTACGTTAAAACGAAATTTGGTACAAATCGTTCATATTGTATCTACATTCTACATCATTACGTTAAGCGAAATTTGGTACAAATCGTTCATATAGTATCTACATTCTACAGCATTACGTTAAAGCGAAATTTGGTAGAAATCGTTCATATTGTATCTACATTCTACAGCATTACGTTAAAGCGAAATTTGGTAGAAATCGTTCATATTGTATCTACATTCTACAGCATTACGTTAAAGCGAAATTTGGTAGAAATCGTTCATATTGTATCTACATTCTACAGCATTACGTTAAAGCGAAATTTGGTAGAAATCGTTCATATTGTATCTACATTCTACAGCATTACGTTAAAGCGAAATTTGGTAGAAATCGTTCATATTGTATCTACATTTTACAGCATTAGGTTAAAGCGAAATTTGGTACAGATCGTTCATATTGTGTCTTCATTCTACAGCATTACGTTAAAGCGAAATGTAGTACACATCGTTCATATTGTATCTACATTTTACAGCATTACGTTAAAGCGAAGTTTGGTAGAAATCGTTCATATTGTATCTACATTCTACAGCATTACGTTAAAGCGAAGTTTGGTAGAAATCGTTCATATTGTATCTACATTCTACAGCATTACGTTAAAGCGAAATTTGGTAGAAATCGTTCATATTGTATTTACATTCTACAGCATTACGTTAAAGCGAAATTTGGTAGAAATCGTTCATATTGTATCTACATTTTACAGCATTAGGTTAAAGCGAAATTTGGTAGAAATCGTTCATATTGTATCTACATTTTACAGCATTAGGTTAAAGCGAAATTTGGTACAGATCGTTCATATTGTGTCTTCATTCTACAGCATTTCGTTAAAGCGAAATTTGGTAGAAATCGTTCATATTGTATCTACATTCTACAGCATTACGTTAAAGCGAAATTTGGTGCATGAGTTTTACGAAAAACAAAAATTGAGCTATATATTTTAAAACGATTTTGCATTTTTTTACTGTCGAATTTTTTTTGTATATGCCATTCGTTTTGTTTAGGTATTTAAGTGTAGCATTTATGTAAACGATTTTTCAAAATCGCTAGAACCGATGGAAATTTTTTTAACATATTTCTACAGTCAGAAGACTATTTTACATTTAAAAATGATCTTGAGGTATGAGTGAACAAGGCCTATTCGGTCAGGCATTACTCTCCAGCGGTGTGAACAATCACTGGGACTTCCATTCGTCCTGGTTTTCCCCAAACAGTCCTGGATTTTCGTTCTCATTCTGGGAAGGGTGCTGTGTTTTGGAATAAAAATTCTACTTGAATCATTCTAGTTCGAATGCTACAAGTCCAAAGATAAATCACACGAGCTAGTATACAATACTAATACATACAATATACAATACTAATAGTATACAATACTAAGTCTGATTTCTCAAAAAAATGCATCCCTTAAAGGGTTTGTAAACTCCTCTTATGACATGAAATGGATTTATTTCTTTAATTTAAAAAATCAATAATAATACTCAAAAAATTGCATCATATTTTATGGTTTGGAGGCATTCTAATTGGAATGCTCCACAAAGTCAACGAACCCAATACGTCGAATATGTTTGAAGTCCGATTTCCCATAAGAATGGCCGATGTATCCAGATCGCTCTTGATCCTGCAGCTGGGATAATAATTCTAAGATAGACTGAGCGAGAGGGCGGGACAAAGGCAGCGAGTGTGTGGTAGAGAGAGACAGAGAAGGAAACATCTGCTTACTTATTAGATACGACAGCTATTAGTCTGTTATTTATAGTCCTAGTTGATGTAGATTGAACAGTATGTAATTCGTTCAGTATTTACGACAAAGCTAAGGAGGCAGTTGTGCTATTTTTTTATCCAGGGTTGCCAAATTTTAGATTTGAAAAATCTATACAGCTGTCGAAGCTGTGCTCTTATACATCTTGTACATAAATTGTATTGTCACATTTTTGCGTTTTCAAGCTGATTTTTGCCGTATTTAGATATAACATTATTTTTGCACGCTAACAACAGATTGATTAAAGAGTAGGATCAACGAGATAGAAAAATATATAAGAAGAGTGTTTGATTAAAGAGTCGGATCAACTACATAGGAAAATATATGAGGAGAGTGTTTGATTAAAGAGTCGGATCAACGAATTAGGAAAGTATATGAGGAAAGTGTTTAATTAAAGAGTCGGATCAACTACATAGGAAAATATATGAGGAGAGTGTTTGATAAAAGAGTCGGATCAACGAGGTAGGAAAATATGAGGAGAGTGTTTGATTAAAGAGTCGGATCAAGGAGGTAGGAAAATACAAGGAGAGTGTTTGATTAAAGATTCGGATCAACGAATTAGGAAAGAAAGTGTTTGATTAAAGAGTCGGATCAACTACATAGGAAAATATATGAGGAGAGTGTTTGATTAAAGAGTTGGATCAACGAGGTAGGAAAATATGAGGATATTGTTTGATTAAAGAGTCGGATCAACGAGGTAGGAAAATATGAGGATATTGTTTGATTAAAGAGTCGGATCAACGAGGTAGGAAAATATGAGGATATTGTTTGATTAAAGAGTTGGATCAACGAGGTAGGAAAATATGAGGATATTGTTTGATTAAAGAGTCGGATCAACGAGGTAGGAAAATATGAGGATATTGTTTGATTAAAGAGTTGGATCAACGAGGTAGGAAAATATGAGGATATTGTTTGATTAAAGAGTCGGATCAACGAGGTAGGAAAATATGAGGATATTGTTTGATTAAAGAGTCGGATCAACGAGGTAGGAAAATATGAGGAGAGTGTTTGATTAAAGAGTCGGATCAACGAGGTGGGAAAATATGAGGAGTGTGTTTGATTAAAGAGTCGGATCAACGAATTAGGAAAGTATATGAGGAAAGTGTTTGATTAAAGAGTCGGATCAACGAATTAGGAAAGTATATGAGGAAAGTGTTTGATTAAAGAGTCGGATCTACTAGATTTGAAAATATATAAGGAGAAAAAAATGAATACAATACGGAAGGCTCACGGCCCAAGTAAAAGGTGTTATTCAATTTGGCGAAGCTTTACCCATCGAACGCTAGAGCTGCGCCACTATAGCACCACGTCAAGCAGTTGTGCCAAGTCTCCAATCTCCTCTCTTCCGTAACGTTAAACAGACCTTGTAGAGTGGTAGACAAGCGCTAGAGAGAGGGATGTTCCGATCCGATATCGCATAAATGTAGAAATAAAAAAAAACAAAACAATTCTAATTCCTGAATCTAATTCGTGCAAATTATTACACTTTACAATTTAGAAAAAACTAAATACGCAAGTTTTTATTACTGTAATGTACGAATACAACAAAGTATATTAGAAAAAGGAAAAATATAACCGCAGACTCGGATATCGCCTCAAGCGGTTAATGATTTAGGATAAACATAACTATTAGGAGATAAGAAACGGTAGGCATTCGACGCTTTGCTGCATAGTCAATTGTTTATTTCCTGATATAAAGAATGTTCTCTTTTTTTATGTAAGTGGTACATGGGTAAAGAACGACGCAATATTGTGCTTAAATGTTGAAATCGATACCAGTTACAGTATTCAAAAAGTGATCCAGAGTGGTCTCATTTCAATTTCCAGGGTCTAATATGGCCGCTTGAATAGCTCATTTTCAAAGGAAAATACCATAATTAGAAAACAGATGGTATAAATTTGGTTAGGAAATTTGTGGCTAGGGAAAGGTTTTGCTTCTTTAAGCCGAAGTTGTAGAAACCCGTATTTATAAGTGAATTTAGAAGTCTGGTGTAATAATTTACGGGAAAAATTTTATAAAACGAGTCCCATATATGTAACTGCCGCGATTTTTAAGGATATATAACCTAAACCACTAAAATGTTATATATATACGTATATATATATATATATATATATATATATATATATATATATATATATATATATATATATATATTTTTTTTTTAACGTCTGACTATTGTGCACACTTGGGCTAATGCAGATGATTTATAGCGTATGAAAATGCCAAGCCCTGGCCGGGAATCGAACCCGGGTCCCCGGGTTGAAAGCCCAGTACAGTACGCTATCAACTAGACCACCGAGGCGGCTAATATATATATATATATATATATATATATATATATATATATATATATATAACGTTAAATGTGCAACTAGAGGGCCTGTTCGAAATTTCGCACTATGAAAGTTTTCAGTAAGCACAGCCTTTTGAATAATGGTCGTTGCAGTGAGGGCGGTGGTTGGAAGGAAGGGAAAATATGTTTAAAAAATAAATCGAAATGCGTTCGATTAACAATAGATAAATGCACGATGGAAGGAGAAATCACAAATATATTTGTGTAAAAACAGTGTCCAAAACATGTGTTTGGTATTCGAAATGCTTGTCCCGGCTTGTACGACTGGCAGTAGGTTCACATAACCTATAAGTTTAATGACTTTTTAAGTAAATATTGAAACTGTTCTAAGCACGCTATGCAAAAAAAGAGGCAATTGTTTGTCTATTCGTGATTAGTAAGTTAGCGTCGTAAAATATACAAAATATTGTCTGATTTGTGATGCCGCGCATGCGCATACGATGCCGTTTGGCCTGTTACAGTTAAAAGTGTCATTTATGTTAAAATTTTCCACAAACAGTAAGTTTTAGCTTAAAATCACTTTGCAATGTCAGAAGTAGGTTAAGAAATCTTTTTAAAGTTACCTCATTAATGCCTGTACGAATAGTGTGTGCCGAGAAAAAGGGATGTTGACTCGAGAAATAATATATATAACTTTGTCAAAAGAATTATAAGTGTATTAAAATTTCAGACAAAATGTTTAAAAATATGTGAGTAAAGTGTAAGGCCTATTGAACATATTTTTTTTTTTTTAACGTCCGACTATTGCGTACACTTGGGCTAATGCAAACGATGGGATGATTTATAGCGTATGAAAATGCCAAGCCCTGGCCAGGAATCGAATTCGGATCCTCGGGGTGAAAGCCCAGTACGCTATCAACTAGGCAACCGAGGCGGCTTATTAAACATAAATGTAGGTTTTATAAATGTATTTAATTTGAAATAAACTAGTGTAAATCTAACAGAAAGGAATTTGTGTCGAATTTGTTACACAATAATTCCCTGCATATTTTGTCTGAGTGTATTCAAAGTCAACCACTTTTAAAATATTAGTAGTTATTGTACTTAATTCAAGTTTCATTAAGGGGCGAAGTACTATAAAAAAACTGTCGCGGGATCGTTTATAATGCACGCGTATTACTGTCAGATAGTAAAATATTTTCCTATTAATTATCTTACCTTCATTGGGAAGAGTAAACAATACTGACCTGCCACTACTATACTTATAAACAAAAACATTGTAGTGGGAGATAAGGGAAAGGGATCCGATGGCAACGCTTCTGTAAACAAACTGCATTTTAGATACTGTAGCGCTATCTTCGTTCATAAATATCAACTAACTGTCAGTTCACGAATTTCGCTACTTTACAGCTTTCTGTTGTATTCATTTTTTCTATGTTGGAAGATGTAAGAAACCGGAAACGTCACCCAAGTCACGTGACTGATTTTTTCATTCGATTTCGCTTGCTGGCAACAGATTAACGTGACAGAAATTTTGGGGAAAAACAATAAAAGTGTATAAACTTATGTTTACGTATACCATGTTAGGTTAGTTTGTAATTAGTAGAAATGTATTTGTAGCCTAATAGTTTGCAATTCTACACATGTTTAGGCCTATCTGTTGTTAAAAAATGAATCGGAAATTATTGAAAATGTATGAATATGTATTTTCACACGTACATTAATACTAAGTTAGGTTATCAAGACGGGCATAGCTTAACTAAAAATTTTATGATTTTGTGCGCTTTCATATTTTGTGCCAGTTAGGCCAATGAGGACCAAGGGTTCAGTGTAAACACGGTAAAAGTAGGAATAAAATACATTTTTCGCTTTTTACTTGTTTTTCTACTTTTAAGTATGTCAATCTATTGTTAGCAAACAAAAAGAAAATAACCTCAAAACGGAAAAGGTGCTAAAACTTTTCTATAAAAATCTTAAACATTTCGTAGTAGTTTATGGCTGCAGAGAACTAGGATTCAAACATGAACTATATCTGATTAGATATGCAAGTATTTTTTTGCAAAGTTATGAATCACTAACCAGTTTCTGTTTCAACTCGACCTTTCGGCATTTGGTTTGTGTTTATTACGCAGTTTTGTCCAATCGCATTGACCGATTGTTTTCAAATTTGGTACGTACCTAGTATAAAGCCCAAACGACCTGTGTGTAAAATGTTGTTATATTCACTTCCGTTTCAAGATGGCGGCCTCTGATTTAAAATAACGAGTCTGTGCAGTTTTAGCCAGACGGAATTGAACGATTGTTTGGAAATTTGGTGTCAAGGTACAAAGCCCAAATCGCGTATGGTAAATTTTTTTTATTTACTTCCTTTTCAAGATGGCGGTCTCAGATTTAACGATGACGAACGTACGTAATTTTTATCAAATGCATTGACCGATTGTTTTGAAATTCTGTATGGTGTACGTTGTATAAAGCGCGAAAGATGTAAGACTTTTTCCATTCACTTCCGTTTCAAGATGGCGTCCTCTGATTTACAGTAACGAGGGTACGCAGTTTTAGCTAAACGAATGCACCGATTGTTTTGAAATTTAATACGAAGATATCTTGCACGAAGCCCAAATCAAATATGTATAATATTTATTTCTTATTTACTTCCGTTTCAAAATGGCGGATTAACGATAACGAGTGTGAGCAGTTTTAATCAAACTGTTCGGTCGATTGTATAAAGCCCGAATGACTTGTACAGTTTTTCCCAGTTCACTTCAGTTTCAAAATGGCGGGCACTGATTCAACGTTGAAAGTGTAGTTGCTGAGTATTTCCTGTAATACTGGTTGAATGGCAAAAGCTATAATAATTTTGACAGCTTCGTGGAGAAAGATCATACAGTTTCCAATAAAGGTGGTCCAATGACATTTTTCGTAACTATTACGGTTACAGGCTAGATTGGTGGAAAAGTTTACGAGCGCTGTCGTGGCGCTTTATATATTAATTAGGAATTTATGGCGAGGTCTATTGTTCTTCGAACTACAAGTTATTAATTGTTAAACCGAACTACAAGTTATTGATTGTTAAACCGAACTACAAGTTATTAATTGTTAAACCGAACTACAAGTTATTAATTGTTAAACCGAACTACAGGTTATTAATTGTTAAACCGAACTACAAGTTACTAATTGTTAAACCGAACTACAAGTTACTAATTGTTAAACCGAACTACAAGTTATTAATTGTTAAACCGAAATACAAGTTATTAATTGTTAAACCGAACTACAAGTTACTAATTGTTAAACCGAACTACAAGTTACTAATTGTTAAACCGAACTACAAGTTATTAATTGTTAAACCGAAATACAAGTTATTAATTGTTAAACCGAACTACAAGTTATTAATTGTTAAACCGAACTACAGGTTATTAATTGTTAAACCGAACTACAAGTTACTAATTGTTAAACCGAACTACAGGTTACTAATTGTTAAACCGAACTACAAGTTACTAATTGTTAAACCGAACTACAAGTTATTAATTGTTAAACCGAACTACAAGTTATTAATTGTTAAACCGAAATACAAGTTATTAATTGTTAAACCGAAATACAAGTTATTAATTGTTAAACCGAAATACAAGTTATTAATTGTTAAACCGAAATACAAGTTATTAATTGTTAAACCGAAATACAAGTTATTAATTGTTAAGCCGAACTACAAGTTATTAATTGTTAAACCGAACTACAAGTTATTGATTGTTAAACCGAACTACAAGTTATTAATTGTTAAACCGAACTACAAGTTATTAATTGTTAAACCGAACTACAAGTTATTAATTGTTAAACCGAACTACAAGTTATTGATTGTTAAACCGAAATATAAGTTATTAATTGTTAAACAAATTAAGATAAAATACAGTATTTGCCAGTATTGGTAATGAATTACATAGACATATACACTAGTAGCTTTTGTTATTTTAAAACTCATGCATTTCGAGATATTAACGATAATTGAAATGACTTCATAGATTTCTGCACTTTCATGTGATCTACTTAAGTAAATATTTTACATTATTTTAAAATTTTGTATTTTGTTATTGAATTAAAACTTATTCACCCTCAGAAGATCAAAATTTCTACGATAAGTTGCGATTTTATGGAGTTTTTATGGAACTATATTGTGAAGTCATTGCCGTATACACCGTATAGATCCCATAGATTTACTACGCCAAGGTCACAGACAGAGGCAGTAAAATACTCATCAAAGATGAAAAAACTATGTTTAACATTCGGATTATCGCCATTATGAAAGTGATAGATTTGCTGCATATCGAACTCGTCCAATTTAATATCAAAATTTCGATCGTAAGAATGCTAACACACAAGCGCGCGCGCACACACACACACACACACACACACACAAGCATGCACAACACATACGCGCGCACACACGCACATACATATACCACGCGCGCTCTTACATGCAACACGCACAACACGCGCGCGCACGCACACATACTCTCTTTCTCTCTCTCTCTCTCTCTCTCTCTCTCTCTCTCTCTCTCTCTCTCTCTCTCTCTCTCTCTCTCTCTCTCTCTCTCTCTCTCTCACACACACACACACACACACACACACACACACACACAGAGTAACACCTTGGAAATTAATATATCTATTAAAATAGGTTTCTCTAATATTGTTTCTCTAAAGAAGTAATTATTGTAATTTATTTTTCAACTTTGGCCTACATTTAGGTGCTAGAAATATTACAAGCGATCGCTCGAAAACCGTGGCTCCTTATATCCTTAGTCCTTGTTTATTCCCAAACTAAAAATGTTTTACGACCAAATGGAAGTGGTTTCATTCTGTGGAATAGACGTGGACGCGCACATCAAAGAAAGCAAACATTTTGATGGCCAGATGCAGTGTTGCCAACTGTAGCGATTTTACCGGCTCTCCCAAATTACAAACAGTTCTTCCCGCGTTAATAAACCTACCTGTGAGGACTGTTGGTTTCAATTTTAGTTTTCCCAGAGCAATTAGGGAATCTCTTACGGATTAAATAAATAACACTAAGTGGATGTTTGAAATTATTGAAACACGGACATTATGAAGTATAAAGGAAATTTTTTTTTTTTTGTAATCCGAATCTGTCTCTCTCTCTCTCTCTCTCTCTGTGTGTGTGTGTGTGTGTGTGTGTGTGTGTGTGTGTGTGTGTGTGTGTGTGTGTGTGTGTGTGTGTGTGTGTGTGTGTGTGTGTGTGTGTGTGTGTGTGTGAGTGAGTGAGAGAGAGAGAGTCAGTGTGCGCGTGTGCGCGCGCGCGCGTGTGAATTTTGGCATATAGGCCCTAGTTCTGGTTTCTTCTTAATTCAAGACGATTTTTCTTAATTTTACAAAAAATGTCTTAAAGTCTTTTTTGGTTAAAAACTGTAAAATCGGTCTAAATTTGTCATTGTTAAAATTTTGTTCGGCTGTGACGATTCCTAAGTCAGTCGAGCAAATTTGAATCAAAGAAATTAAAAAAAAAATATTACCCAGCCAACTCCTGAACATTAATTTTAAGCAACTTTGTTTAATTTAATGTAAATCAAGAAAAACATTTCAGAATTGAAGGAAAATCTGATAAAACGATTTTGAGAAATGCTGTAGGGCCTAGTTCGCATTTCCATTTTTCGTTCAGTAGTTTCATAATCTGGTTAATTTTGGAAAATAATTGACTGTAAGAATATTTTGTGTATTATCGCACCGTTTATTCACTGTGGTAAGAAATGGTGATACGGTGGTCGATGTGGATAAAGCACCGGTCTGTTTGCAGAATCTCTTAACTGCGCACCTGAAGGTTCATAGTTCTAGCCGCAATTACTCACGTGGCTTTTCCCTCACCGGTAATCATTACATTAGTCTTACTAGCAATATCTTCTGTCATAAGATATTGTTGTTTTGGTTTTAACTGTCCTGATTCCGTTACCTAGCTCAATCCGTTCAACCGTTTCTAAATGGCGGCTATATCAGATATTAAAGAAACAAATTTGTATTTTCCATTTTTTGAAATTCTAATTTACAGAGCATTAATCTTAATTACGGTAATAAAATCAGGTATTCAAAAAAGGCTACGATACAAATATTTACGTACTACGATGAAAATCAATTAATCCATAATTTGCAATTAATTCACAACTTGCAATTAATCCACAACTTGCAATTAATTCACAACTTGCAGTTAATCCATAATTTGCAATTAATTCACAACTTGCAATTAATCCACAACTTGCAGTTAATTCACAACTTGCAGTTAATCCATAATTTGCAATTAATTCACAACTTGCAATTAATTCACAACTTGCAATTAATCCACAACTTGCAATTAATCCATAATTTGCAATTAATCTACGACTTGCAATTAATTCCAAATTATAATGTTTGTCCAGTTAATGAGATTGTCCTTTCTGGAAAATTTGCTTCCAGCACTTCAGTGATACAGCTGCGTACCGCGATTATTTTGAAAAAGTAAAAACTCCAAGGAGTTAATCAACACACTGAGGCTACATCCCTCCTAATTTTATATTTCTGTATTTTGTATTGAGTTTATTCTTTGAATAAATATCATTGCTTTAAAAGCTTCAATTCTGGTTGGATTTCATCAAGTTATAGCCTAAGTATTTATTGTAACAAAAATCATTGGAGGAATTAGGTAGAATTAAATTTAGGTCGTGCGCGTAAAGTGTGATTCGTTTAGTCGCGTTTCACTTTTATAGTTAGCAGCTACTACGTACAGCTGCGGGAGCGTTAAAGCTTTAGCCGTCAGTTACGATCACAGGTTCCAAAGTAGCAACAGTGGTTCATCGAGTACCGCAAACTGCGACTAATTCACTGTAGAGTGGCCTGACCTTCGCCGGCTGACGGGCGGTAGTGTCATCCTCAGTTCTCCTAATGCCGGTACCTCTCCTTCCCCTGACCTAAAAAATTCTACTCAGTGAAAAGGACTTCAAGCTTGCTGGCACCACGAAAGTAATGGATGAACAAAACTGGCCACAAAATGTCCCAATAAAGTTCGGGGGGGAATGAAATGTCTCCAGTTCAAACTGAATGAAAGGCAATTAATTACAGAATTCCGAGAGTATCTGCACTCCAGAGAGTTCCCGGAAAGTCTCATTCTTAATTCCGTTTGGTCAAGTGAATGAGACTTCTCACAGATCAGCCTCATTATCACATCACTGAGATCATCGTTAAATATTGCAACAGTTTCGGGCTTGTTGTTTGTTGTGATCAATGGACTCCCACTTCGGCTCTTTAACACAGACTCTTGCCTTGTGACTGGACACTGTTCAGTATTACCTGACGAGTAAGAGGTCAAGAGACGACATATTCACGTTCTTCACAGTCTTTTAGATTGGGCGGACAACTTAAACATTCGTGAACCATTGTTTTTTTTTACTGTTTTTATTACTTTATTACAACACATTTTTGTGCTTCTTTTTCAAAATTAAATTAGGAATTTAATAACTGTTCGTTTTTGTATAAGCAAAGTTTTTTTTCAGGCTAATAATGTGGAATACCCCCCCCCTCAGAAAGGTTACAGTTCCGACACGTACACGCACGCACGCTTGCGCTCACACACACAAACACGCACGCACTGATTTATTGATGATGAGTGTACGCTGATTTGGCCAAACACATTGTATGTTTGTTTTGAAATTCGGCACGTAGGTACCTTGTATATTGCCTGAAAGATATAGTATTTTTTCCCGTTCACTTCCGTTTCAGGACGGAGTCAACGTCGAGAGTGTAATCGCTGGTTATATTCTGTAATACTGGCTGAACGGCAAAAACATATCATAGTTTTGATCGCTTCATGGAGAAAGAGCATAAAAGTTTACACACACACACACACACACACACACACACTCGTGCGCGAAAAAAATGAACTTAAAAGCTGTCAGGGTTCAATTTGGTATTTTCATATTTTAATCCACAACTTGCAATTAATCCATAATTTGCAACAATTCCACGACTTTCAGTTAATCCACATCTTGCAATTAATCCACAACTTGCAATTAATCCACAACTTGCAATTAATTCACAACTTGGCAATTAATCCACCAACTTGCAATTAATCCATAATTTGCAATTAATTCGCAACTTGCAATTAATCCACAACTTGCAATTAATCCACAACTTGCAATTAATCCACAACTTGCAATTAATCCATAATTTACAATTAATCCACGACTTACAATTAATCCACAACTTGCGATTAATCCACAACTCGCAATTAATCCATAATTTGCAATTAATTCACAACTTCCAATTAATCCACAACTTGCAATTAATCCATAATTTGCAATTAATCAACGACTTGCAATTAATTCCTAATTTGCAATTAATCCACAACTTTAAATTAATCCACAACTTGCAATTAATCCACAATTTGCAATTAATTCACAACTTGCAATTAATTCACAACTTGCAATTAATCCACAACTTGCAATTAATCCACGACTTGCAATTAATCCATAATTTGCAATTAATTCCTCATTTGCAATTAATCCACAACTTTAAATTAATCCACAACTTGCAATTAATCTACAACTTGCAATTAATTCACAACTTAACACAGATTTCCTTGATAAAGTCAGATTCTGAGAAATAAATGCACTGTTCACTTTTTTAATTTCATTGTAAAATAAAACAAAAATAACTGCGTGTCAGTCTTCATTTATGACATGATATGAAATTGTATTACATTTTGCAGCGAGACAGCTGCGTGCCGTGATTTTTTTGTGTAAAAATTTAATTAATCGATCTCGAAACGATAAATAGATCTTGAAACGTCACCAGCGGTTTCAAATCGGGACAGTCCCGGTGGGAAATCGAGTAAGGTTTTCACATTGTTCATAAAATAACCCTTAATTAAGTAAAAATTGTGTATCCCCTAGCGTGTAAACAGTATTTGAGCTGGCAGTGTTAATTTCATTGTCCCAATTCGATTTTCAGAAAGTAAGGAAGTTTTTAGAAGTGTTGACATCTTATTTTGTTAGAATTAACAACGTTGTGTGTGTGTGTGCGTGGGAGCACGCGCGCGCGCAGGTAAAAGTAGATTAGTGACAATAATAAGAGCTAGAGGTATGGTGGGATCGCTAAGCACAAAAGACAGAACACGCCGCGGCAGCGCTCGTAACTTTTCCCGCCATTTTAACCAGTAACCGTAATATTTACGAAAAATGTTACCGGACCAACTTCATTTTAAATTTTATGCTCTTTCTAACCAAAACTGTTAAAATTACGATAGGTTTTGCCGTTAAGCCATTATTCCAGGAAATAACCACTAACTACGTTCTCAACGTTCAATCGGAAACCGCCTTCTTGAAACGGAAGGAGTGGAAAAAATCTAAACTCACGTCTTTCGGGTTTTATACAAAGTGCCTTCTTTCAAAATTTCAAAACAATCGGCCAATGCGTTTCGTTAAAATTGTGTACACTCGTCATCGTCAAATCAGAGGCCGCCATCTTGAAACGGATGTAAATAGGTAGATATGTTATACATACGTCATTTGAGCTTTGTATAAGATATTCTTCGTACCAAATTTCAAAATACTCGTTTTATGCGCTTAACCAAAACTGCGTAACTTGTTACACAGAGGCCGCCATATTGAAACGGAAGTGAATGGAAAATAGTCTTACTTATACATGTTTCGGACTTTATACAAGGTACTCTTACCAAAATTCAAAACGATCAGTGAGTTTGATTAAAATTGCGTACATCGTTAAATCAGAGACCGACATCTTGAAACGGAAGGGAGTGGAAAAAATCCTAACATACGTCTTTTGGGCTTTATACAAGGTGCCTTCTTACCAAATTTCAAAACAATCGGCCAATGCGTTTCTTTAAAATTGCGTACACTCATCATCGTCAAATCAGAGGCCGCCATCTTGAAACGGGTATAAATAGGAAGAAATGTTATACATACGTCATTTGGGCTTTATACAAGATATTCTTCGTACCAAATTTCTAAATACTCGGTTTATGCGTTTAACTAAAACTGCGTAACTTGTTACACAGAGGCCGCCATCTTGAAACGGAAGTGAATGGAAAATAGTCTTAAATATACATGTTTGGGGCTTTATACAAGGTACTCTTACCAAATTTCATAACAATCGGTCAATGCGATTGATTAAAATTCGTTAAATCAGATGCCGCCATTTTGAAACGGAAGTAAATAGGAGGAAATGTTACACCTGCGTCGTTTAGGCTTTATACAATATATGCGTAACCAATTTTAAAACAAACTGTCAATGCGTTTGGCCAAAACTTCTTAAATACAAACCGAACGCCGGTAGAGTTGAAAGTCTTCGCTTCGCTCGTTCAGTTAATCGATTTTGGTAATACGTTGTCCAGCGAAATCCGTTAGGCATACAGTTTTGTTTTTCGCTTTTTTGTAGATCTGATTTCATGGAATAAAAATTACGATTTTAGCGTCAGAATCTGCTTTAATATCTGCATACGTTTAAAATTTAATTCATTAAAAAATTTCAAATTCCATTAAAAATAGGAAATCCGACGGTGTTCAGGGTTAGTTTTCGTGTTTCCAACGTAGGCCTAGAGTAATGCGAAAATTAAAAATTCTAATTTATACAGATTTTAATTTTCGTCGGATGTCAAAATTATGTCATTTCAAAAAATTAAAAAAATTGGTAAAACACAGTTATTTGCCGCTATTATGTCCTGCAAAAATTTCTTGTAATCTTTCTGCGGTATGTAGGATGGATTGTAAAGCTAAAACAAAAACAGATCAGATAGGTTATTTTAAGATTCAATGAACCGTAGATGCAGTGCAGGGGCCGTAAAGTGTCACGTGATTCATTCGGGGGAGGGATTTACAAGATAGTTCAAACAATAACTCACGATAGAAAAAAATTTAACCTACCTTGGTCGTAGGATTCTTTGTAAGCTTATTTATTCTACAATATTACGTAAGTATTTTTAGGTTATGTTGGCAAAGCCGAGCGGTTGACGAAAAAATACATAGTAAAGTCTTAAAGGTTAAAATATTTTGTTATTCTTCTAAAAAGAAACGAGTGTATCGAATCATTTGAAACTTGAAGGGATTTTGATCACCAATTTATAAACTCATAGAGTTTATATAGAGCGCCGGATATCTTCAATTTTCATGTTCAGGGGCCTCTCTAAAGAATGCCTTACATGGTAGAGCCCTCTAATTTCGACACACGATAAGTTAGGTCAGAAAATTTTTGAAAAATTTATAAACATGTTCAGATCAAAACAAAAAAGGTTTTTCATGATTAAAAAAAAATAGCGTGTTTTTGTGTGTAGGTACCTCGACAAAAGCGTCTTTTGAAATCTTTTGACAGCTATAGAAGTGTTTTTAGACCATTCAACTTTTTGCAGGATAAAAGTAGGCCTAAATGGAATACTTTTACGATGTGGTATGAAAAGGAAGTCGACATTTGGTAAGACGTCTTGTACAAAGCCCAAATGACGTATTTATAACATTTTCACTATTTACTTCCGTTTCAACTTGACGGCCTCTGATTTAACGTTGGCGATTGTTTTGAAATTTTGTATGAAGATACCTTGTATAAAGCCCGAATGACTATGTGTAAGCTTTTACCCATTCAATTTCTCCAAGATGGCGGCCCCTGATTTGCATTAACGGGTGTACGCAGTTTTAGTTAAAAACATTGACCGATTGTTTTGAAATTTAATAAGAAGGTACAAATATAATGCCCAAATGTCTTATGTGTAAGATAGTTCCCCATTTATTTATGATCCAAGATGGCTTATGTGCAAGATATTTCCAAATTTATTTATGTTTCAAAATGGCTTATGTGTAAGATATTTCCACATTTATTTATGTTTCAAGATGACTTATGTGTAAGATAGTTCCCCATTTATTTATGATCCAAGATGGCTTATGTGTAAGATATTTCCACATTTATTTATGTTTCAAGATGGCTTATGTGTAACATATGCCCACATTTATTTATGATCCAAGGTGGCTTATGTGTAAGATATTTCCACATTTATTTATGTTTCAAGATGGTTTATGTGTAAGATATTTCTACATTTATTTATGTTTCAAGATGATTTATGTGTAATATATTTCCACATTTATTTATGTTTCAAGATGGCTTATGTGTAAGATATTTTCACATTTATTTATGATTCAAGATGGCTTATATGTAATATATGTCCACATTTATTTATGTTTCAAGGTGGTTTATGTGTAACATATGCCCACATTTATTTATAATCCAAGATGGCTTACATGTAAGATATTTCCACATTTATTTATGTTTCAAGATGGCTGCCTACTTATAGATGATGAGTACGCAGCTTTGGCCAAAAGCAGTGGCCGATTGTATTGAATTTTTGCACTCAGGTACTTTGTATAAAGCCCGAAAGTCGTATAAATGTTTTCCCATTCACTTTAGTTTCAAGATGGCAGACACTGATTCAAGGTTGAAAGTATAGTTGCTGGTTATTTTCTGTAATACTGGCTGAACGGCAAAAACCTACCATAATTTTGACCGTTTCATGGAGTATGATAATAAAATATATTTTGTCCAGTGACATTTTTCGTAAATATTACAGTTACCGGTTTAAAATTGGCGAAAAAGTTACGAGCGCTGTCATGGAGCGCTCTGTGTATTAATTAAGAATATACTGCGAGGTCTGCTGTTCTTTGAACTAGTAGTATAAGTATAAACATTTGTAACTCAAAAGAAGCTAATTTGAAATAACTTTATTCGAGGTTTGTAAGTGAAACTGGGGAAGTCACCCTTTCCGGTATCAGGTATTTCCGATTTACCCGTGAACGTTAAGTGGCATTTATTTCAACTTTGTTACAGGGACTTGAGTTACGTATTTAATAACTTACGTCCAAAAGTTTAGCGAAATCAGAACGATTTTAAGTGTTTTTTATAACTTCTGTTCGGATTTTCCGGAAAATATTTGCACGGAAGAAAATTTGTGTAATATGTTTGATGTTTGTATTAATGGAGGTCATCTGTCACCGCTGACTTGATTATGGTTACAGCTACGTTGCTGTTCAGAACTCTGTGAATAGATTATGAGTTATCGCAAAGTAGCCAGCTTGGCTTCTTGATAACGTTATCACAGTGTTGCAGAATCTTCGTGGGTGCATCTGTGTACAGTATGTCACAAAAAACTCATACATTTTCGCATTCTACCTGAAGAAATAGAACATTTCCAGTAAAATATTTTAACATTCTCCGTTTAACTGCTGTGCTCCATTTTGTTTTTGTTTTTTTTACAAGAAGTCATTAATAACGTCCTAACAATAACTTAATAATAATAACATCCTAATAACAAACGTCGTATTAACGTCTAATAACCAAAACATAGGCTACTAATAATGACGTCCTAATAATAATATATTAATATAATAATAATAACGTAATAATAGTAACGTTCAATAATAATAATAACAATCCAATGTTGTTAATAATAACAACATCCTAATAGTAACAATGTCCTGATAATAACAACGTCCTAATAATAACCTAACCTAACCTAACGTACGTCCTAAGATCATAAACGTCCCAATAACGTTTTAATAGTAATAACGTAATAAAATAACGTCCTAAGAACATAAACATCCTAATAATAATGTTTTAATAATAACAACGTCCTAATAATAACGATAATAATAATAATAATAATAGTGTAATAAAAATAATGCTATAATAATAACATAGTAATGATAACGTCCTAATAATAACATAATAATAATAATAATAACGAGCCAAATCTCTGACGAAGAAAGAAAAGCAAGATCACAACAAATGAAGCAATACTGGGCTACGAGGAAGGCACAGAACATAAAAAGTGATTGATTTAGTGTACCCCAAAGTTGGGTGAAACAAATAAAAAAAAAATAGTAATAATAATAATAATAATAATAATAATAATAATAATAATGATAATAGTGTAATAAAAATAACGTTATAATAATAACGTCCTAATAATAACTTAATAATAATAACGTCCTAATTAATAACCCGTTTAAGGTAAGAGGTAATAATAATCTTTCGTTAGTATGTTAAAATTTTCTTCACAATTCAGTTATTAATAGCATTCGAAACGGCGTAGTAACAAAGGTACCTTCAGCTCTCAAAGATCGTGCATTCTACACTATCTTCGATTATCCTGTAGTTTGATAAAAAGAAGCCTTTAAGAAAGATATAGGCTGAAGATTACATCCTATTGTTGCTATTTAAAGGATATTTCGTGTTATGTAGCTAAAACAGGAAAATCTGCCAAATTGGCTAGCACGGCCGCATATATTGCTTACCTGACAGCCATTGAATTTGTTAGATATAGGCCTACTTCCGACGTACAGCTTGCTGCAGCGCTCGCGTCAGGGTGCAAGAAGAAATGGGCGTGTCACATCCTTAATATTACGAGCTTGTGTTTTATTGCACGCGTTTTTAGTTCCCCGGTTATAAACTAAATAGAACAGAAGTGTAAGGCAAAGAAATTCGAAATGTCTGATTGCCAAACGGTAGAGAATTATTACACGAACGTTGTCAAATTCAGTCGTTTACTGGAAAAAATTAGTAGCATTTTACAGCGTTCTACAAAAAAATACCTTCAACTCTCAACGATCGGCATTTATCAACTATCGATTTTCCCGTTGTTTTATAAAAAGAAACCTTTAACAAAGACAATCTAAGGCAGTATAGTAAAGGATTACAACCATTGTTCATATTTAAAGGACATTTCAGGTTAGGTAGGTATCAAATCGTATTAGCTAGACCGAGTAAATCTGCCAAGTTGGCTAGCATGGCCGCATCTCTTTGCCGCCTGACAGCCATTCGAATTGTTAGATTTATTTCCGATGTACTTGACGCAACGCTCGTGTCAGGGTGCAAGAAGAAATGGGCGTGTCAGATCTTAACATGTAGAAGTTATGAGCTTGGGTTTTATTGCGTACAAATTAATTACATTTTGTTTTAACGTATATCGCGTTTTGAGGCTGGTTGTGAGGTTGGATTTTGCGCGTCGCGTGATAAGAGTGCACAAATTCATATTGGTAGTTATAGTAAAAGATCAGTGGTTTTATATTAATTCCTAACGATCAGCTGATCTCATTGAACAGCTGATAGGCTATAATAAGTTTTAGGTTATGTTGTTAAAAACTACCTATGGTATAGTAAACGATCAATTGTTTTATATTAACCCGTAACGATCAGCTGATCTCATTGAACAACTGATAGGGTATAATAAGTTGTAGGTTATATATTTAAAAACTATTTATGGTAGTTATAGTAAAAGATCAGTTGTTTTATATTAATTCCTAACGATCAGCTGATCTCATTGAACAGCTGATAGGCTGTAATAAGTTTTAGGTTATGTTGTTAAAAACTACCTATGGTATAGTAAACGATCAATTGTTTTATATTAACCCGTAACGATTAGCTGATCTCATTGAACAACTGATGGGGTGTAATAAGTTTTAGGTTATGTTGTTAAAAACTACTTATGGTATAGTAAACGATCAGTTGTTTTATATTATTCCGTAACGATCAGCTGATTTCGTCGAACACCTGATTCAATTGAACACCTGATTACACACACAGCGTACGGGCTTTATACAAGGTACTTTTTGTACCAAATTTCAAAACAATCGGTCGATGCCTTTGGCCAAAACTGTGTAACAGAAACACAAAACCAAATGCCGAACAGTCGGTTGAAACAGAATCCTCGCTTCGCTTGGTCAGTTATCGTTATGCTATTTATGGCCAACAATCAGTAAAATCTAATAAAACTATTCTAAGAAAATTCGGTTTGGTAAGCCTAATTATAAACTACATTTGAACAAAATCGTTAGAGCTGGTTTTCACAGAATTGGATTTTTGACCAGAAAAAGGGTTTGGATTTTTTTTCAGTTGAAAAAAGTAGTTATAAAATATGGCCAACCTGCATGTAGATACCAGTTTTATAAAAATTGGTTTAGATTCCAGCAATGTTACACAAACATCAGTATAAAATAGACGTCGTTTTGTGTGTGTGTGTGTGTGTGTGTGTGTGTGTGTGTGTGTGTGTGTGTGTATGTCAAGGAATAGGGGAAGGTGGGGCATGATGGGGAAGGGGGCAAGACGGGGTAGGCCTAATTTCTTTGCCGACAGGTGCTGTACTCTGTTGACAAAGATCGTAACTAGCTTGAAGGCGAAGGACAACACTACGAACAAAGCCGCAGCCATTTTGGGTGAAGCGTTCTTGTCCAGTGGTCTAGCACGTGTTTCTGCAGATTTTCGTTATAATATTTGGCACTTTCAAATTTGTGACAGGTGAGTTGTGTTGAAATTATTTTATATTTGATCAATATATTCTAATAGTATCTTTTCTTACATACTATAATATGAAATAGGTAATTGTACTACTATTTCTAATATAAAGACAATAAAAATTAACCTAAAAGCTATGCCATGGGGCAAGATGGGAAAACCTACTTTGGGGCAAGATGGGGATGACCCTATAAAATTAAGTATAGCATACTCCTACAAAATAGCTTGAAATTATTATTATTGATTTATTTGCAGAAAATGGTTCGTAACTACCAGAGGAAAACAGATCGAGGAAAATGGAGTGAAGAAAAAATGATGCAAGCTGTTCTGGAGGTGACAAATAATCGGATGGGAAGTAAGAGAGCAGCAGAATCGAGAGCTAGGGAGACTGGAGTAATAATTTTATGTTTTCCACCTCACTGCACTCATCGGCTACAGCCTTTAGACATTGCCTTCATGAAGCCTTTGAGCGTCTATTACGATCAAGAAATTTCTAACTGGCTGAGATCTAACCCTGGAAAAGCTGTTACAATGGCCCAAATTGCTGAAATATTGGGGAAAGCCTTTGTGAGAGCTGCTACCATGACAACAGCAATAAATGGGTTTCAAAGTACTGGAATCTGGCCTTTCAATCCAAACATTTTTCCAGATTCAGCATTTCCAGCGTCAGCTACAACAGTCGACCACAGAATGTGCCTTTTCAAAATGTTCCAGCTAACAGTGATGCCCAGCCTGGGTGTTCTCATTTGGGTCCAGCTGTACATGAAGTTCAAGAAAACGACATTATTCACAATGAACCAAGTAATTCTCAAGGTAATTTCACAATATCTCCTGATCAAATTTTGCCTCTTCCTCATGTAGGACGAGCGAATGTTAAACAGACAAATCGTAAAAAAGGTAAAACTGTTGTGGTAACAAGCTCTCCATACAAACATGAACTCATGGATTCAATTGGAAAGAAGCTCAACAAAGATTCAAAAAAAGACAAAAATCGACCAGCAGCCAAGAAATCACTTTTCAGCAAGTCAAAAGAAAATGTAAAGAAGACCAAAAACGTTGGACACCGAAATCAAAAGCGCAAGATCATAAAACAGAAAGAAAAAGAAGGAGATGGAGATAGCAATACAGAGGATGAAGATAAAGAAGAAGATGCAACCTGTCTCTATTGTGGATATTTCTATTCCCAATCTGATGAGGGGTGGGTTGCCTGCATCAAATGCCATAAATGGGCACACTGTTCATGTGCTGGAGAAGAAGATGACGATGATGAGGTTAATCATATCTGCGAATTTTGTAAATTAAGTATTTTGTAACAATATCAAATTTACACTATTTTCTTATAATAATTTACAGTACAATTACAGATTTTGATACCAAAGAGCTTGTATATGATGTTTTTTTTTCAAATTTCCTTCAATTGTCTTTCTTAATGTAATTAAGATTCTTTTCAGCTTTTAATATAGATATTTTAAAAAATTATTACAAAAGCACCATCTTACCCCACGGGATACCCCAGATATGGGGTAAGATGGGGTTTTTGTAATACTTTTTTAAAATTGCTCTTTTCTTTATGAAAAGTTAGATATTTTGATGAGGCTTTTTTTTATCATAATAGATGATCTACTGTAAACTTTGGTATGAAATTTAATTTTTTAGGTATTCTGAGAAAGTTGTGAAAAAAAGAAAATCTTTAATGGCCCCATCTTGCCCCACCTTCCCCTACTTATATTCCTTTGAAGTTGTGAACGTGTGTAAGGCGCACGCACGTAAGCCTTTTTGTCAAAACTGTTAAAACTGTTAAAAACAGATTTTGTCAAAAACTTTTTTATTGGTTTTGATAAAATTTTTGTCAAATGTATTCAGCAAGTACTCAAACAAAACGCATGGGTCACGTTACCTCCAGTCCGATTCAGGAGCTATTAAAAAAATTTGAAAAATCAGTGTAATTTTTCAACATCGGTTTATAAGGTTTTGATCAAATTATATTAACGTATTAACTTCGGAACTAAACTTACTGTAATAAATTTGAAATAAATTTACTATACGCCATATTTAAAAAAATAATAATTTACGTCTTTAGAATTGCTTATTAGATTCATTTGAAATTTTGCACACTACTTATCTGTGTAAAGACCTTGGTTAAAGATTTTGTAAACAGTTTCAATACATCAGTTGTTTTATTAATGCCTAACGATCAGCTGATTTCATTGAACAGCTGATAGGCTATAATAAGTTTTAGGTTATGTTTTTAAAAACTATCTATGGTAGTTATAGTAAAGGAACAGTTGTTTTATTAATGCCTAACGATCAGCTGATTTCATTAAACAGCTGATAGGCTATAATACGTTTTAGGTTATGTTTATTAACCTATACCAATACCAAATTTATTTCAATGCAGATGTCGGCCATTTGATTTCAAAATGGCTGTCATTAAAAAAATATCAATAAGGAAAAACAGTAAACTTTTACAAAAAACGTTAAGTTCAGTTGAGTGGGTAGGTTATAATGAAAACCGTCGCACAAAGGATAATGGCAAAAGTGCATCCATTAGTGCAGGCTAATTTGCTTAAAGCGAACTAATAATTCACTTACTTTAAAACAGTTTATTTTACTTAAAAAGCAGTTGTTATAGTCGAGAATAAACTAGGTAATGGAAGTAAAATGTATCTGGAAAATCACTGTGAAATTATTACGTTCGAACTAATTTGTATTATTAACATTTACTATTAAAGGACATGATTTTACTTTACGAAAAACATGTAAATTATAAAAATAAAAAGGTATTTTTTTAACAAGTATATCCATTCATTCATAAACGTGAGAAAATATTATTTTATTTAGAAATAATAAACATTTGTAAGGTCCTGTATAATCGAATAACTTATTATTTTTAGTTGTTCGAAGTAGCGAAACGACATCCACTGTTTAACACAGGTACAGATAGCGCTTTTGCCCATGGAACTGCTCACCGCTGTAACTCCGAGGGGTCGTTCCCCTTGTGAACTTCAGCGACCGGACTGTCCCGTTATGTGGTCTGAGCTCGCCCGGCCCCAGTTTGCTTGCAATTTCCATTCAGGTCATGCAGGCGACAAAAATGTCAACAAGTTTGTTTCACCGTTCGAATTTTTTTGATTTTCGGGCAGGAACTGTTTAAGTTTAACCAAAGCGTGTCGTACTTTAACTGATACAGTGTTGGCCTATTCGAATAGAAAAATATCGTATATCCGAACGGTTAACTAATAGTAGCTGAATAGTTTTCTAGTGTATACGTTTTAGCCTAACATGTACACAACTTCTATAGGCGGCATTCTGAAGAAAATGAACGAATTGTTTTGTGAATTGACAACTTCTATTCGAATACTTACTAGTTACTTGTCCTCTGCTTATCTAACTAGCCTAGAAAGTACGGTATTCCTTTTAGGTAATCATTTCATAGCGACTATTCGTTCGATAATCATTCGCGATTGACTAACTATTCGACTTAAGTTTGGTGGTCCTGAATTCTTTACGTATTAATTTGATATTAATCGAAAAGATATTCTTAACTTAAATTAAACAGTTAAATTAATTAAGATATTCTTAAACAGTTAAAATTAATAACATATATTCTGGAATAATGTTTAGTACTGAAAGTGTTAATATATTATTGCCTTATCTGAGGAAGAAATTTTGTCGTTATTTTAAGGCGACAAGCATAATGAGGCCGCCTCCCTAAATGTAAGTGCGTGTTAGTCTCGGGTACCGCGAGGGACGTCTAAATCCTCTCAATAGCTAGTCTCCACCCCCTCTGTGCGGACTGAGGAAGAAATACCAACGTAATAATAAAACTTCAAGTACTATAAATAAACCCAAGTGCCCCTCGTTGGGCGCCAATTATACATAGAATCAATCATACGATATGTGTATAATTTACAATACAACATGGTTCCGTTATAGTACAGTGTAATAAATTGATTATTAATTGATACTTCTTATAGTTAAAAAAAATATCTATATATGCAATATTAATAATAAATTAATATGAATTAATAATTAAATTAATATCACTTGTGAATATTTAAATTGATTTATTCCAATGCAGAAATACATACAGTCCAGTTACAATGAAACATTTTTTTTGTTGTTGTTATTTTAAGGCGAAAAGCATATTGAGGCTATTATCGCCTCCGTAAATGTAAGTGTGAGTGTAAAGTGTTAATGTCGTAAGTGTAAGTGTGTGTTAGACTCGGGTACCGCGAGGGACGTCTAAATCCTCTCAATAGGTGCAGCACTCTAAATCCTCTCTGCACTCCTGCAGGGCGCGTTACAAAGAAAACAGACAGACAGGCAGGAAATCAGCGTTTGTACAATTCTAAAAATCACTTTCATCCTGATGTCCAGCTTTAATACCGTTCGGGAAATTAATACACTTGTAAATGAATAGGCCTAGTAGTTTTTGTATCTGAATACTTCAGAATTCAATAGTCTGTACTTGTAAGCATAGGCGACTGATCTGAAGACAGCTTATGGCGTCTGTTCATTCGCGATTCCCGATATTTTAAAGAATCGATTTTTTTGAAATTTTAAAGTATTAATATTTTGTACCTTTTGTTACAAACTAAAATTGTAGTCTAACTTCAGTTTTCACTGTTTAACTGTACTAAGCAGGGCCTACGTACGTTCAAATATTAGTTATTAGTTAGGCCAGAAGTAATTGATATTAGATTACTTTTGATTGTAAGGTGAGCTCTTCAGAACTGAATACGAAGTGACTTATTAAAAATATTTGAATTGTTACTTATTGATATATTAAAGCTTTTCAAAACATTTGTAGCTTATACATTGTATTGTATTTTTAAAACTGTTTTCTAGTAGTTTACAGTGATAACCTAAAAGTTATAAATATTTTCGTATTACGTAGGCTAATATTAATGGTTTGACAGTTTATGGATTATGTAATATTTTGAACAGATCAAATTTAGAAATTTTTATTTTCATGCAAAAAAAACAATAATTCTTGTAGGATTACATTCATCGATAGGCCTACAATGGAATTGATAAAATATGGTTTAAAAAATGTCATTAAAAATAAATAAGGGTTAATAAAATTTTCATAATAATAATTTCTCAAAATTGGTTAATTAAATTTTCAAACATTTTGAATAGAATATTGAAAACATTTAGGTGTGTGTGTGTGTGTGTGTGTGTGTGTGTGTGTGTGTGTGTGTGTGTGTGTGTGTGTGTGAGAGAGAGAGAGAGAGAGAGAATTTGTGTGTGTGTGTGTGTGAGAGAGAGAGAGAGAGAATTTGTGTGTGTGTGTGTGTGTGTGTGTGTGTGTGTGTGTGAGAGAGAGAGAGTTTGTGAGTGTGTGTGTGTGTGTGTGTGTGTGTGTGTGTGTGTGTGTGTGTGTGTGTGTGTGTGTGAATGCGAGAGAGAGAGAGAGAGAGAGGAGAGAGTTTGTGTGTGTGTGTGTGTGTGAGTGTGTGTGTGTGTGTATGTCAGAGAGAGAGAGTGTGTGTGTGTATGTGTGAGAGAGAGAGGGGGGAGAGAGAGTTTGTGTGTGTGTGTGTGTGAGAGAGAGAGAGAGAGAGAGTATGTGTGTATGTCAGAGAGAGAGATTGTGTGGGTGTGTGTGTGAGAGAGAGAGAGAGTGTGTGTGTATGTGTGAGATTAAGTTTGTGTGTGTGTGTGTGTGTGTGTGTGTGTGTGAGAGAGAGAGAGAGAGAGAGAGTTTGTGTGGGTGTGTGTGTGTGAGAGAGTGAGTGAGTGTGTGTGTGTGTGTGTGTGTGTGTGTGTGTGTGTGAGAGAGAGAGAGAGAGAGAGAGAGAGAGAGAGAGGACTAGCGAATTGACTTTTTCAATTCGACCGTTCTGCATTTGGTTTGTTAGTTACGCAGTTTTTGCCGAACTCAGTGACCGATTGTTTTGAAATTTGGTACGGAGGTACCTTATATATAGCCCGAACGAAATATGTGTACGATTTTTCCCCGTTCACTTCCGTTTCAATATGGCGGCCTCTGATTTACAGTGAGTGTACGCAGTTTAAGCCAAACACATCGACCTATTGTTTTGAAATTTAGTACGAATCTGTCTTGTACAAAGCCCAAATGACGTATGTATAACGTTTTTCCTAATTACTTCCGTTTCAATATGGCGGCATATGATTTAACTATGGCGATTGTAAGCAATTACAATCAACCGCATTGGCGATTGTTTTGAAATTTGCTATGAAGGTACTTTGTAGAACGACATATGTGTAAGCTTTTTTTCCCATTAACTTCCGTTTCAAAGTTAAGAAATTTGGAACTTTCAAAAAAAAATTTAAAGCTCTTTTTTGGTAAAAAAATCTTCACAAAATCGACTGTAAAGATTTGGATCACATTTAGCACAAATATAATATACTGCATTTGTACACAAATAAAGTTAAACATGTTGGTCGCTATATCCTGTTCAGTCGTTACCTAACCTAAACAATTGGCCTAATATTTTCGAAATTTAGTCATGAAATTTGGTCGTACACGAATATTAATAACTTACGTCAGTATAGGGTATTTAAAATAAAATAAAGTTGCAAGTTAGGGGAAATTGAGTAAAACGAAAAAATCAACCCTGACCTTCGGCTCTGTTTTGTGTTTCCCTATTTACACTTTTACCACAATTTTCTTATGTCCAATTTAATGTACACTCGTGCCATGACTCTGCCCGGTAACTCTTTTACACCGTGTTCTGTTTTTCTTTCGGTCAAGCCGAGGCAACGCCAACTAAGCCAAGCTATTTGCAGCCGCTGGTCGTAAAGATTGAAAAAAACGCGGTAAATCGTGGATTTTAATTTTTTTACACAAAAATAGGCCACATTAAAATCTTGCCTAATAAAATAAGCAGCAACAGTTGTTGCAAGAATGGTTTCAGTATTTGTAACTGAAATTGTGATTACTTAGTGAATTGACGAGTTTTCATTCGATGGAGCGGCCATTACGGTAAGCACCAGGCCTCGGACCTTAAAATGTGTGTGTGTGTGTGTGTGTGTGTGTGTGTGTGTGTGTGTGTGTGTGTGTGTGTGTGTGTGTGTGTGTGTGTGTGTGTGAAAGAGAGAGAGAGAGAGGGGGGGTGAGTGTGTGTGCGTGTGCGTGTGCGCGCGTGCGTGTATATATGTGTAAGAGAGAGAGAGGGATGGAGAGGGTGAGAGTTTGTGTGTGTGTGGGGGAGATGTATTTCACTGTAACCTTTTGGGCGTGGGATGTATTCCACATTGTCTGAAAAAAATCTTTGCTTATACAAAACTTCAACATTTTATTAAATTCCTAATTTAATTTTGCACAAAATTAAATTACAATCACGTGAGTTATGAAGACTAATAATTACTTTTATTCATTTATTTTAAGGCGAAAAGCACATTGAGGCTATCATCGCCTCCCAAAATGTAAGTGTGAGTGTAGAGTGTTTAAAGTCGTAAGTGTAGTGTTGCAAGTGTAAGTGTGTTAGACTCAGGTACCGCAAAGGACGTCTAAATCCTCTCAATAGGTGCAGCTAGTCTGTCTATGATCAAAATTGTATCGATGTCTAATGAACTGTTCGGGTTTCAGTGTTTTTATCAACTGTTATATTATAGCTATAATGACCAAAACTATGCTTTCGGTAATTACGAACTATTTTAGCGACATTTATACAGAATCGTTTGAGCCGATTTTGAAAAAAATCGCTTTTTTTACCAGAAAGGGCTTAAATATATATAGTTATTCTGGAAAATCGATAAATGGCACCGAGATACGGGCAGACAGTAATATTTATATGCCTAATTTCTTAAAAAGTTGCCAATTGGTTAAATTTTCCAGCATGCGAGGGAAAACCAAGTGAAAACCACATTTTTAGATTTAATGGACCTGAAAACATAAACATCCAGTTAGATTATTATTGGGAAAACTGCGAATAATCAATGAAAATTGTAATAATTTTGCAGAATTTTTGTTCATTACAATAATTGTATACGTATTTTATTATTATTTAAGGCGGGGACACGCTAAATTATTGTTCACTTCGGAACCGGCCCTTGTTTGGGGTATGTTGTCTTGTCTAATACTTCGAAGCGTATAGGTGAGACATTTTTGGCTGTGAATCTACATGGTTATATGAGTGTTGCATTTTGGCAGTGTGATTCTAGGTTATGTCAGAATATTAGAATGTTTGTAGTTAGCCAATAAGTTCGTGTCGGAATATTAATAGTCGATGATAAAGTAAAAAAATGGATGAAATTAAATATTCTCTTTCGTTTTAATGAAAACAAAAACGTGATTTGTAAAAAAAACGTAATTAGGCGTATGATTGGTTTTGTTGTTGGGTGAAATTTTTGGATTAGTAGGCCTACATTTTGTATGCCTGTCATTAACGGATTCCCATTGGGTTCGCAACGTGGTTAGAACCGTCAGATGTGCATCGATCCTGACTTGTAAAGGAAGTTTTAATGAGTGTCGTTAACAATATATGTACTTTTATATATACCCGTGGTAATGTTAAGGGTGTTCTAGATTTACAAGGAGAATATGTGTATAAGAGGTGACAACGTCAATAATCAAAAATATATGTCGTTATAGAAAATACTCATAAAGTTAGTAGGCCTAGTTAAAAAATGTTTATGTGCTTTTTAATGCAAAGGTTAATAATTTTTTGTTTTTTGTTACTTTAAGGAGAAAAGCACAATGAGGCTATTTTCGTCTCCCTAAATATAAGTGTGAGTGTAAAGTGTGTGAAGTCGTAAATGTAGTGTTGTAAGTGTGTGTTAGACTCGGGTACCGCGAAGGACGTCTAAATCCTCTCAATAAATGCAGCTAGCCTGCACCCCTGCGGGAATTTAATGATAAATTAAAAGTTTCAAAACATTATTGTAGCTTATAAGTACATTTTTAATGTTATTAATATTAATAATTTATTATAAAATAATTATAATATAATAATTTATTGTAAAATAATAAAATTATTACAAGAGTAATGTTATTGTGGAGGAGTTAAAATAGCAGAAGTTATGATTGCGTAAATATTGAAAACGGATCGTCGACAAAAATCTTTTTAAAAATCATAAATTTTTATTCCATATTTTCCTGAAAATCTCATCAACGTAATAAAATAACATCGGGCATGTTTCATTTACGTAATTTAAACATGAATAATACCAATTTAATAACGCCGAAATGATGAAGTGAGTTTTTTTATGAGAAAATATAAGATAATTTTAAAAATGAACGTTCTTTACAACGGTATGGGTTCGTTTTGGTATTTTTATTGCAAATTGCAAAAAAATTGTTTAAAAAAATGATACATTTAACCGTGTTGTTTAAAATAATTCATGTCGGATTACAAGATAATGTCCGAATAAGGTATAAACGCATCAACATTTCTTTAACACTCCAAATATCATGATGTAGAGAAGGGAACTGTGACCTTGGTCAAGTTCAGTGGACTCCGCAGCTAGCAGCTTCTGCAGAGCGAGGCGGTGTTGCCACAGTTCACCTATTTGTTTTGTAATAACGAATATTGCAAATAAGTAATAGGCTACTTGTAGATTATAAGCCAGTATGTTCCTATTACTTTTGCTACATTTTGCCGGCGAGACTTTAAGTTTTCCAGGAACTTTTATTCTGGCGGTAAATCTACCAGGTTATGCAAGAATGATATTATTTGAAAGATAGTCCTGCTAGGTTATGCGAGAATGTCAATACTTTGCCGACGAATAAAGTGTGCAAGAATTTTACTAATTTTGCGATGAGTCTTAAAGTCACGCAAGAATGTTAGAATTCTGGCGCTGAGCTCGTTAGATTAAGAAAGACTTTGGTATTTTAGCAAGAATGTTGGTATTTTAGCTTTAAATTATGCAGTAATGTTAGTATTTTGGCGTTGAAACTGTAAGGTTACGCAATAATGTTAGCATTTTGACGTAGAACCGGTAAGGTTATGCAGTAATAATAGCATTTTGACGTTGAACCTGTAATATTGTGCAATAATGTTAGCATTTTGGCGTTGAACCTGTAATATTATGCAATAATGCTAGCATTTTGGCGTTAAGTCTGTACGATTATGCAATAATATAGCATTTTGGCGTTGAACCTGTAATATTATGCAAGAATGCTAACATTTTGGCATTAAACCTGTAATATTATGCAATAACGTTAGCATTTTGGCTTTGAACCTGTAAGATTATGCAATAATAATAGCATTTTGGCGTTAAACCTGTAAGATTATGTGATAACGCTAGCATTTTGGCGTTGAAGCTGTAAGACTATGCAATAATGTTAGCATTTTGGCATTGAACCTGTAAGATTATGTAATAATGTTAGCATTTTGGCATTAAACCTGTAAGATTATGTGATAATGCTAGCATTTTGGCTTAAACCTGTAAGATTATGTGATAACGCTAGCATTTTGGCTTAAACCTGTAAGATTATGTGATAACGCTAGCATTTTGGCTTAAACCTGTAAGATTATGCAATAATGTTCGCATTTTGGCGTTGAAGCTGTAAGATTATGCAATAATGCTAGGCATTTTGGCATTGAACCTGTAAGATTATGTAATAATGTTAGCATTTTGGCATTGAACCTGTAAGATTATGTAATAATGTTAGCATTTTGGCGTTAAATCTGTAAGATTATTCGATAATGCTACCTTTTTGGAGTTGACCTTGTAAGATTATGTGGTAACGCTAACATTTTGGCTTGAACCTGTAAGATAAACGTAATGAATAATGAATACTTAAAAGAATAAACGTAAAACTACAAAACTGCAACGATCCTGCGATATGACTGTTAATAGTTTAACTTTAGCAACTTTACCCCTCTAAGACTTTAAACTTGAACCGTACGTTCGTGCTCCCCTCTCTTCCCCGCTTACGTTATATATCCTATCATATGAATGTTAACAGTTTAGTAACTTTACTACTCTGTGACTTTGAACTTGAACCCTACCTTCCCGCTCTCCTCTGTCCTCTCTCCCCTCTGTAATTATCCTGCAGTCCTGTCCTTTCTCTATGCTAATCGGCCACTGTTTTTCTTGTAATGTCCACGCGTAAAATTAATTTCGCGTTAAGTCACTTTTCTCAGTTTTTTAAAATTATTAATTATTTTTTGTTAACTGGGCTATTACGATTCACAGAATGAACTAATCCTAAGGCTACATCTGAATGATATGTCCTTTTTTTCTAGCTTCTGAAGGACTTCTCGAGTTTTATTATTTTAAATAAAATATTAATAGCCATCGGATTTTAAACATATCGACTTTTCTGTGAAATTTGACATGTAAGTCTCGCTTTCCCGTATATGGTGGGACCGTTATTAATTTTTTTCCCTTAAAAATTGGGTTTTTACGAATCGGCTCTGAAGTTTTTGATGAAATTTTGCTGAAACGTAGTCCATAACTATGCTAAGGAAAGTCGCTTTTTTTAAGGCGAAAAGCACATTTAGGCTATTATCGCCTCCCTAAATGTAAGTGTGAGTGTAAAGTGTTAAAGTCGTAAGTGTAGTGTTGTAAGTATAAGTATGTTAGACTCGGGTACCGCGAGGGACGTCTAAATCCTCTCAATAGAGGTGCAGCTGGTCTGCACACCACTGCGGCTAAAGCGGAAGTCGCTATAACCCTAAATGCTGCGTTTCAGAAGTTGTGGAGAAAAAAGTGAAAAAATGTAATAATTTCTCAAAATAGATTCATCAGATTTTGCTGAAGTCTGGTCGCATACGAAGATTCATAATTCGAGTCATTGTATCAGATCTGAGATGAAGTGGTCAATGTTACCGCCTTCGGTTTTATCGATTTATTCTAGAGTATTTTTTTTAAATTATAAATTCGTTACAATTAGTTGAACTAAGAATCGCTATGGATATTCATACGACTAAATTGTAAAACATATTTGATAAATTAGTTCGGAGAAATTTCGCCGATTTTAATTTTTCCGTGTTTTTTGGGAAAATGTAAGAACGTCTGTTTAACAATTCGTTTCCATCTGTGTAACGTTTGCACCATTCGTTTCCTTCTGTGTAACGTTTGCACCATTCGTTTCCTTCTGTGTAACGTTTGCACCATTCGTTTCCGTCTGTGTAACGTTTGCACTATTCGTTTCCTTCTGTGTAACGTTTGCACCATTCGTTTCCGTCTGTGTAACGTTTGCACCATTCGTTTCCTTCTGTGTAACGTTTGCACCATTCGTTTCCTTCTGTGTAACGTTTGCACCATTCGTTTCCTTCTGTGTAACGTTTGCACTATTCGTTTCCGTCTGTATAACGTTTGCACCATTCGTTTCCATCTGTGTAACGTTTACACCATTCGTTTCCGTTAGTGTAAAGTTTGTACCATTCGTTTCCATCTGTGTAACGTTTGCACCATTCGTTTCCTTCTGTGTAACGTTTGCACTATTCGTTTCCGTCTGTATAACGTTTGCACCATTCGTTTCCATCTGTGTAACGTTTACACCATTCGTTTCCGTCTGTGTAAAGTTTGTACCATTCGTTTCCATCTGTGTAACGTTTGCACCATTCGTTTCCTTCTGTGTAACGTTTGCACCATTCGTTTCCTTCTGTGTAACGTTTGCACTATTCGTTTCCGTCTGTATAACGTTTGCACCATTCGTTTCCATCTGTGTAACGTTTACACCATTCGTTTCCGTCTGTGTAAAGTTTGTACCATTCGTTTCCATCTGTGTAACGTTTACACCATTCGCTTCCTTCTGTATAACGTTTGCACCATTCGTTTCCGTCTTTATAACTTTTTCACCATTCGTTTCCGTCTGTAACGTTTACACCATTCGTTTCCATTTGTGTAACGTTTGCACCATTCGTGTCCATCTGTGTAACGTTTGCACCATTCGTGTCCATCTGTGTAACGTTTGCACCATTCTTTTCTTTCGTTTCGGAATTTTTCTAAAGTATAGGCACATATACAAGAATAAACCTTTTAAAATTAAAAAAAAATAGATTAACACGAAATGTTTTGAAAATTGATTATAAAATGTTAATCTAAATCCAAATTTTGTTGCGGTAAGTGGTAAACAAAACTAAAACATTCAAAAATTGCTTAAGTAAAAAATTATCACGCCCTTTGTATTTACGTGCTTCCGATAATTTTTTAAAAGGACAGATCTCAAATCAACATTTCATTCCTATTTTTAATAACACAATCTTTATAGTCGTGTATCCGTAAAACTGTTACGATGAGGCAGCCAGCAGAAAACGTTTATTTGGTCGATACGTCGTTTATTTTGAAAATTAAAAACAATTACCGAAGCTACTTGTTGATAAAGTGAAACGATTGCCGGAGCGACGTCGACGAGGGGGCGTGGGAAGAACGCACCCCTTTGTCCCGCCATCTCGGCGCCACCTCCCCCTACTCTACATTTACGATGTCGCTAATTTAAACGTTAGACATGTAAAACATTCAATCAACTATAAAATTGATTTTCGCGATACTCAGAACATTTTATTTTTTCATTAAACGAAGTATTGTGGTTGTGGTTGCAATTGCGATGTGGTTTCGATTGCGATTATTTTGCGATTGTTGTTGTGGTTGCGATTGACATTGTTATCGTGATTGCTGTTGCTATTGTTGTATTGATTGCGATAACTTTTGCTATTGTTATTGCGGATGTGATAGTTGTTTTGTGATATATATTGTGAATGTCATTGTGATTGCGGCTGAGTGTTAGTATTGTGATTGTTGCTATTCGGATTGTCATTGTGATTGTGAAAAAATTGATCTTGAAATTTCAACGGATATCCTGTTCCTTTAACTTAAGACTTTAATGCCTGTATATGTGTTTATGGTTGTTAAACTTAAACTTTTTTGTATTCGAAACGAAAGGAATATTTAACGAAACATATTTTTCTGATAAGGAATTTGTCACAATTTCATTCAGGAAAACGTATTGTATTTTCAAGAAAAAAAAACTTTCTGATGTCGGTGGGTCAAACTTTGACATCGCCGAAAACTTTGTCCGCATCTTGGGACAATTTTGTAATTTCAAAAATATTTCGAGTGCTCTTCGGTAAGAAAGAAAAACTAATTCTGTTATTGAACCAAAATAAAATCAAGTATCGTGTGTTCTCTTCCTTTTTATTTTAATTTGTTCGAAAACACGACAAGTTAACAAAGCTATTTTTTGACAACATAACCTGAAACTTATTGTGGCCTGTCAGCTGTTCAATGAAATCAGCTGATCGTTCTCTTTATTTGTTTCACACAACTTTGGGGTACACCAAATCAATCACTTTTTAATGTTCTGTGCCTTCCTCGTAGCCCAGTATTGTTTCATTCGTTGTGATCTTGCTTTTCTTTCTTCGTCAGAGATTTGGATCGTTCGCTTGGATTTGACTTTGCCTTGGAACCGTTGCTTCTTGTCCTTGGTTATTGTTTTGGCTGTTCTGTCCATGAGCATAGTGTCAGTGATCTGCAGTTCTGTTGTCTTTCTCCGTTTCTCTAAACCAAAGTGGTTTGGCTCTTCTACTGCGAAAGTAGTCAAATATTTTTTTGGTTAGTCTATTTTTGTCCATTCGGAGGATGTGCCCATAAAAATCAATTCTCCTTTTTCTTATTGTGTCTGATAGTGTTTCAGTTTTTTGGTAAAGAGTTTCATTACTGATGTGGAGTAATTGGTTGTTACGGAATTTGGGGCCTAAGATTTTTCGTAATATCTTTCTTTCTTTGATCTCCAGCCTTTCAAGTGGGCCCTGGGTTGTGAGAGATCGTTAATAGTAAACAGCTGATCTTTTACTGTTACATATTTATCAAAGTAAACTTAAAGATTCGTTTCATATATTTATATCGGTCAAACTTCTTCGAAGTTTCCGTATTTTATTCCTCCATTTTGAACACTGAAATGTATTTATAACAGATATTTCTAAATGTATAGCAACACGTACGCTACAGCTTGATGATATTTAATCAAATCCTAATTCTTCCTCTGTAATCTTATAAGTTGGCAATTAGGTTTCATTGTAGTGGTCAGCAGTTTGAATTCAGCAGTCAGCATATACGTATTGTAGTTATAGTTTATGAATTATCTCTGTGTAACCAGACCCCCTTCCCCAGTATTGTAGACAGTACCGTGAATCATGAGGCATTCCAGAATCCAGAGAACGGTATAAGCAAAGAAAATCGATAAAAATAATCGCTGCGCGCAGCTGTCTCGCTGACGTGACAATTTTTTTTCCCTGAAAGTAGGATATATTCATTTTTCTTAATAATGTGGGGAAATTTTTCGCTTGTGTTCTCACAAACTGTTATAAGTTTTTTTAAATCGGTAATCCTGTGCTATCAGATAGGTATGTCGAAAGTTGCTTTTATCGCTTGAAATAATAGTTTTGTTTCAAATAAAACAGTTTTAATAAATCGGCTGCACTTAAGCGCTTCTATAACCGCTGTTGTGACACTTAAAAACATTTGTATTGTATTTTTAAAATATTTTAATCGGTACATTAAATATGTTTGTAAACAGACAATAAGCTTGAACAGGACATCTGATAGGTCCGGACTGTTTTTATTTATTACGTTCATATTTTAACAATACCTTCAAAATAAAAACATTTCAGTTTAGGTTAGCCAAGACTTTATTTTAAATTGTTTTGTATTTTTTAAATATTAAATATATTTGCAAATGGTTGATAAGCTTGAGCAGCACATCCGGTAAGTTCAGTCTGTTTTATTATTTCCTTAATTTTTCAAAAATTCATTCCAGACAAAACGTCAGGTTGGGTTGCTAAAATTTTATTTTAAATTTCATTATATTTTTTTAAAATATTTTTATCGGTACATTAAATATGTTTGTAAGCAGACGATAAGCTCGAGCAGTACATCCAGTCTCGCTCATTTATCACGTTAATTTTTTTAATTTCAAAAATACATTCCAGACAAAACCATGTCAGGTTGGGTTAGCTAAAATTTTATTTTAAATTTCGTTATATTTTTTTAAATATTTCTATCGGTACATTAAATATGTTTGTAAATAGACGATAAACTCGAGAAGCACATCCAGTCTTTTTCATTTATCACGTTAATTTTTAAAATTTCAAAAATACATTCCATACAAAACCATGTCAGGTTGGGTTAGCCAAGAGTTTATTTTAAAAAGTTTCAACTTAATACGCTGAAGTACTGATTAATGCATAACAAAAGCACGTAAGGCAGCCATATTGTCATGGCGGCCGCGAAACTCGGATTTCTTATTTTAGCTCCCTGACTTTGATTCCTTTATAAGTACACTAAAAATAAAGTAATACATATAATCACACCGTTACCTTATTTGTTTAATACTGAACAATTACACATATACGTATTTTTTTGAGATATGTTTAAGAAAAACTTGTCTTTTGCTGTTGTTGCACTTGTTGCACTTTATGATTTTACCAGGCCAAGAGTTTTTGTGAAAAAAAATATTTTACAGCGTTTGTTTCCATAATGTCCTGAATGTAATTGGAATTTTCAAAATCTTTATTTTGATTTTATACGCACTCACAAATTTTTCTCTGTACTGCTCATTCCGCTTGTATACTAATGAAATACTACTTACATGTACATAATCGGAATGGTATTAGTATAAATATGTCAAAAAAGAAAATATTGAATTATTATTGACAATTGATAATTATAAATGATACGCGGTTTAGGTACAGTCTGGGCCAGCAACAGTGGATACGCACCGAGTCTTGCGCTTGTGGAACGATTGCTACTGGAGTGTTTTTCATTTTCAATATACGAGCTAGCATTAAATATAAACTGCTATGGAGATTTACGAATATAAAGAGATTTTGGCATGTTTTCGTAAATTACAGCCTAACAATTACACTGATATTTGAATTTAATGCGCCGCCTCGGTGGCCTAGTTGATAGCGTGGCTTTCACCCCGAGGACCCAGGTTCGATTCCCGGCCAGGGCTTGGCATTTTCATACGCTATAAATCATCCCATCGTCTGCATTATCCCAAGTGTGCACAATAGTCGGACGTTAAACACACAAAAAAAATTGAATTTAATGCACTGGGAATTTCACTTATAACCTCTTGTATGGCACCGACGCGCAAGAATGAAGTTTAAGAAATAAATAAGCCTACTTTAGCGTACTAAGCGTAGGCTACTGATAAGCCTACATACTATTTAAGAATGGATATAAGTAAGAGGCGGGGTAAAGGACCGTTAAGTGAATGAGTCATGTCCGCCACTTTTTATAAAACGAAATTCTTGTACTGTTGAAATAGTACAGAATGTGTTTTCCTTTTTTTTTTAAATCGGAGTTCGTCTCGTTACAAAGAATGTTTCATACGCACCAACGCTGATCAAAATTAACAGACCAATGTACGGTTTTTAGTGGTGGGCTTAGCGTTTTCCTGTTCAGTAGTTGTGGGCTTAAGAGCGTTTTCCTGTTCAGTAGTTGTGGGCTTAAGAGCGTTTTCATGTTCAGTAGTTGTGGGCTTAAGAGCATTTTCATGTTCAGTAGTTGTGGGCTTAAGAGCGTTTTCCTGTTAGCAGTAGTTGTGGGCTTAAGAGAGTTTTCATGTTCAGTAGTTGTGGGCTTAAGAGCGTTTTCATGTTCAGTAGTTGTGGGCTTAAGAGCGTTTTCATGTTCAGTAGTTGTGGGCTTAAGAGCGTTTTCATGTTCAGTAGTTGTGGACTTAAGAGCGTTTTCCTGTTCAGTAGTTGTGGGCTTAAGAATGTTTTCCTGTTAGAACTAGTTGCGGGCTTAAGAGTGTTTTCCTGTTAGCAGTAGTTGCGGGCTTAAGAGTGTTTTCCTGTTAGCAGTAGTTGCGGGCTTAAGAGTGTTTTCCTGTTAGCAGTAGTTGTGGGCTTAAGAGTGTTTTCTGTTAGCAACAGTTGTGGGCTTAAGAGTGTTTTCTGTTAGCAGCAGTTGTGGGCTTAAGAGTGTTTTCCGGTTAGCAGTGAAAGATCTGAACAGTTAACAGTAACAGTGGTTTAATCACAGTTTAGAGAACAGTTTACTAAGACAACATGCTGCCATGAGCTAACTGCTCACTCCTCAGTGCTGTCTATTACGCTAGTAAGGGATTTGGTGGTCGATGTGACTAAAGCACCGGTCTGTCTGTTGCATTACTGAACTGAGCACCTAAAGGTTCTTAGTTCTAGCCGCAGTTGCTCCCGTTGCTTTTCCCTTACCGTAAACACTGATTCATCGTTCTCATTCGTCTAACTGGCATAAAGTATGGACGTTAAGCAAAAGAAAGAAGAAGTTAGTAAATTTTTAACGAAAAATACTGCAAAATTTAAAAATGAAAATAGAGATATATTATCAAATTAGTAAAATAAGTTCAGACTATTTATTATTGTGAAAAAAATGTATATAAAATTGTAAGCCACCGTAC
>CM040182.1:21923433-22030933 GCA_022606455.1 Callitettix versicolor
AGTAAAGGCTATTGGAAATATATACATAGTGTAATATATATTTTTTTAATTTATGGTTCATTAATTTCTCCGCTTGAACTCACAGTTAATGATAGAATGGCATTAAAGACTCATGTCGAATTTATGGTTTATCTTAGTTATATTAATGTGGCAATTTTGTCAAGTCGATAAAATCAAACAATTCACTCAACTTAATATTTCTGTAATTCTGATTATTCACATGCAACGGTGCAACTCCCGTTGATTATTTGTCCAAATATTATGATAATTCCTATTGGTAAAATGGATGAACCTATAATAAAATGGATGAATAATAAAATGTTATTCTTTCAGAAATATGTTTGTACAAATTAGTGAAATAAATGCAGTTGAGTTCATTTCTAGTCTTAGATATGGCAGTTATTACTATAAATATAATAAATATTAATTTGTTTAAATTGTTAATCAAAAGATTAAAATTTCGTAATTTGTATAAATGCATTACGAACCAATTAGCTTATCTTTTATATTATGGTGTATGGTGCACTTTATTTTTTGATTTTAAGAAGCTTACTTTAATTCTGAGTAATTTAAAATTTACATAATTTATTACGTCGAAATAATCATTTTCCGGTAACTAATTGTTATAAAATGTTATTTGTTTATTATATATATTATTTCTCGAGTCAACATCCCTTTTTCTCAGCACACACTATTCGTACAGGCATAAATGAGGCGTGTTTAGAAAGATTGTTTAACCGGCTTCTGATATTGCAAAACGATTTTGCGCTAAAACGTACTGTTTATTGAAAAATTTTAACATAAAAGACACTTTTAACTGTCACAGGCAAAACGGCATCGTGGATGCGCATTCGCGGTATCACACAATATTTTGTATATTTTACGAAGCTAACTTACTAATCACGATTAGACAATCCCATTATAAAACGTGCTTAGACAGTTTCAATATTTACTTGAAAGTCATTAAACTTATAGGTTATGTGGCCTTACTGACAGTCGTACAAGCCGGGACAAGCATTTCGAATGTCAAGCACATGTTTTGGACACTGTTTTTACACAAATATATTTCTGATTTCTTCTTCCATCGTGCATTATTTATTGTTTGTCTATCGTTTTTCGATTTATTTTTTAAATATGTTTTCCCAAACAAAGGAATTCCAACTACCGCCCTCATTTCAACGACTATTATTCAAAAGGCTGTGTTTACTTAAAACTTGCATAGTGCGAAATTTCGCACGGGACCCCTGGTGGTTTGTAATAGAATAATAATAAGTTTGTAAATTGTATTATTTCAAGGTGACCGGACCTTCCGATTTTTCGAGGTTATGTTCCGCATTTTTTAGAGGGTCATTCTAGAATTTATTATGTTCCCTATTTTGGTTTTTATAGAAAATTATTCTTTAATATCGTTTCGGTCGTTAAATAAAAATACATAAAAAATATTGCAATAAATACGAGTTACGTTATTGTAGACTATTTCAAATATACGTGTAATCAAAGTGTTATTAACTCACTTTGTTATTATATATATATATATATATATATATATATATATATTATATAAGCCTATATTATTATAGGCTAATAATATAGTCTATAATATATATATATATATATATATATATATATATATATATATTTATATATATATATATATATATATATATATATATATATATATATATATATAACATAATAATATAATAGCCTATAATATAGGCGATAATAGCCTTAATGTGCTTTTCGCCTTATATAAAAAAAATATTAGCTCTTATTTTAAAAAAACAAAATTTTTGTTGATAAATAGGCTATATTACTGTAAAATAATTTGTTGGCAATTAGCAACGCATGTTCTCTTTATAAAGTAGCGCTAACAGTCCGTTAGGAGGCTGTGAAATCTGTCGGCCATGTTGAATTTATTCCCTAAAAGACTATTAATTGACGATTACAGATTACGCCGCTGTTTGTTGAGATAAAATTGTTTGATATCTCATTTCAAAGGTCTTGTTTGTTGGGAATGTGTTCGGTTTTTTGTAGTCGTGTATATTTTTTTTTAAAGATCCTCGCGTCTTTAAAAGCATAAAATATAGGCCTGTGCAGAAAGCGGGCCACGCCCACAAACAAGACATTTAAAATGAGATACAAAAATAATTTTATCCTAACAAACAGCGGAGAAATCTGTATTGTTAATTAACATTAGCCTTCTTTTTATGGAGGAAATAAATTCAATATGGCCGACAGATCTGCGAACTTTTAAGCTCTAACCGTGTCCGATCATTCACGACCATTTCGAATTCGGGTTAGAAAAATATGGTCATTTTACACACACACACACACACACACACACACACACACACACACACACACACACACACACACACACACACACACACACACACACACACACACACACACACACACACACACACACACACACACACACACAGTAAATTTTTCTCGTCCTTATTAGTCTAACTGGCATAAAGTATGGACGTTAAAAAAAAGGTCTAATAATGTTTAAATTGATAAATATCCCACTAATACATTTTCTTTTGTGAATTTTCATTTGAAAATGAGCTGTTGGTGCGGCCGTCACTGTAAGACCGCATCCAAAGGGGTAAGACCTCACCCTTTTTTAAAGGGCTGTTAAAACTTTTTCATGTACGTGCGCGTGTGTGGGTGAATGAGCACTCTAGCGTTCACTGTTGTGGTCCGGTTTGTTTCAAACTTTGCTGAAAAATCGATTTTTAATAATAGATCGTTATCCAGCCAAATGCGTTTAAAAATGGCGACCAGCAGAATCAGCGTTAAAATCTATATAAATTAGCATTAAAAATGTGTTTATCGTGCAATTAAAATAATAATAATATAATAAATAAGCAATTAAAAAATTGAGAGTGAAATTTTAAATAAACGAAATTTTCGATTTGTAAATAATTCAAAAACTATAAAACACTGACCGATAAGTTCAGAATTGGATTGGGGGGGGGGATCAGTTGAATATGCGAAAGTTTGTGTTGAACAATGTGTAGGCTATACGCTAAGTAGATAGACTGCAGTCGGTACTTAAGTGTGTATGACAAAGCTTAAAACTTAGTTACGCAAATTTGATTGTTTTCCGATGTGGGCGTGTGTAGGAGGGGTGGGTGGTGCGCCGACGGCCTAAGTGCCTCGTGGCGCCAAAATCCAACGCCCTAGTTATTTCAAACAACAATTTCAGTCGAGCAAACACGCGGCCTAAATTGTGTGTGAAGCCTACCCCATACGTTAGGGAAATAAATAGAAGTTTAGATGAACTCGAAAAAGGATTTAAAAATAGTTAAATAATGACAGTACTTATTGTCTTGTGTCACATCGACGGTAAAAGTCTAGATTAGCGTGACCAACAATGTGTAGTTTCTTTTTTAATAAATGTTTTTTTGGTTTAAGTAGCGAAGAAAATTTCTTGGTGCTTAAAAAAATTGTAATAATTCTTTGTTCTGACACAAGAAATGTTTGTTTATCGTTAAATATTCTCTTAGACGTTCTTGTGCAATATCAATTAGCGTGACCAACAGTTTGTCTTGATATACGTTTTCTTGAAAAAGAGTTGAACAGATTTCCTGGCGCTCTCATACGTTGACGCTGTGTTTTTAACATCGAAATTTCTACGCTGAAACACGAAATTATCGTTAAAAAATTTCCTCGGACTTTCTTGTGCACTGTGAATTAGCGTGACCAAAGATTTCCTTCCAGCAGTTTGTTTGGATAAAGGCTAGTGTTCTTGAATGAAAAGGTGAACAGATTTCTTGGCGCTCTCATACGTTGACGCTGTGTTTTTAACATCGAAATTTCTACGCTGAAACACGAAATTATCGTTAAAAAATTCCCTCGGACTTTCTTGTGCACTGTGAATTAGCGTGACCAAAGATTTCCTTCCAGCAGTTTGTTTGGATATAGGCTAGTGTTCTTGAATAAAGAGGTGAACAGATTTTTTGGCGCTTTCACACATTGATGCGGTGTTTTTAACTACGAAATTTCTATGCCGAAACACGAAATCTATCGTGAAATATTCCCTCAGACATTCTTGTGCAATATCAATTAACTTGACCAACAATTTGTTTTGATAATACGTTTTCTTGAATAAAGAGGTGAACAGATTTCTTGACGCTCTCACACATTGACGCGGTGATTTTAACTACGAAATTTCTATGCCGAAACACGAAATCTATCGTGAAATATTCCCTCAGACATTCTTGTGCAATATCAATTAACTTGACCAACAATTTGTTTTGATAATACGTTTTCTTGAATAAAGTGGTGAACAGATTTCTTGACGCTCTCACACATTGACGCGGTGATTTTAACTACGAAATTTCTATGCCGAAACACGAAATCTATCGTGAAATATTCCCTCAGACATTCTTGTGCAATATCAATTAACTTGACCAACAATTTGTTCTGATATACGTTTTCTTGAATAAAGAGGTGAACAGATTTCTTGGCGCTTTCACACATTGACGCGGTGTTTTTAACTACGAAATTTCTATGCCGAAACACGAAATCTATCGTGAAATATTCCCTCAGACATTCTTGTGCAATATCAATTAACTTGACCAACAATTTGTTCTGATATACGTTTTCTTGAATAAAGAGGTGAACAGATTTCTTGGCGCTTTCACACATTGACGCGATGTTTTTAACTACGAAATTTCTATGCCGAAACACGAAATCTATCGTGAAATATTCCCTCAGACATTCTTGTGCAATATCAATTAACTTGACCAACAATTTGTTCTGATATACGTTTTCTTGAATAAAGAGGTGAACAGATTTCTTGGCGCTTTCACACATTGACGCGGTGTTTTTAACTACGAAATTTCTATGCTGGGACACGAAATTTATCTTTAAAAATGTTCCTTCATTTCGCCAACCGATATCTTTTCTTTAAATCACACACTTCACAATAAAGTACATTCATTAAATACAATTCATTTTTCTAAAAAGTAATCATTTTTAAAATAGCGTTTTTACCTTCTGACAACTGATGCGGATACAATGTTGCGGTCGCCATAAAAAAGTAGACTCGAAATCGTCCCTTTGTTATTAGCATTACGTTTGTTTGAGTATTTATAGACTGTATTTGAACAAAATTTCATCAGTGTTAAGAAAAAAAAACGTAGGAAGTGCGGGACTGGCCGACATGCGGGACTACTTTTGGCATGCCTGACTGAATACGTTTTCACTATTATCATTTAATAATTTTTATAAAAATTTGGGTGCATGCAGGGAAGGGCAACTCTTGAAAATTATTTTCGTATTAAATTTCGCGCGTGTGTAGGTACAAAACTTTAAAATTAACTGAAACTGTCACATACTATGAATTTGGGTAACTTAGGCTATATAAGGGGCTTAAATAATTAATCAATTTATAACCCTACTTTTGACAGTTATACTGTCTTAAGTATGACAGTAAATATAATATTTGGTGATCCTGACATTCAAATAAAATTAACAAGAACAATAAACATAACCTCAATTGAAACGACATTGAAGCTATTGTGCGAAATCAGCTGATTAGAAGTAGTCACTTCCAGTCTAGATATATACAAGAACAATGTAAGCTGTCGGGTATGCGTTACGGATTCAAGCGTGACGCGAAAGAAAATGTTTAAACGCGAAACCCATGTTTTGTCAACAGCGACCATACTGTTTGAATAAAATTTCAATTCAAAAATGCATTTTATTAATCACTAAACAAAAATTATATCGTTTCGTGACGGTAGAGCGTTCAGTGACGCCAAACTGAATTTTCCCCTTGAAAAACATACACCTACACCCCGCGATAAGAACAATAAACATAACCTCAATTGAAACGACATTGAAGCTATTGTGCGAAATCAGCTGTAGTCATTTCAAAAACTAAAAAAATCGTTTTATTTCAAATTAAAAAATGCTCCGAGATATAAACGAACAAGACCTACAAGGCAAATTTCATCAAATCGATCAATTATCAGCGATGTGCATAGAGTGACAGACATTGAAAGTACTTTTGACTGCTGGGGGCCTGAAATGGAATACAGTGTAGCTTGTCTAGCCGCTCATGGCCCCCCGTAGTAGTGACGTGTACCCCGCACTTCGTCCCTTGCCTACTGAGTACAGTCACTTCACTTCGATGCGAATGGGCTTAATGATTTGTCCATCGTTCTCTATTTATACGGTATTTTGTTTTTATCCGACAGTACTTCTGTGAGTCACAGGGGTTTTGCAAAATCCAACACGTAACAAACATTACAATGTAATTAACAATGAAGGGATACACTATTATTTATTGTTATTAGCCTATAATCATACAGTGTAAACTGTAAAATAATATTGTTTTATGATATTTTAAATTTTATGTAAGTTCAAGCTAGTGTTTCGTTGGATTATGTAAATAATTGTGGTGCAATTAAATTTAAAAAACATCATTACTGTTTTTGTTGTGACGAGAAGTACACTTTTTAAAATACACATTTTCGCCATTGTTCTTCTTTTGAAATGTTGCCTTCAACTCATGTATCATTCAAGATGGCGGACCAATTTGTTCAACCCAACCTAAAATAGTTGCGTAATCAAGTAGGTTCCACACGTGCTGTTCAAATTTCATTGCATCACAAAAATTCAGACTTCTCACCTACCGTGTATAGTTGAAAAATAAATTAACTCGTTCACGACAGCGTGCGCCACATGACGCACGCCGAACAGCCGTTAATAAGGGTGCGTCACCAACGACGCACGCTTATCTATAAAATTTGTTGTGTGTGCCACAAGTGACGCACTACCTTTCTTACTTGATATGAGCTAATTTTTAATGCTGCCCACGTTTGAAGCCTAGAATTGTGTTGTACGACCGTTATAAAGTATGTGGGATTAGACTTTGGTCTGTTGTAGTTTTGTGTTTTTACCCTGGCACACCTTATAGGCACACCTTATATTAAAATAAATTTAATTTTAATATAATTATTAGAAGCCTTATGGAATGTATTACTTGAAACTTTATGTGTGTACGGATCAATAACAGTGTACCACCAGTGAAGCACGGGCATAATTTCTAAATTATAGTCTATAGAATACAGTTTTTCCCCATTTGAATATCATCTAACTTATAGAATACAGTTGTATGTAGACACATTACTATTGTCAATGCAATAATACAATAATGTTTGGTATGTACGTTATAAATAATTTTATTAATACATTACTGTTTTAGGCTACATTAAAGTTATTTTAATATTGATTCAAATTATGAAAAAACATTATCATTCTATATGTTTATATCCAGTGTCTAAATTCAGCGTTTATATTCAGTACGCGTTGTAATAAAATAAGACCAAAATTGCGCGCGCGCACACACACACACACACACACAAACGACATCAAAAAGGTGATCTTGAGGTCAGAATCGGTGCTAATTTCAAGGTCTGGTCCTTACCATGATGACCGTCTCATTCTAATAGCTCGTATGTTCAGATAGGTAACTGGTAATAAAATTGAAGGTTAGATTACCACTTGAATTAGCTCTCAAAAATTTGAAAAACAGCATTGAAAGTGTCAGCTCCCCCCTTCTAAGTATTCCAATTGTGCGACCAGCATCGTATTACTTGTGTAACTCGGGCAGCCGGTCTTTATAAGCCTACGGTTTCTTGAGATGTAAGGTCAGCACATTGAAATAAGCCGTCTTCTCACTGTCTTTGTGTATTGTACTTGGGATTACGAGGCCATACTGAATATTAATGTTTTCCATTCGTGGACGGTAATTCTGAAAACGACTGTCAAAATTGAAGAATACATTAATATAGAAAATTTTAAGAACATATTAGATTTTCAAATAAAGTAACGTTATTTTTTTAATAATCGGATTACTATTTCGAAACTGTTAACAGATTTTGGTGGGTAACAAACTTGTACGTGCCATTACCAAAATCGATTTTTGTGGGGGACCAAAATTACGAAGCGCGCGCGCGCGCGCACACACACACACACACACACACACACACACAGCAGTTTTGACTAAGTTACGACATAAATTCGAGAAAAAAGTAAATATTTCATATTCCCGCCTTAGCCTGTGGACAGTGGAGCGCTCTACAGTGTATTTACAATTCCAGTCGGGGAAGCGGCATCCGACGATCTGAGCGTCATCGGGACGTTTTATTAATTGAAGGAAGTAAGTTTGGCAACACTGTAGGCCACACAATTTGTCCATGCCATGTTTTTAATGTTACTCATTAAAGATAAGCAGTGTCTACCGCTGGACATGACATCTTAACTGTCATTCTTCTCCCGATACATTTATCTTTGCGAAATTTTGCATCTAGTCATAAACATGCGAGAGCTTTGCATAATCGAGTGTGTCGAAATGTACGAGATGTCAGAAATACGGACGCACTAAGGCAGAATATTGTAGGCTGAACCGTACCACTCGACCACACAATAACCAGTGCCAATAGTGCCACGCAACTGTCTCGTCTCACGGAAGTGAATCTCCAGAAACAAAATGTATCGTGTTTTAGGTCTGTTGGATTTTGCGTGTCGCAAGTCTCGTACTAAATTAAATTTTACCCCGCAGGGGGGTGCAGACTAGCTGCACCTATTGAGAGGATTTAGACGTCCCTTGCGGTACCCGGGGTCTTAACACACACTTACATTTAGGGAGGCGATAATAGCTCTATGTGCTTTTCGCCTTAAAAAAAAAAAAAAAAAAAAAAAATACATTACTGTATTCCGTCTGTAATTGAACCGGGGTCATTGCGCGTGTGAGACGCGCTTCATAACCACTACACTACGAAAACTATAAAGAAATTTGACTGATTTAAGCATATGAAATGAATAGTTAATTTAATTTTGGTAGTTCTATTAAAAGATCAGTTGTTCTATTCGTAAAGATCAGCTGATAGGCTATAATAATTTTAGGTTATGTTGTTAAAAACTAGCTATGTTAATTTGTCGTTTATATTAATTCGTAAAGTTCAGCTGATTTCATTGAACAGCTGATAGGAACTATGTTAATTTGTCGTGTTTTTCGAACAAATTATGGTAATTGAAATAAAAAAAGGAAGTTTTGATACTGTATGAATTTATAAATTTGTATCAAAATATAATTTCCTTTAACCACGAATAAATAACAATTTTTTCTTTAATTATTTAACAATAACTTTTTTCGAACGCCTCTGAAAATCACCTACTGGTTTTAATATTTGTATTTAATTACTGCTCATTGTTTCCGTTCTTACAAAAATAACATCACAGTTTTCCAATTTATAGGGTATTTTATTAATTAATTACCTATTGCAAATAACTAGAATATTTCCAGAATATAGGGAAATAATAAATCTAATTGAAACGTTATTTTAAAAGTGAAAAGAAAACACGTAATTTAGCGAATAGAAAGTAGGTTTAATGTATTAATTTCTGGTATTACGCTTAGGTTATCTGTATTTATTTTAACTAGATTGTAAGTATTGTTTCAGGCCTATTTTATAATACAAAACTGTAGGCTACTTCACTGCCAACAAATATTGCTATTGAAAAGTACATTTTCGATTTTGCTTATGTTTCTGCCAAAATGTTGAGGTTCTTGTGTTTGGCCTTTCTGTAGCTCTTCAAATATTGCCCTACAATGTTTACAGTAAATAGTTTTATGATATTGGCATTACATTAATTGTTACTGTAATTATACTTTATACGATTTTAATTTGTTTTGTCGTTGATTTCACGTTATCGAATAGGCTGTGAATTATTAATTTTAAATATTAGTCTGTGTTAAAAATGTTGCATATTATTATTTTTGCCTGCTTTTAGTTTTTTGCGGGGTAAATGAGGTTATGTTGTAGCAATACTGCAATCAGTACCTGTAGTCCTGCAAACTGAATATTTTTTTTAGTTTTTGACAAAAGGTGGAAGATAAAACAAAGCATAATCGTAATAGAAACATCATTATTATAAAACGGTAGAATTAGTGGTGAGAATAACATAAAACAAAGTCTGTGATGTTATGACAGGCAACTAGCCAGGTGGATTCTGTACAGTTCACAATATAGATTAATGATAATATACATATTTCAGTAGAAGGGCTGGGCCCGATCTTAACTAACCACACCCTTACTAGGCCTCTGTGTGTACACTACTGACAGTATACCTAGAGTACACACTAGGATAGGCCTAAAACGCAAACATATCATTTTAATTTTTTAAGGGTCTGCAAAGCCTACATGACTGGTCAACAATATTGTTAAATAAGCTAACAAAACAACAGCAATATCGAACAACTAATTTTAATATTAGTGCAATTAATATTGTTGTGTGTTACCTTTAAATGATCTTTTTACACAAACTTTTTCACATTAGTTATGTATTTTCCCTAAAAGTCTGACCAGTAGTCAAAAAATATCTGTATAGTTTTTCAAAATCGGTTCATCAGATTTTGCTCGAAATGTTGGTCATGAAGCTTCAACAATTCAAACTGTTGTAGCGAATTTGAAATAAAAGAAATTTACGGAAAACACATACATTATGGGTTACTGCTGGACTGTAATTTCTTTTTTATTAAATTTTTTAGAATGACCTGATAGCAGATAAGCTTCATATAACCAAAATCTGATTAACTGTTTTTGAATAATAAAACCTATTTAAATTTGCTTCAGTAGCTGTCTAACAGGGTTTTACAGTAATAAAAAATGCAATAAAAATTGCATCATTTATAATAAACATCTGTTACTTTTTAATCATTTGTTCGTGTTGATAATACTAAACGAAACATTTCGGTCATGTTTTATTTCACTGTACAAATACTGATAATCGTTATTCCTACTAATTTCTTCACACATATTCCAAGCGTAGCTTATCTTGGTCACAGGGTATCTTATTTCCTCTTATTTACTTGAATTTTATCAAATAAATAGATAAAATAATAAGTAAATTTGCTTTAATAATGTGACCAAATTATTCATTTTCATTATATTCCAATATATCAGAATCGTTCGAGGAATTTCAGGAAAAAAAGCCTAGGTTCTTAAACATGCATAGCTTGTTTAATACTCTTGGGCTATATAAACCTCACTGTTATAAATTGCAAACACATGCTACATTATTTTGGATGTTATCTTAGAAATCTAATATGTATAAACTTTTTGTAAGTAAGCTTAGCTTATTGTACATTAATTTTTGTTGACAATGACTTTTTGACAAGAAAGGTGTTGTACAACAGCAGCAGCCAGTACAAGACTCCTGGTACATTCAGTATATTTACTTAACTTCTTCCTTTTCCCATTGCACAAACTGTCTATTACTACCTAGTACTATTTTCACATTATCTCATGGTAGGATCCATCTAGGATGTCTTCATTTAAATTCTCCGAGCCAACTGAGAATGGAGAATCCTTTGTTCTTAGTCATTTTCTGTACCCTTCTTTCATCAACATTTTGCTCACTACTTTCAGTCATCTTCTGTTTTTCCGTAGTTAACCTGTGCAGACAAAAATAGGGAATTGTGATTTACGTAATCCTGAACAGCCCTTGTACAGCAAGGAATTGTGTCAAACCGGAGTTAAAATCTCTGTGCTTTCTGTCTTGTCATTCATCGAAATTTGTGATAATCTTGGCAGTTCGTCCAAAGTATCCTCTCTCCAACCAGTAAAATGTGTCCAAAGGTAGTAGCTTCGTCATGTCAAATGAAATATTGTTAATAATAAAAAAACTTAACTTGTTTGACTTAATATAACGTAATCTCCAACAATTTAATTATTTTTCAGGAAATCCGGGATCTACTCTGCGACTTTCCGGTACAATGCGTACATATTGTAAACAGTGGCACAGGATCCAGTATTGCAAGAGCTGTCTTGGAAGATCCGGAGATGTTGGAAGACTGGGATAGAGACAAAGTATTTCTTCTTAGAGGACAGTGTGTCCCGGTGACTCCGACTCTTACAGAGATGATGCTGTGTGTTGCAAGGTTGCCTTTGAACTACACTGAAGAGCAGTTCACTGCGCTTGTACACACCTATGGGGAAATACGGCGAAATTTTCTCATGATCAGTGAAAAGACTGGTAATACGTTTGTTTACTATATTTTCTTCTTCTTCTTTCGATGAGGCCTGCTAGGGACCACGTGACAAATTTCAATTCTTCACACTTAGCTGTTTTCTCTTTCGTCCCCTCCAGTATTCCCTCATCCTTTCACTATGCAGCCTCTTTCTGTCTTCGGACCACTTCGCACCAGGTTTCCTCTGCAATCTTCCTTGGAATCCCTCCATACTATAGCTATTTACTATATTTTATTTTTAAATTTAGTACTATGTTCTTATTTTAGTAGTACTAATTCTAGTACTATTAGATTTAAAACTATGTTTAAAGTAAATAGTAAAAAAAATCTTGCACAGATTTGCTCACATAGTCACATTCAATTATTTGTACAAAAAATCTAGTTTGGAAGGTACAGATAAAACAGCAAATTTCGGCTCAATTTCTTAAAATTGGTTTATCAGACTTTGCTGAAGTTTTAGTCATGATGAATCATATTCAGTGTGAAAAAATTAGAAATAAAAGAAATTTACAGGTTACAGTGTGTGTGTGTGTGTTGTGTGAGTAAGTATATATATATATATATATATATATATATATATATATATATATTAGGCGTGGTGGTCGATGTGGTAAGGCACTGGTCAGTCTGCTGCACCTTGAACTGCGAACTTAGTTTGAGATGCAGTTACTCCCATTGCTTTTCTCTTACAGTCAGTATTACTCGCCTTCTTAAGACTAATTGGCATAAAGTACGGACGTTCAGAAAAAATATTTCTTTTATATATAATATAATTATATATAATTTACATTTAATAAATAATATAATATAGTTTATAATATAATATATATTAATTTTTATAATTATAAAATGTAATATATATATATATATATATATATATATATATATATATATATATATATATATATATATATATATACTGGACAGGAAGTAGACCATCCATCTTTTTTTGAAGATAATGTAAAATTTTACCACCTGCTTCCTCATGATAAATCATACAATTCTTAAAAACCACCATTATTTTGTTTATATTCCAAATAAGAGTAGTTTAAACTTGGAAGAGAGCTTATATTGTTTAATATTTACTTTTACATGCTTTCATTTTTCAGGAGAAAGCAAAGGTTATGGATTTGTAGAGTACGCTTCTGAAGAATGTGCACTGCAGGCTAAGAATTTTTTGGACAAGAAGATTATCGACGGAATGACGCTCGTGTGCGATTGGTTGGATTCAAGCCACGTAACATTTGAATCATTACATTCAAAGTGTCTCTTCGTTGATTGCCTTCCCAAAGATTTTCGGGATATGAGTGAATTCAGAAAAATATTTTCGCCTATAGTTAACCCACCGTATTGCCAGGTAAAACTCCGCTGTACAGCTATTCACTTGAGTTATGCTAAAGCAGTCTGGCTTCACATCAGTTAACTTATCACAGGCTCCACAAATAGAAACTGGTGAACATTTCTAGGTTACATTATCTCAAGTAGCCTATGTTTCTATAAATTGTTTAATGCATCCCTCCTCAAGGTGTAGACCTACTATTTTGTTTAACTTGTGTACATTGTGTACACAGAGAAAAACAGTTGTTTACACTGTGTAAAAGAAAGAGAGTTGGTATATTTTAAAAATAATCAGAAATGGTAACATCAGTGATGTATGACTTCAAAACATCAGAGTGTAAAAATAAAACAAGACACGTTTTCGCGCACAACACAGACTTCCGAAACTGAACTAATATGTTGCACTTACTACAGACCAATCAGGCTTCTTGTACTTTTGCAAAGAGAAAGAATCAACTTTAAAAACGTTACTTTATTGCCACTTAGTATTTTAAGTGTAAATAAGAGTTAGATTTTGTAAAATTACAAATTTAAGGAAAATAAAACATTGAAAATTTTACCTTAAAGAAATACTATGTTTATAACAGTGTTCAAACAAAACATCATTGGAACAGCTGTTTCAGATAAAAAGTATTCATTTATAAATTTTATTTCTCTTAATACATTTTAAAATAAAAAAAATATGTAATTGTATTGTTGCAATACTTTATTTTATTTTTTTTCTTAAGTTATGCAACTAAATCATCACTTAATTGTTTCATATTTCATTTTTTTCTTGTGTACATTCTCGTTTTCCTGCCATAATGTAAAAAATGTATTATATTAGGAAAAAATTAAATAGTATTAGCTTTTGCACTATGAAGAATGAATACTGAAATTTAGTATGTATGCAGTACAGGTTGCTTTTTCAAATAGTGATTTATTATGTACCATATACAATTAACACATATTCAACCGCGGAAAATCGTTTTTTTTATATTACTTATGATTTTAGGCTGTTTACATTGCATTAAACATACTTTATTTCCAACACTAACTTACTTCTCATGTGCGATAACATATTGCTAAATATATATACTAAAATTTTCACTTCCTCTTGTGTTTAAAACTTTTTAAATATGCCAATCTGTTATTGTGAAGCAAACATAAAAAAACATGAATATGAAAAAAGTTGTTCACGACTGCCAAATTTTGAACCAAAGTAACAAATAAATTTGAATTATCATCACAGAACGTTAAAGGGAAATTGGAGACTATTAACTAACATTATATGGCAAAAAACATCTTCAAAATTGAGGACTTTTGAGTTATAGTAGTAACTGGGAAGATGCTCATTTAGGCTGTACATTATTATTATTAGATATATCATAGTAGTAAATTAAATGAAAGAACAATTTCCCTCAAAATTAAGGATGTTTAGTGTTATTAATTACAAGGACATTGGTATAGGCTAAACACTGTTATTAAAAGAAAGATTTAATATTACATTGTTTACAGGAACTTTTAGAATTAGGAACTGGTAAGATATTGATGTAGGCCAAGTTTATAAGAAAAATTATGATTATTTCAGATTGCATTAAAGAACCATAGGCCAACTTTTATAAGAGAAAATATGATTATTTCAGATTGCATTAAAGAACTTTTAGAGTTAGAAATTGGAAAGATATTGATATAGGGCAACTTTTATAAGAGAAAATATGATTATTTCAGATTGCATTAAAGAACTTTTAGAGTTAGAAACTGAGAAGATAATGATATAGGCCAACTTTTTATAAGAAAAGATATGATTATTTTGAGATTGCACTAAAGAACTTTTAGAGTTAGAAACTGAGAAGATATTGATATAGGCCAACAAAAAATATGATTACTTCAGATTGCATTAAAGAACTTTTAGAGTTAGAAACTGAGAAGATATTGATATAGGCCAACTTTTATAACAAAAAATATGATTACTTCAGATTGCATCAAAGAACTTTTAGAGTTAGAAACTGGGAAGATATTTATATAGGCCACCTTTTTTAAGAAAAATTATGATTATTTCAGATTGTATTAAACAACAACCAGAATTAGATATTTATATAGGCCAACTTTATAAGAAAAATAATGATTATTTCAGATTGCATTAAAGAACGGTTGTCCTCAAGACTGGGGACTAGTGGAGTTTAGTAATTGGGAAGACACTGAAGCTGCACAGACAACTTTCAATGATTATTGCCTTCGAGGACAAAACATCCGAATTAGTTATTATATTCCAGGTGTCCGTGCTATAAATCTCTACCTCAAATTGCTGAATGATACGGTAAGTTAACATAGAACTTGGTATTTCAATCGCAATTGTTATTACAAATTAAAATTTAAGTTAAGTTAATTTAAGTTGGTGTCACCATTGTTTGTTGAACTGAAATAAATGTGCTTAAACTTTCTTTTAATTTTTTTTAATGATTAGTCATTTAAGGATCCCACCACTGGAAATAGACCAATATTATCAACAAGAAACCTTCATGATATTATTCCTTTATTCCTGTCTTAATGGTGAGAGTACAATGGGTGATGAAATGAGTAGAAGGATAGACAGGTTAATGTTGGCAAAATAAATACACATGATAAACTAAGAAATGGTCAGGGTTCTGTTGTTAATAAAATCTTTTTCATGGATATATATATATTTTTTTTTTTTTTGTGTTTAACGTCCGACTATAGTGCACACTTCTTATTCATGGAACCTTAAAGAAAACATTAGAACTGATTTATAAATTGTCATACTATGCAATAAATTTCCGAAAATGTTAAGAGCTTTTTGCACGATACGGATCTGTTTTATTATGAATTCTTTTCTTTTGAGTAATCATACTTTAAAAAAATGAAAATGTTGCTTCTAACTTAATCCTAAGCTTTCTACAGTAAATAAAATGGTATGCCAGTTTTATAAGTGAAATGAATCTGTTATGGCTTGTGTTTCGTCAAATTAAACGTGTGTATACAGTTGTAATATTCGGGCACTACATTTCTATTGCACTTTTGAAGGTTTCGTAGGTTCAATATAGATTGTTTCAGAAATTCCACTTTAATTTTGTGATAAAAATTATCTAGGTCAAACAAATGAAAGAAAAACATTCAGTATGTAACAATGCTGATTTTGTTTAGTTTAGACAACAGTGATAACTGTTTCCAAAATGGTATGCTTGAAAATCGTCAACGTTTTTGAAGTTTTTACCACCAGGTACTCAATACCTGGACGTAAACTTCACTCAAAGCTTATTTGTTGAGTCTCTCCTTTTACAATATTATCTACTGCTAATTACATTCCTAGTTATTTGTTAATCAGTCTTCGTCAGTCTTTATGAACAGTTTTCGGTTTATTTTATGTCAGCTATCTTGTGGCATCAAGCGAGATCCAATAATTTTCCCAATCCGTTGCTGTACTTTTAGTACTGGTAGAACACTAATAAAAAGTGTTGAACATGTAAAAAAAAATGTTAAATCAATTCCCTGAAAATTATAAAAACCATTTCAGACTTATGAAGAGCACGTAGGCGTTAAGTGCATAGAGTGGCACTGCACTCGTCAATGAATGTGTCAAGTAGTTCTCCTTTAGCTTAGTACGTTTGTGAGATATTGACCTGAGATTAATATAGGCCAGTATCTTTATATAGGCCTACATTTCTATTGCACTTTTGAAGGTTTCGTAGGTTCAATATAGATTGTTTAAGAAATTCCACTTTAATTTTGTGATAAAAATTATCTAGGTCAAACAAATGAAAGAAAAACATTCAGTATGTAACAATGCTGATTTTGTTTAGTTTAGACAACAGTGATAACTGTTTCCAAAATTATTTTGAAAATGTACTTATCAACGTATATGCCATGTATAAAATCAATATTTTAAAAATTAGCTTATGTAAAAACTCCACACTCGTATTTTTTAAAGATTATTTTGTAAGTTTACTTACGAAGAAGCTTGAGTACGATAACATTTCATGTAAACAATGAGCAAGTTTAGTGATGCCAATAACCTTAAATTTCAAGTAATTGTATATAAGAATTCTCCACATATTGCAATTATGAAAACAGAAACGCTTTAGTATACTCACATCTATTACAATGCTGTGTGTGTGTGTGTGTGTGTGTGTGTGTGTGTGTGTGTGTGTGTGTGTGTGTGTGTGTGTGTGTGTGTGTGTTTGTGTGTGTGTGTTTGTGTGTATGTGTTTGTGTGTGTGTGTGTGTGTGTGTGTATGAGTGAATGAGTGTGTGTGTGTGTGTGTGTGTGTGTGTGTGAAATGAAAGGGAACGCGCACACGCGCTTAATGAAAGGGAAGTTTATTTTTTAAAGCCTGTACAAAAACACAGTTTGAAGAAATTGTAAGCCTTCTTTTTGTCCTTTCATACTATATACTGTACACCGTGGGTACATTTGCCTTTCATGAAAGAGGAATAACTAAAATTGTACCACTCGAGGTAGTAAATTTACATAACTTTCTTGATTTTCAATCAGGATGAAAATGAAATTTTTGAAACTGGTCTTACATTTACGTGTGCTCTCTATAACATACCATAACCAACAATCACTTTAAACAAGTTGAGGTACACAACTTTTTTAAAAGCTGTTTCAAAAACAGTTGTTTGCAACTGACGCATCTTCTGCCAACAGAAGATTTATTGAACTTAAAAATGACGATGTATTATTTATTTAAATCGTGAAGAGTGTAAGTGATTGTGTGTATTCAACTTGATTAGGATAAGAATGACCAAATTGCCGGTACCCAATAACGTGCTGAAGATGATCTTATGTGGTTGCAAAACTGGATGTGGTAACTATGATGCAGGAAAAGTAGGCTATTTTAAAAGCTGGCTTTATTAACTACAACTGAGTAGCAAAAATGTTTCTTCCTTAATTGAAAGTGAGGATAAAGAATTTGATGACACACTCTAATAGCAACTCATTTTATAAAATTAATATCTTGTTTAATAATTTTAAATATAAGTATATTTTTTTTTAATTGAATACATATTTTTTCATACTTTCAATATATTACAAGTCCTACCTTTTATTATGAATTAATAATAATAATAACATTTTCATTTATATTCTTGATTGCTTTTAATAGCAAATAATTAACAATTTAACAAATAATAACAAACATTTAAAAAATGGAATAAAAGTTTATTTTTTTGACACCATTTTGAATATTTTAAACATAATATTACATTTCAAGTGTGTAGTTTCACACACATTTACGTAAACATAGTTGTATAAAATAAACAGAAATTAATAGTTTTGTTTTACTTGTGGCGGCCATTTTGTATCAGCCATGATATATGCACAAAGGTGAAGAGATTAACAGAAAAAAACATTGAAATCAGTTGTTAACCAGTATTGTGTTCTCAGCTTTTCAAGCTAATTTTACTTAGCTAAAATATTAATACTATTTTTATCTTATAAAGATAAAATAAGATGTTATATTACCTTTAATGTAATTCTAGAACATTAGGCTATGTAAACTCAGCCTTTATTATTAGTGGTTGATTTTTATTTTTTCACAATATGAAGTAGGCGAAATATTTACTCACTATTATTCAGTAAGAATATTTTGATGATTTTGAAGGCATCGATGTTAAAGTTTTGATGATTTTTTTCGATCTTGAATCCAAGACATTGGTGTGTGTGTGTGTGTGTGTGTGTGTGTGTGTGTGCGTGAGTTCACACATGCTACGACATGCAGATCTGTTTTATTGTATCTTAGGATCATTTTTAAATTTTACAAAAAAGAATTTTGAAGACCTTTTTAAGTCTTTTTTAAAATTAATTTCCATAATTAATAGAAAAAAATCATTAAAAATGATAATAAAAAAACTGAAAATTCAGTTGAATTTCTCAAAGTTAGTTTATCATATATTGTTAAAATTGTGATTATATAGTACGATTCTTGTCTATAAAGACAGTATACCAATAGTCGGACGTTATATAAATAAACAAAAAATAAATAAATAAATAAAATAAAGAATTTTTTGGTTCATAAGTAAATTGAATAAAGTAAGGATAAACCCTGACCGCCATTGGTATTTATTTGTTCACAAACCGTAATTATCATTTATTTCAAATTTGTAGGCGATAATAGCCTTGAAGTGCCTTAAAAAAAAGAAATTTGGAATACTAACTAGATTTTTTTATAGGCCTATGATCAAAATTTGAACAAAATCTGATGAACTTATTTTGAGCAATTAATTCAATTTCCTGTATATTTTTTTTGTTGAAAAAGTTTGTGTTACATTTTTCACACCATTTTGAAGTGTATTTTCCATTCGAAATCAGTGGAAATCGATTCTCTCACTTTTTTGAATTTTTCGAATGACTGCTGTAACTAACCACTGCAAATCAGGCACAATCAATGTTTGGAATTAATTATGTATTATAATAAAAAAAAGTATTAAATGTAAACAAATGATACCATATGCTGTAGCCAGGCCAGGCAAACACAATCAATTAGATAATGCACTCACACAAGGCAAACAAGCACTTCAGCAATAGACTGACATAAAACACTGATAAAGACAGAATGTTGCCAAGCTGATTCAGATGCTGGACCCTGTTTATTCTGAGTGCACATGGTGCATATGGTCAAAATGAAACAAGGAAAGAAGGTGAAAAACTACCAAAAGCTATCTTTCCTGAATGCAGGATTATCTAATATATTACCTCAGAAATAGCAACTATATGATATATAAAACTGATTATATATTTTCCCTGGATACAAAACTATTCTGTAAATTGTTTGAATACCAAACTATTTAAGTTTGAAAGGAGTTTTTAAAAAATGGATCAAAGGAAAAAGTTAATTATAATTTAAATTTTGATATTTTTAGAGGGAGAATAGTAACACTGATGTAATATGTGTATTTATCTGCATATTCGTACAAAAAACATTAATATTCTTCTAAAACGGAGAGGCTTTTTTTAAAAGATGCAAAACTGTTAGTGGTGTGTGTGTGTGTGTATCATTATTACAATAAAGTTTTATATGCTCATCGACATTCAAAAATTGTTCACAAGAATTTTTTGTTTATAATCGAATAAAATCACTGTGAATTAATTATTTTTTTCAGGGTCCTAAAGGGAAATCAGCTGGTCTACTTCCAGACCCGTCAAACCAGACTATTATACAGTCGTTACAAAATTTATTTAAACAGAATCCTATTTGTAAGTAAACTTGTCTTTTCTGTAAATGTTTAGACGTACACTATAATATTTATTTAAAACAATTTCTAAATGTCTAAATTTAACACACTGTTAGCATCATTGTTAGGTTTGCCAGACAGACAGGCTACTGTTATTGTGAGAAAATGTTCTGCTTGCTGTTTTTCTTAAACAAAAACAACAAATATAGCAAGATTAGAAATGAAAAACTTAAATGCAGCCTACAAAAATCACAGCAAAAACCTGTTGCTGTTAACAAAATAGTTAACAGTTTTTTGTATTCCATTGTTTTCTTGTAACATTCACAGTTATACATATATATGTATACATATACTACTATATACATATGTACGTATACATACATAGTTCTTTTAGTATGAACACGTCAGTGGAAAGGTCAAACCACTGTCGTGAATTGCTTCATATATTTAAGCATTTCTTTAAGATCTACTGTGCTTTGATCTATTAATGCTATTTGCTCTCAAGTTTGTAATAATTACAGTAATGAATTATATGATTTGTGTAATTTTACTATTTTGCGATTAGTCCAGTAATGGTTAAACCATTGAAGGCCTAAAAAGGATTTCAAATTTTTTACTGAAGGGTTACTTATACCAATCAACCCTCCAAGAAAACGTATATTTCCTAAAAATTGTCAGTTTATATAGTTTTTTTTTAATTAAATGGGAATTATTATTAAAAATATTGTATAAATTATATCTTTAAAGTAATGCTTATTATTTCATTACTTAATCGAATGTATGTTCTTGTATATTTTGCATTAAATGTATGCCAAGCTATATTTTTTTTTTTAATCAGACGCTGAAAGAAATCCTAAAATTGTTAACTCTATTATAAAGTCCATGTTTTCTGTACTGTATATTTCTTTTTGTAGGTTAAAATCTTTTAAATAATAAATGTAGCTGTTTTTTTTTTTTTTTTTTTAAGGCGAAAAGCACATTGAGGCTATTATCGCCTCCCTAAATGTAAGTGTAAGTGTAAAGTGTTAAAGTCGTAAGTGTAGTGTTGTAAGTGTAAGTGTGTGTTAGACTCGGGTACTGTGAGGGACATATAATCCTCTCAATAGGTGCAGCTAGTCTGCACCCTCCTGTGGGGCGCTGTTTTGGAAGTAACTAGTGTCACAGTAATAAATTATCACGTTAAATTAATGTTTATTTTTTCAGTTGCACAAAACCTACAGAATATAATTCTTGGCCAAATCCAAGCTTCTCAAACTGGTGACTCTGCTGAATGTTTAAAGAAACCAAACCCAACAGGCCCACCTCCTCCACCGCCACCACCTCCCACTGCAAATGGAACTTTACTGAAAAGTATGTTTATCATTATTCAATTATCAAGTTATAGTTATTATTTATATTTATAAGAAGGTGTCAAGCAAGGCAACAAGAGTGAACTCAATAAAAAGACTCATATAATCATAGTATATGTTATTTTGATATATCAGGTTTAATGATTATTTCAGTTTTTTAGCTCAACACATAACTTGGCCCAAACTTACTGCGAGCAATTTCAGCCTTGTGTTTTCCTGAATTGACGCCACAATCTTCCACTTAAGAGTCAAATTTAAAAATATTAATAACAAAATCTTTATTTTTAATTTATTATCTTTATTTATTGTGTTACATTCTTAACTCTTGATGAAAACTATATTTTATCAGTATTCTACATCTTCTAAACTATCAATAGTTTAATAGTTTATCAGCATTTCATTTGTTGATACTGTGATATTACGTTCACCTTTTTCAATATGAAATTTTTTTTCATAACAAAAATGGATATACAGTCTGTTATTTTTTTAAATTATTTTATTTATAGACTCAAACTGCACAGTGTTGATCAGAGTGGTAAAATGTTTGGAAATATGTATGATGGAAGTAGGCCTACCTGTTAATTGTAGGCCTGGTCAGTTAACTGATGAGGAGATGTGTTGCAATGTGAATCCATGTTATAATATACAACTCAGTATTATATTGCTGTTTTTTACTATGATATAATTAACCATAGGTTAACTGCCATAACAGGTTAATCCAAAAATGTTAGAATTTTAGAACATGTAACGTTACATGAAGAAGTAAACAATGATTTTATATCATCAAGACAAAACTATGAAGTATAAAATTTTAAATTCTGTTCAAAGAGCATGAATTAATTTTTTATCAGTAGTAATTGGTAATGTTTAATGTTTTGCAGTATTTCTTCATAAGTCATTTAATTTTTAAGTATTTAATGATTAAAATTTTTTTTAACGTCTGACTATTTTAATGCAGACGATTATTTAAATAAAAGTATCACAAAACATATGTATAATGTTGTTATTACTTTTCATTAATGGTACAAAAATCGTAGCATGATAGTTTTGGTAATTTCAACAGTAACCATGTATATTGATAACATTTTATCATGAATCTATTGTACTTACAATTTATTATTACAGCAGTGTTGTCGGTTATTACCGGCAATGTTTATATTCGATAAAATATCTTTGACGTATTTTTTTAGATGGAACAGTCGCAGGTGGTAAAATATTTCGATCTAATGGAAGTATTCTGGAGTCCCGCAATGTACCCAGTACTGGAATACCCCCTCCTCACCCTCCTACTTCAGGACCAAGTCCTACACAGTTTGCTAAGCCTGCGCCTCCGTCTAAGGTAAGGTAAAAACATGTACAGTATCACTATAGTTGTGCGTGTTTTAAATCTCCTAAACCTTTGTTACTCAATGGTACATGCTTGAACCCATACTAAAGTCTCCATCCTAAATCTTTATTACCCAAGGGGTATATATGTGAACCTATATTAAAGGCTCCCTCCCAAATCTTTGTTACCCAAGGGATATATAATTGAACCCCCAAGGGGTATATATGTGAACCCATATTAAAGGCTCCCTCCCAAATCTTTGTTACCCAAGGGATATATAATTGAACCCACACTAAAGGCTCCCTCCTAAATCTTTGTTACTCAAGCATGCATACTTGAACCCATACTAGTCTCCCTCCTTAATATTTGTTACCTAAGGGGTATGTACTTGAACCTGTACTAAAATCTCTGACAGATAGACACAATATACTCTCGGTACCGGTACCTTTTGTTTCGGGATATCTACTAACTTTACATTAAATTCTTTGCTCCAAACACTATTAGACCGTGTCAGTGGTGCACTGAAGATTTCATTCAAGGGCGGCTGAGGATTTGGATTACCCCTCAGTATACTAAGAGGTCCAGGTACTTCTAAAAAAATAGTTAAAGCATTTCTAATCTGAAAATCAACAAACTTTTTATTATTTTATTTTTTTTTTTTTTTGTGTTTTAACGTCCGACTATTGTGCAAACTTGGGCTAATGCAGACGATGGGATGATTTATAGCGTATGAAAATGCCAAACCCTGGCCGGAAATCAAATCTGGGTCCTCGGGTTGAAAGCCCAGTACGCTATCAACTAGGCAACCAAGGTGGCTTCAAACTGCCTGGGGGGGGGGACCCGGATTCGATTCTCGGCTAGGGCTTGGCATTTTCATACGCTATAAATCATCGCATCAACTGCATTAGCCCAAGTGTGTACAATAGTTGGACGTTAAAAAAAAACAAACTTTTTTATTATATAATCAATCAATAATTATTAATCAAAATTTTTTATCAATACCTGCAAACTGTAATCTGGTGTCTTTGATAAACAGTTTTAGATTAATTTCGCTATGAATTTGTATTTAATGTGAGCAAGTATAATAAGTTTTTTGGGCAGTGCAATACCTTTGGTAGAAACAAAGAGAGCAAGCACACTGATGTAAATTATCAGTATGAAAAGTAAACAAAGGCTGACATCAAGAACAATGAGCCAAAAAATTCCCTATTATTGCTTATTTGTTTGACAGGAAACATTTAGATGAAAGTTCAACCCTTACTGTCTTGTTTGCTGGGTGGCAGAAACAAACTTCCTACCTTTCTACCGCCTTATCGATGTGAGTATAAAGGAATGAAGGATTATTTAAAAAAAACAATTAGCGGTGATATAAGTATGGATCTACCTAAGTTGAGGTACGACTGCATAATGGAAGATGTAATGTTTGAAGACAATATAGCAGAGCTTTCACTACAGGATGGATTTATTTGCGAGCATTCAAATTATGAATAAACAGTACTGTTGCCCGTATTACCCCATGACTTAATAAAAAATATTTGACATTTATTTGTATGCTCTTTTTTCCTTTCGGCTGTGTGGTTCCATGGCTCCGGGACACACACACGCGTGCGCGCCCATGGCAGAGGGTCCTGTGGATGCGCCACTTGACTGCGTTGATATTTCAGTCTACCAAATTGATTTGGTAGATCATGACAAACTGCGACTAAGATCATATATTTCAGACAAGAACTCTGATTCGAAAGAACGTTTCTTTCTTGCTTTTGCTGAAGATGAAGATTGTGAAGGTGCATATGCTCAGTAAGTATCTTTCTGTTTTATAAATCTTACTCAATTAAAAAAAACATTTCTAGGGTGACCTATCCGTAATTGATAATTTTAGGATATTGAAGTGTAAATATTTAATTACATGAATATTAGTCTCAGAAATGTATTTATAGATATTTTGTTTGAGTGTAATTTCTCTGTTGATTATGCCAATATAATTAATTTTGAATTTTAATACCACATTAATATACTTTTATAAAAAAACCTTTTAGCAAAAAAAAACAAACAAAGCCTGTATTCTTAAAATGTTAGGAAGTGATCAACATTTGGGCTTGATTAGTTACTGTTGTTTCCATCCTTTCTGTAGTAAATCAGTTTTGTTTTACAGGAGTTGAACTAGGAGCTTACGGTTTTACGGAGATTAACACTGCCAGAGAGGACAGAGTGAAGTGTCCACAACTATTGAAGGAACATAATAAAAGGTAAAATATGGTCAAAACTTTCGAATGACCATCGGCAGCGTCAAGTCAAATTCTCAGGGCTATTAGAAAAAAACATCAAATCACATCAAAACAACAAATCACCAACTGGCACAGGCCTAGCCCTCCAGAGGAACACTTAGCAGTTGAGTTGAGGTTAGAAAGTCTCAAAAGGCAGACCAGTTCTACATATTTTGAGTTGGCAATTAATTCTAGATATGCCTTAGAATATTTAGTTTTACACAAAGCCTTTATTGAAAAAAAGGAAATAAAATAATAAATCCAGTAAAACAATGAAATGAAAATACAAGCAATTAAAACATATTAAATCGTAGGAGATGAAAGACATGCTTAAGCCAATAATGGGTTCACTACTGTTTACACTTTCTAGTCAGATACACTGAAAAAATTTTCTCCTAGTTGCTGAACAAGGCTGAGATTGTTTGAGACGTTGCTACTTGACTGCAAGTGTCGTGCTACTTGAGGAGGCGCTGTTCAAAAGTATGATTTTTTTTGTGTTTAACGTCCGACTATTGTGCACACTTGGGCTAATGCAGACGATGGGATGATTTATAGCGTATGAAAATGCCAATCCCTGGCCGGGAATCGAACCTGGGTCCTCGGGGTGAAAGCCCAGTACGCTATCAACTAGGCCACTTAGGCGGCTTCAGAAGTATGAAAGAATATCACTTTGTGCCTCATGATGTCAAGCATCTTCTTCAAGTTGGTTTCTTTGCTCTTCCAATGCAATATTAACTATCTCCACTTTGGTGTCAAACTGACAACATTTTGAAAATGGTTCTTTTGACTTAAAAAAGTTCTTTTGACCCAGTCAGTGAAAAGATGATCGTGGTGTCCGAGTCAATGCATCTTTTTGTTTTTCAGTTATTCAACAACTTTTTCACACTAAATGGTGATTCTCAAAAAAAGGAATCAATTTTGCTTGTATTTTTGTAACGAAAGAGCACGGTAATGGTTTATTGATAACACTTTACTTGTAAATTGAATACTGGTTTTCGGAGTTGGTGTTTTAATAGTATTAATAGTACATGTTGTGTTTTATTTCTTGAAAATCTGCTTCTGAGTCGGTTGGATCAACTAGCATTTCTAAAATCTCTTCTACGAATGTAGGCTGTTTAATAAAAATGTGATGGTTTTACTCTGTTCATGAGTTTGATGGATGCAGTGTACTTATGTCATGTTCGTTCTGTTTTGTTGGACCATAATTGAATTTGGCTGTAGAAACTGCATGTCCTATGCCCACTGTAAGTGTCTACTTTTATGCTGTAGGCCCGGTAGTGGACTTGAGCGATTTTAAATGACGATTGTAAGAATTTTTTAAGTTCTTCCATTGGCCCCTTAAAATTTCAACTGAAAGGAAAAATATGTAATATTACTAATATAAATGTTAATGTTTACAGGTATTTGGCAATAGTAGACATATTTTCTGTAATAGGACACAGCTACAGGACAGGGTTCTCAACTGTTTCATAAATCGTTCTAGAAGTGTGTCATGTAATATGGAATGACACGAAAGATAATTTCATGCTATCACCTACAAAATAAATGTAAACGAGCAGTGCAAGCTGGTTTCAGCAAAAATGGGGATTTCCAAACTGCTTGGGTGCATTGTTCGTGAACATGTCTTTATTAAGTGGCTCGATTATGCAGGATTTTTATAATTGGATTAGAATACTCAATCGTACGGCCAGAATATGAAAGCCTATGTTGACATTTGAGCCTATAGACAATAATAATAAGGGAGTCTTCAAACAATCTACTGTGAAGCAGAATTTTAAAAATGCAGGTTTTGATTTGCCTGACGATAAGGTACTTCCTGGTCAGATAGATGCAACTCAACGTGTCTTCATGGAGACACTGCCTTTGTGTTGAAACTGTTTCATTTTAAAAATTTGAACTCAACTACTGTTGGAAAGGCTATTATATTACATGTTGTATCGTTCTAGGAGAGATGTAGAAAATGCTTCAGAATCCTTACTATGAAATGGTCAATTTTTTAAAAGCCTATAGAGATTAAAGACACAACATAAAGTATATAGTACATGCAGCCCGTGTACTTCACAACTTTGTAAGAGTGGAAAGGTATGATGCCATTTATAGAGATTCTTTGCTACTAAATGAAGCAGAAGTGAATGGTTGTCGTGAATGGTTGTCATGCAGCCACTGCTGTTACCAAAAGCGTCATATATAAGTTAACCTTAAGAAATTGATTTGCATACTTCTTCATAAGTAATAAAACATAACTTAATAAATATGCATTAATAGTAAAACATGTATTTAAATAAAAATGATAAAATGTTTTTTGTAGTTTTGTTTATAATGTTTGATTTACTTTTAATGTCATAAAGCAGATTTAAAATTACTGTCTTTTGAAAAGTTATTTAGTTAAACCCTTTTCGTCCCACAGGAATAATCACCTTAAAAAGAGATTTTCAACTTTGTAATTTATTTAACAAATTTAATTTTTGCTAAATAAATAAAATACACTTTTTGCAAAAACATTAGTCAAAATTCATTATAATACCATTATATTTAATGATAAAAAGGATAAAAAATGAATAAAATAAAATACATTAATAGAATACAGTGAAAATGTGTAGGTTTGTTTACAATCTCAGTTTAAGCTCTTTGAGCCACCTCCTTGCAACACCTGCCTTAACATGTGGGTCCTTGTATTTCAGGTGACAAGTGTCATACAGTACTATTTTTTTTTCAAAAAGTTAATAATGTTTTTTGCATCAGACTCATTGTGCAAAAATCCTGTCATAATACAATAACCAAATTGTCCAGAATTACTAGCCATATGGTGTTTTCCCTCATTTTACCTGGTACCAATATCTGCCACTTGTCGCTCTAGTCCCCGCAGGGGGGGTGGGTGCAGGCTAGCTGCACCTATTGAGAGGATTTAGATGTCCCTCGTGGTACTCGAGTCTAACACACTACTTTAATACTTTACACTCACACTTACATTTAGGGAGGCGTTAATAACCTCAATGTGCTTTTCGCCTTAAAATAAAAAAAAACTGTCGCTCTAGTGTGTAACTACCAGGACAAAGCGGTCGCACTGAAAGGTATCATCCAAACTGAAGATACCAATACCGAGAGTGTATCGCATCTGTCTTTGGAAGCCTTAAGAAAGCAATTTGTTTTAAACCCCATAAAAGAAAAGGTAAAGTCAGTCAAATATTTCTGTGGATTACATAACGTGCTTTTATAGTTTCCGATATCACTGATAATTTTGCTTCTACTTCATCTACATTTATGAAATCAGAGCTGGATAGGCAGAAGAAAAAACTAACAGTGCTGTAGCTAGAGGCTGTTTTGCCATTATTTTGCTCCTGAGGCTCAAAACCTATCACTTCTCCAGTAATTTGCTTACCGAAGTGATATATTAAATGAAATAATTTTTTTCAAGACTGTGCATTAATTTATTACTTCAGGCTCTAAAAAAAGTGAGGGGTTTTGTTGTGCTTACAAAGTTTGTGAAAATTACCACTATACAGTCCATGTTTTGTATTTCATAGATTTATTAATGAATAATTTTTCAGTTTACAGTATGCTGTTACTAAAAAAAAAGAACAGTTATAAATATTGTGCAAGAAAATCTTTAAGGACTTTCAAGTTCTTACGGAATTTTGTTCTCTGAAAAGTTTTTCTGAGCAAAGTAAGAGAAGGGTTTTACTAATAAAAAAGCAGTTAAATATTTTAAAAATAAAGTAGCATGATTCATGCTGAAATCCTTTTAAAGCAAAAAAAAAGACATTTGCCAACTCATTTATTAGGAAAGTATTTTGTACACTGTGGTAAAGGTATACATTTTGGGCATTATCAGATCTGTTCGATTCAAAATAAGTTTTTTATTTAAATGCATATAGAACTTTTATTTATTTAAAAAGAAGCTAACTTGTACAGGGGCAAATATTATATGGTACACATAAAAGTAAAATGTTAAAAGTGGTGATCAATTTAAAATTGCCTTAAAAGAATTGTACACTACTTTGTGTGCTATTCTTCTCAAAAGTATAGCATGATAAAAATGATTAATGAGTAAATAGTGGATAGATTTTTATAAATATTTGACATCATTCCAACTAATAATATTTTATATATAAGTAAATGTATAAAGTTATCGGCACAATGATCTTTTTTTGTTGTGTTTACATGATGAAAGTTTTGAATGCTCAACGGTTATCAAGTTAAGGAGATTATTTATTTGTTTTAAAGAATTTTTAAAAACACAACATATAACACTTTAAGAACATTTTATGTATAAAACACAAGGCATACACATTATGGCCCTACTGTTGGTCCAGTCTTGACAGTGGGCCCACAACCATGTATATACATCATGTAAAATATATGTTATTAATGTATAAAACGTTGTGTTTTTATTAATGTTTTTAAGACAAAGGGAAAATCCTGCTTAATTTGAAAATGGATGAAGACGGTATACGGTTATAGATTTATTTATTTTTAATTCATTTTCCTATTCATTCCTATCATCTGTTGTATCCGTAGCTGTATTTCTTAAAAAATTTCAATGAATTGTGTATTTTTATTATTGTATTATAATGTACAATACTTATCATATTATGACAGTTATATATATATATATATATATATATATATATATATATATATTATTATCTGCGCATAGACCCTGTTGGATCACGCAAAGCACTCCGACTCATGTCTTGTTCCTTCTAATCCTCTACACCTCCCTCATCCTGTCCCCATGGATCCTCTTCCGCTCCCCCGTCCATTTTACCCCTACTCTCTTTGGGATTTCATTCTCTGGAACCTTCCAACCGAGCATTTTTCTCCTGTATGCGTGTCTATCTTCAACATCTGTTGAGTCTATTCCTGCATCATGTAGGTCTATTCTGACTTGTGCGATCCACGACGTTGTTGATTTGACATCTTGTATATACTTAAGGATTCTGTTGGCAAGTCTCGTTGTTGGGAGTCTACTGATGTGTCCATAGAACCGAAGCCTCCTTCTTCTGATATCTGCTGCCAGGTTCGATATCTTCTCTGTGGTCTTCCGGGAGTGCAACCTGTATCCATCTTCTGTTAATCTCGGGCCAAGGATCTTCCTCAAGATTTTGCGTTCTTCCTTCAAAATACCCTCCATGGTAGCTTTTGTGTGGAGTGCTAGCGTCTCGCTTGCATATAATACCTCCGGTTTTATGAATGTGTTGTAGTGTCTGATTTTTGTGTGCGTCGACATACATCTTTTATTGTAGATATCACGCGTTATACCAAGAGCCCTCTTCATTCTCAGTAGCCGAACCTTTTGCGCAACCTTCTCGCCACCTGTGGGTTCAAGAATTTCTCCCAGATATGTGAAGTGCTTGACTCTATTTATCTTACCATATTTTGTGTGTAGTTCTTGAATATTTAATTTTGTACAGAAGAATTCGGTTTTTTTAAACGAGATCTGTAGACCGACCCTCTCTGCACATTCCTTTAGGACTTCTATCTGTTTAATCGCTGTTGTTTCATTATCTGTGAGTATGGCCAGGTCATCTGCAAAAGCTAGGCACGCGATTTCTGTGTTGTCCTTAGGTAAAACTTGTACAAAGTTATATATATAGGTTTGTATTTGATATGATTTGTTTTTAAGCAGTCCCTTTGGCTTAGAATTATGTATAGTTGATCGTATCCATTTAAAAGTGAAAAATTAGATAATGTAAGATAAGTGATTATTTGTCAATACAATAGGAAATAATATTTAAATATGTAGACATTTTCTGTAACGTTTATGTGCAAGATTTATAGCTATTTAGGTCAAACAAATTACAATCATGAATTTCTGCTGTATTTTAGGTTCCTTTGCTGCCAAATCCAAGCGTTGTACCCCCCTCTACCAGGAGACTGAGCATAAGTCCACCAGCTGGAGAAGTCGCTCCCAAGGCATCCAGTCAGATAGAAGAAGAAACACCGTCCAATTATTGGGCAGGTCTGCTTGGGCAACTAGGAAACGTTCCACCGTCTACAGCTCATACTAATTTCCCACCACCAACAATCCACCATGAAACGTCAGGACGATCTTTCAACATCCCACCACCTAACTATGTTACGGACAATGTGAATATGCCTGTTGAGCTTCAACAAAGTTTAATAAACCTGTTAAGTAACCCTCAGAATCTTCAACAACTTCTAACAAGTTTACATTCCTTAGGCCAAACACCATCCGCAACTCCTTCGCCTGTACCTCCTCCTACTTTTTCTTTCCAAATGAATCCTATGCGGCCAACAGTAGATCCTTCGTGGACACAGCCTATACCTCCACCGCATCATTTACCTCGATCACTTCTAACTAGTCCTATTCCGGTTCCGCCAAAACCAGTAAACTATCTAGAAGTGAAACCTCCGCCACCGCCGGGTGCTCCTATGTTCCCTCAAGTGACGGCATGGGCCCCCACATTCCTTCCTTCTCCGCCTCAGGCTATGTTCTCACCTTTCGGATCACCAGGGCTTATCTGGTCACAATCCACCACTCCTCTGATTGCTTCACCACAGCCTAACCCGATGATGACTCCAATAGGACAAAAGAGACGCTTGCTCCCGTCTCCTGAGCCTAGCCCAGAAGGCAATTACATTGGTCAACATTCTCAGGGTATCGGAGGTCATTATGCTGATTCATATTTTAAGAGAAAGAAGAAGCATTAAATAATTCATTTGTGCTAAGATATCTGCTACAGTATAATATAACATTTCTTCTTGTTTAAATTTCAAGAAATGTTTTAATTTTATTCGATCTTATATATATATATATATATATATATATATATATATATATATATATATATATATATATATATATATATATATATATATATATATAAGAGAAACAGATGCCTTCAGAATTTCTATTCAAAATAATTTGCAACAATAAGTTATTTCATTAACTGAGTTGCTACGCTGATTGTTATAAATAAAACGAAATGTACAAAATTCATAATTTCTATACAAAATAACTTGTTTCTAAGAAATGTAATAAAACTATTGAAAAGTAGCTTAATAATTATATTAGTAATAATTAATTATCTTTCATTTAATTATTTTTATTAAACAAAAAATAAAGTAAGGGTTGGGTGGGTTAAACCCATACTTTAATTGTTTTTATTTTTTTAAAAATAAAAATAATTAAATGAAAGATAATTAATTACTAATTTAATTATTACGCTACTTTCCGATTGTTTTATTAAATTTTTCAGACACAAGTTATTTTGTATAGAAATTCTGAATTTTGTATATATTTAAAACAATCAGTCTAGCAACACTGTTACTGAAATAACTTATTGTTGCAAGTTATTCTGAATAAAAATTCTGAAGGCATTTGTTTCTCCTTATATAATATATATATATATATATATATATATATATATATATATATATATATATATATATATATATAAGATCAAATAAAATTAAATCATTTCTTGAAATTTAAACAAGACCTTTGTAAGATGATTTTTAAACTTTGAATAAATTTATGCACAAAAACAACCGCAAAAGAAATATAGTACTACTATTTTCTCATTTATGAAGTGCACATGTTTTTAGGATACACAGTGAACCTTATTATATATATTTCGAGTATTTAGCTCATGATCACAACAGAATATTTGTACTTACTCTGATTATAGAATACAAGAAATTAAGTAGAACAGGAAAGCAAATGATAAACTGTATAGAATGCCTAGGTCTACAAAAAATGAACTTTACTTTTTAAAAAAACTTCACTAAAATGTTTAGTTTACTTTTTTGTAGACCTAAGCACTCTACATGGTTTAATATTTGCTTTCCTGTTCTACTTAATTTCTTGTATTCTATAATCACAGTAAGTTTGAATTTACATTTTCTGTTGTGATCATGAGCTAAATACTCGAAATATATACAGTAATTTTCACTACGTAGATACATAGCATAAACATAGAATATAAGATAGAATAGAACAGATGTCTATTCTAAAAACGTGTGCACTTCATAAATATTATATGAGAAAGGGAGTGCTATATTTCTTTTGTGGCTGTTTTTGTGCATAAATTTACTCAAAGTTTAAAGATTTACTCAAAGCATAAATTTACTCAAAGCATAAATTTACTCAAAGCTTAAAGATCATCTTACAATGGTCTTGTTTATATTTCAAGAAATGCTCTAATTTTATTTGATCTCTTAAGATCACCATGTATACTAATGTTACACAATTTAGACGATTTCTGTAAATTTTGTTTTGTTCTGTCAATTTCAGCATAAGCTCTTATTTCCTTTACTTCTATGTTATAAAATATAATTTTTGAGATAAATAAGTAATTATATTCCCATTTGGTGTTATTTATTATACTTCCTCTGACTTTAACCAGAATAATCATCGGAGACAATTAAAGTTGGTTTGTTGGGGGGGGGGAGGTACGTAAGTGTTATTATTGCTTCGAATGAGTTCAGAAAAGTTGTTTTCTTTATTCTTTTGATAAACAAGGCATGTTGTGTTAAAAACTTCTTTTTTATATATCAAATAACAAATCATAGATGCATTTTACTTGAAGACACTCTCATTTGATTTGTGGGCCGATACACTTAAAATAAATCAGTTATAATGGAACAAGCAGATCTGCATAGTTATTTATATAATGAATCTCTTGCATCTATCTCCTGATGCCCAAACCCACTGATATTAGAACCAATTTTCCATTGATTTTTTTTGTTAATGTTTTTAAGCCGAGTAATAGCAAACGATGTTTTTGAGTTAAATAATGTCACGCAGGGGTAGTTTCTGATGTATTGTTTAGTCTATCACGAATGTTATCTCGTCTTCCTACTTAAGTTACAGTAGTTTGGTGACTCATAGCACATTTTATTATAACACTGTTTATTCATTCAGGAGTTGTGTATTTCATTAAGAAGTAGTTTACTTAAATAGCTACTGCCTTGTTACCGAATTTATGTATCAATTAAAAAATGGCCATAAACGGAAAACAGTAGTGATAAAGAAAGAATAGCTTTGTGTGATAAAGCATTTAGGTGCGGGAGAGTAATTACTGTGATATTTCAAACAAAAAGTGATCAAAAAGATACTGTTTTATTTTCGTAACAGAAAATACCACTAAATCTTACTACATGAAGGTTCCTCAAACCACGCCCACTGAATTAGGCCTATGCAAGTTGCTTTCTGCAGGCCCTTGTGTAAAACGTTATCACACTTTACAATCAACTCTACTGCACTATTTCAGCTGTATTTAATAATACTATCTGATTTCTGGACATTTTCTTATCCGAACAGTGCAAATTTGATCTGGATGAGAGATTTTACTTTAATATATACTAAATAAAAAATATTTACACTGAAAAAAAAAGACAAGGATGTTTATGTTTTTGAGATAAATTACGCTACATGCAGCACCACAGCGTGGCATTAGGTAAGTGTTATGTTGGCAGCAACTCGGGTACCTGGATGAACTAAAGGGAGTGTACCATATTAGTAATGCAACATTTGTGCTTAAAAAATATGAATTCAGTGGCAAAAGGAGGAGGGATAATATTAAGTAAATCACAATATTGTGTCTGAGTCTAAGTGTAGTGGGATAGACTAAACGTACAACATACACTTTAGTCTTTAAAAACTTTTAGCAGAATGATTAATGTTTAGTTGACAGCTGAGACTTTACTAACAGAAGTACTTCTGTAGGCATTTATTTGCTGTCTATTTTATGGTGAATCCTATAGATTATCTGTAATAGTCAGTGCTGTAAGTCAGTAAGGGAACTGCATTAGCAATAAAGAAAACTATATATGTTCCATAAAATTATGCGTTTTCCATGTGGTGATGTAATTACCACACACAGATCTTTGGTCTCGGTCCATGTTAACATGTTAACTGTGCAAATAAAGGTCCTTATTTTTTGTAAAATTTAGAGTAAATATATATATATATATATATATATATATATATATATATATATATACACAAGAAATTTTTGTTACTGTAACAGGCTAGTACAATATTTAGTAGTGGCAGTAAAATTGGTTATTTTTACAACAAAGATGTTTGGCCAGACATGAAAAAAATTATTAACATCCGAGTAACTATAACCAAAAAATCATTATAACCAAGTTCCCTTATTATATTACTTTCCCTTTATAATTTGAAAGTCTAGAGTTGTGCAACAATTATACGAATTTAATAAGGAATGAACGAAAATTTATTTCTTCTTAAAAATGATATGTAAAATAAACTAGGCATAAGTTATTACTGCACTTGACACTGACGGATTAATGCATTTTTGTGTTGGGGGGGGGTTTATGATTCAACTTATAGGAGAGCCCCTTTGGGAATGAACATTTTTGAAATAATACTTTCAGAAACTCAGTGTTCAGTAGTTTTGGGGCTTAAAACTGATACAAAAGTAAGTATAAAAATTTTCTGTTATTTGCCAAAAAAAAAAAAATACTTAATTTGCATAGTTTTTTAAAGTGCTTGCAAAACTGGCTCCATTTACACAACTAATATAAAAAAGCACAAATTATTTGTGTACCTTTATTAACATCTAAAAGATAAAATATTGAAATAGTGATTAAAAATCTTTTATAATAATATTCTGTAAGTTGCTGAACGTTGCATTTTTATTAGCTTTAAATTGTACATACTTTTATTTGAAAAATAACATTAGGAAAATGCCAGAGCTGTTAGAGTATTGGTTAGCACATTAACCTAGTATAAGGTCATGGAGATACATCTCAACCGAGATTAGTGGGATTTTTAATGTGAACATAAAACAGCAGATGTGCCTTTCTTCGGAAGAAAGTAAATATGGTGGTCTCGTATGGTGTATGTTGTCACTGCACGTTAAAGAACATAATCTAGACATTAAACGTAGAGTAGAAATATTCTCAGCTCACAACTGGCATTAGTAAAATACACTAGTCTATGAAAACTAACAGTTAATAGTACTGCTTTAAGTTAACATGCCTCTTAAATTTCTTACGTTGGTAAATATGCAGTGTATGTTGTTTTTGATTTTTTGGTAATTTTTTCACTAAAACGCTTCATTACATGTCCAAAAGCAATAATCTAAAATATAAAAGTGTAGAAAGCATAGCAAGTACAATAAAAATTGAAAATAAAAGCGACTCGCATAAACCACAAAATTGCTACTGTGTGTAGACGTGTTTTTGATCACTAAAACAATAAAAAATCCTTTTATTTATTTATTTTTTTAAATACTGAATTTAACTGATATGGTTGTTGGGTGATGAACCTAATACAAACAAAGGCAAATCACATTGTCCACAAATAACAGATGCTATTTTAACAATGTTTTCACTACAAGAATGAACCAATGAAAAAAGCAACAAGCCTTAATATTTAGTAATGGCTGTCAGAATACCCCGAATGTGCAATGCGCTTGAGCAGTAAGTATAAGTAGTTAATAACGCGCCTGACCGGTAAATCAGTGTATGAAATTTAATATGTTTAATGCAATGTAAACAGCAGTGACATCACAGTATAGTTCCATAAAAAATGGCCTAGATCCGTAATCTTTAAAAAATTTATTTTCCACGGGTGAATATGTGTTAATTAGATAATAAGGTATAGAACAAAAACAAAAAAAATTTTAAATCACTATTTGTTAAAAGAACAACATATACTGCATAAATACCTGTAAGTTTGGTCTCTGGGTAATCTGCCCTCATAAGTAGAAGACTTCCTGTATAAAAACAAGTTTTGTGATGCACAGCTCTGATGACTTGACTCCTTGAAACAATGGAATATTTTAAAGGAGGTTAGGAAATGTTAAAGTGTTTGTATTCATAACAAACATTTGAAACAATGCTTTTTTACTTATTTTACATGAAGTCAATAATTACTTGGTTTTTGATTTACATATTGTTGCTTTACAGTTAATTCAGTTCACCATCCATGCAAATGACTTACTTCTAAATAATTGATGTACTTCTGTATTTTAATTAAATTGATATTTTACCATGTTTTGCAGATAATTAAAAATATTTCTAATCTCTACATTAATTCGAACAAAACATTTTGACAAAGAATAAAGAACAGAATCTGTAGATTCAACTGAACAATTTATTCATAGCTTCATAAATCTTTAACAGTTTGTACCGGGGTACATTTAAGGTATTTTTTCCAATAAAATACTTTAGAATACAGTACTTTCTTGTATCATTATTTATATAAACTGAATTGTGTTATTAAAAACCAAAGGTATATAGAAACACACAACCACTTTTTTATTGTTTTTATTGGATTATCTGGTGAAAACTTTACAAAACAAGTTCTTGTTAAAACTTTACAAAATTTATTTATATGTCTACCTGTGACTTTCCTTATCTCTTGCCTTATAGTTTCTGTTTGTAATAAAAAAAATTGATAAAAATGGCATGATTCTTTTAAGTCTGTTTGGTTGTTGATTCTGCACTTGTTTAGGCTACACATGCTATATTTTACTAACTGTAGTGGCTGTTTAATGCTCTTAAAAACTGGTTATGAAGTCCTCCATCTTAAACTGTTTACTGCTTCACCAATTTAGGGGACTGAATGAAATTTGTCTGAAGCTTTTGTATTGTGGGATATTGCTTGTGTTAAAATTGTTTACTAACATCTCAGAATTGAGTCAAATTTATTAGATGGTAACTTCATTATCATCTTTTTAGATTTTTGTGGTCATGATTTAACACTGAAATTTATTCCTGAGTTCCAAGGCCATTCGAATAAATTACTTGTCTCAAGTTCCTGAATCGGAATCGAATTGTTAGAGCAGTTTTTAAGAGTTCTGAGTTTCTGTAACAGTTACCCCTAAATTTAGTATTATAAAATATTCAAATAATTTTTTGGTTAATCACATGATGTAAAAAACATGAAAAAACTGTGCAATTGAACTACTACTGTGAGAAAAACAGAAATTCTTTTTATATTCTTCTTTCTGCTAGGATTATTGTCACTATGTTCAGTATAATGATCTACCTTCCCTAGCTTCGTCAATTCTACTTTTGTTGACGTGTTTCGGAGAACCTCCATCTTCAAAAACTATATCTATACTCTTTTTTTTTAACTATTACTAGTGAATCATCCACATATCTTATATATTCCACACATTCAAACTTCTTTAATATTTTCGCTATTTTTTTTTCCTCTAAATCTTGGATAAAGAATTCACTTAAGATCGCTGACAGTGGATTCCCCATGCCTAACCCATCTTTTGGCTTATATATTTTATTATTAAATATAAACTGGTGTTGATTTAAAATTACCTTTAATGCAATAATAATTTCGTTGTTTAACCTTTTATTTTGACAATTCTCATCTAATTTTTCTTTTATAATTTTGATGGTTTCTTCAATCGGTATAGAAGTGTATAAATTCTCAACATCAAACGAAAATATCCTACAATCTTCGGTAATTATTCTTTCCTGCAGTCGGTTTACTACTTCTATTGAATTCTTCACCGTGTATTCATTCTTCAACAACTCCATACCTTTTAATCGTATTTCCGTATATTTTGCCAGCTCATTGGCTGGTGCTGTCCTATAATTACTCACTGGCCTAATCGGATGATTTACTTTGTGTATTTTCACTTGGGATCTCATTACAGGCACACTTGGATTCATATTTATATATCTATATCTTTTTTTTAACTATTACTAGTGAATCATCCACATATCTTACATATTCCACACAGTCAAAACTTCTTTAATATTTTCGCTATTCTTTTTTCCTCTAAATCTTGGATAAAGAATTTCAGATTCTGAAATAAAAACAGAAATACTGATAAAGCCTTGTTCACAGATTTGTTGGGGTAGAGGAAGATAACACTCACCAGTAGTGGAGACAATGGGAAATACTATTGGTTATTCTGTGATACAGAGTCAAGTTTATACTAATAGCAATATTAGCCCAACTAACAGGTGTTTTCTTAACATCTAAATTGGTTTGAACATATTGTATGGCTAATTTTAGTTCCCAGTTTTTTATTGTACAATTTTCATACACTTAAAACACTAAGAAACTAAAGAATATGTTCATTTTATGTAACCTAACCTAAAAAAAGGTTTAAGTTTATGTTTTTAGAGATGTCACACCATGTATACTATCTATTGTATGTTATGGTACAATAGATAGTGTACATTGTATATTTTATTACATTATCATCATAATGTTCAGTACAATAATGTAAGAAATTATACTGTCTCCATTTCACCTTTTTACACTGCTCTCATTCTTCAGCATTGTTAAAATGCTTTTTTTGACTGTCTATGTTTTTGGCAATAAAACTTTTTTAAAAGGAAAAATATTCTTTATTTAAAGTGAAAATATATGGACAGTTTTTTAAACGGTTTAACTTTTGTATTTTTACTGATATTTTTACATTTTGTGGCTACATTATAATGATAAAAGGACTATATTCCTGTGTCTACAATTTAACACCAGTATTGGTTTGTAGCCGACAGCTGTTTAGTCAAATGTTTGTCACTAGTTGGCTTACAGCGACCGCTCTAGTGAAATTAGCGCTATAGGCAAAATAAGCACCCCAAAAAATTTTTTGTAACCGACGCCTTCAGCACGAAAACGCATTATTTGTCCATATCAAATACTATTATTCTCAAACATTAGACAACCATAAATATACAAGATCAACCAAAGTCAAAGGTAATCTTACAACAGTATTATAAAGATTTATGTTCAGTCAGATTTATAATTATTTTTTAATAAGAAGCAAAACAAATTTTTTTCTTCCTTGCATTTTGGCGCTCTTGATTTGCGACGTATTAGGCAGTCACGTTACTCGCTTATATGGGAGAGCGGTGAACGTAGGCGTGGGTACTTCAGTTACCTTCACCCTTTATCTAACTAAGGGGTCTTAATCTACATCTAGGGCCTATTCAGATATTATGTAAATATGTTTGAGGAGAGGGTGTTCAAGATTTGATCACAAGGGAGATTAGGGTGTACAAGCAGATTATATAAAAACTTTTTTTTTAAAACAATCATATAGATCCGGATCACCCATAAGGACAACCTAAAAACCAGGCCTAGAGTGTAAGTCAAAAATAGTGCAGAACATAGAAATATGTAAAGTTTTTAATAATCCAGTATGGAAAACTGTATGTAACACACTTGGCTATGGCGAGGGAACTGCTACATGAGTGGATTGTGCTTTGCTGAGCAGCAAAAATGCAGTGAACAATTTGGATTTTGTGGTGTATTTTCTTTAAAAAGGAGGATGCAACAACTCGCAGGAAAGACATACGGGCCATCTTGGATTATGTATCCAAAAATGGTCGGTTTAAAATAAAAATGCAGATTTTTCATACAAATAACTTTATTAGTAAGTTTGCGAATGGAGAAGAAACAGTATGGTTGGTGTTCACTGAGCCAAAATGTTCAGTTTTTTGTAGTCCTTGCCATCTTTTTCATTCAGAAACACAATCTTAATTAATTATTTTTTTTTTTTTTGGAGGGGGTAAAGAAAGATTTAGTAATTGGAAAAATGTGTCAAAGATCAAAGTACATGAACTCTCAGTTTCCCACAAAAATTTCAAAAAGATAAGAGAAATTTGGTAAAGTTGATTGCCAACTCGTGGAAATGACTGATCAAGAAGTAAATTAATGGAAAATGTTATTGAAAAGAGTTGACATGAAAACAATAACTTTATCTTTTCTTGGATTTCTGTTTCAAGGGTTAGAAGCGGTATTTGGTTCCCATTTAAATACAATACATGATGAAACTTGAAATCTTGGACAAATTTCCTACTGCTTATCCACTATGTGTGATGAATTTATTGAACTGTTTAGAAAACAAAATTCACCTGTATTTTAGATGATGCTAAAAGCTTCCAATATTCTTCAGTTCTGGATTCTACTGCAGACATTTTTAATATAACTCAGTTATCATTCGTCATATGCTATTGTAAAACAAAGTTGAGAGCCTGTCGAGTGATCTAAGTTTTTGCCAAATGTTAGGCAAACTCTTGATACGTTTACCACCTTACTGAGCTGCAACTTTAAGTGCTGCTGGCAATATTGTGACACTGCATCAACATGTATATATATTTAAAGGTCACACAATATTGCCCTGTTTGAAAAAAACCAAACACTGTCACAAGTCTATGATGCAACAGAGGATGTTAAATCTCTGCAAAAAACTTAACTGCTCTGTACTAACCCCGCTTAGCGCTTTTGGTTTTATGCAGAACATTTTGAGAAATTTGCCCTATAAATTATAGGTGAAGAGTTGAGAAGTTCTGCTTTTCTAAAATTCGATATAATTAAAAAAAATTTTACAAGCTGTTAAAGCTCGCAAAATTTGAATTAATGTAAATCAAGATTTATTCTACTTATAAAAAGAATTAAAACACATTGTTAGCCAGAAATTAATTTAACTTTAAAACTAATTTTAAAAACGCTACTCATTTTTTGTGACCTGTGACTGTACAAAGGCAAAAACAGAAACCTCCTTAGATATATATCAATATCTGTTAGTTGATTATTCAAAATTTTGTCACTAATTTTTGCGGTGTATGTAATGACTCAGAAAATCAAGTGATTTTTTAAAAAAAGTCACTATTAACCAAGGAAATAATAATGGTAATCTAGTTTTGTTGATAATACCTCAAAGAATATGTGGTTAAAATTTCAAAAAGAAATCAAAATTTGTGGAAGAGGCTTGAGGCTAGGTGGGATACTGCTACATAGCCCCCATGCTTAGCCTAGGGCATAAATAGATGTTAATCCAATTTTGTAAAAATATAAAGTATTTTTTTGATTGCTTCGTAAAAAATGTTTTCATTGATTTTTAATACTGTCTTTTAATGTGAGATGTTTGCTACAGAGCATCACTGTAAGTAGAACTCTCGCACTGCAAATATATGTTGTGCATTTGCACTACGGTAGCTAATAGAATAGTGGATAGGTAGTTCCACCTTACTGATGTCTAGTGACATTCGCTTGAGCCCAAAATTGCTGTGCAGTGATAAAATTTTCAACAGAAATTCTTCAGTTTGAAGTTCATTTGAGTGCCCAAAGTTGCTGTGTGGCGATAAAATTGTCAACAGAAATTCTTGAGTCTGAAGTTCATTTGAGTACCCAAAGTTGCTGTTTTGCGATAAAATTTTCAACAGAAATTCTTGAGCCTGAAGTTCATTTGAGTGCCCAAAGTTGCTGTGTGGCGATAAAATTGTCAACAGAAATTCTTGAGTCTGAAGTTCATTTGAGTGCCCAGAATTGCAGTGTGGCGATAAAATTTTCAAGATAAATTCTTGAGTCTGAAGTTCATTTGAGTGCCCAAAATTGCACTGTGGCGATAAAATTTTCAAGATAAATTCTTGAGTCTGAAGTTCATTTAAGTGCCCAAAATTGCAATGTGGCGATAGAATTGTCAACAGAAATTCTTGAGTCTGAAGTTCATTTGAGTGCCCAAAGTTGCTGTGTGGCGATAAAATTTTCAACAGAAATTCTTGAGTCTGAAGTTCGTTCGAGTAAGTATCATTAGATGACAGCAGGAGGGGTAAAGTACCTCTCCACCAGCTGGATTACATGCCAATTAAATTCATTGTATGTATACTAAGTGACTTTTTTTCTTTCTAAACATCTATACTTTATGCCAGTTAGACTAATGTGGACGAAGGATCAGTGTTGACGGTAAGTAAAAAGCAACGGAAGCAAATGTAACTCGAACTAAGAACCTTTATGTGCGAAGATGAGTGACTGATTGATGATGTAGTCATTTTGACCACTGAGCCCTCAATACCTAATAAGCCAAAATTTTATATATATATATATAGAGAGAGAGAGAGAGAGAGAGAGAGAGAGAGTATGTGTGTTCGGGTGTAATAATAGTGTAAGAGTGTACTTTTATTTTACATCATTCCATGTAATCAGTAATTTGGAAGGACTACAAGAATTCAACGGACTCATTTCTCTGCCCCTGCAGCTGTAAGGTGTACAAGCTACAGAGTGGTGTATATTTCACTAGTTATGCCACTGTTACAGGTACGGTTCCTTGAACCACTAGTTTTAAATTCTTGTGCGAGTCCAACTGTGAATTGACGAACTTATTACAACTTAACAGTTGCAGTAAGCCCAGCGCTTACGGTTTGTTACTTTGGAAATAATTTAGTGTTTAAAATACCGCTTTCTGAGATAACGTATCACTAGCACATACAGACTAACAAAATTTCAACAATTATTTTCGTCCACAAATCTTAATAATTGCATATACATAAAGATCCCAATTTCTAGTATACTGTTAACAACAGTACTATGTTCAATCGCTGCAAAAGAAATTTTGTTATCCTTAAAATTCTTGGCCTGGTAAAATCTTAGTTCAAAAACAGCAAAAAGAAAAACTGTTTTTTTTAAACATATTGCTCTCAAAATATTGTGTAGTTATTTAGGATAAAACAGTTAAGATAACTCTGTAATTACATTGATTACATTATTTTTCATTTGTTTATAATATACCAACCAATCGAAATCAGGGATTTAAAATAAAAAAATCTGATTGTATAGCTACACACACACACACACACACATTTTGACCACCATTTTGAAACTGTTGAAAGGATTTTTGACTGGGTTAAGACTATTTGCACAAAATATTAGACTACCAAAATCGATTTTTGAGCCAAGTTTGAAAAACAAATACAAAATTTAATGACCCCTTTAAAAAATTATCTAATGGTCAGAATTGTCACTCATTTCTAGATAACGGGTCTGGATCTTATCATCAATGGCCGCCCCAATAGCTCATTTTTCAATGGACATTCGCTAATACTACTTGCCAAACCTAACTGACTAGATTTCATGCGCCGGGCAGATTTCATAATTTGGTTTTGTTGACGTATAACAGGAAAGTTCGAAAATGTGTCATAATGTTACTATAGGCCTATAGTCCTACGCCATGACGCAGAAGTTAGCGTATATGACGTAAGGCAAAATGGTTACTTTAATGTGGTGGTTGATAACGTAATGTTAAATTGTTGTCATTTTCTAAGCCTGCATACTTTGTTTTCTTTATGAACGCGCAAGAAACGTGATTATTCTTCATGTTTTTTTAATGTTTATTGTAAATCAGGCAACACATTCTTTCCTACGCTGAACAACGCTTGATCAAAGTCTTACGCAACAATGGTCGATGCAATCAGCTGACTGCAAGGACTTCATTCAGTGCCCGAAGGCGAAAGTTATTCTTTAATACAACTTTAATAATGGAAAAAATAAAGACGTAAAGAACTTCAATCTCTTTTTTCTGTTCGCTGGCCTTTACACTGCGTAATATGTGTTTCGTTTATGTGATACTGCATTAACTTTCTTATAAAACGTGTAATATTCTAATAAAACATGTAAAATCCCTAAAGGTTTTCTTTTTTTTTCTTCTTGCGAAAAACCATTAAGGTTATCATCGCCGAGGCGCCATATTGAAATTTTGAAAAAACACGTAATAATTAAAAAAAATGAAGGTATTACAAGTAAAACATAATAATAACTATATTTTCCTAAAACTAGTTCCTAAAAACAACAGACTGTACACAATTAATTGTAAGGCTGTAAATTGGCCTTACAACAAAAATAAAGAAAAAAAATTAAATTATTAATTAAATAAATTAATAAAAATAAGTACAAAAAACAAACAATTATAAATTAAAAAAAATAGCCAAATATATGCAACTTGTTACAGGGCTGTAAAGAGGTCCTGCATCATTCTGGTTCTGGAGATAACGGCAATGGTGACCGAATTCATAAGAGATTCAATTCATGAAAATTGGTTCGACAGATTTTATTCAGATATTAATCGCACGGTTTCAAGTCGCACAAAATCTTTTTAACATAGATGTCTTTGAATTTATTTTGTTTATACAAACGTACAGTTTCATTCAAAGTTTGGTAAAATTTCTCAAAACAGGAGGAATGGCACTGTGTACACAACATTTCTTAAAAACAGCCTTATTCTATTTTACATTTTTCAAAAAATAATTTTATTACTTGATGCAATTTTACAATTTGACTTTCAAAATCAGGAGAAATTATTTCCATCAGTTTTTTTGCAAATACTTCGAGAAATCTGCCAAAGTTTGAATTATATTGGACCTAAATTCCTACCTCTGGAATCCTCACGCACGCACACACGCACGCGCGTAGGCACTCAGCATACCTACGGTTTCAATTTAAACGACGAAAAGAAGTTCTTTTATTTTTATTGAGAAAGCAGCCAAGGCAGCAAAAACGATAATTTTGTTTAAACGTGTACTTTAATTTTATATACACAAGTTAAAAAACCCCCTTTTTAATCTAGAAATAAATAATTAGGTCAAAAACCAATTGAATTAACAGCGAGATTCGAACCCGGATCTTTGGTTTCACGCACCAACGCTCGGGTAGTTCTACTGTCAATGTAACAAAGGCAAAGATCCTGTTTAAAGGCGTTCTAATCCGGTTTACACCGATATTTTCCCTTGCACAGAATTTTGTTTAGGTGATACTTGTGTTTCTGTAGAGAATTTTGTTTAGGTGATACTTTTGTTTCTATAGAGAATTTCGTTTAGGTGATACTTGTGTTTCTGTAGAGAATTTTGTTTAGGTGATACTTTTGTTTCTATAGAGAATTTCGTTTAGGTGATACTAGTGTTTCTGTAGAGAATTTTTAATTTAAAATTTAAATTTAAATATAAATTTTAGGTCGATATTTTTTTATAAAAAATTTCTTTTATACTCATATTTTTTCTTGTTCAGGATTTCTATTAGGTCGATATTTTTCCTGGTACAGAAATTCGTTTTAGATCGATATTGTTCCTCGTATAAAATTTAGTTTAAGTCGGTATTTTGGTTTCTGTACAGAATTTTGTTTAGGTCGATATTTTTCCATGTATAGAATTTACTTTAAGTAGTTTCTACTTCTTTCTTTTTAAAGATATTTCTTTCTTTTTAAAGAATTTTTTAGATTGATATTTTTACTTGTGCGAAATTTCGTTTCGATCAATATTTTTTTTTGTACATAATTTATTTTACGTCGATACTTTTTTTGTGTACATAATTTTGTTTGTCAACATTTTTTTCCTTGTACAGCATTTATTTGGGTCAATATTTTCTTTGTACAGAATTTCTTTTAAGTCGATATATTTCTTTTTTGTACGAAATTTCATTTAGGTCGATATTCCTTTCTTTTTACACAATTTTTTAGATCGCTGTTTTCCCCTTGTACATATTGTTTAGGTCGATATTTTTTTGTTGTACAGAATTTCTTTTAGGTCGATATTTTCCTTGTACTGAATTTGGTTTAGGTCGATATTCCTTTCTTTTTACACAATTTTTTTAGATCGCTGTTTTCCCCTTGTACATATTATTTAGGTCGATGTATTTTTGTTGTAGGCTATACAATTTCATTTAGGTCGATTTTTTTTTTGTTGTAGGCTATACAATTTCATTTAGGTCAATATTTTTTTTTGTTGTAGGCTATACAATTTCATTTAAGTCGGTATTTTTGATGTAGATTATACAATTTCATTTAGGTCGATATTTTTTTTGTTGTAGGCTATACAATTTCATTTAGGTCGGTATTTTTGCTGTAGATTATACAATTTCATTTAGGTCGATATTTTTTTTGTTGTAGGCTATACAATTTCATTTAGGTCGGTATTTTTGCTGTAGATTATACAATTTCATTTAGGTCGATATTTTTTTTGTTGTAGGCTATACAATTTCATTTAGGTCGATATTTTTGTTGTTGTAGGCTATACAATTTCATTTAGGTCGATATTTTTGTTGTTGTAGGCTATACAATTTCATTTAGGTCGGTATTTTTGCTGTGGATTATACAATTTCATTTAGGTCGATATTTTTGTTGTTGTAGGCCATACAATTTCATTTAGGTCGATATTCTTTTGTTGTAGGCTATAAAATTTCGTTTAGGTCGATATTTTTTCTTGTACAGAATTTCGTTATGTCAATATTTTTTCTTGTGCTGAATTTGTATTCGTTTTCCTTGTACTGAATTTGGTTTAGGTTGATATTTCTTTCCTTGTACAAAATTTCATTCAGATCGATTTTTTCCTTTACATAATTTCGAACAGATCGATAACTCTTATTTGCACAGAATTTCGTTTACAGTGACCGCTCCAGTGAAGTTAACGCCCTAAGCGAAATCAAAAAAAGCGCCCCAAAAATTTCCCGTGACCGACGCCATCGGCGCGAAAACGCATTATTCGTCCTTACCAAGTACCCTTATTCTCAAACATTAGACAAACATAAAAAACCGATCAAAAACGAAGGTAACTTTACAACAGCATTATAAAGACTCATGTTCAATCAGATATATAATTATTTTTAAGAAAAAGTTTAAAAACAATGTTTACCTTCCTCGCATTTTGGCGCTCATTGACTTGCAGCGCCCTAGGCAGTCGCCTTGCTCGCCTATATGGTAGAGAGGTCACTGTTCGTTTAGGTCTATATTGTTCCATTTTCAGAATTTTTATTTAGGCCGATATTCTTTCCCTTTATAGAATTTCGTTTATGTCGATATTTTCCTTGAAGGCCTACAGAATTTCGCGTATTTCAATATTTTTTTGTACGGAATTTCTATTAGGTCAGTATTCTCTACCGAATCTAAAGAATTTTATAAGAAAAATTTCTTATAAAGAATTTTTTGTTGATATTTTTTCTTTGTATAAAATTTCGTTTAAGTCAATATTTCTTTTCTTGTACAGAATTTCGTTTAAATCCACATTTCTTTTCTAAACGGGGTAGGTTTTTTTGTTATTTTAAGGCGAAAAGCACATTAAGGCCTCCCTAAATGTAAGTGTGAGTGTAAAGTGTTTAAGTCGTAAATGTAGTGTTGTAAGTGTAAGTGTGTGTTAGACTCGGGTACCGCGAGGGACGTCTAAATCCTCTCAATAGGTCTGCACTACCCTGCAGGGCAAACGGGGGGGGGGAGGAAAGGAGAGATAGGTTACATTTATTTGCGGCAAAGTTAGACCGTTAGGTCTTCCTTTCCACCTGGGAAGTTACCTATTAGAAGTGAGGGATCTACTACCTTGAATTTTCTCCAAATCCTGGACTTTATAAAAAGAGAGCAAAATATGATCAGTAGATTTTGAGAAAACAATCTGAATATTTTACGAACAGCAACACGTGAGAAAGTTGGCTTGATTTGTGCGCTTAAGGTAGTGCAGGTAGTTTTCGGAGAATATAGTCTGATCCACGAAGGAAAACACCTGAGTTTAGGACGTTATAACGTTCCAATCGGTTATTGTACAGACATTTCAGTCGCACCAAATTAAAGAGTGTTACATTGTCTATAAAACCATGTTAATCCCGTTAATATATTTTCAAACGTCGATTTTATTTTTAAATAGATTTACCGAAAAACACGATCTTCACACAATTTCTCTACTACTAACTACTTTGAAGGTTCATCAAGCCGCCTCGGTGGCCTAGTTGATAGCGTACTGGGCTTTCACCCCGAGTACCAGGGTTCGATTTCCGGGCGGGGGTTTGGCATTTTCATACCCTATAAATCATCCCATCGTCTGCATTAGCCCAAGTGTGCACAATAGTCGGATTAAAAAAAAAAAAATAAATAAAAAAAAAAAAAAAAAAAACAAAAATTGGAGGTTCATAACTTTGTCAATTTTTACTCGACAACAACGCTGTACAAGTGTGTTATGTCCCCGCAGGGGGTGTGCAGACTAGCTGCATCTATTGAGAGGATTTAGACGTCCTTCGCGGTACCCGAGTTTTGTAAACACACTTACACTTACAACACTACACTTACGACTTTACACTCACGTTTACATTTAGAGAGGCGATAATAGCCTCAATGTGCTTTTCGCCTTAAAAAAAATGTTATAGACATTTCTTAAAGTTTCTGACGAATTGAAATTAAAATTAATGATTTTCTTTTTAAAAAGTGTTAATTTCTTTACCAGCAACTTTATTGAAATAACTCTTTAACGTCTGTAATGTATTCTCAAGACTTATGTTCAATCAGATTAATATCACTATCGTAATAATATTGATAGTAATTATTTTAAGTAAACTTAAAGGGAATTAAACAAATTTGGATATGAATGCATCAGGAGTACAGTCATGTGGCACGCACTATAGACCTCTGGAGTTAAAATGGAACTGCTGTCACGCTCTGTAGAGATAGTAACAATACCACAGAACTGCTACTTTTTCACAGTCAAATTTCACATATTTATTTAACAGTGAATGGCTGAGTTTAACTGTTACTAACAGTGAACTGAAATCTCCGAAATCTGTTCAACCAATCCGTGCCTCTAGTTTCTTTTATTCCGCTAAGATCGCGTCGCTTTGCCCTGCGCATGCGTAATGAGTTCACAGTTTGGACCTACCTATCTACACACTAACTGTGAACTGTGAAATTTTCACTTTTGTTAGTGCGGAATTGCTGAGAGGAGATAAATACTGATATTGCTAACTGCGCGCGCACAGTTGTTTCCCGCCAGATTTAGCTTGTTGTTGGTATTATTTATTTAGTATAATGAATGTTTTTTGCACAAGTAGTGTTTTGTAGAAGTATAATTGTATAGAAGAATTGTGTATTTGTGTAGATAAAAAACCCGATTTTGTTTGTTTTTTCCTGATTTATATTAGCCTATATGAAGAAGCAATAGCTACATAACAGATCAGCCAAGACATTATTTCACAGTTCACAGTTATCCATAGTTTAATTTAACAGATATTGAAAAGTAGCAGTTTCAGTTTTCACATATAACAATATTTCACAGATAGAATCATCTCTAACGCTCTGTAAGTCTATAGCGTGAGCCTCCCCCCCCCCCCCGACAGTACTTTGCACTGTAAGCTACTGCAACACAGTGGCGAGTGCTACTACAATTAATTTAATCTTTAATCGATATTTCGTTTAAGTAACTTTGCGTTTACTCATTAAACACAATTATAAATCTGATTTAACATAGGTCTTGATAATACTGTTGTAAAATTACGGACGTCTGTTGAAGAATTATTTCAATAAAGTTGTTGGTAACAAAATGAGCACTTTTTAAAGAAACTCACCATAATGTGTTTAGTTTTTCGCCAAATTTTGGTCAAATTTGGCCAACATTAACACGTTCACGACGGCGGCCATTTTTACACGTCACAACATTTTGTGTTACGGTAACTAACACGAAATCTCAGCTGTAGGCGTAATTGTTTTCCATAAAATTGTTAGAATATGTGTCTGTGTAACATTTTAGGTGATATTCAACCGGGAAAAAAATATTCTGTATATTTTAAAAGTTATGTACATGCGTCACCGGTGGCACACGACGACTTTTTGTAAACCATTGCTATAATAGGCGTAGTGCGTCACTGGTGGCACACTGTTATTGAACCGTACACACATAACGTTTCAAGTAAAAGACGCCATAAGTTATATAATTTGTTCTTTGATGACTTTTGTTATAATTGTCAATAAATAGATGTTATTATTTTGAATGTGTTTTCATTTTAGTTTACACCAAGATAAAGGTCACCAAGGTAAAGGGAAAAAAATCGGCCAAAATATAATATTACTTCATTACATTTGAAATTGTTTAAAATGGTGTATATAACATTTCTATTGAATTTAAATTTGTTATTCTTTTAAATTTCGTATAAAGAATGCCACGGTAGAGAAACAAAAAATACTATAGACCAAAATCTAATCCGACTAAGGTTACTCCAGCATACTTTAAAGTGGTCGTACAACACAGTCCTAGGCTTTAAACGTGGGCGTCATTATAAATAAGCCCATATGAAGTAAGAAAGGAAGTGCGTCACTCGTGGCACACGCCACGCAAACAGAAGGCGGCGTGCGTCACATATGACACACACATCACATTGCCGGGAGACTGAAGTGTGCGTCACTGGTGATGCATGCAGCCGAGAACGTGTAAATAAATTTCCATACCATAACGTACGTGAACAGCATTGTTGTGGAGTGAAAATTAACGAAGATATGAACCTCTAAAGTAGCTGGTAGAAAAACTGCGTTAAAATCGTTTTTCGGTAAATTTATTGCAATTTAAAATCGACGTTTGAAAATATATTAACGGAATTAGAATAGATTTATAGACAAAAGAACGCGCTTTAATTTGGTGTGTCTAAAATGTCTGTACAATACCCTATTGAAACGTTATAACGTCACAAACTTGGGTGTTTTCTTCCGTTGGCCAGATAGTAACTTGATCGGACTGCGACATATCTCCTAGTTAAAATATTATATGTTATATTGTTATCGTGCCAGTATCTTTTATTAAAACCTGACTGTACGTCCATTTGTACATGATATACCATTCAGTTGTAAATCAGTTCTGATAGTCATGCACTTATTTACTTTGAACAGGCTATTCCTCTATTCACTATTGTATAGTAAAGCCCGTAGTCATGTTGTTACATTATAAATAAATATAAGGATCTAAATCTATTTGTTTGATTTTTAAAATGTGTACAGAACTCTTTTATAAAGAAAGAATCTGTTAAATGATATTCGAACTTATACCGTAATCTACTACTTTAATAAACGTTTAGCCCCGCAGGGGGTGCAGACTAGCTGCACCTATTGAGAGGATTTAGACGTCCCTCGCGGTACCCGAGTCTAACACTTACACTAACAATAAGCCGCCTCGGTTGTCTAGTGGATAGCGTACTAGGCTTTCACCCCGAGGACCCGGGTTCGATTCCCGGCGAGGGCTTGGCATTTTCATACGCTATAAAATCATCCCACCGTCTGCATTAGCCCCAGTGTGTACAATAGTCGGACGTTAAAAAAAAAAAAAAAACGCTAACAATACTACACTTACAACTTCAACACTTTACACCTACACTTACACTTAGGGAGGCGATAATAGTCTCAATGTGCTTTTCGCCTTAAAAAAATAATAAACGTTTAGGCATTATAAACATCAAATAAACCTAAAACGAATTTGTAAAAGCTAAAAATGTGTTCAACAATCATACCGTCAGAGGAGAGCCGGCTGGGATGGGGACACATTTGGCCACTTAGGCAGTAGTTGAAAAGTACCTTTATGATTTATTTTGATTTCAAATTATATATTTGTTAACCAGTTTTGCTTTGTTCGCGAAGTAGCTTTTTGATTTTACGTCTGAAAGCCAGAGTCGGACTGGGGTCAAATTTTTAACCGGGAACCTACGGCCATAAAAATCGGCGCCAAACGTTTCCCTGACAAATGTTTTTGAAAAGTATTGTATCAGGGTTTGATCGGGGAAAAGCGAGATGTGTGCCCTTCGAACCTCAAGCCTGTAAATAAACCTACCCTATAACTTTTTCATCGGGGAAAAGAGGTCTATGAACTTCAAACCTGTAATCGAACTATCCTATAACTTTGTGATGGAAAAAACTGTACACTCTCAAAACCTGAAGCCGGTAACAGAAATACGCTATACTTTTGTGAACGAAAAAAGAGATTTAACAACCCCATTGTATACAGCTTAATTATTACGCTAGAACTTCTGCACTTAAAGAGCATATGTTAAAATAGTATTTCATGTACCTAGCAAGGCGTAGTAGCAAGGCGTAAAATGCGAATATACGCACCAAATGCTTGTTACGCCCGAGCGCTAGCGTAACCTGTGGGGTGTGTTGCATACGATCATTTCTACGTTTACGGGTCTAAGGTTTGGAGATGAAGCTTGCAAAAAGCATGCTTTTTATCACCAGTCAACCAGCGCTTTCGTTAAAATCCTAGCGGCGGTGCACTGGGAATCCTCCCGTAGCTTATATGGCCAGTCCGAGCGCGCTAAAAGCTGATAACCAAGGCTACTGGTCTCTGCACTCTCTCGTTTTAAATATCTTAAGAATTTATGGGCGCGGTTGTAGCAATGTGCATATTATAAAAGTCCTAGTTGGTCTGGCCTGTGAGTTCTTGCTGTAGAATATAATGTGAATACGTCACTATTCTACTTACAGTGGAAATTTCTCATTTGTAGCAAATTCTCCTTCGTAGTACTTACTTATAAGTAGTTTATAAATCTGAAACATTAATTATAAGTAGCCTAAAACGCAAAAATATTAGTAATAAAAGCTAAAAAAAACGTTACTAATAAGTAGCCTAACAGCCAAAAACGTTCCTAGACTGCTAGTGTATTTTAACAAGCAAACACGTTTCAATTAGTAGCCTCTCGTTTAGTTGAAAGAGGCATTTTTAAGGGATTCAAGAGGCACCAGTAGTGAGCTTTTCGTTATTAGGCTTACTACGGTATCCTAGCAAGCAAACACGTTTCAATTAGTAGCCTCTCGTTTAGTTGAAAGAGGTATTATTAAGGGAGTCAAGAGGCACCAGTAGTGAGCTTTTCGTTATTAGGCTTACTACTGTATCCGAAAAAGCAAACACGTTTCAATTAGTAGCCTCTCGTTTATTTAAAAGAGGTATTATTAAGGGAGTCAAGAGGCACCAGTAGTGAGCTTTTCGTTATTAGGCTTACTACTGTATCCCAACAAGCAAACACGTTTCAATTAGTAGCCTCTCGTTTAGTTGAAAGAGGTATTATTAATGGAGTCAAGAGGCACCAGTAGTGAGCTTTTCGTTACTAGGCTTACTACTGTATCCCAACAAGCAAACACGTTTCAATTAGTAGCCTCTCGTTTAGTTGAAAGAGGTATTATTAATGGAGTCAAGAGGCACCAGTAGTGAGCTTTTCGTTATTAGGCTTACTACTGTATCCGAAAAAGCAAACACGTTTCAATTAGTAGCCTCTCGTTTAGTTGAAAGAGGTATTATTAAGGGAGTCAAGAGGCACCAGTAGTGAGCTTTTCGTTATTAGGTTTACTACTGTATCCCAACAAGCAAACACGTTTCAATTAGTAGCCTCTCGTTTAGTTGAAAGAGGTATTATTAAGGGAGTCAAGAGGCACCAGTAGTGAGCTTTTCGTTACTAGGCTTACTACTGTATCCCAACAAGCAAACACGTTTCAATTAGTAGCCTCTCGTTTAGTTGAAAGAGGTATTATTAATGGAGTCAAGAGGCACCAGTAGTGAGCTTTTCGTTATTAGGCTTACTACTGTATCCGAAAAAGCAAACACGTTTCAATTAGTAGCCTCTCGTTTAGTTGAAAGAGGTATTATTAAGGGAGTCAAGAGGCACCAGTAGTGAGCTTTTCGTTATTAGGTTTACTACTGTATCCGAAAAAGCAAACACGTTTCAATTAGTAGCCTCTCGTTTATTTAAAAGAGGTATTATTAAGGGAGTCAAGAGGCACCAGTAGTGAGCTTTTCGTTATTAGGCTTACTACTGTATCCCAACAAGCAAACACGTTTCAATTAGTAGCCTCTCGTTTAGTTGAAAGAGGTATTATTAATGGAGTCAAGAGGCACCAGTAGTGAGCTTTTCGTTACTAGGCTTACTACTGTATCCCAACAAGCAAACACGTTTCAATTAGTAGCCTCTCGTTTAGTTGAAAGAGGTATTATTAATGGAGTCAAGAGGCACCAGTAGTGAGCTTTTCGTTATTAGGCTTACTACAGTATCCCAACAAGCAAACACGTTTCAATTAGTAGCCTCTCGTTTAGTTGAAAGAGGTATTATTAATGGAGTCAAGAGGCACCAGTAGTGAGCTTTTCGTTACTAGGCTTACTACTGTATCCCAACAAGCAAACACGTTTCAATTAGTAGCCTCTCGTTTATTTAAAAGAGGTATTATTAAGGGAGTCAAGAGGCACCAGTAGTGAGCTTTTCGTTACTAGGCTTACTACTGTATCCCAACAAGCAAACACGTTTCAATTAGTAGCCTCTCGTTTAGTTGAAAGAGGTATTATTAATGGAGTCAAGAGGCACCAGTAGTGAGCTTTTCGTTACTAGGCTTACTACTGTATCCCAACAAGCAAACACGTTTCAATTAGTAGCCTCTCGTTTAGTTGAAAGAGGTATTATTAATGGAGTCAAGAGGCACCAGTAGTGAGCTTTTCGTTACTAGGCTTACTACTGTATCCCAACAAGCAAACACGTTTCAATTAGTAGCCTCTCGTTTAGTTGAAATAGGCATTATTAAGGGATTCAAGAGGCACCAGTAGTCAGCTTTTCGTTATTAGGCTTACTACGGTATCCTAACAAGCAAACACGTTTCAATTAGTAGCCTCTCATTTAGTTGAAAGAGGCATTATTAAGGGATTCAAGAGGCACCAGTAGTCAGCTTTTCGTTATTAGGCTTACTACGGTATCCTAGCAAGCAAACACGTTTCAATTAGTAGCCTCTCGTTTAGTTCACAAGATTATTTATAAAGAGGTTAAAACACACCATACTTTACTAAATTCGTTAAGCCAATTTATTACTAATCTACTTATGAAGAGGTTAAACATAAATTACATAATTAAAATCGTTAAGCCATTTTATTACTAATCTACTTATGAAGAGGTTAAACATAAATTACATAATTAAATTCGTTAAGCCAATTTATTACTAATCTACTTATGAAGTGGTTAAACATAAATTACATAATTATATTCGTTAAGCCAATTTATTACTAATCTACTTATGAAGAGGTTAAACATAAATTGCATAATTAAATTCGTTAATCCAATTTATTAGTAATCTACTTATGAAGAGGTTATACATAAATGACATAATTAAATTCGTTAAGCCAATTTATTACTAATCTACTTATGAAGAGGTTAAACTTAAATTACATAATTAAATTCGTTAAACCAATTTTTTACTAATCTACTTATGAAGAGGTTAAACATAAATTACATAATTAAATTCGTTGAGCAAATTTATTACTAATCTACTTATGAAGAGGTTAAACATAAATTACATAATTAAATTCGTTAAACCAATTTTTTACTAATCTACTTATGAAGAGGTTAAACATAAATTACATAATTAAATTCGTTGAGCAAATTTATTACTAATCTACTTATGAAGAGGTTAAACATAAATTACATAATTAAATTCGTTAAACCAATTTATTACTAATCTACTTATGAAGAGTTTAAACATATATTACGTAATTAAATTTGTTAAGCCAATTTTTTACAAGCCTATTTATAAAGGGATTAAAACACAACCTGCATCACTAAATTCGTTGCGCCAATTTTCCATTAAAAATTTTTTAAATGGTTTTAGTTTTTCCGATAAAAAAAAGCATTTGTGGGTAAAAACATCAATTTAAGGCCTAAGTAAGCAAAAGAATTAAAGAAAATATAATATGTAAGGAGGTTTGCATTATGTGTTTTTGTACGTTATTTTGTTTTAAGGTATTTTTGAAATTATAGCCTAAAAAGTTTGCATAACATTTTTATATGATATTTTGTTTTTAACGTTTTTTTAAAATTGGACCCTAAAAACGTTTGCATAATGTTTTCGTACGATATTTTGTTTTTAACGTAGGCCTATTCGTGAAACTGTAGCCTAAAAACGTTTTATTGTTTTTATTCGATAGTTTGTTTTCAATGTATTTGTGAAATTGGAGCCTAAAAAAGTTTGCATAATTTTTTCGTACGATATTTTGTTTTTAACGTATTCGTGAAATTGCACCCTAAAAAGTTTTCTTGTTTTTATGCGATACTTTGTTTCCAACGTATTTGTGAAATTGGAGCCTAAAAAAGTTTGCATAATTTTTTCGTACGATATTTTGTTTTTAACGTATTCGTGAAATTGCACCCTAAAAAGTTTTCTTGTTTTTATGCGATACTTTGTTTCCAACGTATTTGTGAAATTGGAGTCTAAAAAAGTTTGCACAATTTTTTCTTACGATATTTTGTTTTTAACGTATTCGTGAAATTGCACCGTAAAAAAATTTTTCTTGTTTTTATGCGATATTTTGTTTCCAACGTATTTGTGAAATTAAAGCCTATAAACGTTTGCATAATGTTTTTGTACGTTGTGTCATTTTTGACGTGTTTGTCAGATTGGAACATAGGGGGAAGTATAAAGTAAATACTGCACTTGAAACGTGAAGCCATTATTGGAGAAAGATTGCAATTCTTGTTAAACAATACACTTTACATAATAGAATAGGCTATAGGAATCGAAGTCCAAACAAACATTATCGGAAAGTAAATAAATTAACTCACGCTATGGCCTGTAAGCACAGTTCTGAAGGTTACCGTACGTTATGCTTTGGCTACTACTTACTACACCTATGACATGCGCATTACAAGTTATCATTGCAGAGCCTGAGCCTCAGTTCAAGTAGATCGTTCATCTATGTTTCAAAGGTGTTGCTTGAAGCTGGCCGGAGATAAAGGCCTAAAAGCTCTCTCAGATAGCGTTACGATAAGGTAAACTATTATTTTGTCTTTTTTTAATTAAATGTGTTTCACAAACTTCGTTAATTTTGGAATATCTTTTGGTAAATTTACTTTGTATTTGTTTATAATTATTTACATCTACTTTCAGATTTTTTTAAAAAAAAACATAAACTTGAGTGTTGTGTTTAACTTTAATTTTTATCAGTAAAGAAAGTACAATTATGGTGCATAAAATCGACAGTAAGATATTTGTGGAATTTTGAGCTCCTTCCATTTCAAAAATAGTAGGCTAGTTTTCATTTGGATGTATTTCCAGCTACGTGTGCATGTATGCATTTCTTAAAGAAAAAAATATCGTTTTTAACACTTTTTCACTATTGTTATTATTGTTTTTTTTAATTAAAAAAAAATTGAATGTTTTCAAAAACGGTTTCGATCAATACGTAAAGAAAATATCGTTTTTCAAAAAATCCGGGTTTAGGAGCTTGCGACAATTTCAAAAATGTCTCAAATTCTCTTCATGATATTTCGGTCGTATAATTAGAATTAGTAACTTGGTTTAGTGTGAAAAATTTGAATTGAAAGGAATTTATACTTCACGAGTAAATAAAAAACTCCTACAACAATGTTTGTTTTTTCCGAATTAACTCTCAAATCGAAAATTTCTTCAACTCTGTTACAGTAACTCGAGTTACCAGTATTTGGGACATTTTGACATTAAGTTCTGATCCAATTTGTTCCAGAAATAAGCTAATATTTACACACACTAACTCGAGCAACCTGCAGGGAATATCCGGGTCTTTTTGACATTAAATTCCGATCCCATTTGTTTGAAAAAAAGACTAAAATTTACACACACTAACTCGAGTTACCTGTTGGGCCTATCCGGTTTTTTTTTACATTAACTTACGATGATCCCACTTGTTCGATAAATAGGCTAATATTTACACACACTAACTCGAGCTACCTGCAGGGCCTATCCGGGTCTTTTTGACATTAACTTTCGATCCCATTAGTTTGAGAAATAGGCTAATATTTACACACACTAATTCGAGTTACCAGTAGGGCCTATCCGGGTCTTTTTGACATTAACTTCCGATCCCATTTGTTCGAGAAATAGGCTAATATTTACACACACTAACTCGAGTTACCTGTAGGGCCTATCCGGGTCTTTTTGAAATTAACTTCCGATCCCATTTGTTCGAGAAATAGACTAATATTTACACACACTAACTCGAGCTGCCTATATGGCCTATCCGGGTCTTTTTGACATTAACGTCGATCCCACTTGTTCGAGAAATATGCTAATATTTACACACGCTAACTCGAGTTACCTGCAGGGCATATCCGGGACTTTTTGAAATTAACTTCTGATCCCATTTGTTTGAGAAATAGGCTAATATTTACAAACACTAACTCGAGTTACCTGCAGGGCCTAACCGGAACTTATTGAAATTAAATAATGATCGAATTTGTTCGAGAAATAGGCTAATATTTACACACACTAACTCGAGCAACCTGTAGGGAATATCCGGGTCTTTTTGACATTAACTTCCGATCAAAATTCTTCCAGAAATATGCTTATATTTACACAAACTAACTCGAGCAACCTGTGGTGAATATCCTGGTCTTTTTGACATTAACTTCCGATCAAAATTCTTCCAGAAATATGCTAATATTTACACAAACTAACTCGAGCAACCTGTAGGGAATATCTGGATCTTTTTGACATTAACTTCCGATCGAAATTTTTCCAGAAATAGGCTAATATTTACACACACTAACTCGTGCAACCTGTAGCGAATATCCGGGTCCTTTTGACATTAACTTCCGATCGAAATTCTTTCAGAAATAGGCTAATATTTTACACACACTAACTCGAGCAACCTGTAGGGAATATCCGGGTCTTTTTAACATTAACTTCCAATCGAAATTTTTCCACAAATAGGCTAATATTTACACACACTAACTCAAGCAATCTGTAGGGAATATCCGGGTCTTTTTGACATTAACTTCAGATCGAAAATTTTCCAGAAATAGGCTAATATTACCCACACTAACTCGAGAAACCTGTAGGGAATATCCGGGTCTTTTTGACATTAATTTCCGATCGAAATTTTTCCAGAAATATGCTAATAATTACACACACTAACTCGAGCACCCTGTAGGGAATATCCGGATCTTTTTGACATTAATTTCCGATCGAAATTTTTCCAGAAATATGCTAATAATTACACATTCTAACTCGAGTTGCCAGTAGGGCCTATCCGGGTCTTTTTGACATTAACTTCTGATCGAATTTGTTCGAGAAATAGGCTAATATTTACACACACTAACTCGAGCTGCCCGTAGGGCCTATTCGGGTTTTTTCAACATCAACTTCTGATCGAATTTGTTTGAGAAATAGGCTAATATTTACACACACTAACTTGAGCTGCCCGTAGGGCCTATTCGGGTTTTTTCGACATCAACTTCTGATCGAATTTGTTTGAGAAATATAGCCTATTTATTTACACACACTAACTCGAGTTACTTGTAGGGCCTAACCGGGTCTTTTTGACACCAACTTCAGATCGAATTTGTTTGAGAAATAGGCTAATATTTACACACACTAACTAGAGTTACCAATAGGACATATCCGGGTTTTTTTGACATTAACTTCCAATCCCATTTTTTCTAGAAATAGGCTAATATTTACATACATTGATTATGTTTCCCAATATGTTAATGTTTTTTTTACTTTAAGTACTTATTCTATCTGTATATCTTTTTATGTTAATTTTTGTATAAAATAGAAATGATTAATATTTCAAGTGTAGATATTTGTCGCGTTTTGCATTGATATTTTGACCGTACACGTAAGGAAGAGAATGAAGAAAAATTAATTTTAAAATTAATAATCTTTTCCGTGACTGTCTATAACGTGATGGTAATTCCAAAAACATAATATAATTGAATAATATCACTTAACTAATATTTAATATCGTTGAAAGTTTTAAATTGCACATATTTTTCTATTTCACAGTAAAAGGTAATTCTTGCCGCTGTTAATTTCATAAACATGTTTTTATCAAAGTTTTTGAATTTTTTTTTTTATTTTGGTAATAAGCTTTAAAAAATTGAATAAATTAATATTAAAAACACACAAATAAAGTTGGATCGTGTTATCTTTATTTCCAAATATCCATTGATTTTGAAAATTTTAAATACAGTACTAATTTACGCATATTTTAACGCTGATTATGATGGTGAAATCAGATTTTAAGAAGGGCGTCCTAAAACAGTTCTGATTTTAAAAAAATATTGTTAAATAACTGCTATTTTAAAACAGTTTCATGAATTTTGTTGGGTTACAACAAGCAGACTTGTTAAAGCTATTGTATTTTTGTTTACTAAATTGATCGGGAGAAGCGAGGTTTCTCTTTCAACTCGACCGTTCGGTGTTTGGTCCGTGTGTTTGTTAACACAGTTTTGGCCAGACGTATTGACCGATTGTTTTGAAATTTGCTACGAAAGTGCCTTGTATAAAGTTCGAACGATAAATGTTTAAGATTTTTTCTCACTTACTTCCGTTTCCAAGATGGCGGCCTCCTATTTAACGATGACGTGTGTACGCCGTTTTAGCAAAACGCATTGACCGTTAGTTTTGAAATTTGTTACGAATAATACATTATACAGACTTTGAAGGCCCATGTATGGGATTTTCTCTCACTCACATCCGTTTCAAGATGGCGGCCTCCTATTTAACGATGACGAGCGTACGCCGTTTTAACCAAACGCATTGCCCGTTAGTTATGAAATTTGTTACAAATAATACATTGTACAGACTTTGAACGACCATGTGTAAGATTTTCTCCCATTCACTTCCGTTTCAAGATGGCGGCCTTTTATTTAACGATGACGAGTGTACGCCGTTTTAACCAAACACATTGACAGTTTGTTTTGAAATTTGTTGCGAAAAATACCTTGTACAGACTTTGAATGACACGTGTAAGATTTTCTCCCATTCACTTCCGTTTCAAGATGGCGGCCTCCTATTTAACGTTGACGAGCGTACGCCGTTTTAACCAAACGCATTGCCCGTTAGTTATGAAATTTGTTACAAATAATACATTGTACAGACTTTGAACGACCATGTGTAAGATTTTCTCCCATTCACTTATGTTTCAAGATGGCGGCCTCCTATTTAACGATGACGTGTGTACGCCGTTTTAGCAAAACGCATTGCCCGTTAGTTATGAAATTTGTTACAAATAATACATTGTACAGACTTTGAACGACCATGTGTAAGATTTTCTCCCATTCACTTCCGTTTCAAGATGGCGGCCTCCTATTTAACGATGACCAGCGTACGCCGTTTTAACCAAACGCATTGCCCGTTAGTTATGAAATTTGTTACAAATAATACATTGTACAGACTTTGAACGACCATGTGTAAGATTTTCTCTCATTCACTTCCGTTTCAAGATGGCGGCCTCCTATTTAACGAATACGAGCGTACGCCGTTTTAACCAAACGCATTGCCCGTTAGTTATGAAATTTGTTACAAATAATACATTGTACAGACTTTGAACGACCATGTGTAAGATTTTCTCCCATTCACTTCCGTTTCAAGATGGCGGCCTCCTATTTAACGTTGACGAGTGTACGCCTTTTTAACCAAACGCATTGACAGTTTATTTTAAAATTTGGTAAGCAGGTACCTTGTATAGAGTCCGACGATTTATGCGTTTAGATTTTTCCCATTTGCTTTTATTTCAAGATGGCGGTCTCCAATTTAACAATGACGAGTGTACGCCGTTTTAGCTAAAACACATTGACCAATTGTTTTGACATTTGTACCTAGATAGTCTACCTTGTATAAAACCTGAACGACTTATGTGTAAGGTTTCCCCTTTCGCTTCCATTTCAAGATGGCGGACTCTTGATTTAACGATAACGACTGTACGCCGTTTTAGCGAAACAGATTGACCGATTGTTTTGAAATTTAGCACGAAGGTACCTTGTATAGAATCTGAAAAAATGTATGTAAGATTTTCCTTATTCACTTCCGTTTCAAAATGACGGCCTCAGATTTATTAATGACGAGCGTAGTTACTGGTTATTTCCTATAACCGGACTGAAAAAAAGACCTATAATTTTGACCGCTTCATGAAGAAATAACATACAATTTCCAATAAAGTTGGTCCAGTAACATTTTACCTAAACTGCGTTTACCGGCTACATTAGAGGAAAAGATTATGAGCGCGTCAAAGCCCTGTCATGGTAGAGCCTGTAATGCAGCCCTATACAAATAACCAGTAGTTCAAAGAACAGTAGACCTGTTCTGACGCGTTCGTAACGTTTTCCGTCAATTTAACCGGTATTTGCGTAACATTTAGAGAAAACGTTACTGTACTAACTTTTCTTAATTTGTTTTTCTGCATGAAGCGGTCAAAATTATGATATTTCTTGTCGTTCAGCCAGTATTACAGTAAACATCCAACAACTTCACTCTTTATCGTTAAATTAGATGCCGCCATTTTGAAACGAAAGTGACCGGGGAAAAATCTTACACATACGCCGTTTGGGCTTTATACACGATGTACCTTTTACCGAATTTTAAAATATTCATTGCATTTGGCGAAACTGCGTACATCCGTTTTCGTTAAATCAGAGGCCGCCATCTTGAAACGTAAATGAACTGGAAAAAGTTTTTACATTCATCTTTTCGACTTAATAAAAGCTACCTGTGTAACAAATCTTAAAACAATCGTTCAATACGTCGAATATATTAAAAATTTAATGTCAAATTTTAAAACAATCAATGTGTTTCACCAAACTGCATACATCCGTCTTCGTTCAATCAGAGGCCGCCATCTTGAAATGGAAAAGAATGGAAAAACGTTTTTACATTCATCTTTTCTATTTTATACAATTTGGTACCTTTGCGCCAAATTTCAAAATAATCGATCAATACGTTTGACTAAACTGCGTACATTCGTTTCGTTCAATCAGAGGCCGCCATCTTGAAATGGAAAAGAATGGGAAAACGTTTTTACATTCATCTTTTCTATTTTATACAATTTGGTACCTTTGTGCCAAATTTCAAAATAATCGATTAATACGTTTGACTAAACTGCGTACATTCGTTTCGTTCAATCAGAGGCCGCCATCTTGAAATGGAAAAGAATGGGAAAACGTTTTTACATTCATCTTTTCTATTTTATACAATTTGGTACCTTTGCGCCAAATTTCAAAATAATCGATCAATGCGTTTGACTAAACTGCGTACATTCGTTTCGTTCAATCAGAGACCGCCATCTTGAAATGGAAAAGAATGGGAAAACGTTTTTACATTCATCTTTTCTATTTTATACAATTTGGTACCTTTGTGCCAAATTTCAAAATAATCGATCAATACGTTTGACTAAACTGCGTACATTCGTTTCGTTCAATCAGAGGCCGCCATCTTGAAATTGAAAAGAATGGGAAAACGTTTTTACATTCATCTTTTCTATTTTATACAATTTGGTACCTTTGCGCCAAATTTCAAAATAATCGATCAATGCGTTTGACTAAACTGCGTACATTCGTTTCGTTCAATCAGAGACCGCCATCTTGAAATTGAAAAGAATGGGAAAACGTTTTTACATTCATCTTTTCTATTTTATACAATTTGGTACCTTTGTGCCAAATTTCAAAATAATCGATCAATGCGTTTGACTAAACTGCGTACATTCGTTTCGTTCAATCAGAGGCCGCCATCTTGAAATTGAAAAGAATGGGAAAACGTTTTTACATTCATCTTTTCTATTTTATACAATTTGGTACCTTTGTGCCAAATTTCAAAATAATCGATCAATAAGTTTGACTAAACTGCGAACATTCGTTTCGTTCAATCAGAGACCGCCATCTTGAAATGGAAAAGAATGGGAAAACGTTTTTACATTCATCTTTTCTATTTTATACAATTTGGTACCTTTGCGCCAAATTTCAAAATAATCGATCAATACGTTTGACTAAACTGCGTACATTCGTTTCGTTCAATCAGAGGCCGCCATCTTGAAATTGAAAAGAATGGGAAAACGTTTTTACATTCATCTTTTCTATTTTATACAATTTGGTACCTTTGTGCCAAATTTCAAAATAATCGATCAATACGTTTGACTAAACTGCGTACATTCGTTTCGTTCAATCAGAGACCGCCATCTTGAAATGGAAAAGAATGGGAAAACGTTTTTACATTCATCTTTTCTATTTTATACAATTTGGTACCTTTGTGCCAAATTTCAAAATAATCGATCAATGCGTTTGACTAAACTGCGTACATTCGTTTCGTTCAATCAGAGACCGCCATCTTGAAATTGAAAAGAATGGGAAAACGTTTTTACATTCATCTTTTCTATTTTATACAATTTGGTACCTTTGTGCCAAATTCCAAAATAATCGATCAGTACGTTTGACTAAACTGCGTACATTCGTTTCGTTCAATCAGAGGCCGCCATCTTGAAATTGAAAAGAATGGGAAAACGTTTTTACATTCATCTTTTCTATTTTATACAATTTGGTACCTTTGTGCCAAATTTCAAAATAATCGATCAATACGTTTGACTAAACTGCGTACATTCGTTTCGTTCAATCAGAGGCCGCCATCTTGAAATTGAAAAGAATGGGAAAACGTTTTTACATTCATCTTTTCTATTTTATACAATTTGGTACCTTTGTGCCAAATTTCAAAATAATCGATCAATACGTTTGACTAAACTGCGTACATTCGTTTCGTTCAATCAGAGGCCGCCATCTTGAAATTGAAAAGAATGGGAAAACGTTTTTACATTCATCTTTTCTATTTTATACAATTTGGTACCTTTGTGCCAAATTTCAAAATAATCGATCAATGCGTTTGACTAAACTGCGTACATTCGTTTCGTTCAATCAGAGACCGCCATCTTGAAATTGAAAAGAATGGGAAAACGTTTTTACATTCATCTTTTCTATTTTATACAATTTGGTACCTTTGTGCCAAATTTCAAAATAATCGATCAATACGTTTGACTAAACTGCGTACATTCGTTTCGTTCAATCAGAGGCCGCCATCTTGAAATTGAAAAGAATGGGAAAACGTTTTTACATTCATCTTTTCTATTTTATACAATTTGGTACCTTTGTGCCAAATTTCAAAATAATCGATCAATACGTTTGACTAAACTGCGTACATTCGTTTCGTTCAATCAGAGGCCGCCATCTTGAAATTGAAAAGAATGGGAAAACGTTTTTACATTCATCTTTTCTATTTTATACAATTTGGTACCTTTGTGCCAAATTTCAAAATAATCGATCAATACGTTTGACTAAACTGCGAACATTCGTTTCGTTCAATCAGAGACCGCCATCTTGAAATGGAAAAGAATGGGAAAACGTTTTTACATTCATCTTTTCTATTTTATACAATTTGGTACCTTTGTGCCAAATTTCAAAACAATCGATCAATGCGTTTGACTAAACTGCGTACATTCGTTTCGTTCAATCAGAGACCGCCATCTTGAAATGAAAAACAATGGAAAAACATTTTTACATTAATATTTTCTATTTTATACAATTTGGTACCTTTGTGCGTATCGACAAACACGTTTGACTAAACTGAATAACAAACAAACAAACCAAATTCCGAAAGGTCGAGTTGAAAGCGTTTCGCTCGCGCACGTGATGGAAGCGAATTTCTAACATTATTCTTTCGATAATTAAAAAAAACAACTAGTTTCGCATGATCAGCATTAGTTTAGTCATGATCAGCATTAAAAGCTACAAAAGTAGAAGACAAAATGATACGATTTTTCAAGACTATATATAGTGGTTATTTTGAAACTATTGGCCGGGTTTTGCTCTGTACAAGTTATAAAATCGATTTTTGTATAATGTTTGGATCAAATTGGACCAAAAGCAAAAAGTTGCTTCCAAACCAGAATTTTAAGTAACGTAGTGTGAGAAATTCGTGTAAATTATAATGTCCAGCACGCTGAAAAATCTAGTAAAAATTTAAACAATTTTTTTTTTTACTATTTAGTTCTCCGACACCTTGTACAATATGTGTATTTATTTAACCTAACCTTTCCACACGTTTTTCCTTACTCATTGCCACGTTTTGCCTCTAGTGTGCCTCCAGCTTAAAGAGTAGATTTTTCATCAGTTTTCCCTGATGTCAATTTTGACACGATTAAGCGCCCCACGTTTAAATTACAGACGTACAACATTTCAAGGACTCGATAGCCTTATCTATTTCCTCTTCCGTCAAGACTTCTAAAATTAAAATAAATGGACTATAGTAGGCTACTTATCGATAAAAGAATAATAACTGTAAAATACGCCTATAGGCTACGAAACATTAGGCTATTCGTTATGGTAATTCAGAAAATAATTTTAATGCCGTTAATTTGTTATTTTTAAACTTCAAGGAGTGATCTGACTTACAAAAAACTTCTTACCTAGATCCTACTGTTCTTACCAAACGTTAATTCCGCAAAGTTCTGCAAATTTTTATTGTTTTGTTAGTTTCGTCAAATTACCCAATGTAAAAGAGAAATGCCAATTTCACAACAATATAAATATAATTTTTTTTTTTTTTTTTTTTTTTTTGGTGTTTAACGTCCGACTATTGTGCACACTTGGGCTAATGCAGACGATGGGATGATGTATAGCGTATGAAAATGCCAAGCCCTCGCCGGGAATCGAACCCGGGTCCTCGGGGTGAAAGCCTAGTACGCTATCCACTAGACCACCGTTTTTACATATAAATATAAATATAAATATATTTATATAATATAAATATAAATAAATATAAATATAAATAAAAATTTATATTTTTTTATAAATATAAATATAAATATTTATAAATATAAATAAAATATAAATATATAAATATAAATAAAATATAAATATATAAATATAAATAAAAATTTCGTTATTTTAATTCAAAATTATTAATAAGTTTCAACATTTTTTTATCATTAGTTATGCAATATCGTCCTAATAATAGCAAAAACTCAAAAAGAATGTCAATTTAAAAACTACCTAAAATATTAGATTAGTTTAGTGCAAAACTGTTAGTTGCGGGTTTCCTGTTAATTCTGCAAAATCACTGGTTAATGCGAAAATTCATAGGTTATGCCAAACTCAAAACTTCGTACAAACGTAAAATGAGTTTAGTGCGAAATCGTTAAGTCAGGGTATTTTCAAAAAATTTCCTGTTAATTCTGCAAAATCACTGGTTAATGCGAAAATTCATAGGTTATGCCAAACTCAAAACTTCGTAAAACGTAAAATGAGATTAATGCGGAATTGTTAGTTCAGGGTATTTTCAACAAATTTCCTGTTAATTCTGCAAAATCACTCGTTAATGCGAAAATTCATAGGTTATGCCAAACTCAAAACTTCGTACAAACGTAAAATGAGTTTAGTGCGAAATCGTTAAGTCAGGGTATTTTCAAAAAATTTCCTGTTAATTCTGCAAAATCACTGGTTAATGCGAAAATTCATAGGTTATGCCAAACTCAAAACTTCGTAAAACGTAAAATGAGATTAATGCGGAATTGTTAGTTCAGGGTATTTTCAACAAATTTCCTGTTAATTCTGCAAAATCACTCGTTAATGCGAAAATTCATAGGTTATGCCAAACTCAAAACTTCGTACAAACGTAAAATGAGATTAATGCGAAATCGTTAGTTCAGGGTATTTTCAACAAATATCCTGTTAATTCTGCAAAATCACTCGTTAATGCGAAAATTCATTCGTTGTACCAAATTCAAAACTTCGTACAAACGTGAAATGAGTTTAATACGAAATCGTTAGTTCAGGGCATTTACAACAAATTTTCTGTTAATTCTGCAAAATCACTCGTTTATGCGAAAATTCATACGTTGTGCCAAATTCAAAACTTCGTACAAACGTAAAATGAGTTTAATGCGAATCGTTAAGTCAGGGTATTTTCAACAAATTTCCTGTTAATTCTGCAAAATCACTGGGTAATGCAAAAAATCATAGGTTATGCCAAAATTCAAAACTTCGTAAAAAAAAGTTATATTAGTTGATGCAAAATCGTTAGTTCCTATTTTCGACAATTTTGTTGTCAATACTGCAAAATTTCCGAAGTTAATTAATAGGGTATGCTAACTTCAGAACTACACAAACAGATTAGGTACTAATTATTAAACCTTAATTAAGGTTTAAATGGTTTTAATAAAGGTTTTAAATAGTATTAAAAGGTTGGATACTAATATTAAACTATTAATACGAAAACGCGAAATCGTTAGTTCATATTAGCTGTGGACAGTTTCATTAGAGTAAAGGTATTATTCATTTGTTACTTTTTGATTTGGAGGTTTGTGTGATCCGTTGACGCATATGACTCTCTCAGATATTGCATTATTGGTGGACACTTTCCTAAAAATATTTCGCGCGGTTACTTACAGGAGCCCAAGCCTGCAGGTTATTTACGTAAATTTCTGCTTCTCGATATTCAGAAACAAATTTAATTTACTCTTCTCCGTATTATTTACGCACGTGTGACGTGTTGTAAGATTTTAATGAGATTTAAAATCACCCGACTCACAGCGGTAAATAGGGAAAAATGTTTGAATACGGCATTTCTAGTTTGGCGAATTAATTATCGTTTTAAAATGCGTCAGCGATTTGCGTAATTAGAAATTCTGTCGAAATAACTGCGAAATTTCAATTCGTGAAATTTACCGCACACCGAGTCTTAAAATATCCGAGTCTCAAAACATCAGAGTCTAAAATGATACACATTCACAATCGCAATATTCTTTACATTATGTATGTTTAATTAGGAATTCTGTCAACATAACTGTGAAATCCCGTTGATTTCAATTAATGAATTTACCGCACTCCGAGTCGTCTTAAAATATCCGAGTCTCAAAACATCGGAGTCTCAAAATTCTGCAAATTCACAATCGCAATATTCTTTACAATACTTTAACATTACACACACGCACGCACTCACACTCACACACGTACGCGCGCGCGCATACCCACCCACCCACCCACCCACACACACACACACACACGTACACGCAAGCACACAAGCACGCGCGCGCACACTCACGCACGCACGCACACATTCAAACGCGCGCGCACACACACACACACACACACACACACACACATGCACACTCACGCACGCACACACGCACATATTCACACACGCGCGCGCACACACACACACACACGCACACACACACACACACACACACTCTCTCTCTCTCTCTCTCTCTCTCTCTCTCTCTCTCTCACACACACACACACACACACACACACACACACACACACACACACACACACACACGGACACACGGACACACAAGACACACAAGCACACAAGCACGCACACACACACACGCACACACACGCACGCATGCACACTCACGCACGCACACGCACATATTTACACACGCGCGCGCATACACACACACACTCTCTCTCTCTCTCTCTCTCTCTCTCTCTCTCTCTCTCTCTCTCTCTCTCTCTCTCTCTCTCTCTCTCTCTCTCTCTCTCTCTCTCTCTCTCTCTCTCTCTCTCTCTCTCTCTCTCTCTCTCTCTCTCTCTCTCTCTCTCTCTCTGACACACACACACACACACACACAAGGAAATGTTAGTTTTCGCCGCTATAAAGATTTCCCTTTTAGACAGAGCGCAACCAAAACGTGTATAAAATGTGTTCTTATTTGTAAAACGTGTTACACACTATTTTTAATTTGAATTATTGAGCGCAAAGTTTATAAAAAAAAGACGTACAGTCTTTAAAAGGCAATATTTATTAAATACTGTAATACTTTATGAATAAAATACTGTAGTTGAGAGAAAAAGGCAATATTTTGCCGAAACTACCGCAGAACCGCTTCATCAATGCCTTCAAATTATGGTTTTCGGATTCTCGAAGCTATTCCCCTCATTATAGACCGTCATTATTTTATTTTTATTTTGTTTTTCAATATCGTGCCAACAGAAGAACTAGCTAAATCAAAATTTCGGCAAACATCTACTTGCTTCACAACTTTCTCTAAGTCACGCAGAAAGGCACTTTCCGTTTAGACGCCATTACACTGTATTGTAAAATTATACAATTATAACGCACTACTTGTAAGATGCACAGTCACAAAACACTCGATTCAGTTGACGCACTGCGCACTGCTTTTAACACTCGAATGACGTGTCGGCATACTGACCAATAGGGTAGAAGATAGGAAATACACGTGTTTCGTCGCTATAGAGAGATTCGGGGAATTTTATTGGCTTCAATAGAGAGAGTTACAATACATATTTTTACTGTGGGAGTGGAAAGGGAACAACACATTTTACCGCTATAGAGAGATTTCCGTTATAAAGAGGTTTTACTGTATATATTTATAATGTAGGAAGAAAGAAGGGCAGGTTCTGTTGAATTTTACGGAACTGCTCCCATATCTCATATTTTTATGGAAATTCACTAACGAAGTGTAACAAAAGGCGTACATTCATGGCTCAAATCATTGACGGCGGACTTATCTTGTTTATAGATGTGATAAAATTTCTAAATGCTAATACTACCAACGTACTAAAATAAATAGAGTGAAAACATTACACAAACTTTCTTACGTTGAATTATTTCTCTAGAATTACATTTTCGAAAGTATCGCCAAAAACTGAATCTAGCTGACTCGAGACCATCGGATCTTGCTGAAATGTTGACCAGTTGACAAAATTTTCGACCAAATAAACGCTTTTGAGATGAGAATATAAACCGAAGTTAGTTTTAAAATGAAAAGAGTTAAGTTTATGGAATAATAAGAAAATGCAGTTATTTACATTATTACATCGGTGAATACAATAAGGAGACACCGAACTGTTCCAGGGGCGCAAACGCGCTTCCAACTATTGTGACCGTATTATTAAAATTTGTTATAAATTATAACAACTGCAAATAAAAATGTTTTTTATTAACTGGATTTCTAATATGAATATATAATTTTTATCTCTTCTGGGACCGCACATATCTACTGCAAGAGTGTCTATGAATGTTGTACAACTGCTATCAGTCCTCATTTTAGCGGTGTGGTGAGGGAAAGAAGGTACGACAGCTTTCTTTAGGGTAGCACCAGTGAACATAAAGTACTTTAAAGAGGTCCAGAAGTATAGGGAAAAGTCTACAATTTCGGCGGCTGAAATCCCTAGTTGAGCGGATGAACAACAGGAAGCGCTAGTAGTAAAACTGGACTGTACTCAAGGCTCGTTTACACGTTCCAGTTGAGGTTGCCGTCGCTGGTAGAGGTGGGCGTTTCTGCTATTTTTACAAAACGTCAACAAACTGTTTGTTGAGGGAAAAAAGCTGCTTTTTAAAACAGTTTAGAAAACTGAAAAGTTGTACTAGCAGCTAAAACATAAAGCACATAAGTTCAGTTTTCTATGACTACTTTTTCATTCCCACTGCCACCATGTCCTCAACTGTTTTTGGGTATAAAGCATTTAGAAAGGATAAAAATAATCCTTACAAGTGTAGTAATAATTAAATTATTATCAAAACGTGAAAATTATGTAAGCCATTTTATGTACAAAATGCAATGAATTTCTAATAGAAGCATTCTTTTTTTTACGGCCGCCTCGGTGGTCTAGTTGATAGCGTACTGGGCTTTCACTCCGAGGACCCGGGTTCGATTCCCGGCCAGGGCTTGGCATTTTCATACGCTATAAATCATCCCATCGTCTGCATTAGCCCAAGTGTGCACAATAGTCGGACGTTATAAAAAAAAACACAAAATAACAAAAAAAAATCTTTTTTTTACTTAAAAATTAAACAGTCCTTTGCATATTTACCAAAATTCAAACGATTTAAAATATTTTTAGTTGATTAAAGAATATTGATGTTTGATAATAAATATAAAAAATATTTTTAAATAAAATTAGGCTCTGTATCTACAAAATGTGAGAGGTTGTTACTACAACTCGCAACAAAATAGAGATAAACGTTGACATTGACCAAACAATTCTTACTTCACTACAAGCAACAAGCAACTTTGAAATAAAGGGAAAAAGCATTAAAAGCAGGTAGAAGAAAAGCAGTTAGCAGGAAAACAGTTTTAGCGCTTGCGGCAACGTTCGAATAGAACGTAGGTGTGGTAGTGTGGAAAGCCGTTCCTTGTTTAACAAATCATAAACCAGTCCAAATCCAACTGCTTGTTTCCGTTTGAAAAAGTAGTTTGTTTGACGTTTATAGAAAAGCAGTTTTTTTAACAGTTTGGTATTTTCTGCCCCATCACTACTGGAGAGGCCACTAAGCCCGGGCGTGCCAGTCGGTGGCAGCTCCAGCAGAACAAATATTTTTGTTTTACTGGCATTCAAGCTTCCCCCTCCTCCACTCTACCTCACGGATGCCAGCCGCTGACACCGCATAAACTGCCGTCCGCCAGTCGCTGGAACATACTTTAACAACTGAAGAATGTTTATGGAGTATGCCCATCACAATAATCAATAAATTTTGATTAGTGTTTCTAAAATGGAAGAAAACACTTGAAGGGCCAGCCGCTGACACCGCATAAACTGCCGCCCGCCAGTCGCTGGAACATACTTTAACGACTGAAGAATGTTTATGGAGTATGCCCATCACAATAATCAATAAATTTTGATTAGTGTTTCTAAAATGGAAGAAAACACTTGAAGGGCCAGCCGCTTACACCGCATAAACTGCCGCCCGCCAGTCGCTGGAACATACTTTAACAACTGAAGAATGTTTATGGAGTATGCCCATCACAATAATCAATAAATTTTGATTAGTGTTTCTAAAATGGAAGAAAACACTTGAAGGGCCAGCCGCTGACACCGCTTAAACAACTGCCGCCGCCAGTCGCTGGAACATACTTTAACGACTGAAGAATGTTTATGGAGTATGCCCATCACAGTAATCAATAAATTTTGATTAGTGTTTCTAAAATGGAAGAAAACACTTAAAGGGCCAGCCGCTGACACCGCTTAAACAACTGCCGCCGCCAGTCGCTGGAACATACTTTAACGACTGAAGAATGTTTATGGAGTATGCCCATCACAGTAATCAATAAATTTTGATTAGTGTTTCTAAAATGGAAGAAAACACTTAAAGGGCCAGCCGCTGACACCGCTTAAACAACTGCCGCCGCCAGTCGCTGGAACATACTTTAACGACTGAAGAATGTTTATGGAGTATGCCCATCACAATAATCAATAAATTTTGATTAGTGTTTCTAAAATGGAAGAAAACACTTGAAGGGCCAGCCGCTGACACCGCTTAAACAACTGCCGCCGCCAGTCGCTGGAACATACTTTAACGACTGAAGAATGTTTATGGAGTATGCCCATCACAATAATCAATAAATTTTGATTAGTGTTTCTAAAATGGAAGAAAACACTTGAAGGGCCAGCCGCTGACACCGCTTAAACAACTGCCGCCGCCAGTCGCTGGAACATACTTTAACGACTGAAGAATGTTTATGGAGTATGCCCATCACAATAATCAATAAATTTTGATTAGTGTTTCTAAAATGGAAGAAAACACTTGAAGGGCCAGCCGCTGACACCGCTTAAACAACTGCCGCCGCCAGTCGCTGGAACATACTTTAACGACTGAAGAATGTTTATGGAGTATGCCCATCACAATAATCAATAAATTTTGATTAGTGTTTCTAAAATGGAAGGAAACACTTGAAGGGCGTGTTCCATTGGCACTAAACCGCTTTTTCAGTTCGTAATTAGTCCCTCAAAAATTGTGCAGGGAGATAAAGGGTGGGAAATTATTTTGTTCCGATTTTATGAATAATATAAGCAGGCCTACATTTCTGTACTGCCGACAATTTTCTGGTGATTGTCTCTCCGGACCAATATGTAGGCCTAACGTCCTCGGAGAGTTTGTTCGGACAGCTTATAAATAGCTTATAATTACTCTATTGGTTGTTTTTAAAATGATTGCGTTTCTAACTCATTATTATTTAAATTTACTCTTTGTAACTTACTGAATGTTATAAAACTCATTACCAGAGCTTTAAAGCTACCATTGTGTGCATGCAAATGCCGCGCGAACGCCATCAAATTCTACGCGTTAGGAGACATTTTGTATGTTCCCAAGTACGTCTTTATGTCAATGTCAGGGGGATCAATACCTCCTGGGAAAATCACAAAGAAGTTGCAAATACCGTAAACGTAGGCCTAGGTGTAAACATTTACAAATAGTATAGGCCCTACATATTTCAGTTTTAAGCATTTCGGTACAACGGAAATGTGTAGAGTCAGTGAATACAGAGGGGTGATTGCCTCTTATGTGCAAAAATTGTGTGTGTGTGTGCGTGCGCGCGCGCGCGCGCGTTTATGTTGTGAGTATGCGCGCGCATACGTGTGTGTTTTGTGTGTGTGTGTACGCGCGCATACGTGTGTGCGTGTGCGAGCGCGTGTGTGTTTGTGTGTGTGTGTGTGTGTGTGTGTGTGTGTTTATGTGTGTGATCGCGCGCGCGTGTATGTTGTGAGTATGCGCGCACATACGAGTGTGCGTGTGTGTTTCTGTGTGTTTGTGTGTGTGTTCGCGCGCGCGCGTATTTTGTGAGTATGCGCGCGCTTACGTGTGTGTGTCTTTGTGTACGCGTGCATACGTGTGTGCGTGTGCGCGTGCTTGTGTGTTTGTGTGTGTGTGTGTGTGTGTGTGTGTGTGTGTGTACGCGCGCATACGTGTATGCGTGCGTGTGTGTGTGTGTGTGTGTGTTTGTGTGTGTGTTCGCGCGCGCGCGCATACGTGTGTGCGTGTGTGTTTCTGTGTATGTTGTGAGTATGCGCGTGATGCGTGTGTGTGTTTGCGCGCGTGCGCGTGTGTTGTGTGTGCGCGCGCATGCGCGTGCGCGCGTATTTTTGTTGTTTTTTTGATTTGGCACAAAATAGATTTTGGTAACAACTTCATTATTCAACAAAATCCGTTCAACCGTTTCTAAACGGCGGCAATCCCAAATTAAAAAAAAATCACTTTTTTAAGCAACACTTTTTTGAAAGTCTGATTTCACTGTCGTAATCAGCGATAAAATCTGCTGAAAATAGAATTTTAAGTTTTCTATTTCCAATGAATGTGCAAATAGGCTTAGGATACCTAATAGGTCTATCTTGTAGTTCAAAGAACAGTAGACCTCGCAATATATTGTTAATTAATATACAGAGCGCTCCACGACAGCGTTTCTAACTTCCTGCAATTCTAACTGGTAACCGTAATATTTATTAAAAATGTTACTGAAACAACTTTATTGGATATTTTATGCTCTTTCTCCACGAAGTGGTCAAAATTATGACAATTTTTGCCGTACAGGCAGTATTACAGGAAATAACCAGCAACTACACCCTCAACGTTCAATCAGAGCCAGCCATCTTGAAACGGAAGTCAATAGGAAAACGTTTTACACATAAGTCGTTCAGGCGTTACACAAGGTGTCTTCGTACCAAAGTTCAAAACAATCGGCCAATGCGTTTGGCCAAAACTGCATACAATCGTCATCGTTAAATCAGAACCTGCCATCTTGAAACGGAAGTGAATAGGAAAACGTTTTACACATAAGTCGTTCAGGCGTTACACAAGGTGTCTTCGTACCAAAGTTCAAAACAATCGGCCAATGCGTTTGGCCAAAACTGCATACAATCGTCATCGTTAAATCAGAACCTGCCATCTTGAAACGGAAGTGAATAGGAAAACGTTTTACACATAAGTCGTTCAGGCGTTACACAAGGTGTCTTCGACCAAATTTCAAAACAATCGGCCAATGCGTTTGGCCAAAACTGCATACAATCGTCATCGTTAAATCAGAACCTGCCATCTTGAAACGGAAGTGAATAGGAAAACGTTTTACACGTAAGTCGTTCAGGCGTTACACAAGGTGTCTTCGTACCAAAGTTCAAAACAATCGGCCAATGCGTTTGGCCAAAACTGCATACAATCGTCATCGTTAAATCAGAACCTGCCATCTTGAAACGGAAGTGAATAGGAAAACGTTTTACACATAAGTCGTTCAGGCGTTACACAAGGTGTCTTCGACCAAATTTCAAAACAATCGGCTAATGCGTTTGGCCAAAACTGCATACAATCGTCATCGTTAAATCAGAACCTGCCATCTTGAAACGGAAGTGAATAGGAAAACGTTTTACACATAAGTAGTTCAGGCGTTACACAAGGTGTCTTCGACCAAATTTCAAAACAATCAGCCAATGCGTTTGGCCAAAACTGCATACAATCGTCATCGTTAAATCAGAACCTGCCATCTTGAAACGGAAGGGAATAGGAAAACGTTTTACACATAAGTCGTTCAGGCGTTACACAAGGTACCTCCGTACCAAATTTCAAAACAATCGGCCAATGCGTTTGGCCAAAACTGCATACAATCGTCATCGTTAAATCAGAACCTGCCATCTTGAAACGGAAGTGAATAGGAAAACGTTTTACACGTAAGTCGTTCAGGCGTTACACAAGGTGTCTTCGACCAAATTTCAAAACAATCGGCTAATGCGTTTGGCCAAAACTGCATACAATCGTCATCGTTAAATCAGAACCTGCCATCTTGAAACGGAAGGGAATAGGAAAACGTTTTACACATAAGTCGTTTAGGCGTTACACAAGGTGCCTTCGTACCAAATTTCAAAACAATCGGCCAATGCGTTTGGCCAAAACTGCACACAATCGGCATCGTTAAATCAGAACCTGCCATCTTGAAACGGAAGTGAATAGGAAAACGTTTGACACATAAGTCGTTTAGGCGTTACACAAGGTGCCTTCGTACCAAATTTCAAAATCATTCGGCTAGCTGCACCTATTGAGAAGATTTAAACGTCCCTCGCGGTACCCGAGTCTAACACACACTTACACTTACAACACTACATTTACGACTTTAACACTTTACTCTCACACTTACATTTAGGGCGGCGATAATAGCCTTAATGTGCTTTTCGCCTTAAAATAACTCAAAACGATCGGAAAATGCGTTTGGTCAAAACTGCGTATACTTTTAATTGTAAATCAAAGGCCACCATCTTGAAACGGAACTGAGTAGGAAAATATTTTACATATATGTCGTTCAGGCTTTACACAAGGCACCTCCGTACCAAATTTCAATACAATCGGTCAATGCGTTTGGCCAAAACTGCGTAACAAACACACACAAATGAAATACAGAACAGTCGAGTTGATACAGATTGATCGTTCAATGACGATGAGGCATATTTTTAACAGAAAAAAATTTATCGTTGACAAAAAAATAGGTGTACGCAGGTCCTATTACCTATACACTAGCTTTGGGTATAGCCTTGTGAAAAAAATTAACATTTGACTACAGCTAAAGGAACAATGCTTTCAAAAATATTAGACAAAAGATTCAAACTAGCCTAAATGCGGGAATTAACTAGTACTTTACTCATTAAAGATAAGAAACTTGTAATTATGCCTTAATTATAGATTAGCCTACGTTTATCACTTCGAGAGTTTTTTTTAAATTTCAGTCTTATTTTGATAAATTAGTTAAATAAGTGAGATTACCCGGAGTTACTGTTTAACCTAGATCCATTATACGGTACACAAATTAGCAAACATTGTGCGTGTAACAATGGGTTAATTAATGTAACTTAAGTAGTCAACTTAACTCGAGTTTATTGAATCTTGTAATTGTGCTGTACATTACAACGGTCTACAGGACGTGTAATTATTGTATTTTCACTTTTTGAAATAACTTATGGCAATTAATATTTATTAGTCAGAAATGCCAATGCCAACTATCGGCTATGGCGTATGCCACTCCTCAAAATTTGATAACTTTCTTCACTACCCTTCAGTGGCAAAAATATCTTTAACCTTTTTATCTTTTACTCGGTCGATTTTTTAAAATAAAACAAATTAAAATGAACAAAATATAAAATTTTATTATGATGCCATTAAATATTAAATACACTTCATTAGTTTAGAACAAAATATTTTTGTATTTGATTTTTTGCAAGTTGGTATATAGCTAATAATAAAATGAAGATTAATGAAAGGAAACTATAATAGTATTATTGAAAACTTTTTCCATTTAAGGAAATAATCGCTCAGTAGCAATAAAAATAATTATATATATTATTTCTCGAGTCAACATTTTTTCAGCACATACTGTTCGTACAGGCATAAATGACGTATCTTTAGAAAGATTTTTTAACCGGCTTCTGACATTGCAAAACGATTTTGCGATAAAACTTACTGTTCGTGGAAAATTTTAACATAAAAGACACTTAACTGTCATAGGCATGCGCATGCGCGGCATCACAAATCAGACAATATTTTGTATATTTTACGAAGCTAACGTATTAATCACGAATAGACAATCCCATTACAAATGCCACTTTTTTGCATAACGTGCTTAGAACAATTTCAATGTTTACATAAAAGTCATTAAACTTACAGATTATGTGGCCCTACTGACAGTCGTACAAGCCGGGACAAGCATTTCGAATACCAAACACATGTTTTGGGCACTGTTTTCACACAAATATATTTGTGATTTCTCCTTCCATCGTGTATTCATCTATTGTTAGTACGGATACCATAAAATACGAAGTACAATTAAAATGTCAAATTACAGTTAGCATGCCATTTCAATTGAATAGGAGACCTTTTAAAATTGTGTTTGCTATCACTATACACAAGTCGCAGGGACAAACACTTCAAAGAGCAGGATTGTATTTACCAAATGCCGTCTTTACTCACGGACAATTGTAGTAGCCTTTTCAAGGGTAACTAAATCAACTAACATTTTTTTATCCATTAAAGAAAATGAAATACAAGAAGTACAAGAAGATTACATTCTTACATCAAATATCGTTTACAACGAGGTATTGTCATGTAAAAAATGCTATTAGAAAACAATTAGCTTTATTGTAATGTATGTAATATAATGACTCATCAATTTGTGATTATTATTTCAAACCGATCGCTTTTCGATTTATTTTTTAAACACGGTTTTCCTTTCTTCCAACTACCGCCCTCACCCCAACGACTACTCTTATTCAAAAGCTGTGTAAGCTTTGTTTACGTTAGTGAAAAATTTCGCAAGGGCCCTCTTGGTGTCAATTAATATTTCTGTCATTATAAATTAAATATATTATTTAGGCAACAATATAAAGAAAATATGACTAAACAATTTTGATTACAATATTTATTTTATCTATTTTCAAAATAATTATGATACAAATAAATTTTGCCCCTCCAAAAATGTTGATGGCGCATTTTGCGCCAGGGGGTGCAGACTAGCTGCACCTATTGAGAGGATTTAGACGTTCCTCGCGGTATTCGAGTCTAACACACATTTACACTTACGACTTTAACATTTTACACTCACACTTACATTTAGGGAAGCGATAATAGCCTTAATGTGCTTTTCGCCTTAAAAAAAGTAGCACATTAGGTAAATTATTGTTTAGTTTTAACTTGTGTTTACCGATAGTTCTTGATTCTTTTTTTGAAACAATAAATATGTAAATAAATTTGTAGCTACCAAATCGAATTATTTTGGAAAAATAACTGAACGAGGGAAATTTTGTGTTATGATATCGCAATATTTATTTATACTGGATTACTGACTAATTGCGCCGATGCAATTAAATTTAATCAAACGCCATTACTGTTTATTATTTCATTTATTTTACACAGGAAGTAATGAGATTATCATGTCACAAGACAACCAGCACCCGACTAAACTGGAACACGAACGAGAAGATCCGGCAAGCAATAATCCTAAGACGCTGAAGCCTAGCTTCAGCACGCCAGCCGTTACTCAAACCAGGTTTCACGTTGCGCCAGTTGACATTGAAAAAGAAGAACAAAATAATGCCCAATTAAATTCTACGATTCAAATTGCGAACGCCAAAATAGCAGGCAAAGTGTGGCACCACTCAGTTCCCAGGGTGAAGAGATCGCCGCGGCCTCACATTCGCAACTTCGCAAACACGTCCTCGAAACAGAAATCACTAACAAGATCTGCAACTCATTTTGAACTTCAAAGTAAGAACAAATTAGCTGAATTTAACACTGAAAATGAACTGCCGCACAATCACAGAACAGTGCATGCACAGGATCATTACACACGGCCTATGAAGGTATTTAGATAATAATATACAATTACAGAATTATTTTTATAAGTTTATGGTAGAACGGTAGATTGAGAAATGATGGTATAATTTTCACAGTGTCGCACAAAAACTACTTTTTCTCATAAACATTATATAATACTTATAGTGTATTGTTTCTTTAAAATGTGTATTTTACGAGATATTTATATAAATAGTGCATTATATTATTACATTTACACATTAGAAAAGTTACATTTTAATAATAGTGGCCTGTAGTTGACACATAAAATAAATTTGAACTGTTGCAAAAACAGTTTGGTAGTATATATGGTTGTAAAACTACAGCATTAAATATAAAAGTACTAAAATAATAACTCTTATGAGAGATATGCGAGCGCTCGCTGCTGGTGGCATCTTGCGGCGGAGAGTTCAACTACAGTTAAATAGTTAATAGCCTGTTTTCTCAAACGTATTCCCTCCTGTCTTTGCAGTTTGCAGCGTTCGTAGTGGCAAATAGACCAACTACTTAAACTTTAGCCTCTGTTATTAAGCATGCTTTTTTTTAAAATGATGCCTTTAAAATACACTCTAACACTTTAAAAGATCCATTATTAGTACTTAAGTACATTTTTGTTTGATTTTAGAAGAGCACCAAATCCACATCTCACCATAATCTGCTGTCATACAACCAGGATAGTAATCCATTTGTGTTTCCAAAGCCTTCGACTAGTGATAGTCATTTAGCTCTGTACTTGGGTAAGGTTATGTCTACAATTTTGCTCTGTACTTAGGTAAGGTTATATTCTTACATTTAGCTCCGTATATTTGTACTTAGGTACCATGAATGTATACCTTACATTTAGCTCTGTTCTTAGGTAAGGTTATGTCATTAAACATAAGACAAAATATCAAACTTATGGTTATCTAAAAGTAGTTAACAAAAATAAATATGCCCAATACAATAAAATTAAAAAAAGTAAAGGGCTGTAAAATAGTTCTGCACAAATAACAACAAAAGTAGATAAATAAGCACATTTAGCTTCTGTAAAATAGTTCTGCACAAATAACAACAGAAGTAGATAAATAAGCACATTTAGCTTCCGTAAAATAGTTCTGCACAAATAACAACAAAAGTAGATAAATAAGCACATTTAGCTTCTGTAAAATAGTTCTGCACAAATAACAACAAAAGTAGATAAATAAGCACATTTAGCTTCCGCAAAATAGTTCTGCACAAATAACAACAAAAGTAGATAAATAAGCACATTTAGCTTCCATAAAATAGTTCTGCACAAATAACAACAAAAGTAGATAAATAAGCACATTTAGCTTCCGTAAAATAGTTCTGCACAAATAACAACAAAAGTAGATAAATAAGCACATTTAGCTTCCATAAAATAGTTCTGCACAAATAACAACAAAAGTAGATAAATAAGCACATTTAGCTTCCGTAAAATAGTTCTGCACAAATAACAACAAAAGTAGATAAATAAGCACATTTAGCTTCCGTAAAATAGTTCTGCACAAATAACAACAAAAGTAGATAAATAAGCACATTTAGATTTTTTTACCTATATATGGTTCTAAATGTCTTACATTTATAAACCTTTATGGTCGTCATTACTTGTAGCTAATTAAAACTAAAAGAAACTTAATTATGCTGAATAACAAATATTGAAAATGTAAAAAAAACAAAAAATGCAAAAAACAGTTAAAATTTTTAAATTTAATTATAATCAATGTAATCACAACTTCATAAAATTTAATAAATTAAAAAAAAAACACATCAAACACACAATTACCTAAAACTAGTTAACAAAAAAAATATTATGATAAAATAAAAATTAAAAAAAAGTAGTAAAGGGATGTAAAATAGCACTACACAAACAACAACAAAAAGCATTATATTTGCTGGAAAACATTTAGATGACTCCAGAAAGTCATGGCTTAATAGTAACTCAGTCAGTGGCCGAAGTATCACCTTTTATTAATTTTTTTATTATTTTAAAGTGAAAAGCACATTGAGGCTATTATCACCTCCCTAAATGTAAGTGTGAGTGTAAAGTGTTAAAGTCGTAAGTGTCTCAATAGGTGCAGCTGCTCTGCACCCCCTGCGGGGAATATCACCTTTATGAGGCCCATGTAAAGAAGTACCTAATCCAACACAAAGTCCATCAACACATGTGACTATTGTCAGGTTTACCACACAAAATTCTCATTTAGTTGTGGCACCATTTACCATTACAAAACCAAACATTAGCAAAGAATGATCAGTGCAGAAAAATGACCACATTTCCCTATGACTTGCACACATTGACAACCACCAAGGACAAACAGTATCTTTAATTATGCGAATTTATTATTATCTACTATGCATTTCTCCTCTGCAAGAAAACTGTACTGATTTGCAGAAAAAGTTTGAAAAACTGATGTTTATGGTTGGTGACAAGAGAGTTGTTTTAGTATTTCAAACTATCCCACAGTGACCAAAATGTTATCCAAAAATTAATACTCCTACATCCTGTAGTATTTTATGCATGTGGATAGAGAACAAAGTAAAAACAAAGAATTGATATAAAACTCATAAAAGCCAACTTAATGACTGTCTGTCTTCATTAATAGTATGAGTTGTATGTTTCACCCTGAACTCTGAATTTAAACTGTCTACCCGCAAGGGGTTACAGACTAGCTACACCTATTGAGAGGATTTAGACATCTCGAGTCTAACACAAACACACACACACACACACACACACACACACACACACAACACACACACACAAACACACACACACACACACACACACACACACACACACACACACACACACACACTTACATTTAGGGAGGCGATAATAGCCTCAATGTGCTTTTCTCCTTAAAATACAAAAAACAATTTTTTAACTGTCTAATATGACTCTCTGTTTTACATTTTGTCTTCTCCTTTTCTGGTGCCATCTTCTTACTGAAGGTTGGTGATAATTTTGGCTATTTGTACTTTACAGACTTCTGTTCATGATTAAGATTTGGTATTTCAGGTACTTAGGTCAAGATATCTCTGTTCTCATCGTGATAGCTTATGTTCTAAAACATTCCCCTGTACTAACTATAATAAGCTTGCAGAAGATTCTTCTGACTCGTCATGACATGTCCAAAGTATTCTACCTTTCATTGTTTTATTGTGCGAAGGACCTCTGTCCTTCGGATGTGTTCAGCTACAGCGGTACTTCCACAGTGCATACTCTACCCCTCCATGCAATTCTAAGTACATACCGATACATTACGTTTCAAAGGCTTCAATGTTTCTACGAAGTTGGTGCAATAAATACTTTACACTAAATATAATAAATTCATTAAAATTAAGGCAATGATTAAATAGATAGCAAACAAATAGACATTGATTTCTTACAGGTGGAGTAAACCCTGCGTACGATGGATCTCAGTTTTCTCTGGTAACTGGAGTGAGTCAGCCACAAAGCATAAGGCATAATCAGTTAGAGGTAGGCGTTTAGAGTAATCTTTTAGTTTAGAAAATTCACAGTAGCAAATTATTTGTTAGTACCAGTATTATAAATTTTTATTCTGGTTCAACCAACTTTTAATAAAAGTAAAATATTACTTTGCTAAGGTTTAAATGACCTAAGAGGTTTACAAAATAATATAAAAAACAATAATTAATAATAATATGGGTTTATCTTGTGATAAGATAGTTGAACAATAGAATTCAAACCATAAAAATATTTTTTGTCTGTTTTTTTAGTCTTTTATGCAATTAAAATTTTTTTTCACACATTAGTATCATTTTAGAATTAATTTATACATTACAGTTATTAGTATAAGTTATATAATACTACATGCACATTGTAGTACATAATACATACAATATTGGTAGCATAACATTAACTCACTAATAAATACAATAGGACATATATTTATTGGTTTTCTGTTATTTTGCATAGACCTATTGTGTTACATGAATTTACAGTATTTTAATGTGTTCCTTCTGAACTATCTGTTCAAAATATAGAATTAAACTATTATTTGTTTAAAATCAAAAATATATATGCAGTAAATATTTTTAGGTTAAAGAACCTATTTGGTTCTATCAATATTAGTTTTTTTCTTTATTTAACGTCCATACTTTATGTCAGTTATGCCACACTAATGAGAGAAGGACTGGTATTAAAGGATAAAACCACAACAGTAATTGCGTCTCAAACCCCACGACCTTGAGGTTAAAATCAAGAGACTCAGCAGACTGACCACATCAACCACTGAACCCTGGCAGTTTAGTAATTGTTTGTATTTAGTAGCGAATCGAGGAGGGATGATTTGAGGGGGAAATTTGTTTTTCATTCATCACTAGTATTTCGCACAAAATAAGAAAAATGGAAAGTTTGGATAAGACAAGCATATTTGAAATGGCCTAAGTTAACTAAAATATGATTGGCCATGAAATCAGTAACTTGCCGTTCCATAATAAATTTCAATCGAAACCGAATAGAAAAAAAATCAAAGGGGTTTGTGATATTAACAACATAAAAACATATTGTAAATTTTTAGTATGTCATTTTGATTTTAATAGATTAATTTTATACAGAATTTTTTTTCTTTTCATACAATTCTAAAACTTTTATTAATTATAATTTAATTTATAATTTAATCATTTTGAATAGTTATAGTTTACATATGTTTAGAGACTATACATTTTAATTACAGCATTTCTGGATTTTGCTTATTTAACCTTTAATATGCCTATTTTACCTTTAAAATTTAAAGTACTTTTACATTTTTAGTTAACAATTTTGGTTTTATGTCCTTAGTGTCATAAACCATTTTGATTTTTTCTATTCAATTTCAATCTTATATGTCTGAAATCTTGTAGAGTAAAATAGCTGTAAAATGTTAATACCTTAAGAAAAAATGAAAATGTTAGATAAATTGTTGAGGTATAGGTAAAAATAAAAAAAATAATGTTTTAGGAGAATACAAAATTTTTCCTAAGGAAACATTTTTGGTCGAGAGTGGCAAATTAAGACTGAAAATTTCCTTTTAATTATTAAAATAATATTATAAGTAATATTACAAAAACATTCCAAGACAAATACAACAGAGATATTTCTTTTTAAAAATTGGCAGACCTACAGACCAAGGAGTGGAGAGAGAGAAAGCCAGCCAGATTCAGTTACTTTCAAAAAATGAACTGTTCACTTGATTTGAAAACTTTAAACACGATGGACATGTTTCTTGAAGACCTGCAATTACATATTGCACATTACATATATGTGGGGCACTATACAGTTCAAGAGGGTGCATGAACACATTTATATACTTGGACATACATACGCTTTGTGTATAGTCATACATATACCATATTAGCAATTTACCTTGTATAAAACTTAAAAGTACAAATTGCTTAATAAAGTAAAAAAATTAATTCAGAGTAAAGTAAAATAGGAAAAGAATAAGAAAAATTAATTCGAAAAATTTATTAAAATTAAAATTTTTCATTTCACAAAAAGTTTTAAATTCTTAAATAGATAAACTTAAAATAAAAAGAAAAAAAACTAAGGTTAGGAGGTGAAAGAAATTTAGAATAAAATTAAATTACAAATTTATAGAATTATTAATAAATAATGATTAAAAAATACATATTTCTATAAAAATGGTTGAAAATAATAATTTGTTTTTTTTAATTTAAAGCGAAAACCACATTGAGGCTATTATCACCTCCCTAAATGTAAGTGTGGTGTAAAGTGTTAAAGTCGTAAGTGTGTGTTGTACATGTAAGTGTGTGTTAGACTCAGGTACCTTGAGAGACATCTAGATCCTCTCAATACGTGCAGCTAGTCTGCACCCCTTGTGTGGTGAAAATAATAAATAACAGCTATAATATATTGACTGCTATTAAATATTAAATAATAAATAATAAAAGACTAAGAACATAAATGATTGAGATAGTCTGAAAAGGGAGACAAGTAAAAAATAATCTAATAAAAATAGTTATATTTATAATTAGTAAAGTTTAAAACAAAAATCTAATTTAAAGTTTCTAATCTGTTTATGCCTAGCGAATAACACATTATTTTAAATAAGTAAATATGAACTTATAAAAAAAATCAAACTTTTCACTGAGATAATAAGAGAAAACGGGAAATGTATGTTAATTATTTTGAATTATTAATTGTAAATTTATAAACAGAATGTATATTGTGAGCTGTTAGTTTAAAAGATATCTAGTTATCGTAAATTATATTTATAAATTAGTTATAAGTAAGTTATTTTGGTACAATTAAAATCAGAGATGAGATAATCCAAGACAATTTTTAAAAAACTGATTCAATTCAAAGATAAGACAAATTAAAATTTTAATTAATAATTAATCAAGAGAGTTAATAATATACGTAAAAACAATAATAATAAAAATCTAAAATAAAATTTTGTAATCTACCCGCACCCATCAAATAGACAGTATAAGGAATACTGTCTTTCTTCATAAAAGAGTTATACAATTTTAGTTTAAATAAGTTATTTTATTCAACATAAAAAAGGATTATAAAGTCAAACAACTTGTTGATACCTACCATTTAAAAAAAACTACGGTCCAAGAGAGTAATGTGTATTCGAACAGATTTCAAATACTGTATAAGCCCTGTAAATGGTGTAATTTTACATAAAAAACTAAATCACCAGGTTTCATGTCCAGGTGTCCTTCATCAACTGAAAGAAAAGTTTTGCAGGAAATCACCAACATGAGGCAGTCATACATTATTTAAAACAAAAAGTCATGACAAATTGCTGGGTAGTGGCTATTGCCTTTGATTAATAAACTTTACTTTTTTTGGCTTTTTATATACATTGTGGGACAAGGAGAATGGGAAACCTTCATCAGCTGGTCCAAAATGTTTAATAAATTAAAATTTCAAATTAAAAAATAATTTTAGTAAATTTATCAGAAAAAGGAAATAAGAGTGAACCAGCGGTGAGATAATTGTGATACCTTAAAGGTGTTTAATGCGAGACACATGCTGTGTGTGTGTGTGTGTGTACATTAGCACCTCACATTTGCAATTTTGGTTCGAATGGTTGCAATTTTCTTACAAACGTGGAACAAAAATCGATTTTGGTTGTCCGTTACCCAGGAAAATCTGTTCAACAGTTTCAAAATGTACACAATATTTTCAACATTTGTGATAATATTTGATTTGTGTACAATATCTGAATTGTGATAAAAACTGCTTGATAAAACAGTTATTTATTAAAAGAAAAATAGTTAAATACCCTTAAAATTAACTTTAATTTTTTATTTTTACCATTATAAATGTGTCCGTTTTTGTGTTGGTAATGCACCTCTTATTTATAAACGTGACTAATCACTATAAGATTTGTTGCTTTGTAGTGGCCCAATACAACAAAAAATATAGGGGTTGACAAAAAAAATATTTAGAGGCTAATTAAAGCGTTAAAATCTTACAAGTACTTTTTTATTGGTCTAATATAAGTAACAATTGAAACTAAATATGATACTGATTTTGAAAATATTGAGTTTTAACACATAATAGAGTTTATATAGCGCCACCAAACCTCTTCAAACGTTCAAGTTTTCCTCTCCCACCATCTAATTTCAACATATTAGGTCAGGAAATCTCGAAAAATGTATAAACCTAGTTTTTGAAATTTATTCAGTAATTTATACACTTTTTTTATTTATGGACTTCACTAAAGCTTGTTTTAATAAAATTGACCAGCAACAATTCATTTTTATGTTTGGACATCAAATAAGTTTTTAAAAAAGAACTTAAGTTTTACTCTGACACCAGAGTTCAGGTGATACATTATAGTTCATTTGTAATATGTATTTCAACCAAGGCATCTACAGATCGTCACTATATGAGGCTTTAAGAAAGAATTTATTTGATTTATATGAAAACAATTTTAAAAATTTCTTTTTTTAACATTTTTTTGCTTAGTACACAGCATTTGCATATAACTATGCCAAATTATGTTCACTTACACAATGAAACAGTGTTTGCCACATATCTGGTTTCATAACTTAAACAATGGACACTTTAAAAACAGTAAAAGCAGATACTTTTGCAGTAAAATAATCTGTTTGCACTGCATGAGCGACTTACTTGTGTAGACAAAGTTTTAACTGGTGACATCATTGCTGTTATTTAAAATTATAGTTTCCAGAAAATTATTAGCTTTACCGTACATTTTCCAGGAAAATGTAGCCTACAGTAAATCATACAGTTCATATTGCTGATAAAATTTAATTCTGTGAAGATCAGACATTCTGTGAAGTCAAACTTGCTAGAATTAATTAACATAAATTGCTTTATTAAATTAGAAGTTTTGAGCTTCAAATAATAGTTTTTTTTATACAATTTCATTAAATTTAGTTTAAAATAATAGGGATTATTATTTGATTTGGTATGAAAAAAATTAATAGCATAAATTGTAAGGTTAATTATTATTATTTTTTTTTTATTTTTATTTTAAGGCGAAAAGCACATTGAGGCTATTATCGCCTCCGTAAATGTAAGTGTGAGTGACAGTTGTAAATGTAGTGTTGTTATTATAAGTGTATGTTAGATTCAGGTACTGTGAGGGACGTCTAAATCCTCTCAATAGGTGCAGCTAGTCTGCACCCCAGTGCGGGGCGTAATTATTATTATTTTGTACAAATTAAAATCATATATAGATTAAATCAGTATAATGATATGGGCACACACCTCAAAATTTAATAGTTCTTTATAGAAATTAATTATTGCTTATTTGTATTTGCCAAAAAATTAATAACATTTTTGATTAATATTGTTTTTTTTATCCTGACTAGAACATATATACCCTAAGAAGGGGGACAAATAAAAAGTAATCTACTGATAAGTACTTATATTTATAATTGAGTAAGTCCATGAGTATCATGTGCCTCTTTTACTCCCTGGAAATTTCAGCCTTGACTTAGAATTGCCTCCAAGTAATTTCATTCTTTCATGATTCAATCTATTTTTCAGTACAGTACGGTGTACAGTAGCCTAATTTTGTAAATTCTAATTCATTTGGTGGTTTACCAAGTAATGATTTATTGTTATCATCTAGGATCAACCAGGTGAGAAGAAAAAAGAAAATAATGAAGATGAGACTCGTGAGGATTTCTTGTGGCGAAGACTTCATATGAGCAGAGCAAAACTTAAAGCTACTGCAACAACCTCAGAACTGTTATCAGGTTTTGCAATGGTATATATATTTATACATTTAAAAGAAAAGGGGAAAACATATAAAATAAGAAAATAATTTACAATTTTTTTTTTATTTTACAAATTTACAACTAAGTCACATTACTTATCAAGTAATATTTCATTCACTAGAGTCAAGTACATGAAGGTATGTCCAAGATCCGACCCATCAGCCAGACCCCCATTTCACTAACACATCAAATCACAAGGCTTAGTCCTTTTCAATCTGCGCTGATCCTGACTGGTCCTTAGGAGTGGCAGTACTTCCACATTAGAATGTGTCGTCAGTCTCTTTTTATGTTTCGTTGCATGTAATTTAATTTCTTCTACAACGGTAGGAACTCCCAAGTGTCGATGAATATCATCATTTCATGCATACCATGGAGCATTGCAGATACTTCGCAGTTTTGAAATGTTTGGATCATCATCGCATTTGTTTTCTTGGTACAACCCCAAAATTGGATACCACATATCCACACAGGCTTTAGAACTTGCTTATATATCAGCAGCTTGTTTTGCAAAGAGAGTTGTGAATGCCTTCCCAACAGCCACTGCATCTTCTTGAATTTAATGTTCAGCTCCTGCCTCTTTTTTTGACATGTTCCTTCCACCTAAGTTTTGCATCCAAATTCATTCCAAGATATTTAGCTGAATTTGCATATGGAATTCTTTGTAAGTTGATAGTGACTGCCACTGGAACAACTTTATGATTTTTAAAGTTGTCATGCACTGATTTACTCTCATTCAGTTTGATCCTCCATTTCTCTGTCTATTTAGTGATCTTATTAATAGAATTTTGTAACTAGTTAGTTGTGCTTCCACATTTTCCACAACTGCCATTACAGCTGTGTCATCTGCAAAGGTGGCCATATTGGTGTTCTCCCTCATTGGTATATCCTGTGTATAAAGCAAGTACAGTACTGGGCCCAGAACACTTCCCTGGGGCACTCCAGCATGTGTCTCTTTAAGGTCGGAATTCTTATCTTCAACTTTTACTCTAAAGTACCGACCTATTAGATAAGACTTTAGTAAGGTACCACTCGTAGCTCAACGTGTTGTAAAGTTTATGTAGAAGCCCCTGGTGTCACACCTAATTTACAAATGAATCTTATAATTAATTCACCATCATTTATAAATAGTTATAAAGATTAAAGTTTAATATAAATATAAATAAACTAATAGTATTATTAGTACTATTAGTTTACATTTAATAAATGTATGTAAAGCAATAAAGACCAACATACAGGCATAACATAGAAATCTAGTGGCACAACGATTTCTTCTTGGGGAGAATTGATTAATGAAAGTGACTATAGAACAGTGTGATGTGTATAGTCTCACTATCATTATGAGAAGCAGTATGCATCACGGTTCCACTTCATAAAAAATACACAATAATAATGAATGCATCAAGAAACACATATTTAAAACATTTTGGGACAATAACTTATATTTAAACTTGAAATAAATATATTACTTTTACTAGTTCATAAGCAATATTTTTACAGTATTTCAAATTTTTAGTGATTTTTCCTTCTTCTACAAAGGATGTTGATCTTCTAATCCCTCCCGAATAGTTATGTCATCTACATATTAAATCTGGGGTGCAACAACTCAAATTTAGGTTTTCCTCAATAGTTTTCACATGATGTCCTTTCACCAGTTCAGTTTTAGATATCAAGAATATTTTTGCTTCCTAAATTACTGTGTTTTTTGTGATATCATTTTTTGATAAAATTGTAAAAAGCAAATCACAAGTCAGTTGGCTATCCTGACCATTTCTTTAAAGCCAGGCTGGCCCAACAATGGTTATAAGAAGCAGACATCTGAACCAAATAATATGCAACAGATTTATATTTATATCAGCTTGCATAAGTTGGTGTAAAGGTGGTGACTTTCTGAGCTTGGGTTGCTAGATCTGAAAGTTATATTTAAAATGGAAAGTAATAGCTAAAAACTTGGATCTGCATCTGAGTTTATCGGACCTGAGCCGGCTTTAGGGATTTCTCTATCGTTGGCCAGGTTTGCTATTAATGGGTGGATTACATGTCAACACCAGGTAAGATGGGACAACCTTCATGGGCATTCCCATAGTAAACGTCTCTTAAGCAAAGTTCCTTCTGGAGGAATCAAAGGGGCAGCAGATGTCCTGGGCAGAGCACAACTCAGGAGGATCATGGGGCTCATAACAGGGCACTGTGGTCTGAGGATGCACATGAACAGGATAGGTGTATACCATGGAGAAACCGTGTGTAGATGGTGCAGGAAGGAGGAGGAAACTGCAGGTCACATAATTTATGATTGTGAGGCTCTTGTTAGTAGGAGGCTAGGGGTTTTTGGTTTCCAAGACCCTAGGGATCTTCAGCAGAGTGAGCTAGTGAGTGGGTTGTTGGAACTTATTAGGGGCACCAGTCTGCTGAACTAGGTATTTTAAGAAGTAAGTTGCACAATAGGTCAGTTGATCGCAGTGCCTGGGGTTGAACTATCCCTTCCTCTAGTAAGTAATCTTAATATTAATAGCTAAAAACATTAGGCAATTCTACTTTGTAATCTATAATTCGTAAACTGTTAATAAAGTTCTTAATACAAGTATTTATATACAAGTTAATGCAAGTTAATAAAATACAAGTTTCAAATTACACAAGTTACAAGTTATACAAGTTAATACAAGTATTTTTATAATGGTTGAGAGATCTGAACGACATTTAAAAAAATTCAGGATAAAAAACAAATTTTAAAAACATAACCTGAAATTTTAACACGAGTCACTATTTTATTATACGTTTTCAGATAAATGTGTTACTATACCATTTAGCATCTTCTATGCATTTTAAAATAATGTTTTTTTTAACAGGTAGCCATGGTGGAATTGCAGATTAATGAGCCTACAAATGTTCCCGAATGGCTCTTTATTATGTTCGCTGTATGTACCACAGTACTTGTCTCTGTTCATATATTCGCCCTGATGATAAGCACATATCTTTTGCCAAATGTTGATGCAGTCAGCAAACTGAATGTCATCAGGAATATTGAGAATGCACCGCACGAAAAAATGAGGGGTTTTGTTGAACTCGCATGGGCATTCTCAACAATACTCGGGTTATTCTTATTTCTTGTCGAAGTGGCTATTCTCTGTTGGGTTAAATTTTGGGATTACTCGTTTCGAGCTGCGGTCGCTGCAACCATTATTGTAATCCCTGTTCTTATCATCTTTGTAATATTCGTTGTACACTTTTATCATTCATTAGTCGTTCAAAAATGTAAATCAACTATAACAGACATGAAAGAATTGGAGGCAATTAAAAAGAAATTAGACGATATATCACCGGTTTAAATAACCTTGTGTTAAACTAGAATTTTAAAAGTCTTACTCATACAAGTAAATTTAGTATTATTATTTTTTAATTTAACATAACATAGCCATAAATTTGTATTTTATATGTATGTGTATATAATCACACATTGTATTATGATGAGGCTAGCTATTTCACTGCATGTAAGGCCTACAAAATGCATAATAAATTTCTATATCTAGTTTATATACTGTTAATAATGCATGTATGCAAAATTAATTTTAGGAAAACAGATTAGAAAATGAACATAATTGTCTCTGTGATAAAAGTATAATTACAATAATGATTGTGATAATTATATAATATGTAGCTTTGAACATAACTAATCGATCTTCCTTCTTCTAAAGCGGTTTTCATAAACTAAACATAATTAGCTTAAACTCTAAAAATGTGATTTTAGTCCCATGTCTGAAAATAGTTTGGTGATTCAGAATTATTATAAAGATGTGACATGTTTTTAGGTAAATTAATTTTATTATCTTTCTGTTGATAACTAGTATAATTAATAGTGGTAATTAATTATACTATTAATGTTACAATAATTCAGTAAATTTACACCAATCATCCGACATTGCTTAATTGAGCTAAGTAAATGTATAGTAAATTTAACAAATATTATTTACTTTATGTATATCAAAGTAAGAAAATATATATTTTAATAAATTTGGAAAAAATTGTGGTGATTATCCTTTATGAATAAAGCATAGTTTTTTTACATAAAAAGTGATTTTTACAAATGCAATAGGTTGCTGAAACGTACTAATAATTAATTATTAGCTTTATATCCAAATTTAAAATAGGTTTTTTAGTGATTAAGATTGACCACGCATAATGTTAATTTGTATATTAATATGTTGCAAGATAATTCCAATATTCAAATAATTCACTTAAAATAAAAGTTCTTGTTAAACATTAACAAAATTATAAAGACTGGTCATTAAAATAAGTGTTAAATATTACTTTATGAAGAATTGTTAACTACAGCACCATGAACTTATCCTATACACTATTTATTTTGGAACGGGGGTTTGGTGGTCGAAGTGGTAAAGCATATCGGTCTGTCTACTGCGACACCCAACTGCACACATAAAGGTTTTTAGTTAGAGCTGCAGTTGCTCCCATTGCTTTTCCCTTACTGTTAACACTGATTCCTTATCCTCATTAGTCTAACTCACATAAAGTATGGACGTTAAGCAACAACAAAAAAAAAGCACTGTGGGTTTTAGAGGCACAGTGATTTACCTGGTAATCAGGTCAGATAAACTCAAATGTTTCATTATTTGGCAATGTTTTAAGTAAAAAGAGGTTGGGTTTTGAATTTTTTAATGGAGAATTTGATAAAATTCAGAAAAATCAACATTGTTAATTTTACCAATTTCAAGATCACAGAACATCTATTGGTAATAATAAATACATTTCCAATTTTTCATGCAAACATGGATAAGTACTTGGGAAGGAATACATCTTCATGCCAAAATTAAAAAAAACAACAACAATTGAACATTATATTTTGGAAAAATATACTGGCTTTTAGGCAGGAATTTCCAGTTGATGGTCCATAATAAATTGCTGTTGTATTGGCAAATGCTGAAGAAGACCATTTGGACTCATGGAAATTATTTTTGGAGTCATCCAAAGAAGACAAATATTAGTAAAATACAGACTTTTCAGAATAAAATGTTCTCTTGCATAGGTGATGTCCAGTTGTGTGTGTGTGTGTGTGTGTGTGTGTGTGTGTGTGTGTGTGTGTGTGTGTGTGTGTGTGTGTGTGTGTGTGTGTGTGTGCACTTGTGTGTGTGTGTGTGATTGAACTTCTTCTTCAAAACGTGGTACTAAAACAACTTCTATATTCAATTTCATCAGAAACTATTAAAATTTGCTTACTGTTCTGGGTGGGTGTGTTCCGGTCCTGACTTTAAGAAATAATTATAGCAGTGTCCTGGCCATTGTTCTTCTCTTAATCTATTTCGAAGCCATTAAGACTGGAATCTTCCTCTTTTAATTCTTCTTTCAGTTCTATTTTATATACTATACTATAATTCTAAATATTATATGGTTCAGTCACTAGAATTGTTAACACAAATTTTAACTTTTACTTAGTTTCCAATACAATCTTCATATAGTCCATTTTGGCTACCAGTTTCGATTGCCTGTGTTGCAGGCAAACTTTACCCCCAGCAAACTGTACCCCCATGGTACAAAAAAGCTTTGGAAAAAAGTACCCCCAGTACAAAAAGCATAGTCCTATATGCTTTATGTTTATGTACCGGGGGTATAAAATCCCTGAAAATTAGTTATAGAGTACCGGGGGCAGGGTGGGTGTACTGTGCCCAGGTTATTCTTACCCCCCAAGATATGTACTATATATCAGCATATTAATACATCAAAGAGGAGTACACTGTGCCTAGGTTATTCTTATCCAACAAGATATCTACTATATATCGACATATTAATACATCAAAGAGGAGTACACTGTGCCTAGGTTATTCTTATCCAATAAGATATCTACTATATATCGACATATTAATACAACAAAGAGTTTATTACGATAAACTACACTGTGCCTAGATTATTCTTAACACCCCAAGATATCTACCATATATCGGCATATTAATACAACAAAGAGGGGTACACTATGCTTAGGTTATTCTTACCCCCTCCCCAAGATAGCTACTATATATCATCATATTAATACATCAAAGAGGAGTACACTGTGCCTAGGTTATTCTTATCCAACAAGATATCTACTATATATCGACATATTAATACATCAAAGAGTTTATTACGATAAACTACACTGTGCCTAGATTATTCTTAACACCCCAAGATATCTACTATATATCGGCATATTAATACAACAAAGAGGCATATTAATACACTGTGCCTAGGTTATTCTTACCCAACAAGAGATCTACTATGTATTGGCATATTAATACATCAAAGACAGGTACACTGTGCCTACATTATTCCTACCCAACAAGAGATCTACTATATATCGACATATTAATACACCAAGGGAGGTACACTGTGCCTATGTTATTCTTACCCAACAAGATATCTACTGTATAACAGCATATTTTATGTCCAAGGGGTATATTGTGCCTACGTTTTTCCATACCCCTTCTGAAGCAATCTAATATCAATCTATATGTTTATATATATATATATATATATATATATATATATATATATATATATTTCAAAGTTGATACACTGTGCCTAGGTTATTCTTACTCTCCAAGAGGTCTACTATATATCGACACATTAATATTTTAAAATAGCTAAAATTTGCTTAGGTTGTTTGTTTTTCTAATAAAACATTACTATCATTATAAATATTTTTTTCAAATCAATTTAGTTCTACTTTTCCGGTTATTGTTTGAAATTATGTGTTACTTAAGCGCCTGTTATAACTTTAATAAACAACGTGTTGATATAAAAAATAAACTTTTGAACAATGTCAATTTTATGGGTTTATTCACTGTATATGGTAGTATAAATTTTTTGTATATTTATTCATATGTAATAGACATTAAGCACTATTGTAGGAGTTGTAATGTTAATACAGACTTTAAATTACTCATTATTAAATATGTGACGTTTTCGTGATTGTCTAGCTGTTGGGGATTGTATGAAGTACATCCACGTAGAGGTAGGAATTTATATATTTACCTTCTGTTACAGCTAATAGTGACATTCACACATGTAAACAATAATATTCTTACATATTATTGTAAGTATTACATATTAAAAACCTTGAAAGTTTTTTACTATGAAACTTTTTAAGATTATCAACCTGTAGACCTTTCAGTTATCATCCAAGTGATGAATATACGATTATTGCTATCCTTAATAACTTAACATTACTTTATTATAACAATATTCTACATAATATGTAAAATTAATGCATTTTCATACAGACTTGGCAATATATCAGCAAAAATGAACACTTTCTTTGTTCCACCATAGGAAACTAATTTATAAATTTAATTTAATACGTTTCATAGGCTGCTTTCTGAATCATCAAATAATGTTACATCTCTGTTAAAATTGCATCAGTTCTATATCTTTTAATGCAGTTTTCAATAAATAAATCCGAAACTACTATGCAACTACCTTACTGACATAATGGAAGCAAATTTTTAAAAAGTTGCAATACCACAATAACTTGTTTCATCTAATATTAAGTAAACTGATTATTCATTATTTCAGTTATAATCTGCCTAAATTAGCACTTTTAAGCACCAATTTGGCAATGAACACAGAAGGCATTTGATTACTATTCTTTTTTTAATTAATCTATAAAGTGCTAACTCATGCACATTACAATGGTGATATCACATTTTCAAAAAGGTGTAAAATGCAAAGTGTTGAAGTTTATAGTAAAATTATACATACTATTACTAGTTGGCTATATAGTAGTGATATATCAAGTGGTTATATCCATGAAATATAATTAATCCAAAAATGAAAACATTTTAATGAAATTTTTATAAATATGGAACAATTTTCTTTAAACACTTTGGAATTATTAAGTTGAATTTTTTTGTTTTTGCCACCGCAAAGTACATTGACATAACAAGTGTAATTCTAACGGTACTTTGTTGTGAAACTTATTTAAATTTAAAGTATACACAACAAAAACAAAAATATATATAAGATTTTCACCAAATTTTTAAAAAATTCCAATAATTTATGTATAAAATATTCAATTTATATTGAATAAATAAAAAGATGCTTCCATAAATCTGTGATCCATGTAAGTGAAATTGTTGTAATAATTGAATCAATTTTAAACTCTTTAATTAACAAACTTCCAAATTTAAACTTAATTAAATTTAAACTTAATTAAGATCAATTAATTATTGATCTTAATTTTAAGCAACTTCGTTATACTATTTTACAACTTTAGTTAATAACAATCAATGTGTGTTTATAATCTAACTGTGGCTTGTTAATTTAGCATTATTAACTCTTACTTATAGCAAGCAAAGACGATACTTACTGAAACTTTATATTAACCAAAACCAATAATAAAACATAATTAAATGTTTATAAATATACTTACTTTAAAAATATCGGTAATCGGAATCACGATGTCATACACTGCCAGTAAAATACTATATAATAATATGCCGATATATAGTGCATCTCTCGGGGTAATAATAACCTAGGCAGATTGTAATCTTTGAGGTATTAATATGCAGATATGTAGTACATGTCTTGGGGGGTAAGAATAACCTGGGCAGAGTGTCCCATTATCAAATGCTGTATTATTATGCTGATATATACTAGATATCAGGGGGGGTAAGAATAACCTAGGCAGAGTGTCCCCCCTTTGATGTATTAATATGCCGATATATAGTAGATATCAGAGGGGGGGGTAAGAATAATTTAGGTACAGTGTACTCCCTTTGATGTATTAATATGTTGATGAATAGTAAATATAATAGAGGTAAGAATAACATAGGCATAATGTACTCCACTTTGATTAATTAATATGCTGATATATAGTAAATATCATACCTGTGCACGTAATATTGTACTCCTACATGTTTTTTTTTTATTTAATACTAATAACCAATCTTTACAAGATTGACTAATGGTTTACATCTACAACAACATCACATTTGTAGGATAGCTATTACATTAATAACTTCCTTCACATCAGTGGAGCAGTTCATGAGGTTCAGCCTCTTGAGGCGGCGAACATTGCCGGTCACTTCACTTACTGCCTCCATCTCACAATTTTCATGCATAAGAAGCCGTAGATTATGACTAGTTGCACATTTTTTAACTTCCTCTGTGACAAACCTGATGTATCAAGTCCCGATGTAAATCATTGTTACGAATATAACATGGGGCATTGACTATTCCTCGCAAGACTTTGTTTTGGAAATTTTGGATTATTTTTATATTCGACGGTTTTGTACAACCCCACAATTGTAAGCCATAGGTCCATACTGTTTTCAATATTTGTTTATATACTAAAATTTTATTCTGCACTGAAAGCTCAGAGTTACGTTCAAGCAGCCAGTAAAGTTTTATATATTTTATTCTATGCTCTTCAACCTTTTTCTTTACATGGACTTTCCACTTGAGCTTCGTATCCAGGGTCATTCCCAAGTATTTGGCATTGTTGGAGTAAGGAACAGCTTGAGCATTGATAAACAATGGATGGGTGGCAATCTTCCTATTGGTAAAGTTTATATGCATTGATTTTGTCTCATTCAGTTTAACTCGCCAGCACTTTGTCCAGATATTTATCCTATCCATTGCACTTTGTAGTTTATTTGTGGCCTTTTCAACACAAGCATCATCAGCAAGGATAGCAGTGTCATCAGCAAATGTGGCAACAATTGAATCAGCAACCTCTGGAATATCTTGTGTATACAACAAATAGAGCACAGGTCAAGGACACTACCTTGCACTCCTACATGTACACAACAATTCGTATTTACTGTATTTACAATTGTGTATAGATTTTAAATTGTATTTTTATCGAGGTAATGCATATTGTATTACTTACTATCTCTAATTAGCACAACATATTGTACTGACAGTTTAATTTCTGTAATACAGTCTGCGATTGTCTTTGTGGTGTTTAAAATTGTAAACAAAATTTAAAGTAATGATTTTACACAAATTATTAGACCACACTGACTAGTGATGATAAATTGCAACACAATCAAGTTATGTATAAACATACTGATAAAGGCAACAAGTGTAAATGTTGTAGTATTACACAATGCCCAATTTGCACTATGCGAAGCATGAACATGGTAATGTTGGTCACAGTGTTCTACAGAAGTACATGGCCCCTACAAATGAGTCCCTACAAATTAAGTAAACTTATTAATTTGCACTGTTAACTTATATATGTTAAATAAATCATGTCTGAGGATTCTATGTTTTCAGTGAATTTTCATCAGCCATTTTTAGTAAGACTTAGAGCAGGGAGCTTTAAATGAACACAGTCCTGATCATATTTTGAGGTGGTAGTTAAAAATTTGTGTGTAGTGTATATATGTTGGTTGTGTGTGTGTGTGTTTTGCGATGCCAAAAAAAGGTGGAAAAAATCTTTTATAGACTACCTGGGGTAGGGTACGCACTACCCCAGAGTGTGGGACTCAAATTAAGTTAATATATATTGTTACCCACTAAAAAAACCACCAAAAGCATTTCTCTTCTGTAAACCTCCCCACGGAACCACCGTCAGGCATTACTTCATGGGAAATTGGACTGGCTGAACGCCTACTTTCTACAGCATTGGCTCTCCTTTCTCGATCCTCAGCCCTCAACTTCTTCATGACCACTGCAGCGAATCCCGCAATTGCCTTCTAGTTGGCCTATGAAGCCATCATAGTCGCAACCAGACTTTCCGGTGTAATGCTGCCTCGCAGATATGTTTGCAGATATCCTTTCCTCGTCGAATCTCTGACACCAGAAAAACACATGCTCCGCATCTTCCTCCACTGCTGGAAGACAGAGGGGACAAGCTGAGTCTGTTTCTAACCTGAAACGGAACAAGTAAGCTCGGAAGCAACCGTGCCCAGTGAGAATCTGTATGAGATAGAAATCCACCTCCCTATGATTCCTGTTGCACCAATCCTGAATGTTACCTATGAGTTGGTATGTCCATCGTCCATTTGTTGATTCGTTCCACTGTCGCTGCCATGTCTCCAGGGTCCGATTTCACTCCAGGGTCCGATTTCAATTGCATTGTATGACTATACCGCGGCTCAGCAATTCGCTTACGCCAGTGTGTGTGTGTGTGTGTGTGTGTGTGTGTGTGTGTGTGTGTGTGTGTGTGTGTGTGTGTGTATGTATGTATGTATGTATGTATGTATGTATGTATATATATATATATATATATATATATATATATATATACACACACACACACACACACAAACACACAATAACACAGAATAATACCAGAATTGTCTGGTAACAGTTTGGAAAATTTCATTACCCAGAAAAATTAGTTTGATGGCAAAATCAACAAAATGGCAACCATTTTGAATCTTCAAACATTCAAAACTTTTTATACTACTCTTGATAATTGTAACATCTAATTTCATATTTGTAATAAAAATTTAAAAAAAATAAACATTTTAAATTTTCAAAATCCGTTGAATCATGTAAATTAATCTCAGATCGGTCAGGGTTCATTTTTATATTTCCAATATAATTTGAAAGTAATGTGCTAATTAATATAAATTTGTTTAATTTTTGCTCAAAACTCGGTTTTGGCAATAGCTTGGACAAATTCCTTACACACGAAACTGGGTCTAAGATTGTTTATTTTACATTTTTTTGAAAATCCTATTTCATCAACATAATGAGTTTTAAAATCTGCATAAATTAATTTTAAAACTTTCAAAAATCATTGAAATTTGTCTGCGATCAAGGGTCATCTTTGTATTTTCATTGTCATTTCAAAATTTAAAATACTAATTTATGCAGATCTTATTTTTTTTATGATGGCGACAAAGAATTTTGACCAAAAAGAAATCCATTTTCATTGCATCAGTGAGGCAACCGCAAACATCTTTTGTGTTGGGCCTTGTTTGACTTTTATTCTTAATAATAATTTTAAATGTGTTTAACTTTTATAATTCTTCGAGTAGCATGCGAGCAGTTGGCACGACTACAGTTTATTATTAAAACAATAACTTGAATATTTATTGTAATGATATCTAAAAAGCAAAATGTACCTATTAAGTTATACCAGCCTCTAGGCATATTGTGCAACTAGTATGAGATCGCACCTTAGGCGGTATGCTGCGATCATGTTGTGCTGTCCTTCAAATAAAACAAACTAGTCTTTACAAAGTAACGAGTAGCTGAGCTTCGATCGGGAGAAATTTTGTTTTTTTTTCAGAAATTTCAAGAATATTTTTGAAGAAATTAATAGAAATAATGACTGGCAATATTCATATAAGGTGCAATGAAATAAATTTGTTAAAATGTTTCGTTAAACCAACAGAAAATAATGATTTATAACGAAATAACAGGCATTTATTACTTGAAAAATTGAAGCTAAAACAGTACGTGTTTTTGGAAATTAATATTGAAATATTCAAAGTTATTAGGAAAATCAAAATTTTAAGTTTTCATGGTTCTTGATATTCATTGGTGAAACATTAGAATCAAAATTATTTAACACTTCTTCCATACAACATTTCTTGTATGTCGAGGATTTTCTGGTGGAAAAAGAACTTTCACCAAATTTGAATTTTGAAAATGCTAGTCAACATAAGCACTGCTGTCAGCAGATAAATGCCAACTAATGCAAACGGTTGACTTTGGGCCCTATTTGTGTTGTCATAGCAAACACTACTCTGACAGCAAATTAAATACCTTTGCATACCGTAGGCCTATCCAAGCTGACTTTCCGTAGAACCTAATTCAACTCTTGCGGGGATGGGATGCAAACTTTTCTTCACCTGTAGACTATTAACTTTTCTTAACAATGTTGTTAAGTAGTTCATTCAGTAACCATAGATCTCGTATTATTGGATAACCCTTCAGAAACGTCCAAATTCATAAAAGAATTAGTAATTATTGTGTTCTTTTATGCCCTAATTCGTGTGCTGGTAAATCGGCCATCTCAATAGAATTGAGAAAATCACGAATGAACTGAAGAGCTAAGAATGGGTTGATTTCAGAATCATAGCTTTATATACTTTATCTTGTGTTTAACATCCGACTGTTGTGCACACTTGGGCTAATGCAGACGATGGGATGATTTAGCCTATAGCGTATGAAAATGCCAAGCCCTCGCCGGGAATCGAACCCGGGTTCTCGGGGTGAAAGCCTAGTACGCTATCCACTAGGCCACCGAGGCGATGTTTAAAATATTATTTTTAAGTGAATTGAATATTCTTTAATATTTAAAAAATATAAAATTTGGCTTAAAATGAGTGCTATTTTTACGTATATTTTTTGTACCATTTGGACCTGATTTCAACATATTTTCAACTACATTTTGCCTTGAATTTAAATTGATATTCACATTATCAAATTTGTACGTTAATTTGATCTTAATAGAATATTCTTGTACTATATAACGTCAAAATGATTTTTGTGTAACATCCCCTATACTTCAGTTTCAAGATGGCGGCCTCTGATTTACAATAACGGTTGTACGCAGTTTTAGCCAAACGCGTTAACAGATTGTTTTGAATTTTTTTAAGAAGATATCTTGTATAAAGACCCATGTGAAGTAAGTGTAATATTTTTTCTATTTACTTCCGTTTCACGATGGCGGCCTCTCATTTAACGATGACGAGCGTACGTAATTTTTGTCAAACGCTTTGCCGATTGTTTTAAAATTCGGTACAAAGATACTTGTATAAAACCCAAATAACGTAAGCTTAAGATTTTTCCCTTTCACTTCCGTTTCAAGATGGCGGGCTCTGATTCAGCGCCGAGAGTGTAGTTGTTTATTTCCTGTAATACTGGCTAAATGGGAAAACATATTATAATTTTAACATCTTCGTGGCGAAAGAGCATAAAATTTCCATTAAAATTAGACCAGTAATATTTCTCGTAAATATTACGGTTACCGGTTAAATTGGCGGAAAAAATTACTAGCGCTGTCGTGGAGCGCTCTGTATATTAAACAAGCATAGGCCTATAAGTTATTGCGAGGTCTGTTGTTCTTTGAACAACTATGTAGATTTTTAGGTAGATAATAATTTGAACCGTGTTAAATGTATTTTTCTAATTTAAATTTCCAAAGATAAGACCTAATAAGATGGATTTTTCAACTAGAAAATTGTATATTTCAACATTTTATCAAAACATTATAATTGTTCCGGAAAAAATGCATACAGTACGTAGATCGAATAAATTATTTATTGCATATGGGCTTATCATTATGGTTTCTATTCCACGTAAAACCATGTCAAGTTTGTTTAGACATGGTTTTTTTTAATTTGAAAAAAGGAAGCTATCCATATCCATCCTTCCTACCCCACCATAGTAGCGCTCATGCTATTTGCACATTTTCCCTAGACGCTCGTTAAGTTATAGCCTACAAGCAATCAATTGATTTTTTAATAAAAACTGTAGTCGTATAGCGTGCCGCATAAGAAAGGAAATTGGGTTTTGGCTTTTATAATTATTGAATTAATCATTTTTATTCGTGTGCTAACAGCTAACATAATAATAACACCTGGTTCTGGTGCACGGTGCACGCTAACCCCTGACCCCTGACCCCTTGCCCTTCCCCTTCCTCTCCATGTCTAACGGAAACTGTATGGATCGCCAACCTAAAGGAGAAGGGCGGGAAAAGTGGAGGGGGTGTCTAGGCGGTGAACTAATTTTTTGTCCCCACTTGGAAGTACTGCTTATATATTATACAATGTATTATATTGGTTTCAAAACCTTTAGCGTAGGTGCTGCTGAAGCAGTCGCAGTACGCAGCTGTGATAACCGCTGACGTAACGGTAGTAAATTTCCAAAGAAAAAATAGCAATAACACTTTTTTCAACCTTAAACATTTTTGAAAATCTGATTTCACTATAATACTCAGCGTTAAAATCTGCATAAATTAGCATTTTAATTTTGAAAATTCAAAAATAAGCCTTGACCGTTTTCAAAATATTCCATTTACTCCTGAATCATAAATTTCTTTTACTTAAAATGTAGTACATGTACCTTCATATACGACCACAATTTCAGCAAAATATGATGAACAGATATTGTGAAATTAGGCTGTTTTTCCAGTTTTTTTACAATGTAGTTCTCGAATCGCCTGTAAACTATCCCAAAACTATTTCGTTTTCGAGAAATCGCCAGTAGTAAGTTTTATTTGGATACTTATGGACTCCATGTGAGCAAATTCGTTAGATCTTTTACTGGATTTTTTTTTGACAATTATAATCGCTTTATTATATTTTTTTTATTATTAAAAAGTCTCCACAAATACGAGCAAACTAACCACACGCCAAATTTCATCAAAATCGTGCAATTCGTTGGTACTTGGTGGAAAAATATTACATTCATGGAATAAAAACACTTTTGTATATATCCACAATTTTTTTTTATTTGAGTCTTGCCAACCAAGGTTTCACTCAGAGCAATGTCAAGGCCACTTAACGGATTGACATTGTCAAGTGAAACTTTGATTGGCAAGAATCCAGTAAAAAAGTTGTGGATATATAAAAAAGTGTTTTTATTTCATTAATCGTGCAATTGGTTTAGCTTCCATATATATATTGTGTTTAACGTCCGACTATTGTGCACACTTGGACTAATGCAGACGATGGGATGATTTATAGCGTACGAAAATGCCAAGCCCAGGCCGGGAATCGAACCCGGGTCCTCGGGGTGAAAGCCCAGTACGCTATCAACTAGGCCACCGAGGCGGCTTCTTTTTTATACTTCGCATAATGCAAAACTATGCTAAAATATTAAAACTTACAAATTCTTTCTTTCTCAGAACTCTACAATTGAGTGAGAAGCGATTCCATGTGCAGGAATGTATAATCATGTGACTCACTAACGTCCAATTGGGCGCTGGCGTCCTTGAGTGCATACAGTGGAAGTGAATAAAAGCGTACCACTCTTCGGCGACCACGACTAAAGAATTGTCGCTTGTACCCTCTGAACGCACGACGACCTGCAAGTAATCATGTCACGATCTGCAATACATTTGGCAATGTAGTGATAGGCTGCTATTTAGAACATTTATTTTTATAAGTTGCTAATTGGAACATAACAGACTGTTAACTGCTCTTGAAAATAACAGAAAATGATACAAAAAGTAACAGCTTTGATTTATTGTCTTTAATAAGAAGATAAGTTAGGATCATAAGGTCCTCTCTTCCAGTTAACACTAACTTAACAGAGAGAAATTTTACAGCCAATACAATTTGAACAAACCCCTAAAAAGAGTTCTAGAGGTTAGAAACGGTACTCATTTCAAGGTCCCGGGTCTAGATCTTACCACGATGGTATTTGTTAACAGAAATATAAAATTGGGAAATTACAAATTCTACAAATTTCAGTTGTTTGTAGGTGACCCGGTGGTCGATATGGTTAAAGCACCGACAAATAGTGGTTTTTACATGGAGGTTATATTATACAATTTTTACAGCCTATACAATGTTTAACAACCACCTAAAAAAAGGATAGAATCGGTATTCGTTACAAGGTCCAGGGTCTAGATCTTACCACGATGGTTAAAAGAAATATAAAATTGGGAAATTATCAAATTCTATAAATTTCTGTTGTATGTACGGGACCGGTCCGTCTGCTGCGTCTCTGAACTGCGCAGCTTAAGGTTCTTAGTTCTAGCCGCAGTTACTCCCATTGCTGTTTCCTTACAGTTAAAGCTGATTCCTCGATCTCATTGGCATAAAGTATGGACGTTAAGGAAAAAGGTTTATATTTAAGTTCAGTACTTTAGTACTAGCGGACGATAATTGATCCCTAGGACTACTCTCGAAACATCGTATATTGCTTCTGTACGAACAAATGATGGCAAGGAACAATAACATGCATATCCCATCAATAAGTAACAATTTTAAAAACAGAATTAATTGTTTTGGGACATAAAATTGATTTAAATTTAAATTGAGAATATCTGCGCGCAGAATCATCCCCCCCGTATTGACCTAAATTAATTATTATTTTATTACATCACTCAATCCCACCACCTTATACAGGCAATCGAAAAGTCAATCACGTAATATTATTACTTAAAACACACAGATAACTTAAAAATAATGCTTGTTTTTTATGTTTATAGGCCTGACATTTCCATTTCTTTGAATACGCCTAATCTTTACATTATTACTATTACAGTTTTCCACGAAGTTAACATCCAATTGTGGCCTTGTAATTATACGTGTCTTGTAATTAAAAAGACAGTGTCCGTCAGATTTAACGTGACTCATTGAACTTGCAGAAAGTTTGCGCAAAAATGGTGCCAAAACTCCTCGCTGCGGAGCAAAAGGAATCGAGAATGAACATTCGTGCTGAACTTTAAAAACAAACATTAATAATTGTCCAGGATTGTTGGACAGTTTGAT
>CM040182.1:22035933-22045933 GCA_022606455.1 Callitettix versicolor
TGCTATACTAATCGATAATTTATTTTTCTTCGATACGCAGTACTTTATTGCTTAATTTTAGATACTATCGTGCGCTTTATATTACGTTACACTTTATCGATGGGTACTCGATTAAAAGGAAGGGACAGAAACGCGCCGATCTCATGTAAATCCTTAAGTATTTAGAAATTGCTGAAATTTTCGTTACGAAAATTCATAACTAGATTAAAAGTAGTGAATTAACAAAAAAATAGTACAAGAGTAAATCGGAAAAATTAAAAAATAACCTTCGACATACTTAATTTTATTATTAAAATTTACTTCTGAGCCTTAATTCTCTATTATTTTAAATTCGGTATTCATTGGTTTGAGCTATAATTCTTCCCACGCGCTAAAAATGTGAGCGAAGTCTGAGCCGACTTTTTAAAATTAGTCAGATAGAATTTTCTGCATTTTTTCGGTATCTTCTTCAACCGGGTTTTTTGTACAACCTGTTCGTGATAAAGCTTGTACAAAGTTTCCGCGCCATTTATTCCTTGAGTACTTGTTACTTTAATCTAAACAATTTTCGATTAGTTCGTAAAGGTATTTCGGGTGAATTCGTAAATGCGTTCGGAAACCTTCGGTTTCGAATTAACGAATCCGTTATGTACGGAATCGATTCCTTCGTAAAATCACAAAATATAAAATCTATTGAAATAATTTTGAATCTAAACGTACGAACAAAACAAAAATAATCGATTTGTTTATTAATTAACCGACGTCGGTGTAATAGTGGGTCCGATAGCGTTCGACACGGCGTGTGGGAAATTAAGGGAAATTTCAGTCCTTAACGGGGAAATCCAGGCTTGCATCGTAAAAGCAGGGAACAAGTAGTCTTTGTGTGCAATTTGCGTAAAGTCAGAGAGAAGAAGAGAACTCTATAAACATCGAAGCAACTGCTACACTTCCAGGAGAAGGTCAGTTACAATTTAGACTTCAGATATTATTTCTAAATATAACCTAAACTCGGTAAAACGTATAGACATCAATTTTGTAGCGAATCACGACTATTTAGAGATCAACCGGGGCGTCAGGCGTCGATCTGGGCCTTGAATCAGCATACATTATGAAATAGGTCAATTCAAAAAATCGATCAAATATCAAATTAAACTGGTCATCGTTCGTGCAGCGTACAAAACCAAAAATTACATTGACCCAATCCGATCTTATCGAGTCCCGTAAATTTAGTAACAATAGAAAATTGTGCAGGGTAATTAAGTTGCACAAACTTCCTGGAATCCGGGATTAATTAATTAAAGCTATTTATGGAAATACATAGTGCAAAAACATTATTCGCTTCAGAAATTCAATTAATTTCCCTAAGAATTCAGGCGAAAGGCTAATGAAAAAATATATAGTGCAAACCCATTAACACGCTTCAGAAATTCAATTAATTCTCCTAAGAATTCAGGCGAAAGACCAATGAAAAAATATATAGTGCAAACCCATTAACACGCTTCAGAAATTCAATTAATTCTCCTAAGTATTCAGGCGAAAGGCTAATGAAAAAATATATAGTGCAAAACCCATTAACACGCTTCAGAAATTCAATTAATTTTCCTAAGAATTCAGGCGAAAGGCTAATGAAAAAATATATAGTGTAAAACCATTCAGAAATTCAATTAATTTTCCTAAGAATTTAGGCGAAAGACTAATGAAAAAATACATAGTGCAAAAACATTAACACGCTTCAGAAATTCAATTAATTTTCCTAAGAATTCAGGCGAAAGGCCAATGAAAAAATATTTAGTGTAAAAACATTAACGCTTCAGAAATTCAATTAATTTTCCTAAGAATTCAGGCGAAAGGCTAATGAAAAAATATATAGTGCAAAACCATTCAAACACTTCAGAAATTCAATTAATGTCTCTAAGAATTCAGGCGAAAGGCTAATGAAAAAATATTTAGTGTAAAAACATTAACACGCTTCAGAAATTCAATTAATTTTCCTAAGAATTCAGGCGAAAGGCTAATGAAAAAATATATAGTGCAAAACCCATTAACACGCTTCAGAAATTCAATTAATTCTCCTAAGTATTCAGGCGAAAGGCTAATGAAAAAATATATAGTGCAAAACCCATTACATGTTTCAGAAATTCAATTAATTCTCCTAAGAATTCAGGCGAAAGACCAATGAAAAAATATATAGTGCAAACCCATTAACACGCTTCAAAAATTCAATTAATTCTCCTAAGTATTCAGGCGAAAGGCTAATGAAAAAATATATAGTGCAAAACCCATTAACACGCTTCAGAAATTCAATTAATTCTCCTAAGAATTCAGGCGAAAGACCAATGAAAAAATATATAGTGCAAACCCATTAACACGCTTCAGAAATTCAATTAATTTTCCTAAGAATTCAGGCGAAAGACCAATGAAAAAATATATAGTGCAAACCATTAACACGCTTCAGAAATTCAATTAATTCTCCTAAGTATTCAGGCGAAAGGCTAATGAAAAAATATATAGTGCAAAACCCATTAACACGCTTCAGAAATTCAATTAATTTTCCTAAGAATTCAGGCGAAAGGCTAATGAAAAAATATATAGTGCAAAACCCATTAACACGCTTCAGAAATTCAATTAATTTTCCTAAGAATTCAGACGAAAGGCTAATGAAAAAATATATAGTGCAAAACCATTCAAACACTTCAGAAATTCAAATAATGTCTCTAAGAATTCAGGCGAAAGGCTAATGAAAAAATATTTAGTGTAAAAACATTACCACGCTTCAGAAATTCAATTAATTTCCCTAAGAATTCAGGCGAAAGGCTAATGAAAAAATATATAGTGCAAAACCCATTAACACGCCTCAGAAATTCAATTAATTTTCCTAAGAATTCAGGCGAAAGGCTAATTGAAAAAATATATAGTGCAAAACCCATTAACACGCTTCAGAAATTCAATTAATTTTCCTAAGAATTCAGACGAAAGGCTAATGAAAAAATATATAGTTCAAAACCATTCAAACACTTCAGAAATTCAATTAATGTCTCTAAGAATTCAGGCGAAAGGCTAATGAAAAAATATTTAGTGTAAAAACATTAACACGCTTCAGAAATTCAATTAATTTTCCTAAGAATTCAGGCGAAAGGCTAATGAAAAAATATATAGTGCAAAACCCATTAACACGCTTCAGAAATTCAATTAATTTTCCTAAGAATTCAGGCGAAAGGCTAATGAAAAAATATATAGTGCAAAACCCATTAACACGCTTCAGAAATTCAATTAATTTTCCTAAGAATTCAGACGAAAGGCTAATGAAAAAATATATAGTGCAAAACCATTCAAACACTTCAGAAATTCAATTAATGTCTCTAAGAATTCAGGCGAAAGGCTAATGAAAAAATATTTAGTATAAAAACATTAACACGCTTCAGAAATTCAATTAATTTTCCTAAGAATTCAGGCGAAAGGCTAATGAAAAAATATATAGTGCAAAACCCATTAACACGCTTCAGAAATTCAATTAATTCTCCTAAGAATTCAGGCGGAAGACCAATGAAAAAATATATAGTGCAAAACCCATTAACACGCTTCAGAAATTCAATTAATTCTCCTAAGAATTCAGGCGAAAGACCAATGAAAAAATATATAGTGCAAACCCATTAACACGCTTCAGAAATTCAATTAATTCTCCTAAGTATTCAGGCGAAAGGCTAATGAAAAAATATATAATGCAAAACCCATTACATGTTTCAGAAATTCAATTAATTCTCCTAAGAATTCAGGCAAAAGACCAATGAAAAAATATATAGTGCAAACCCATTAACACGCTTCAAAAATTCAAATAATTATCCTAAGTATTCAGGCGAAAGGCTAATGAAAAAATATATAGTGCAAAACCCATTAACACGCTTCAGAAATTCAATTAATTCTCCTAAGTATTCAGGCGAAAGGCTAATGAAAAAATATATAGTGCAAAACCCATTAACACGCTTCAGAAATTCAATTAATTTTCCTAAGAATTCAGGCGAAAGGCTAATGAAAAAATATATAGTGCAAAACCATTCAAACACTTCAGAAATTCAATTAATTTCTCTAAGAATTCAGGCGAAAGGCCAATGAAAAAATATTTAGTGTAAAAACATTAACACGCTTCAGAAATTCAATTACTTTTTCCTAAGAATTCAGGCGAAAGGCTAATGAAAAAATATATAGTGCAAAACCATTCAAACACTTCAGAAATTCAATTAATGTCTCTAAGAATTCATGCGAAAGGCTAATGAAAAAATATTTAGTGTAAAAACATTAACACGCTTCAGAAATTCAATTAATTTCCCTAAGAATTCAGGCGAAAGGCTAATGAAAAAATATATAGTGCAAAACCCATTAACACGCTTCAGAAATTCAATTAATTTTCCTAAGAATTTAGGCGAAAGGCTAATGAAAAAATATATAGTGCAAAACCATTCAAACGCTTCAGAAATTCAATTAATTTTCCTAAGAATTCAGGCGAAAGGCTAATGAAAAAAATATATAGTTCAAAATCATTCAAACGCTTCAGAAATTCAAATAGTTTCTCAAAAATGCGGTTAAAAGTTTGTGGGAAAAATAAATTGTTCAAAAACTTTACACGCTTCACAAATACAATTACAACCTTCAAAATCCAGTTATAAATTTTAAGAAAAAAATTGCATGTGTAAAATATTACACGCTTCATAAATAAAAATAGTTCCTCAAAAATTTCGGTTAAGTGGATAAAAGAATGTGCATAAACATTACACGCTTCAAAAATTCAATACGTTTTCCGTAAAATCTATACAAAGAGTTTAGAAGAAACTAATTTTGCAAACACAACACTTTCTTTTTTAGTTCAATTAATTCCACTAAAAATTAAGTTAAGAAACTAAAGAAAAAAATAAATATTGTAAAAATGTTACACGCTTCACAAATTAAATTAGTTCCCAAATAAATCCGGTTAAAATGCTAAATAAAAACAAATATTGCAAACACATTTCTTGCTTCATAAATTCAATTAGTTCCACTAAAAATTAAGTTAAAAAACTAACGAAGAAATAAATGTTGCAAAAACATTGCACGCTCCGCAAATTAAATTAGTTCACCCAGAAATCCGGTTAAAATGCTAAATAAATAAAAAAATGGTGCAAAAACACTTGCTTCATAAATTCTAATGGTTGCACTACAAGTAAGTTAAAAAAAATAACGGAAAAATGTTGCAAAAACATTGCAGGCTTCAAAAATTTAATAAGTTCCCCGGGAAAAAACGAAAGAATAATAAAGGATGCAAAAACATCACGCCTTTCACAAATTTAATTATTTCTCTCAAAAATGAAGTAATAAAAATACCGCAAAAATGGTAGAAAACTTTATGCATTTTAAAAATTCAATTAGTACACTGAAAAATTAGGTTAAATGTTTAACGAAAAGAAATAGGGCACACACATAATACACTTCAGAAATGAAATTAGTTCTTACAAAATCCGATAAAAAGTTAGGATAAAAATTTATAGTGCAAGAACATTACAAGCTTCCTGCACCGCAAGGGGTGAAGGCTAGCTGCACCTATTGAGAGGATTTAGACGTTCCTCGCGGTACCCGAGTCTAACACACACTTACACTTACAACACTACATTTACGACTTTACACTTTACACTCACACTTACATTTATGGAGGCGATAATAGCCTCAATGTGCTTTTCGCCTTAAAATAAAATTTAAAAAAACATTACAAGCTTTACAAATGTGATTACTTTCTTACAAAATCCGATAAAAAGTTAAGATAAAAATTTATAGTGCAGGAACATTACAAGTTTCACAAATGAAGCGCCACAGGGAAGAACGATCACAGTCCTGCAAACCACAATTTTCAGAATTAAGTATTTAAAGTTTCAAGTCGATTAAATAACTTAAAAATTGGTATAAAAATAACTTTCTTAATTTTTGTACATTTTAAAACAGCATTCATTAAATATTCAGAAATTAAAAAACAATACTTAACAGACGAAACATGGACAGTTAAATTAGAAACAAAATGATGTCAGGACCTTGATCGTTTTTGCCAGTTATGAAGCATCATCAATTGGTGGGTCGTCTGGATGCTCGATAGCAATGATTACATCTTCGCCTCCGTCCAACCAAGGGCAGGAACCAGTAGATCGTAGAATGCTTGAGAATCGGGACTGGTCAAGAACTGTTTTAAATCTAATATAACCTTTAATTTTGCGGGTTTAATGGGCAGTTTTCCATTGAAAAGTTCTTTCAGTACGTTTGGGTCATTTTGCTTGTTAGACTTTCTTAATTTCTGTGCCTTTATTCCTAACAAAAAAAGCTTTCAAATATCTACCCAAGTAGTTTGACTTGTAAAAAATGAATATTGCCTGCTTTTGGTCAACCTTTAAAATACTACATAGGGCACTTTTTAACATAAAGCCCAAATAAAAAGTTTACCCAAGTTTCAATTTTGACGTCTGATGCACAATTGATGACAGTGAAAGGTGATGGTTTGAATTTGCTCTTTTTGATGACATCCCTCCAGTCACTGGATGTCTCAGTGTAAGATTTTGCATTGACAAGAGACTTATATCCTTGTCCCTCTCCATATAAGAGTGACCTCTTAAAAGGAAAACTACTTTTACGGTTGCAAATGGTTTCAGTGTATAAACTGTGTAGTGCAGAAAGTGTATAACTGTGAAATTCTTGTTCTGCCCGCACATGAGTCGCAGAAAAGAATGATGTGTTTATTGTTGGGCTAAGAATGTTCCCAAAGAAGTGTTTAAGCACCGAGCAAATGTTACCTGCCCTCTTCTGATGGACAGTTTCATCATACGTTAAAGTACTGAGGTTGAGTGTGACAATAAATGTATATTAAAAGAAATGAAATTCACTTGTCGAAGATAGTATACGTCAGATGTGGTTGTGTTAAGGAGTAGACAGATTTCTTTCAAAATCAACAGTAATTCTTCAATTTCTTCATGTTTTTTTTCACATCCTTATGTATACTCCTCCCTTTTTCACTGTCTGTTTCACTAAAATCACTCAATCACCTATATTGTTTAAACAGGTTACCTTGTACACATGAGGTTATGTTTTTTATACACATTACGTCAACTAACCAAAAAACAAAGCAAGCACTGCTGACAATCGGATGTGAGTGGAGGGGAGCAAGTAGGACCTTGATCTGTCTTGCTTGCTGGCGTGTGGACTGTGATCATTCTTCCCCGTTAGCCCCAATTGTTTTCCTATTATAACACAGTAACTATGATGTTCTTGCCTGAATGATATCATAGTTATATATTCTCTACAATAACCTACCAGTTCCCACTGTAATCTCATTTGCCATAAAAATGGACTTCGATCGTTTCCCCCGTGGCCCTTCAAATGTGATTACTTTCTTACAAAATCCGATAAAAAGCTAAGATGAAAATTTATGATGCAGGGACATTACAAGCTTCACAAATGTGATTACTTTCTTAAAAATCCGATAAAAATTTAAGATAAAAATTTTTAATGCAGGAACATTACAAGCTTCACAAATGTAATTACTTTCTTACAAAATCCGATAAAAAGTTAAGATAAAAATTTATAGTTCAAGAACATTACAAGCTTCACAAATGTGATTACTTTCTTACAAAATCCGATAAAAAGTTAGGATAAAAATGAAGAGTCCAGGAACATTACAAGCTTCACAAATGTGATTACTTTCTTACAAAATCCGATAAAAAGTTAGGATAAAAATGAAGAGTCCAGGAACATTACAAGCTTCACAAATCCAATTAATTCCTTTGAAAATTCAGTTAAAAGGCATTAATTAAATTCTAGTGTGTAATAAATTCGTGCTTCAAGTTACAGTGTATACCAAAACACCCGAAAATGTCAGAGATAACAGCAGTTCTAAAACCAGGAAAGCCACCGATTGAAGTCACGTATACTGACCTATATATTTACTACCACTCATGTACAAAATGTTTGACTATCTCTTAAAAAAAATTAAACCAAATCATTCATAAGAGAAAATGAATTCTGTCACACAAGTTTGGGTTTAGACCTAAGCATAGTGCATTGGGCCAGGTTCATCGTACGGAAATGTAAGTGGGAAATCGCTAGAAGAAGGAAAGGTCCATACAACAGAGAGACATTGCCCAGGCATTTGATAAAATATGCATATGGGTTTGTAATATAAATTACATAAACCAGGGGTCCCTTGCGAAATTTCGCGCCATGAAAGTTTTAAGTAAACACAGCCTTTTGAATAATAGTAGTCGTTGGGGTGAGGGCGGTAGTTGGAAGGGAGAAAAAACAAGTTAAAAAAATAAATTGAAAAGCGATAGGTTTGAAATAATAATCACAAATTTATGAGTCATTGTACATTTCAATACAGATAAATGTTTTTAGTAGCAATTTTTACATGGCATTACAATACCTCGTTGTAAACGATATTTGATGTAAGAATGTAATTTTCTTGTATTTTTATATTTCATTTTCTTTAATGAATACAAACACGTTAGTTGATTTAGTTACCCTTAAAAGGCTACAAACAACTGTCCGTGAGTAAAGTCGGCATTTGGTAAATACAATCCTGCTCTTTGAAGTGTTTGTCCCTGCGACTTGTGTATAGTGATATCAAACACAATTTTAAAAGGTCTCCTATTCAATTGAAATGGCATGCTAACTGTAATTTGACATTTTAATTGTACTTCGTATTTTATGTTGTCCTTATTAACAATAGATAAATGCACGATGGAAGGAGAAATCACAAATATATTTGTGTGAAAACAGTGCCCAAAACATGTGTTAGGTATTCGAAATGCTTGTCCCGGCTTGTACGACGAGTAAGGATAGGGGACTGTCAGTAGGGCCACATAACCTATAAGTTTAATGACTTTTAAATAAACATTGAAATTTTTCTAAGCACGTTATGCGAAAAAGTGGCATTTGTAATGGGATTATCTGTTCGTGATTAATAAGTTAGTTTCGTAAAATATACAAAATATTGTCTGATTTGTGATGCCGCACATGCGCATCCATGATGCCGTTTTGCTTATGACAGTTAAAAGTGTCTTTATGTTAAAATTTTCCACAAACAGTAAGTTTGAGCACAAAATCGTTTTGCAATGTCAGAAAGAATTTAAAAATTCCTTCTAAAGATACCTCAGTTATGCCTGCACGAATAGTATGTGCTGAGAAAAAGGGATGTTGACTCGAGAAATAATATATATGATATCTTCCGTATAACCATTCTGAATTATTAAGATCTTATGTATGATAGGTTTTTCGTATAAGGTGTGGAAGGAATATTCTAAATTGGAAAAAATATCTGCAGGGTTTCCTCAAGGTAGCGTGCTCAAGACCAGTGTACTTGCTGTACACACGCGATACACCCGAGACTAGAAATGTTTTGGGTCTTTTCCAGAAGAAGATTTTATTACAATTTTTCCTGTAGAAATATTTTATCCATAAATGAGTTCAATGTACTGACAGACATGCAAATCAATCACAAACATCCACAATATGCCTCTATTGGCTCTCTGAACCGCTGGGTTGTTCACTTCAGTCGCCCGACAAGGATCACTGGCGATGCCATACGCTCAGCGCCGCTGCAGTATTGGACTGAGGAAAGGGGCGTGGTTAGAAAATTCAAAAACACCACTAGATACATTTGTTCTGTTCCTTTACTCTTCGGTAGAGGAATACCCGACCGCGAAGTTTTGTTTAAAAGAGCTGAACATCCAGCAACAACAATAACAGATTGGAAAAACTCTTTGTGTTAGGTATGCGCCAACAGCTTATTGAAAAACCCTATAACAATTGGAATTGCTGTCGTACAGTCGAAATCGATGAATCATGTTTTTCTAAAAGAAAGCACAATGTAGGACGACTCTATCAGCAACAATTGGTTTTCGGCGAAGTGAGCACAGAAAATAAAGAATGTGTTTTATATGCTGTGCCGGACAGAACAGCTGCTACGTTGTTATCGTGTATTAAATAGATCATTTTACCCTGAACACCCGTAGTGTCT
>CM040182.1:22050933-22085933 GCA_022606455.1 Callitettix versicolor
ATGAGTTAGAAAAAGGTGTGAATCAATTAGACGTTGGCGGAAATTTTGATTTAGTTAGTTCTTTTGTTGGCTTGATACTGAAAAATAAAAATAAAATAAAGAAGGCCAATAATAAAGGGAATAGCTACAAGAAATTTCGAAAGCCAGAATTTGAAGGAATTGATGAAGTGGTTTCGCAGTAATTTCGGTAAAATATGGCTTTACTCTCAGTTACAGTATTTTTATTCATACAGTATTATTTAATAAATATATATATATATATATATATATATATATATATATATATATAGGCTACACACACACACACACACACACACACACACACACACACACACACACACACACACACACACACACACACACACACACACACACACACACACACACACACACACACACACACACACATATATATATATATATATATATATATTCCATTATGTGAAAAATGTAAATCACATTGAAAACTGGTGTACATCTGTTCGACACAATTACTTCTGGAAGAAACATTGTGCCGACGTTTCGCAAAAATCGTTACCGGCATCTTCAAGGTAATTCTCGCTTCAAGCATGAAGTCGACTTTGTTCGATTTCAGCGCCTTTAGCCTGCTCGGTCCCAGAACTTGCCACATCATAAATCCTCGCCAGTGCTAGGCACACGTAAGGGTCTGCAATAGTACTCCGCTAAACGATACCAAGCAGTATCGCCACTCCCAGACACGACAGGACAAGAACATCAAATCCCTAAGTGTAGATGTAAGTGTGCAGTGTTTAAAGCTTAAGTGTTGTAAGCGTGTGTGTTGTTAGACTCGGGTACCGCGAGGGACGTCAAACCCTCTCAATAGGTGCAGCTAGTCTACACCCCCTGCGGTCTATATAAAATACATTTTATCTGCTTATCTGAAAATTATGAATTGTTATAATATAAACTTCTTAGGTAGGCATCTGCTCCTAAAGCCCAGAAAACGCTCATCAGTCGTTAGGCATTCTTGACATAATTTCCAATAAAATTGTTCCACAATTCTCCTTATTTCTAATTATATGGAGGTGATCCGAAACGCCAGGACACATACAAAATTGACTAAGACAAATTAGCGTACTCAACAAGTTAATAAGAAAGATTAGCGTACTCCACAAGTTAATAAGACAGGTTAGTGTACTCAACAAGTTAATAAGAAAGACTAGCGTACTCCACAAGTTAATAAGACAGATTAGCGTACTCAACAAGTTAATAAGACACATTAGCCTATTCAACAAGTTAATAAGGCACATTAGCCTATTCAACAAGTTAATAAGACAGATTAGCGTACTCAACAAGTTAATAAGACAGATTAGCGTACTCAACAAGTTAATAAGACACATTAGCCTATTCAACAAGTTAATAAGACATATTAGCGTACTGAAAAAGTTAATAAGAAAGATTAGCGTACTCAACAAGTTAATACGACAGATTAGCTTACTCAACAAGTTAATAAGGCACATTAGCCTATTCAACAAGTTAATAAGACAGATTAGCGTACTCAACAAGTTAATAAGACACATTAGCCTATTCAACAAGTTAATAAGGCAGATTAGCGTACTCAACAAGTTAATAAAACTTGTTGCATTTTATAACATATTAGCATACTCAACAAGTTAATAACATTCCCAGCAGAAATAAAGAATAGTACACACGTTATTAATTTAAACGACTCTTACTTTATAGCAATTATGTTTCTTAGCATATTTAATTTGTTTAATCAAAGAATTATGTAAAATGTATTTTATTTTTCATAATATTACTTTATGTATTTTATTTTCTTAATTTCAGTGATGGATTTAAAAAAATGAAAAATGCTAATTTCTGCCGAAATTAATGCTAATTACGATGACGAAATTAGAATTTTGAAAAAATGTAAGATAAAAGTGTTTTTTATTTTTTAAATTAACTCTATTTTGGACGTATTTTGATGGGTATCGAACTGGCTTTTTGTCAAGTTTTAATCAAATTGTTAACTTGAGAGTGCTAAAACACAGTTACAACTCAGCCACCAACCCACCCACCCACCCAGCGACCTACCCACCCACCCACACACACACACACACACACACACACACACACACACACACACATCTTTAGGTAAAGCATTTTATTATAAAAGAAGTTTCTTTTTAATATCTTTTGTGTGATTCTAGAGAAGGGTACTTGCGTTTATGTTTATGGTCTTCGCATGGGAGAACTTTGCCGACGTGACAACGACTGTGAGACTGGACTTTTGTGTATCAACTCCGGAGAAGGACGAACATGTCAACCTCCCGTATCCAGTCGTAAGCAATACAGTAAGTACCTCGGCAGTTAGCCTTCTGGTCTCGTCTTTGTCCTCAAGCCAGGTTTAATTGTGTTCCTTAGCCGTAAATCTCATACCTCCGTAAAAAACATACTATACCGGAGTTAACCAAGTCCACGTAATGGATACAATTAGCTACTTCGCAATTGTGAATTTTGTAATAAAGCAAGTAACCCTAAAATCAAGACAACGAAATTGGAAAAACGTTTCCAGCCAATTATTTGACTAATTCAAGTGAACTTTGTTAATAAACTGTTTTTTCTCTGGAACCATTAAATATAAATGGACTAGAAGTACAGCCACTACCATAAAAAGCGTGATATATGATAACCACTACGTTGTTTAAATGTGTGGAAGTGTCTTTGTGTTTCATAATTTTATCAGAGAGATTTTTTAAGGTTATTTTGAAGCATCTCTAATTTTTATCCAAACAAAGCACACTAATTTTTATCCAAACAATATCAACAGAATAGAACGTTTCCCTGTCAAATCCACATAGCCATTTATGTTTATGGAAGAAGAAACCATAAACTTCTTTATGACAATTTCACACAAGATTTTTGCCAGCTTACTGAAATTTGGCTAACTTCCAAATTTTTAAGACACTCTACGACCTTATTGTTCTTCTTCTAAATTCAGTTAAAATGATACTTTAAAAATTAGCAAAACAATTTATTTCCATATTTTTTTATTTTAAAAGTTTTAATAATATATGTTATTACGGTACGGTATAAATAATAAAAATTCGAAAGACAAAACATGCAAGTAATAATAAACTATAAACAGACCATCGAACATGAACGGACTAGATGTTTGTTTGTTTGTTGTTATTTTAAGGCGAAAAGCACATTAAGGCTATTATCGCCTCCCTAAATGTAAGTGACAGTGTAAAGTGTTTAAAGTCGTAAGTGTAGTGTTGTAAGTGTAAGTGTGTGTTAGACTCGGGTACCGCGAGGGACGTCTAAATCCTCTCAATAGGTGCAGCTTGTCTGCACCCCCCTGCGGGGTAAACGGACTAAAAGTACAGCTACAGTTATACGATGCCTGCTCGATATGAGCGGCTTAAGTTCAAGTAATTGGACTACCTGCCGTTACGAACGCTGCAAGCTGCAAGGACGTTTGAGAAACGAGAGTACTATTATCTATTTAACTGTAGTTAAACATTCTGCCGCAAGATGCCGCCAACAGCGAGCGCTCACAAGCTTTCATAAGGGTTATCATTTTAGTACGATTATATTCAATGCTACACCCTATTAAACCAAATATAGGTCCGACCGCCAAAAGCGAAATATGTACAGAAGGCTCACAGGTACTGAGTGGGTTTATAGTTCAGACTTGCTGATTTTTTGTCGCAGCGGTAATGAGTATCGGTACATGTAATATTTCTCCTCCGCAACCACTCTACTGTTAGAAAATCCAGTACACAAATATTTTTCTCCAATGCAAGCATTTATACCTCTTTTTAAAATTGTTATTCTTTTAGGGGATGAATTCGGAAAAGTTCTGAAAAAGTTTTATGGTTTTAAGTGACTTAACCATTTAAAATGTCCATTCAAAAGTTTTTAAAAAATCATAGTTTTCTAACAGTTAAGGAAAAAATGCATAAATTAGTAAACAAATTATTTAACTGAAAATATGACATAAAGTTGACGAAGGTCAGTGTACGGCATACTCAAACAGAAAGACATAAGGTCATTCCTAGAAAATCAGGAAATGTAGAGAAACTAAAATTCGTTATAGATTTAATTCTCCAAAAATAAGCCAAAAAACAAACCCTGCTTATTAGACTAAAACAAATCTATGACATAGTATCTAGACATAGTATGGTATACAGATGGTTCCAAGACAAAGTCAGGCACTGGTGCTGGGGTGTACGGTCTGAGACCGGGGTTAAAGAAAGTAATTACCCTGGGACAGCATACAACAGTATTCCAGGCTGAAATGATATTCCAGGATTAATGACTGTGTTCGGGAGAACTTGGATTGGGGCTTCAAGGAAACGCATCAACCAAAGTAGAATTGACGAAGTTAGGGAAGGCAGATCATTATACTGAACATAGCGACAATAATCCTAGCAGAAAAGAAGAATATAAAAAGAATTTCTGTTTTTCTCACAGTAGTAGTTCAATTGCACAGTTTTTCATGTTTTTTACATCATGTGATTAACCAAAAAATTATTTGAATATTTTATAATACTACATTTAGGGGTAACTGTTACAGAAAACAGAACTCTTAAAGACTGCTCTAACAATCCGATTCCAATTCAGGAACTTGAGACAAGTAATTTATTCAAATGGCCCTGTAACTCAGCAATAAATTTCAGTGTTAAATCATGACCACAAAAATCTAAAAAGATGATAATGAAGTTACCATCTAATAAATTTGACTCAATTCTGAGATGTTAGTAAACAATTTTAACACAACCAATATCCCACAATACAAAAGCTTCAGACAAATTTCATTCAGTCCCCTAAATTTGTGAAGCAGTAAACAGTTTAAGATGGAGGACTTCATAACCAGTTTTTAAGAGCATCAAACAGTCACTACAGTTAGTAAAATATAGCATGTGTAGCCTAAACAAGTGCAGAATCAACAACCAAACAGACTTAAAAGAATCATGCCATTTTTATCAATTTTTTTTATTACAAACAGAAACTATAAGGCAAGAGATAAGGAAAGTCACAGGTAGACATATAAATAAATTTTGTAAAGTTTTAACAAGAACTTGTTTTGTAAAGTTTTCACCAGATAATCCAATAAAAACAATAAAAAAGTGGTTGTGTGTTTCTATATACCTTTGGTTTTTAATAACACAATTCAGTTTATATAAATAATGATACAAGAAAGTACTGTATTCTAAAGTATTTTATTGGAAAAAATACCTTAAATGTACCCCGGTACAAACTGTTAAAGATTTATGAAGCTATGAATATATTGTTCAGTTGAATCTACAGATTCTGTTCTTTATTCTTTGTCAAAATGTTTGGTTCGAATTAATGTAGAAATTAGAAATATTTTTAATTATCTGCAAAACATGGTGAAATATCAATTTAATTAAAATACAGAAGTACATAAATTATTAAGAAGTAAGTCATTTGCATGGATGGTGAACTGAATTAACTGTAAAGGAACAATACGTAAATCAAAAACCAAGTAATTATTGACTTCATATAAAATAAGTAAAAAAGCATTGTTTCAAATGTTTGTTATGAATACAAACACTTTAATATTTCCTACCCTCCCTTAAAACATTCCATTGTTTTAAGGAGTCAAGTCATCAGAGCTGTGCATCACAAAACTTGTTTTTATATAGGAAGTCTTCTACTTATGAGGATAAATTACCCAGAAACCAAACTTACAGGTATTTTTCGAGAAGGCATGTATTCATATTCATACTGATAGTCAGGCAGCAATAAAAGCACTTGCAGGTTCTATATTACAGTCCAAGCTGGTCTCAGAGTGTTGGAAGAACCTTGACGTTCTGTCCCGGAATAACTGGGTCCCAGTGCATAGAGGAGTTGAGGGTAATGAGGAGGCAGACCGACTGGCTGGACTTGGATCTGCATCTGAGTTTATCGGACCTGAGCCAGCTTTAGGGATTTCTCTATAGTTGGCCAGGTCCGCTATTAATGGGTGGATTACATGTCAACACCAGGTAAGATGGGACAACCTTCATGGGCATTTCCATAGTAAACGTCTCTTAAGCAAAGTTCCTTCTGGAGGAATCAAAGGGGCAGCAGATGTCCTGAGCAGAGCACAACTCAGGAGGATCATGGGGCTCATAACATCTAAAACATAAATTAGAGATGTTTATTTAACTGAACATTGATTCAATTAGGATTTATGTAATTTAATACAGGTAATAACCAATACAGGTAATATGGCCCTGTGGTCTGAGGGTGCACATGAACAGGATATGTGTATACCACGGAGAAACCGTGTGTAGATTGTGCAGGAAGGAGGAGGAAACTGCAGATCACATAATTTATGATTGTGAGGCTTTTGCTAGTAGGAGGCTAGGGGTTTTTGGTTTCCAAGACCCTAGGGATCTTCAGAAGAGTGAGCTACTCAGTGGGTTGTTGGAATGTATTAGGGGCACCAAACTGCTGAATTAGGTATTATAAGAGGTAAGTTGCACAATAGGTTAGTCGATCGCAGTGCCTGTGGTTGAACTATCTCTTCCTCTAGTAAATAATATTAATCTTAAAACAAATCTATTATATTCTTTAAATCCTTTATGTATTCCTTCAACAAATTCTTAACAAACTTTTTAAACTTTTTGTACAGATGAGGACTGTAGCATGAGTAGCGAATGTGATATACATAGAGGTCTGTGCTGCCAGTTCCAACGTAGACATCGACAAGCTCCTCGCAAGGTAAGTTATATATTTAATTTTCAATTTCAACGTAGGACTATGCATTATAATCTGTAAAACATATGAATCCTACCATAAACTCCTGTTATTTCTTCACCAACTTAAAGAAGTAAAACATAATCAAGGTTATTTAATGTCGATTATTAGTTTTCTAAGCTTCAGTCTTTATTCTGTAAGGCAAAACTTATTTTTAATGCTTACTTCATTTACATACAACCTATGTTTATGAGCTGTTTGTTTTTCTAAATAACATGCTACTATGATTTTGTATTTTCTTGACTAATTGTCTGAAATATTTTTAATTTATGTTTAAATTTTCATTTAGTTTTAAACACTTACGTACAATTCCATTGTTATTTACTCAGCGCCTTGCATTACATAAGTTTTCATGTTGTACCTCAGTTATTTCTCAACCGTAAATGAGTTGTTTTCAGCATTAACTCACAAAACGTTACTCTTACATATTTTTGGCCAAATGTGCAGTTTAATAATAGCTTGATTTTGAAATTGTTGAAGTAATAAGATTAACATTAAGATTAGAAACTCTAGGATGGGATTATACAAGCCCATCTTGTTATACACTGCGATGTATGACCTATTGTGCAACTAAACCTCTGAAGTACTACTTCAGCAGTTTGCTGCCCACAGTAAGTTTCAACAATAAAATAACTACCTCATCCTGCTGGAGTTCTCTAAGGTCCTTGAAACCAAAACCCCTTAGCCTCCTGCTAGCAAGAGCCTCACAATCATGAATTATATGTCCTGCAGTTTCCTCCTCTTTTCTGCGTAACATAAACACGGTTTCTCTGTGGTACATACTTATCCTGTTCATGTCCACTGTTAGACCACAGTGCCCTGTAATGAGTCCAAAGATATTCCTAAGTTGTTCTGCCCAAGATGTCTGCCGCCTCTCTAAGTCCTCCATGAGGAACCTTGGAAATGCCCGTGAAGGTTATGCCATCTTCCCTGTTGTTACTTATTAATCCACCTATTAATACCAGACCCAGTCAATAACAAAGAAATCCCTAAAACTGGCGTAGATGTAGATCCCAGTCCAGCCTGTTGGTCTGCCTCCTTATTACCGTTAAACCCCTTATGCTCCAAAACCCAATGAAGAGTAATCCAGTTACCCAGGGACGGAGCACTGAGGTTCTGCTGACACTCCCAGACCAGCTTGGACTAAAATATAGGACCTGAAAGTGCTTTGATTGCTGCCTGACTATCGGTATGAATACGAATACGAGTCTTCTTGAAGACCTGTTTCAAATTCTCCTGAACACAGTCATTAATGGCCATTACTTTAGTCAGATATACTATTGCATGCTGTCCCAGGGCAACAACTTTCTTCAACTCCGGTCTCAATCAGTACACCTCAGCACCAGTGCTTGTTTTTATCTTGGAGCCATCTGTATACTATACTAGATATGCAGAGTTTCCCAACGATCATCCTTCTCAAATATCAACTTGACATCAAAGGGTTTTGAAACCATGTGTTGTCTGACCATCTGATCAGTCCCCATCAGAATTGTGTCTGATCTTTTCTGTGATTTTAGCATGTCCCAAAGTTGAGGCAAGACAGACACCACTCTCCTGCAGTCTACATGCTGCTTTATTTACTTTCCTCATGGCATAAAGGTCAATGGGGGAAACCCAAGAATGATCTTAATACATCATTAGTGTTTTGTTCATAGAGATGGTTATGCACAAACAGGCCAACCCATGAATTTTAATCAGAGATTCTCTGGCCACCCCTCCGCTTGGTCTTAGTCTGCCACACCATAAGAAAATGATCCCATTATAGATGTAGTTCATCATGCTTGGTCTCAGGTCCCATGTTTTGCCAACACTCTTCCAGTTGCCATCAATAACTTGTTGGCTCTCCCCATAAAGCGCCCAAGGTAAGAATTTCAGGTTAATTTCGTGAACAGAACCAAGCCTAGATACTTCACCTTGTTCGCAACAGGGATTGTCTCTCTAAAGAGCTTAAGCCCTCTTAAATACATGTGATTTAATGTAATAACATTGAAATACCTTAATCAATTAGGCATTCATTGTTAACTGTAAATCCCTTTAAAGTAAGAAAAAGAAGCAAGATTGGTCAATTTCTTAAAGGAACTTTATTGTTTGTTCTGACATATAAAATACAGAACAATTTCCCAAATATTCTGCAGAAAATGTTTGAGTACCCTGTAGGTGAAATTTATTACATTGTAAAATTTATTATTTTTTTGTCTTAAAACTTTTATTACGAATTGGCTTAAAATAGGCGACTAATATAAAATTGGCTGCTATTAATTATTGTATTATCTAGAAAGTTATAAAGTCTAACTACTTTTCCAGGTTTGTTCCTACTTCAAAGATCCTTTGATATGTATTGGACCTGTTGCATCTGATCAAGTGAAGTTCGCAGACATAGAGCGAACATCTGGTGAGAAAAGGCTCACTGCAAAATCGATTGCTTCTGGGTACAACCACCTTAGGCGTTAGGTGCGTAACTTCAACACAACACCTTAAATTGTTTATCCATGTACGAAAAACAAAGATTTTCTACTTCAAAATATTAAAAAATATTTATAAAACATGTAATGCCACTTAAAACTTTGATTCATTGCATGTATCAAATTAATACGCAATAACTTCAAGTAATGGATATAACAAGGCAAATTTATATTCAAAATGATAATTAAACAATGTTAAGAGTAATATATTATACTACGATAACTAATAATAATCATAAAGTTTTACCAGCAGAGAAGGAATGAAATTCGGCAGTTACTTAAAGTATTATTGCTATTATTAAGACTTTTTAGGTCTAAGTTTGCCTTCTTCATTTTCTTAAAGGATTGGATTTACTACCACTCATCAGTTTTCGGTCATTGCTTCTCTTCGAGTTAATTCAGCTAGCTAGATAAATATAATGTAGGTTACCTAACCTTAACTGTATTATTACAAAATAATCAATTCCTTGTCAAAATCGAGCAAACTGATACCATATTGAATAATTCAAATTGATTAGCAATTTGTTTTTTTTTATTTTTCCAGATGTTCGATTGATTGAAATAACACCTTAGAAAAAACTTCTAGACTTTTAATGGTTTTCTATCACAAGATGGTGGCTAACTAAATATATGGTGTAGGCTTCAATGTGTTATTCTATTTATTAAATGTATTTTAAATACAAAATCTACATTTACAGTACACTATAAAATTGAACATATAATCAACGAAATAGCAAAATGCGCTCATAGTTTTTGTTTATTATTTATAAATATATACATATATTCTTTTAAATAAATTTGTGAAACTTTTTAATATTTAATGAAATGCAACTATATATTTTATCATAATTTTAAAAAATTGAATAAAAACATAATTTCTAAATGTTTTTGGATATTTACAAATTTATTAGTAACATGTATGTATTTAACATTTTTAATTTTAGAGCTTGGAAGACTTCAAGTTTATTTTTTTGTTGGAAAAGTACTCAGTTTCATTAAATGTTATTCCCCTCCCCCTGAGAAAGAAATGAATGCTATATTTTTTTTAATGTAAAGCTCATTATTGTACAAAAATATTAACCCCTACAAAATGAATTGGAATGCAACAACTATTTCTTATAACTGTACTGTGTGCTTAACATTGCTTTGGTATAATGTAAAGCTCATTATTGTACAAAAATATTAACCCCTACAAAATGAACTGGAATGTAACAACTATTTCTTATAACTGTACTGTGTGCTTAACAATGCTTTGGTATAATGTAAAGCTCATTATTGTACAAAAATATTAACCCCTACAAAACAATTGGAATGCAACAACTATTTCTTATAACTGTACTGTGTGCTTAACAATGCTTTGGTATAATGTAAAGCTCATTATTGTACAAAAATATTAACCCCTACAAAACAATTGGAATGCAACAACTATTTCTTATAACTGTACTGTGTGCTTAACAATGCTTTGGTATAATGTAAAGCTCATTATTGTACAAAAATATTAACCCCTACAAAACAATTGGAATGCAACAACTACTTCTTATAACTGTACTGTGTGCTTAACAATGCTTTGGTATAATGTAAAGCTCATTATTGTACAAAAATATTAACCCCTACAAAACGAATTGGAATGCAACAACTACTTCTTATAACTGTACTGTGTGCTTAACAATGCTTTGGTATAATGTAAAGCTCATTATTGTACAAAAATATTAACCCCTACAAAACGAATTGCAATGCAACAACTATTTCTTATAACTGTACTGTGTGCTTAACAATGCTTTGGTAGTTTGAAATTAATTTTTGACTTAATATTGTACTATTACCAAGGGAATTTATTTTTCATTAAGATAGCTGTTATAAACTGTAAGTGAGCCAGGTAAAAAGCAAATTGCTGTTGACTTGTACATAAAAGGTTTAATAGACTGTGTTATACTGTTATAAAAATATTTTTGAATTGTTTTTAAAATGGTGGAGTTATTTCTAGAACTGAGAAAACATTAATTGTATTTAATATATATATATAATATTGTATAAAATTATTTCTACATTATTTCTGTTATGTTGTTTGTGTCAGATTCATTGAAAAAAGTGCTTTACAAGTATGTGTTAGTAGTAGATAAAAAAAGCAAAGTTTATAAATCTATTTTACGTTAGGCTCAAAATAAATTATGTACCCTGTTCATACTGTTATTCTAATAATGATTTAATGAAAATTGTCTTTTTTTACTCTGCTGTTTAAATTGTTTGTTACGTTCTTCAAACTTTGAAAAAATAATGGTTAAGTTGTTTGTACATATATTTCAGGAGAATAAATTTAACCGAATATCCATATTTTATTAATTTAAGTATAAAAAATTGTATTTATTATATGTATGCAATTTTCAACAATCAAACAAAACAATAGCACAATTTTTTAACATTCTGATCGGCATATTTTTTATTATTTATTAAAACATGAAAATTAACTACATAAATTAAATAATTTTACTACTTAAAAAACCAAAAAAATGTTATGAGAAAGAATTAACCATCTATGCCATTTGATTTTATAATAACAACTGATGCCCAAATATAAATATTGCAAAACTAGTGTGCAATAGGATTAGTAGTACCTGTCATATATATATATATATATATATATATATATATATATATATATATATATATATATATACCTAACCTAAGTGAATTATTACAAAATAATCAATAACTTGTCATAATCGCACAAAGTGAGATGATATCGATCAATTTAACTTATTTTATTACAGGACAGGAATTTTTCGCAAATAAAAGAACAATAATTCCAATTCTTCTGTTTGAGAAAGGAACAAATTAAATGTTAGAATGTAAATGAACATTTTTTGTGTGTAAATAGTAGGAGGAATATAAACTATTACTAGTCTTTCAAAATGAAGTGTTTTCCGTTAAGAAAAAACAAAACATTTTAAAGAAAACTTTTAAAAAATATATTTTGTTTATAAGGAGGACTGGTAGAGTTGTGTATCAGTATGTGATTACTTTTTTTGATCAGTAAAGCTACAATTTTACTGTAAACGTAGAAAACACACTTAATAAACTAAGGTGTGTATATTCGATCTGAAGGTTTATGTTACAATGACAGAAAGTGAAAAATACGCACATAACGTAAAACATACATGCTTAGTTTACCCCTTATTCTCAATCCAAAATTATTGATTTCTTTGACAGGCTAGGTCCTAATAATTACTTTATTCAAAATGCTAATATTACTTTATGTAATGGGCTTTAAGCCTCAATGTTTGCATAACATTAATTTTATCAAAAGAAAAAGAAAACATCGTTAATTATTTCTTTATAAATGGTTCTACAATGCAACAGAGCCACTTATATTTATAGTATAGCTATAAATTATAATAAATATAAATGTGTGGGATATGCATGAATATAATAGATTAATTAGTCAGATATTTGTTGGCCTAAACATTTTAAAAATGTTAAAGAAACAAAAAAAGTTTGAATGTCTTTGTTTAGTTTTAAATAATACAATCTAAATAAATAGAATTTAGTTTTATGAATTTAATGATAGGTACTGCTATTATTGTATGACATGAAATAAAGACATACAATAAAAAAAATGCAGTACTGTATTGAAATGAAGGAAAACTGGTGACATTGTTAATCCTTTATGAATAAATAAATGTTGCTAATTAATGAACCCTATGTTATTCAAAATTGTTAATTCTTTTAACTGCAAAACAATTTTGGTTTTTAATAAGCTCAGTGACTGATATAAAATTGATTATCACTTAGCAGACCATCAATACAGAATAAAAAAAGCCTTTACAATCTCATTAAAAATTTATTCATTTTGTAAGTTAATTATAAAATTTTTAGTTTAGATCAAGTTTGAATTGGTTAAGGTCTACTAATAACAAATTAATTTAAATATTATTATTATTCGTGTGAACATATTGGACTCTAAAATTAATAATTAAAGGGAGGTTAGGTCGAAATCGCCATTTGTAAGGCAGTAAAACCAGTTTTGTCACTATAAATAGTACAAAGTAAATTTATTGAAAGCCACTTTATTGTGGAAATCAGTTTTAACCTTTATTCTACCCAAGTCCAGGTGCATGATATAGTCTTCCTTTAATTGTATCTTAAAAGCCATCAAATAACACAGTAATAATAATTATCCTAATTTAAAAACTAAAATAAGATTTCGGTTTTTTAATGAAATAAAAATTATCACATTAATTTGCTGGTTTCACTTGTTTTTAATATGTATGCTCTAAAGTTAAGTTACAAGGTAGGCCTAAATGCTTACATTAACTAGTAGGCTTTGGGGAGGGGTATATCCTTGGAAAAAGGGCTTCTACTTATACATATCATATTATGGTAAGAAATTGTTATCTTTGTCTGTGATCCAAAGTAAATGTCAGTTGCGTTAAGCAAAAACATACATATCAACTACTATCTAAAATTAGTGTAAAGTATTAGTGTTTTCAAAATATTATCAATAATATATTTGAATTATTAATTCATGTTATTAAAGTATTTCAATGGACATTAAAAAATCTACTTATTTATAACCTAAACTATATCTCTATTTTTCTTTAGTGGTGTAGTGGAAGCTATTTGATCCAGGCAGATCAGAGGTCCAAGTGTACAAGTGGCCTCTTAAAGAGCTGTAATCACCCTTGTTAAAACAATGTTAAGAAAATTTGTTTTGAAAAAATAAAATAAAAACAACACTGCACCAAAGAGTAAACTATTTCTGGACAATGTACACTATTCCCGCTCTGCACAAACCCCTGTAATAAAATTTCTCCAAAAGGGTGAAATAAACTCCATAAATGTATTTGAAAGTATAGGCACTATTTGAAAAAGAAGAAATTAGGAAAGCAGTTCAATAGTTGTACAACTGATGCAAAGTTAAATCTCCCACAAACTTTGAAAATAAATATGCAAGTTTGGTCCCAGTAGAACAATGAAGCAATTTACTTATGAATCACAAAAAGAACCCATAGTTGATAGGCTGCTTTACAATATTTTGTATCATTTTTGAAACAGTTTTCAACTCAATAAAAGAAAGGTTTGAGCTGAAGTTTATGAAAAAACTCCAGCTTTTCATTAAATATGATTACATGGAAAAAAATAAAAACTGTATTCTTTACTTTCAGTGATGACGGAATATGACATTGATGAATATTTTTTTTTTTCAGTTCCGATTCTTTCTAGTGGAAATTCTTAGAAAGCTTCCATTATTTACATTCTACTGTAGCCAAAAATACACAATAACTTTTGGGTTTTTTTTTAAATTTAGAAAATTTCAATATAAAAATTATTGGGTTTTACTTTTTTTGATATTTAGTTCTACAATTACTTTATAAGTTTTGTAACATATGACTTTAAATAGTAATAAATACTTTTAGCAACTTAAAATATATATCCATTTTTTCATAGATAAACTGGTATTATAAATCAATTATTTTCAAAGATGTGTTCGTTTTAAACCACTTCTCCCCATAAATAAACTTGTTTTGTGAATCGGATCATTTCATGCAGAAACTATTTATTGTGCCTCAATTTTTGTAAAAACTCAATTTTTGTAAAATCATGTCTAAAACAGCAATTGACTTTAAAATTGTGCCTTTTCAATCACAGCAACTGGAAATGCTTATGTTCAAAAACCTTCCAAAATCACTGATGATATTTTGAAAGAGAAAGTGATTTATTCTTCAAGAGAAATGATTAGCTTCATGTAACAGGGAAACTTTAAATTTTAATTGAATAATAGTGAGAATGTCTTCTTCGCCAGTAAATGTCATCATGATAAAATAATTCATCACATTAGTAAAAAGTATAACTTTTTCAACATTTATTATGAGAAATACTTCATCGGATCAGGATTTACAAGCCTGACAATAATTTTTTATCAACAGCCTACACTATGTTTAAAGTTTACGCCACCTAAATTCTTTGTCCAGTACTATCTACTGGATTGGTACGAAAATGTACCAAATCTAAAAAATATTAATATTATTTTTAACTTCATTAAAAAAAATTTCTTTTCTTATTAAATTTTTCTATTTCAAAGGAACGTTGCGATATGTACCTCTCTCTGCAGAACTTGCTTACATTTGGAAAAAAATTGGGATATTTGTGTTTATTTTTAATCACAAGCTCAAAAACCAATTGTCACAGTGGTGCCAGGTATTATGTGGAAGTATGTCCTTCGATTGGTGCAGTAATCGATATGAAAATTAAATCAGATTTATTTCTTCCAAAAATGAGAGCACTCACAAATAGCACTTAAATAGTTTTTAATTTGATGGTCATTCATAAAGATTTAATAATAAAATTTAATTACTTTTTTTGCTAATTTAAACATAGACTTTTTTAACAATGAAGATATAACATTAGCAAGCCCATATTGGTTAACTGCGAAGCAGTGGCGCAAGCCAACTGAAAAATTTCTATCACTCAGAAGAACAATTCATTGGTTCACAATGCTACTGTTTTCAGCTACTTAAATAGCCTTCATGCATACAGGATGTGGCAGACAAACTTACTACATTTCAAGAAGTCAAGATACTGGTAGTGGAGTGGATGTTTTTCGCTAGTGTATGTTATGCAATTTCAGTTACAAACACTGGTGCACACAATGTGTTTGTTGTTAAATCATTTGTCCCAAATAATGAATCTGTGATTACAGAGTGTTTTGTTTACATTTTCAGCTTAATCACCACAATGCTAATCCATACTGCTACGAGTTGAACATTTCTATGCAACAGGTTCAGCAATAAATGAAAACTAACAGGAATGTCACATAGTGACACCGAAAAATGTTGTTGCTGTAAGATAGTCAATTTTTTACAACTATTTTTTTTATTTAAGTTTATAAAATTATCAGGTCTAAAAAATTTTAATATTTAAAAAACTTAAAACATTTAGCTTAAAACAAGAACACACACACACAAAACCCTTTCTCTCAGTCTCTCTTTCTCTCTCTCTCTCACACACACACACACAACCCTTTTCCTCAGTCTCTCTCTTTCTCTCTCTCTCACACACACACACACACACACATACACAACCCTTTCTCTCAGTCTCTCTCTCTCTCTCTCAAACACACACACACACACACACACACACACACACACACACACACACACACACACACCCCTTTTCTCAGTCTCTCTCTCTCTCTCACACACACACACACAAAACCCTTTCTCTCAGTCTCTCTCTCTATCTCTCTCTCTCTCTCACACACACACACACACACACACAACACTTTCTCTCAGTCTCTCTCTCTCTCTATCTATCTATCTCTCTCACACACACACACACATACAACCCTTTCTCTCTCTCTCTCTCTCTCTCACACACACACACAACCCTTTCTCTCAATCTCTCTCTCACACACACACAAAACCCTTTCTCTCAGTCTCTCTCTCTCTCTCACATACACACACACGAACAGACGCCTACCTGTTGTAAGGACCTGCTATGAGTCCTCGTGTATACATGTGTGTTTGCGTTCTTGTTCTAAGCTAAACGTTTTAGGTTTTTTCAATATTTAAATTTTCTAGACCTGATAATTTTATAAACATAAATAAAATAATAGTGAATGTTTATTAAAAATAGTGAATAAACAGGAATAGGAATAATGTCAAGAAAGACAATATGTTCCTAATTTTTCATTTTATTTAGTTTTTTTGTATTTTTATTCTCCATTAAAACTTATAAATATTTCAGCATCCATTCTTCCTGGTAGAAATTCACCAGCAATCTCATTATATCCATAAAACTATTACATGACGTTTTCCGCTCAATATTGCGTGCATTATCAAAGTTTATGTGTACAAGCAAAAAAAAAAAAAACAGATTGTATAGGGTTATTTTTTCTAGTTAATTGGATAATTGTTATTATACTACAAGTGATAATAATCATGTAAGTTTTTCATCCCCTCCTATAAAATAAATTATTATATTACGTTACGTAACTAAGCTGTCTTTTGTGCTACTGCATTAATAATTAAATATTGTGTACAACTGTAATACAACAATAATATATATTGTACAATAAATATATTGTACAACTGTAAAGAAACAATAATATGGAAGTATTTAAATTTAAAAAAAATACTTATTTTAAATATATTACAATGTTATAATATAAAAAAAACATAAAAGTTACACATAAAAAACATGTAGGTCTACTACTCTTTAACTTCAAAAAACAGATTAGTTGCTTTTAAAAAAAAAGGAATCTTCTATGTAATGTGTGAGTTTGAGGGATTTTTTTTTAATTTTTTTTTTTTAATGTCGGACTATTGTGCACACTTGGGCTAATGCAGACAATTGGATGATTTATAGCATATTAAAATGCCAAGCCCTGGCCGGGAATCGAACCCGGGTCCTCAGGGTGAAAGCTCAGTACGCTATCAACTAGGCCACTGAGGCGACTTTGAGGGAATAAAGAATTAAACTCAATAATATTATTATTATTTTATTGTAACAGCATTAAAACATTAATAGGCTACTTATATTGCATTAATTAATGATCATTCTAGTAACTCTAATTCAGTTTTATTAAAGATAAATTACTTGCTTTCTTTTTCTGACTGAATTATTGTTTCTCAAAGTTTAACAAGCATTGACTCGTTTTTTATTTACACATCTTCAAAAATGTATTTTTTGTATGGTTACACTTCACATTTCAGATTAGATTGCAGTATAAACATTTTACATGGATCATAGTGTTACACTTCTGAATACCTGTAGTAAACTCCAAAAATAAGAAAAACACTTTCTTTAATTTGAGGAAGGTAATGGATCCCCATCATCACAATATCTTCAAAAGAACAACCTTTGAAGATATTTATATCTTCATATTGTTTTCATATTGTTGTATCTTCATATGAAGATATTTTTTTATATCTTCATAAAACAACCTGCTCTATAATCACTGACTTGGTAATATACTCTTTTATCTACCTGATTGAGATCAAATAATTTATTGATAAAGTGTGTAATTAATAAAAATAATCACTTTAAAAATAAAAAACACAACTGCTAAAACACAAAATACAAAAATAAATTATACATAAAAATTATATATTTCATAATTAAATGAAATGAAATTCTGGAATGTAACTGATTTTAATGATTTTTGTTGTTGTTATTTTAAGGTGAAAAGCACATTAAGGCTATTATTGCCTCCCTAAATGTAAGTGTGAGTGTAAAGTGTTAAAGTTGTAAGTCTAAGTGTGTGTTAGACTCAGGTACCACGAGGGAGGTCTAAATCCTCTCAATTGTTTCAGCTAGTCTGCACCCCCATGCGGAGTAAACGGACTAGAAGTACAGCTACTGTTATACGATGCCTGCTCAATATGAGCGGCTTAAGTTCAAGTAATTGGACTACCTGCCGTTACAAACGCTGCAAGCTGCAAGGACGTTTAAGAAAAGAGAGTACTTAATAAATACTCTCTCAGTATTTATATTATTAAATATATATATATATATATATATATATATATATATATTTAACTGTAGTTAAACACTCTGCCGCAAGATGCCGCCAGCAGCGAGCGCTCACAATCTTTCAAAAGGGTTATCATTTTAGCATGATTATATTCAATGCTACACCCTATTAAACGAAATATTGGTCGGACCACCAAAAGCAAAATATATACAAAGACTCACAGGTACTGAGGAGTCGTTAAGTGGGTTTACTTTGTCGCAGCGGTAATGAATATTGGTACATGTAAATTTTCTCCCCCGCAACCACTCTACTGTTAGAAAATCCAGTGCACGAATATTTTTCTCCAATGCAAGCATTTATACCTCTTTTTAAAATTGTTATTATTTTAGGGAATGAATTCAGAAAAATTCAGTGTGTAGTGTTGTAAGTGTAAGTGTGTGTTAGACTCGGGTACCGCGAGGGACGTCTAAATCCTCTCAATAGGTGCAGCTAGTCTACACTCCCCTGCGGGGATTTAAATAGATGAAAACAAGGTAAAATATTTTCCAAGTATTTAGTTAATAAATTATGAATTTACATGTTACATTTATACAATAGTGCAACTTTTTTATTATGTTATCAGTGCAGTGTATCCCTGGTGAACTTTCTAGGTAATTTGAACGGTGCACGATGTATCTTGTATCATTTAAAAAATTTTGATCTTGTATTTGCAACAATTTAAATGCAAGTCGTGGGATGTTTAGTGCAAATATATTGAGATGTATTTATTTGAGATATATATTGAGATACCTCTGACTGCATTTAAATTGGTAATCAAAGATCAAAATTTTCTAAATGATACACGATACATCGTGCAAAGTTCAAATTATTTCGAAAGTTTGTCAGGGATATACTGCACTGATAACATAAGAAAAGGGGTTTTTTTTATCACACAACTTTAATAGAATGCAGTGGTGTAACAAAGGGAAAAGGTTTAATAACTCTAGAGAAAAAAAATTAAAAATATATTAGAACACAATAAAAATATTACTTATAAACCTATACGAGTAATACATTTATTTCAGTTTTAATTATATATTAGTAAAGTATAATGTTTAATAATGAAAAATTTTAGCAAACAATATTGTGCTAGTATTACTACAAAAGTGTTTATCAGTAACAGAAAGTTCTAACGAAGGTAGAGATGATAGTGATGTGGTGTTATTAGTTCTTTTATAAACTTGAAAGAAAGAATGTTGAAAATGCTATAGTGGATTTGTTGAACTATCAGCTCAATCTTCACAAAGCGAAATCTGGCATAATATATTACTTCATCTTGATTGTAACAAACCCTTCAGGCTGGCGTACCTAGTCACAGATCACCTGAAAGAAAAAAAACTCCATAATGAATTTTATAATAAACATGTTAAGCTATCAAAGATTAACTGTTAAGTGCATATAGCATAATTAAAAATACTGCACAGAAATACAAGTATCTTAAAGAAACAGACATCTTTCATGTGACACAAGATACTTTGTAGTTTGCGTACGATAAATTTTTCCTTGGATCCTGCTTGAAGGTATCGGAGCCTCCATGTTGATGAAAAGCAATGAAAATCTGCTCAAACCCAAACTGCTTATTCAATTAAACCTAAGACAGTCTGTTCAAGCCTAAATTTTCATTGTGTAAAGTATAGTAGAGTTTGTACGATGCAGGCGTTTGCATTGTAGCTCTGGCAGTTTCACTTAAGCGTGTAGTCCTTCACGAGTAGTGATTTTCTGTGTAGATCGATCTTCCTGAAAGAATTAAAAGAATCATTCTTGGCAGGTACACTTTTTTAATGTAACTATTGTGATCATTCCAAGCACGAAATTCTTGAAGAGTTGTCACTTTTTGAACAAGTCAAACTTTTAGAGAATATAAAGATGCGTTCTACCTAGACTCAGTTTTAATATTATGTAGTAGCTGTGGAAGTCTTGATAAGCATATAATTTTTAACAAGCACTCATAAGATTATTAGGTAGTCAGTAGGCCAAACATTCAAACAGAACTGAGAGAAGCTATCTGGGTCGGCTCGGTTTCCTTATCGAGTAATCATATTTTGGGCAGGACAGACATCTTGAGAACCATTCTGGCCAGACTCATCCACATCAAGGAGTATTCCGGGCAGGACAGACTTCTTGTGGAGCATCCTGGCCAGGCTCATTTGGGTTCAATAGTCTTATTCTGGGCAGGACAGACTTCTTGTGAAGGAGCATCCTGGCGAGGCTCTTTAGGGTTCAGTAGTCTTATTCTGGGCAGGACAGACTTCTTGAAAGCGTTCTGGCCAGGATCAGTTTTCTTCTGTAGAGTAGCTATGGCAGTCTGCCCATGCCCGAACACCTAATTTGTGAGTTCACTATTAAAACATCACAAATTAGGGTCTCAGGGAATGGGAAGGCCACTTTCCGACAAAAAAGTTACTTCTCATTACCTGTAATATACAAATACAATTATAAATAAATTTCAAAATAAGCAAAATATAGTATAATTTTATACTACTGGAAAAGAAAATCAAAGGTAATGGTAATTAAAGTTTCTCTGCATTTTTTAACAAAGTTTAAATTTTGAATCAAAATAAATAATACGTATAGTAAAAATATGTTAACTAATTGTTTTACAAGGTTAAACAGCCCATAAAGCCAATCCACTAATAAACATTCATGTTATAATAATATAAAAATCAGAGCCAAAAACTATTATCATACTTGCATTTAAGTTGTATAAGCTGTATAGTGTACTTGTATAATATATTGAAGTTAATAATTAGTACAAACATTATCTGAGTGTTAATGAACATATAACAATAAAAATTAACCAAAATATGAACTATTTTATAGCAGTAAATTGTTTTACTGTGGATAAACTGAGTGCATTATAAGTATTCCAAATGTAAATTATTTTAAGGCAATAATAATGGTTTTCAAATTTATATATTCTGTTATGCATGTTAATATGAGAAAACGATGAAATTTGTATTAATGTACGTACAAACCTTCTTCCACCAGCAGAAGTATTAAAGGATTGGCCCTGAGTAAATTTATTATAATTTTTTTTTACTTAAACAATTACGTCAAACCTACTCCACCTGAAGATGTTAAACTCTACACTACCATGCTCATACACAAAGCTTCTACCCGACGTGCATAATCTGTAGCAAAAATTAAATTATGGAATTAAAGTTATACATTTTCTAGGTTAGTATTAAAACAAGTTAAATACAGAACAACAAAAATCATATATAAAAATGTTCAGATTTAGTTATAATGTGAGCTTTTTCAGTGCAGTATTGTAATAACAAATGAATAATTTTAGTATATTAATAATATTAAAATATTGAATTTTATAATTGCAAAGACACAAACAAGTAAAATAGCTTATACAAGACGTGTGTCTTTAACACATGTCCTATATTTTTTTTGTGTGCGTTAAATTTTGTGTGGTTAATTGATAATGTGTTTGTGCTTACTTGAATTTTAACTTAAATCTATTTCCAACCTGTGAAAATGTCTCAAACTTTGTATACAATGAGCTGTACTATTGAGTAGTGTGACAAAGTTTGAGATGACAAAGTTTAAACAAAAGATCACTTCAAATTTTATCGGATAAATGTGTTAAACTGGATAATGTTTTAACTCACAGTAAATCAAAAGGTAGCAGTTTTGTCAGCGAGACGAACTTAACAAGCTTTCAACTTTTATAAATATCTAAGCGGACATTTGTACAGTCTTTAAAACAGTAATAAAAGAGTAGGTTGTGTGCAGTTACTATTTCTTTAACGCAACAAAGCCATCAGACCAAATATTTAACTAATTAGGATTATTACCTATTTTCCCTTCTAGTGGCCTTTTACTCATCTTGTAAAGGCTACCACGGTTTCGAAACCTTACTGTTTCATCTTCAGGCCATAATACAAAATGTCAAATCCCTCTGTCAAGGTCGTCACAAAGTTAAACAAACCATTGAAAAGACACGTCACAAACACTGAACACAATTATACGATTAAAATACACACGATAAAATTTGGTTTGGCCAAACAATACATGCAACTCTTATGTCGTTACATTCCGGACGGCTAAGTTAAGTTCATGACTATACATCAGCCGCTTAGAAAATGGCCTGCTACAAACACAAGTGGGACAGAGTCAAAATGTGTGAGAGAGAGGTCAAATCACCATTCTGTCACCACAACTCTCTCCTTTTCCTTCACTATCGCTATGTAGTACACCTTGTCGGCACAGATTGGCCAACTCTGTTTTATTGGACTGATGGAATGAGCTTGAGGGGAATTCTACATGCGCAAGAAATTCTCACACAGGCTGTTTTCTAAGTGGCTGGACTATAAAATGTCAGATGGACTTTAAGGGAACAAAAGTATTTTCAATAAAGGGAAAACTTCTTGTTTCAACATTTTTAAGAATGCTTTAAATTTCTGTTTAAAAGATTCAATGAACTGAAACAGTATTTTTGCAGTGTGTCTCTTTCCTTGAATATTGTTATTTAAATCATTATATAGTTCCATCTGTGAAAAACATTAAACCACACAGACGAATTGGGTCAGTGAGTTCTGAAAATTTCTGTTTTTTATATGTTAAGAGAAAATATTTGCCCAATGTAAGAAATATGAAATTGTAAGAAATGAAATTTATAGCGTTTATTAATTTGCTTTTGGCTGTTACTGGCATCAACCAATTTGATTGGTTTCTATTACATTTTGATTTCAAATTCCTGAAATTAATATATGTTTTTCTGAAGTTGCTTGCTTGTCATCCAAATCTTGTCTGTGTGCCTCCTAGTGACACGCTTATCATGGATTCGTCATCCCTGGTGTTGAATTCCCTGTGTGTGTGTGTGTGTGTGTGTGTGTGTGTGTGTGTGTGTGTGTGTGTGTGTGTGTGTGTGTGTGTGTGTGTGTGTGTGTGTGTGTGTGTGTGTGTGTGTGTGTGTGTGTGTGTGTGTGTGTGTGTGTGTGTGTGTGTGTGTGTGTGTGTGTGTGTGTGTATCAACAAATCCCTCAGTCGAAAAATTGGTTTATATTTGTACCATATTTTCGGTGTATTACTTGTATTATGTTCTGGTAAAAAAATTAATCAAATATTTTTAATTTAACTCTAAACTACTACATGAAAAAGTTATTAAATATTTTTATAGCTCTGCCATGTACAAATGTTAATAACAAAGGAACTCACTTCATAATCACCCCTACTTGTGACTAGAAATATTTCAAATTTTTGTTTGAAAAACCTTCAATTTTCACCCATACTGCAATTCAGAAGACAGTTTTACATTGCAAATGGCTGAACTGATACAATTGCTTATTTATATTAACGAAAAATAATTTAAACTAACTTTAAATAATAAAACATTTATTATTATTTTATAGGACTGACTGTATCAAGTGGAACACAGGGCTAATACAAGTTGTACACAGTGTAGGCCTGTGCAGTGATGGACAATCTTTTGTAGAAAATGGCCAGAAGAAAAAGAAAATTACCTAGGTAATTACCTAGAAAATTACCAACAAAATTAATTAAAACAAAATACCAGTACATAGAAAAACTACTTTTTTATACATTTTCAACTGAATCTTGACATATCGTTACACAACTCAATAGTTGAAAGAGCATTACGCATAAAGAGAATGAAGACGATAAATGGAACTGTGTCTGTGTTTCTAAAAGTATCAGTACAAACTTTGGTTGTTGCTAAGATAAGCTGACTCTCACAAGTAAAGTGGTCATCTGTCAATGTGTTTCTGAAACTACTTTTTGATGTTTCATGAGAAAAAATACTTTATAAAAATAAGCTGATGCAAACATAACCATTATCTTCTGGAAATGACATCTAAAATTTGGGAAACTTAACTTCAATAATGACTTCTAAAGTTCCACTTCTTGGATATTAAGAAACAACTGCTTCCATTTGGTCTTATACTGTAACTCAATTAGTTCAAACTGAAATTATGTTACTCACCCTATTAAAACTGAAATGTCTTACTCAATATTTCACAGATCAAATTAAACAGCTACTTAAAATGTGTGTCTTGTCAAATTTTTTAAAGTCTTGAAACCTGCTTTAGAATCCATCATGGAGTCTTGTCACATTTTCCTTGTAGCCTACATGTTCATCTTCCACCACTAGGACTTAGGAAATAAGAATCATTGTCTCATTTAGCTAGCTGTTTTTCAAATAGAATTAATTGCATTTTAAATCATTTAAGATGGCCCCAAGACATCATAAACAGATTTCTTCTATGGAACTTAACATTCATCTTGTTCATTGGGTGCAAAAGATCTGTGAAAAAAGCAGTCTGAAGGAGTATTTTACAGCCACCATGTTTTTCACGCGTTAATGAAGTAATTTCCTCTTTCAGCTACCCAAACTTGCTCAAAAACATGCCCTGTACTAAGTCACCTTACTGTGTATAATAAGTGAAGTACATCAGTATATTCAAGCTGCACTGAGTCAAAAAACTCTGAAAATTGTCTGTAAGAGCTTGAGGTCAAATATTAAGACTTTATTAAAGACATCAAGCATATGTTTCATGTCTAGGGATTTTGTTTTCTGTTGGCAAAGCTAAACTCTTTTCCTCCTGGAAACATGGTAAATAATGTGTGTAGATATGTTGCAGTGGGTATACGCAGGGGGCTCAGGCGGATTGTGATCCCCAATTACTCGTGAGTAAATAAAACTCTGATTATTTACAAGGTTTTGCTCACACGAAATGTGATTGAAGAAAAAAAAATTAAAAATACCGTATCTGCATTTTGTACTTCTTAGAAAGTCCGTATTTGTACCATTGTCGTACAGTAAAATGTTTTGCGAAGTGAGTTAGTGCATGTTAACTCAGCGCCCTTGATTGATTGTAAGCCCTGAAGAAGTGTACGGTTAGCAAATGGAGGAAAAATGAGGATGGACTTCATTTAATAAAAATCAATGTTTAAATTTTGAACATTTTGAAAACTATCCCAGTTTTTAAACTCATTTGTAATAATAATATAGTCATTTTTATAACTAGGCTCAATATTTTTTACTTTTAAATTAAACTGTTTTACAAGTTTCTTTGAGTTTTTCTTTAACTGAAATTCTGTTTCTTGTAACATTTCAAAAACAGCTAAGATTTACTGAAATTAAAGATTAAAACAAAATTATTGCATAACATTTTATTTTTTTGTCTATTACACGAATTATAATAGATAATTCATTTTAAATGAGTTATAGTCATGTAATGTCAACTTAAAACAGTTAACCAAAATCCAGGCTCAGCCCCCCAAAAAAAAATTCCTGTGTAGGCCACTGGTTTGTCATTCAGAACTCTGTCATAGGTCAGATTACAGCAGTCTAAGGGTCAAATCTGGCCAATGGGCTGTATTTTGCACATCACTGGATTAGGGCAGGTACGACCAAACCAACTTTGATAAATAATAACTTGTTTTGTCAATTCAGGTTGCAGGATCCTAAAATAAGTACGTTTACGACTATAAAATTGCAAAAAAACAAACATTGAAAAAGATCATCAATACTTAAACGATATCTTTTTAAGTTCTCTACAATATTAAAAAAATCCATCTATCACAGTCTAGGGATATCATAATCAAATGTAAGCAATAAAATAATTTCTTTGCATTTACATTTCATTTCCTTCAGCAATTATTACATAATTTAATTTATCACGATTATCTCGCATAATATACGGTTCTAGAGACACTGCTACAAAAAGGATCCCAATCTAAACAAAAACCACCAAGTGGTAAAAAGTTTGCAGCCAAATCTACAATTAAAAAAAGTTGTTAAATCACCTTTGAATTCCACCAAAACCAATCACCTGTTACCTGCTTACACAGCTTACTGCACAATATCAATCTTCACCCTTGGCGGCGGAGTGTCTTTCATGCTATCCCTCATTACTCACTGTGTGTGTTCTTCCATGTTGTTCCCAAATGCTCAAAGTATTAGCAAAAGGTAGTGCAGATGTAAAATCATCAGATTAACCTTGATCCTTGCGCTTATTTGAGTTTAAACAACACAAATTATTCTGAAACCAAAACCATATCATTTAAGGAAGCCACTTTGTGAGACCTATCTGTTCCCTAAGTAATTTACATAAAATAAATTCTACGTTTAAAGATTACCGTAAAAATGTTAAATTAAATTGCTTGATTCAAGGGCATTGTTTACTTCTTAAAGTTTAAAGGTTAAAGTCAGTAAATTTTAATTTTGTTCTTATCCGATTTTATCAGTTTCTCAATAAATTTTCTTTTATACGTTTGTTTCTTTTTACATAATTTTAAAACAAACGCTAAAAATTCTCTTGAGCAGCACCCCCCCCCCCCCATTAATTTTAACTATGAGTGGCCACTGCTTGTCAGTAAAATAAACATGGTATAACAATAAAAAAACAAAAATTCTTTGAATCCTAATTAACAGATGTTAAAAACAAAAACCAAAAAAAAAAAACAATTTTCAAACTACCGAAAGTTTTGTGTCTGTGATCAAGAAAAATAAAAAGTAATTTACAAAAACTGCACAAACTTTTTCAAATACAAATGATTTTTCTAAACAGTTGAACCAAGAAAAAAGGTCCAGCATAGTCCAATCTTAAACGAATAAACTTGTAGACTGAGTTCAATCATAATTATCCTTCCATAGATCAACAAAATTTAAGTGAAATATGCACAGTTTTGAGAAACGGTTTAGTTTTTAATCACTGCAAATTTTTTTCAAGTTTTTGCCCACACGAATTTGGCCACTTAAACAAGTATTTTTAAGAAAGCAACTTAAAGCAATGCCTGATCTAAATTTAATCAAAATCGTTGACTTTTCTTGAGAACTACAATATTAATTTATTGAAAAAATGAAAAAACCCTTCTGGCAAGGGCCAAAATAACGTGGGCTCACATCACACGTTTGAATAAAACTCTTCACAAGCAACCTAAAAACAGTTTTTTTTATAATGTTAAAGTTATATGTGAAATTATAAAATCATATAGGCTAAATAAATTTGTATAAAAATAAATTAACCATTAATCATTTACGAAGAAAGTTATGGAATTAAAATGGAAGTTATGGTTAGTTATGGAAGTTCATCGGTTAAAATAATAAGACTAAATAAATAGGGCTACCATTTTTCCTTTAAAGTAAATGAAATGTGATGAAGATTTGTATCAAATAAATAACTTATACCTGAAAGTAGCCTAAACCTAAAAATTTAAAATTTTTCTATGAGTAAATAAATTACAAGAAATATTTATGTTTGAGTTTATGCTAAAAATAGGAACTTAGTAAAAGTTAAAGTATTAACAACATACTGATACTGAGAATCAATCAATCAACCAGCAGAACTTCAACGATATGCTTACATAACATAGACAGACTCTACACTAGCAGGTTTGATGAAAAATATAATATTGTACTTTTTTATTCAAATAAATAAAATTAATAAATTTTATAATTGAAAATCCATTTAAATTATATTCTATCGGCACTGCTGTACTGTAGTGCAGTATAGGCTGGAGTTTATACCTTGAAACAAAGAAAATAAAATTACAAATGTTTCAAATATAAGCCTACGAATGGCAGGTTTGACGTAAAAGATAATACCAATAATATAGGAATGGTTTTGTGTTTTTGCAAATTTATGTTTAATAATTGTAAACAGACAAGAAGTCCCTCTCCTGGAAAACAAAGATAAGGCATTATCATACGGTAATTATACCAGAAGCGTTATATGCAGCTGAAACATTATCTCTCACAACCCAGGGCCCACTTGAAAGGCTGAAGATCAAAGAAAGAAAGATATTACGAAAAATCTTAGGCCCCAAATTCCGTAACAACCAATTACTCCACATCAGTAATGAAACTCTTTACCAAAAAACTGAAACACTATCAGACACAATAAGAAAAAGGAGAATTGATTTTTATGGACACATCCTCTGAATGGACAAAAATAGACTAACCAAAAAAATATTTGACTACTTTCGCAATAGAAGAGCCAAACCACTTTGGTTTAGAGAAACAGAGAAAGACATAACAGAACTACAAATCACTGACACTATGCTCATGGACAGAACAGCTAAAACAATAACCAAGGACAAAAAACAACGGTTCCAAGGCAAAGTCAAATCCAAGCGAACGATCCAAATCTCTGACAAAGAAAGAAAAGCAAGATCACAATGAATGAAGCAATACTGGGCTACGAGGAAGCCACAGAACATTAAAAAGTGATTGATTTGGTGTACCCCAAAGTTGGGTGAAACAAATAAAGAGAAATTGTATTTAGAGATATCATTATATATTATTTATATTTTAATAAACTTCCAAGTATGCCTGGTCTCTGTTGCTACCCCCTATCAGCCATTGTTTTTAAAAGGACCAAAAAGGTATGGAGGTTCAAAGTTATAAACAGTATCAAAAAGTAGACTACAGTGTAATACAGGTGAATAATTTTAAATTTCTAGTTTCATACATTAAAACAAATTTAGATTATTTCAGACTCTCCTTCATTGCTTATCTACAAAAGTATATTAGCACCAGTGGCGGATTTAAAAACAGGCAAACATAGGCGCTGCCTATAGGTCCCCCTGAATTATAACCCCCCCCCACAAAAACAATTTTTATAATTTTTCAAAAAAAATTGAAAAAAGACTAATCAAATAAAAATCGTATATAAAAGTAAATGTATTGTAGTTCTCAAATTATTAAAATAAACATTTAGGTTTAACCTATTTCCAAATTCTTTGCATTAAAGAAAAGTTTATCCCGTTTTATAGTCTGCCCCCTAGTCCCCACCTAGTCTGCCTATGTTGTCAAATTTTATAAATCCAGTGCTGATTCACACATCTCTAATAAAATAATAATTCATAAGTACTTCTGGAATACATTGGAAAAGAAAGCAAGTTCAGTTTGATCATAGGTAAAATAACTAAAAATGATTTTGATTTTTTAAAAGAATTTTACTAAGTGATGTACCTAACATATATTACCACCATTTATCTCCATTCAACAAATTCTTTTGCACCCTGTACTTATTGTAAATATAAATAAATCTGTATTTTATAGACAGTATGATAAAAAATAACTAGTCACTTATTATTACAGTTTGGGAACAAAATGATAAAAATGTTTAACCTTTACACTCACCTAGGGCTATTAAGAATGTTTTTCTTGGGTCATATGGCCATTGGCTTATTTCTGCACCCTGTAGTTACACTTCCCTCAACTCGCAGAGCCATTGGGAGTAGACAACACAAAGTCCTGCAAACACTTGCATGGCCACTATGAGCAGGTGTTGTTCCCTCAGGATCCTTGCTGTTTGTTTTGGTGTTGCACCACTGACTTTGTACTTACAGCAATCACTTTGTTTTACATAGGCCTATTTCTTAATGTCTGTTTTTGATAATTTAAAAAGTAAACAGTTACGTTGTATTCCAGTTTTTTTTCAAAATGTCTGAAACGTAATAAACAAATACTTTAGCAATAGAAACACTAAGGCAAAAAAAAAAGAATTGCAAATACATAAATGAAATGTACACAGTATGAAAAACTTAACTGCTTAAAAGTTAATTTATACATTCTATACAAAAATCATTTAACAATAACGTTTGTTCAGTAGTGTATTATTACAACATATGACAAATATCTATACACATATATATTGTAGCTTTTATTGAGCAGCTACAATTGCCTCAAGTTCAGTAATGCATTCTTAATTTCATAAAGATCTGGCGTACACAAACAGTGACATACTGTCAGGTATAAAATGTATACTCCTTAAAGCCCCATTATACTAACCATAAAGCAAACATATCAGTAAAATACACATCACTGGTAGAACAATAATTAGGGCTATCTTTTAAAGTAAAAAAAAGATAAGATTTATATCATAAGTAGGCCTAACCTCAAATAAATTAGTTATAAAATGTTTCAAAGTTGCCCATGCACACTCAAATTGGAAGGTTGGGGGGAACTGGTAATGTATCCAGAAAATGGAATTTGATATTATGTTCGTCAACAATATATAAACACTTTTAAAGCTTTGAAATAGGTTTTATTTCTTAATATAAAACTTTGCTTTCTTAAGCATTAAAAAAAACTGGGGATTTGACTATTTTAGAACTAATTTGATATGATTTACGTCACCTAGTCACTAGGATGAATATGTGTAATTTTTAACTCTTTAGGCTGCCTTTTCTAATTCGCATTTCCAGCAAGTTTATATGATTCAGCTTTCTGGAACGTTTCTTTCTTAAAGGACAAAGCCCAACTTTTGAGGTCTTGGCATATCTACTATATTGCAAGGACGGATTAAAAGGGGGAGGCGAAGGGGCGACCGCCCCTCCCGAGACAAAAGAAATAAAACAAAAAATGTAAAATATCCAATTTGACTTCCTTAAAGTGAAAATATCGCGGATTTGAGGAAAAGGGCCAAAGGGACACCCGAGGCCTCTGAGGGTTCCGAAACCCGTCACATTATCCCGATCTCAACTTTGTGTGTACACGTGTACGTTTGTGCACTTTGTAATTCTTGTACTGAGGGTGAGAACAGGGTTAATCAATTAGATATTTCATGTTGGTTCTGTCTTCTCTTCCTGTGTTAACTTCAATAGCAGAAAGATCTTTCCCAACTCTAAAATTAACCAAAACTTGATTGAAAAACTGTTATGATGTTTAACTGGACTTGCTTAGTATAAAAAATTATAGTTAGGTATATTCAGAAGACGGGAAGTTATGTAAATGGAGTCAGTTTTGTAATAGTTTTAAAAATTAGAAATCTAAGAAAATTAATGGTTTTTTTGTGTGTCTAAAATGGAGTAAATTTTTACACTTATTTTACATGTTTTGGTCTGAAAACAGCTCAATAGTGGTCGTTTTTGAAGCTATTACTTCAAGAATTATCGTCCCCCTAGTACTAATGTACCCCCTCTTACATCCCCCCTATCATCATCCCCCTCTTCTAAATCGAATCATCCAACCAACCGTCCCCTCACAAATTTGCATTAATCTGTCAATGCTATACTGTCAATGTTCAAATCGGTGTTTGTGGATGTGAGACGGCAAGTCGTAGATGCTTTTAGCCATGATTTCAGCCACTCACTGGCAAAGTAGAAGGAAGACGAAACAGGCAATTCCATGATATATGTCTCTATCGTGTATTCCTCACATTAAACAATTTATTATTAAAAATTTTAATTTTAGTTCTTGATTTTTATAAGATAATTTCAAACACATTAAAATGCATAAATACGACATCTTGGGGGAGGGGGAGTTACGACCCTCTTCACCCTTGGATACGCGCTTGGTTCTTAGAAGTACTGCACTGTACAAAATGCATCTTCAAACCTTAAGTCCTTCCAAATGGTTTTGTGGAACGTGATGTTAGATTACAAATTTGTTAACGTTTATTTGAATTTTATTTTATCTATATCCGAAATCAGTTGAAAACGTTTTTAAAAAAGTGCAAAATATTTTAGACACAGGCCTACACAAGTTGAATTTAAAATGCTAATTTATGCAGATTTAAAGCTGATCACAGTGACTTCCACTTTACCTGATACAATACAGATACACTTTTGTAAACGCACGCACAAATTGGCCAATATGTCGTACTATAATGGCGAGTGACAAACGCGTTAACACGACGCGTAGTTTTTCAAATGTACGTGCCGAACAGCTTACGTGACGGGTTTAAGCAACGCTGTTACCTTACAAGCCTCGATGCAAACGGGCCAACAATGATTTCAAAACAACACCGTTTACAAGCCCTGCTATCTTTATTTAATCTTTCCTAGACTAATCAATGTCCAGTTTTAGCTTTATTTATTTACACAGCAGAGCCTACTAATGTTCACCGGTAACAATGTACTTCATTTGTTAAATGCAGCAACATTGCCGAAACTGCCCATCCAACAGGACGTGGTCTCGGCTTAATACACACCTCGGTTAATCTAAGTTCAATCACCCTAATTAATGTGTCTCAGTTTACTGTTAACTTTTTGATGTATTGTCTAAGTACTTGTTTTTGTTCCAGGTAATATTTCGGGAAGGATTATTCTGAGAAATGTTTTCTGTACCCTTCTTCGCACAACCCTGAATTTCTACAAGGTTCTGGACCTTCATCGGCAGTCGGATCGCAGTCCGATTGATATTTTTTTAAATTATTTTAATCGGACATTTGCCGCTACTATTGCGTATAGAACAATACCTTTCCTTTCATTAGTCGATTGTACAGTATTTTCTAGCATTCGAAGTATCGACAATTGCGCCGTCATATGGTTTTCCGACTTCCGGAACAGTGGTTATTTTTTGTGTTTAACGTCCGACTATTGTGCACACTTGGGCTAATGCAGACGATGGGATGATTTTATAGCGTATGAAAATGCCAAGCCCTGGCCGGGAATCGAACCCGGGTCCTCGGGGTGAAAGCCTAGTACGCTATCAACTAGGCCATCGAGGCGGTTTCGGAACAGTCGTGGCCTTTACACGCGGTTAATGTTATCACAGATTTATCGAATATTACTTCCGAAATGGCCTTGAACTAACCTTGACATTTTCTTTAATAACTTCAAGTAGTATAGTTTTAAATATATATATATATCGGCTTCTCATCTTGTTCGCCTCTTACGGACTCCGATCTTTTTTTTTAAACAAAAAAAAACAAAAAAAACCGTCTCCGATCTGCCGAAAGTTCGATTCAATTCTGGTCCTGACTCCGATAATTCAAGGAACGCAGGAGCGATCCGCGCTGGCAAGTCACCCGGTGGCCTTTTTATATAGTATTTCCCACTTTTTGAGAGGTCGATGTAACTTGTATGTACAGTAAAGCGTCGATAATCCAAATTGATTGGAACAGGACCATTCTGGATTTTCCAAATAAACCACTAACATGGGCTAACAGAAGTCTTCGAAGTAAAAAAAAAACTTCTAAAAATCGTTCAAAATTCACTCTGATGGTTACAGAAGCTGATTGGATGAATAAAATCTTTAATTCAGTTGTATGTATTTTAACGCAAAAAATATGTACCTGTGTGTATTGCACGTACAGTCTGTTTTACTGTAGGTACATTACAGCTAGGCCTACAACACACACACACACACACACACACACACACACATTTGAAGCATCAATTTGACATAGTAAATGATGTTAAAAGAACTGAAAAACACTGACATTAACTTTTTCAACACTGACAATTTCTTGGCATTTTTAAAACTTTCCACCTGTGTCTGCGTTTTGGCGTGGGATGCCTTTACACACCCACACACGCACGCGCACGCACACATGAACTCGCACGCACACACACACACAAACTCGCACGCGCGCACACGCATACATACATTAACGGACGCGCACTTCCACACATACACACACACACACACACACACACACACACACATGCTCCCCGCACACACACACACACACACACACTTATATATATATATATATATATATATATATATATATATATATATATATATGCGTGTGTGTGTGTGTGTGTGTGCTACTACTGCGCGTGCGCTGGGAGCATGTGTGTGTGAGTATATGTGTACCACACATACATTAACGGACGCGCACTTCCACACATATACACACACACATGCTCCCCACGCGCGCGCACGCACACACACACACACACACACACACACACACATATATATATATATATATATATATATATATATATATATATATATATATATATATATAAACGTAGCTCGATTCCCACCCGTGAATTTCTAGTGTGGAGCCGCCCCCGACTCACTGCAATGACAATGATTTCCTTCCATGTTGTTTCCCACGCACAGCGTTATTAGGTATTATTAAACTCGAACCACGCACATAATTGGGTTCAAACTACAGAATTATTCACAGCGAAACCAAAGCCATATTATTTAAGAGGCCACTTACACTGTGAGTACCTCTCCGGCCCTTATTGCACGCGTGTTTAAATTCATACGAAACTTTAAACCAAAAGATTGTTTCATTGAAGCACATTTCAGTATTTAGCATGTCTATTTATAGGATGTAACAGCAACTGATTTTTTTTTTTGTGTTTAACGTCCGACTACTGTGCACACTTGGGCTAATGTAGACTATGGGATGATTTATAGCGTATGAAAATGCCAAGCCCTCGCCGGGAATCTAACCCGGGTCCTCAGGGTGAAAGCCCAGTACGCTATCCACTAGGCCACCGAGGCGGCTACAGCAACTGAAATCAGAGCTGCTTTGACTGAGGAAGGCCGCCTCGGTGGCCTAGTTGATAGCGTACTAGTACCTTTCACCCTGAGGACCCGGGTTAGATTCCCGGCCAGG
>CM040182.1:22090933-22125933 GCA_022606455.1 Callitettix versicolor
CTTTTGAATTTAGATATTCTGAATATTGTACCTTATTCCCGGAAGAATGATGTCGTACGATCCTTGGCTCCTCCAGTTCTGAATCCCGGTCCTGTTCCCGTAGGGATGTCAGTTTCTGGTTCGGGAAGTCTGGTTCGTAGTCTGTGGTAATACTGTTCTCGGGGGCCAGTATCTATCCCGAAATAACCAAACAAATGACAGTGTACTGATCTTTTCCCCGAAAAACGGCTCGATCCAGGCTTCGAATTCGTGATGAGTCCTTGGTCAGTAGTCCTGACAGTCTTCCCTGGTTTTGGAGACAAATTGAAGGCACGTCCGTTCTGTTCTAAAATCAGTTCAGAAATGTCCACCAACTCGCTTCGTTTACTAGCATCCCTCAGCAGAGTGGGTAGTTTGTGAATTTAAACATCCCTGGATACACAAATTCTTTAGTTTCACTTTTCATGACGGATCAGACGTTATCATCGCATGTGCTGGTGGTTCTAATGATCTCAGCATCCCTGTAGGTCCATGCTTTAACTCTCACATACCATTATTCTTTATTTCATTATTTTCAATATAATTGCGATTAGAGTTTTTGCTGCTGGTTAGATTTGAGTTGGTTATACTGACTGTTTTGTTAAGATGGCATTAGCTTATCTGGTATGCCAAGTGCAAAGTTCACTCCTAGCATCCGTACTTCTGTTAGGTACGGCCGCCTCGGTGGCCTAGTTGATAGCGTACTGGGATTTCACCTCGAGGACCCGGGTTCGATTCCCGGACAGGGCTTGGCATTTTCATACGCTATAAATCATCCCATCGTCTGCATTTGCCCAAGTGTGCACAATAGTCGGACGTTAAAAAAAAAATCCTGTTAGGTCGGTTTTATGATCCTTTACGAAGCCTTTACGTCTGGTCCGATTTCCACTCTGTTTTCATTTTCTTCTTCTGTGCTTTTCCTGTTACGTGGAATCTTGAATGGTGGTCGTAGCCCTAAACAAACCTTAGACAGCCTATTTTTGGATTTTAATCAAATATTTCAATTATGATTTTTTGATTTAATTAAGGTTTTACTTTAACACCTTAACCACGTATGGAATATTATATCTGACGTGTAGTTGATTTGATCTCTTATTTGAACCTTAGCTTGATTAATTTCAACTTTTAATTTTTTAAATTAACTTTAATTACATACCAAACATTGTTTCATTTATATAGAATTTATATGATAACATTATTCACAAATTTATTTGAATGTATTTAGTTTATTTTCGTTTAATAAAATACATACAGTTTGTCCAAGATCGGCTCTGCCGTTTTTGCACTACGTTTTAACACAACCTATATGTGTTACCAGTTAAACCTGTGTATCCCAAATCAAAAGTTTCTATTCCCCTTTATATGAAAATGTATTTTTATAGCGTAATTACGATCAAGAACGTTTTGGAAATTATTTATTACGTATTTCGTATACTTTTATCCTATTTAGATTTCATATGAAGAATTAAACATATTTATTAAAAGTAGCAATCACTTTTAAACTATTAACCTTTCGATAATCTTTAATGGAAATGTTTTATTCAGAATTCAATTATTTATTAAATAAAATCGGTTGTTTTCTTTTTATAACAATTTCACTTATTGCAATTATAATGGTAACATTAATTTACTTCATTATTAGACCAGAGGAGGGACTACTGACGGAAAGACTATCAATTAAAAATTCAGTAAAATTATATTCGATCAATACTTACAACACTATAGGACACGAGGCACTCGGTAGATAAAGGAACGAGTGAAGTAGCACATAAACAGATAAGACTACAATATTGATCGAAAAGTGGGAAAAATTAAACAGGATTATAAAGAAATGTGAATTACAAAAAGTAGAGCATTCTGAGCTGAGGAAGATAGCAAAACAAATTTAATGGGTTCTGAAACAATTCGGAGACAAGGTTATATCGGTTACCTTAGACTCAACTGGATCTGCGAAAAAGATAAGAAAACAAAAGAGGTGCTGGATTCAAAAGCTTAGAACCGATAAAAGGGAGGACATATTGAAAGAAATAACAAGGTTCTATGAGAATTTGTATACGTACAAGATGTCGACAAAATCAATACACAAGTAGGAGGAGGAAACTTTACGAGAAGATTCGGATATGACTGTTATGTATATCTTGAAAGAGATTTTACATGCAATTAAGAAGTTAAAGAGCAATAAAACGCCAGGCGATTACGGAATCACAAATAAAATATTCGAAGAAGAGAAGGAATTCAACACTGAGAGTTTGAAAATAATATCTGACAACATACTTCAAGTTGGAAGAGTACCAATGGAATGGAAATGTAGTAAAATAATGATCTTGCAAAAAAGGGCAAGTAGGGATGAAATATAAAATTAAAGACTCATAAAATTGCCATCGGGGGTGTATAAATCGTTTTCCACAGTCTGAAAGAAAAATAATTACGAAAGTGTATGCGTACCATTCTTCAGCCCAAGCAGGAGTCAGATTAGTTTTTCAACCACTGATGTACAGACCATCAACCAAGTTATGTAGTCGTTTATTTGGACTTCATGGATTTCAGCAAAACCTTTGGTTCTTTACAACACTCTGCTATTTGGGAAGCCATGAAAGAAGCGGTAAACACACACACACACACACACACACACACACACACACACACACACACACACACACACACACACACACACACACAAACATACACAAACTACAAAGTAACAAATAAACACACGCGCGCGTGCGCACACACGCACACACACACACACACAACATACAAACCCACAAATATATTCGCTCGCGCACACACACACACAAAATACAAAGCCACACACACACAACAAAGCCATAAACACGCGCGCGTGCACGCGCACACACACATACAACATACAAAGCCACAAACACACACACACACACACACAACATACAAAGCCATAAAAACACACACACACACTTTAGCCTCCCCCACACAAAACATACAAAGTAACAAATACACACACGCGTGCACGCGCGCGCGCGCGCGCACACACACACACACACACACACACACACACACACACACACACACAGAACATACAAAGCCACAAACACACACACATACAACAAAGCTATAAACACACAAACAACAAAGTCACAAATTCTCACACACACACACACACACACGCCGCGCGCGCGCGAGAATCTTCAGGAAATGTCAGAAGAACTGGCAATAATGAGCAAAAGTATAGTCTAGTTATTGTGTAGTAGAGCCCAAGGAATTACGTTTAGTTAATATTCACGCCAATTGTTACAAAGTCTATAAAACTATAATTTTTTAAATTTTTAACATAATAAACTATAGTGCTAAAGAATTATTTTGCTACCTAGTTTTCCTAATAATATATGAGATCCTGAAATACGGAAAAAGTAAAAGAATTATGTTGCATACATAACATATTAAAAAGATTGATTAAAAATTACGTTCCTAGACTTTTGGGGAATTATTAAGTTAAAATGCAAATGTTTCTTTTTCCGATTGTCTGCTCTGGCTGTAAAATTATCTAAAGAAAAAAACAAACAATATTTTATTGAACACAAAACATAAAAGCTTGATAACCTACTGTTACAAACAAATATCATTAAAATCAGCATAAATTAGCCTGGATTTATTTTTCGTTTTCTCCGGCTTAATTCGGTGAAAATTTGCTCACTGACTTCAATTAGCCTACGGAACTTGAAGAGCATTCTGTTAAAACTCCCGAACCAGATTTTTGTGCTATAACACAATTCATACGTTGTGTTTTAGTCCTAATGGATTATATTTTTGTGTAGAATCATTAAGCTGATTTTTGAAAAATCATTTTTCGAAGCGAACACATTCAGTGCGCCCGACTAAAAAACAATTTCTGTCATTGAACCAAAAATAAAAATCATGTACTTATTTTCTCTCTTTTTATTTTAATTAAAATAATTTGTTCGAAAACACGGCACACGATTTTTATTTTTGGTTCAATAATAGAAATTTGTAGCTAAAAAAATGCTGACGGATTTGGATTTTTCCTTTTTTTTTCTTAAAAATTATAATTGTATCGTAATTTATTAAATAATATTTTTTACAACATTAATATAACATTTATTTGTTATTTTTTGTACAATTCCAGTAATAATCATTTTATTTCCTTTATTTTCGTGACTTATTATTATTAATTTGACAAGAGACTTGCGTCAAATAAAAATTTCCACGCAGTTTTCTGCTTATAAAAATTAAAGGACATGAGCTCAAAACGCGCTACTGATTTTAACTTCTTTGATATTAAGATTTATTTATAGAAAATTATGTATATGGATAACAAATATTGTAATTATAATTCACGCCATTATACCACATACCAACCCATCTACCACATAGTTGTTTAGAGCGTTTATAGTTAAATATATATTGCATAATAAATTTAAGTGTGCAATATGTGTGTGTGTGTGTGTGTGTGTGTGTGTGTGTGTGTGTGTGTGTGTGTGTGTGTGTGTGTGTGTGTGTGTGTGTGTATTTTTTAGTGTATTTTAGTGTACTTTGCCTCCATTTTTTGTTTTCTCCACAAATAAACAAGACAATTATTGGTCACGACATCATCTGACTAATCTTGTACATTATTATATCTCACTTTATAAGCGTATAGACAAAAAGGGCAATTTGAAAATAAGCGGGGCTGTCAAGCCCAATGACGTCTAAGCACGTTGCCATAATAGTCATGAACTAGACTTGTTTCATTGTTTTCAGTTTTTTATTGAGTTTTATATGGGTCTAATTAGGGTTACGTTTACATTCACATAAATACAATAAAACACAAACAGAGAACTTAATATAGTAATAATACACATGAAATGTAAAGCAGGAAAACACCGCGTCATCGGCGTTCAATGATGGCGCCGGGCGGGAAGAGGTTCGTCACTTGTTTGCAAATATAGCTTTCAGAAGTTGACCCTGTAGTCATAATTTCCCAAACGTAGATCAAGGGTAGGATTTGGAGAGGGAGAGAGAGAGAGAGAGAGAGAGAGAGAGAGAGAGAGAGAGAGAGAGAGAGAGAGAGAGAGAGAGAAAGAGAGAGAGAGAGAGAGAGACAGAGATATATAGATAAAACAGATAGATAGAAAGAGACGAGAGATAGAAAGAGATATATATCTATCTATCTCTATCTCTCTAGATAGAGAGATAGATTCTATTTATCAAAATAGATAGATAGAAAGAGAGAGAGAGAGAGGAATAGATAGATAGATAGAAAGAGGAGAGTGATAGAGATAGATTAATAGGTAGATAGAAAGAGAGAGAGAGAGAGAGAGGGAGAGAGAGATAAATAGATAGATAGTTATCTAGAGAGATAAATAGATAGATAGAGATAGATAGAGAGAGAGAGAGAGAGAGAGAGAGAGAGAGAGAGAGAGGAGAGAGATAGAGACAGAGATAGATAGATAAAATAGATAGATAGAAAGAGACGAGAGATAGAAAGAGAAAGAGATATGTATCTATCTATCTCTATCTCTCTAGATAGAGAGATAGATTCTATTTATCTAAATAGATAGATAGAAAGAGAGAGAGAGAGAGAGAGAGAGAGAGAGAGAGAGAAATAGATAGATAGCAAGAGGAGAGAGACAGAGATAGATTAATAGGTAGATAGAAAAAGAGAGAGAGGAGGGAGACAGAGAGATAAATAGATAGATAGATAGATAGATAGATAGATAGATAGATAGATAGATAGAGAGAGAGAGAGAGAGAGAGAGAGAGAGAAATAGATAGAGAGAAAGAGAGAGAAGGAGAGAGAGGGAGGGAGAGAGGGTAGAGAGAGAGACAGGCAGACTGCTATCTCTTGCCTACATCGAATCCTCGCTTAAATGCGGTACTGCGCTGTGTGGTGATCGAGCTGAAAAAGGTATTTTCTTCCAGAACAAAAATTATAAAGAACTCATCCACAAAGAATTTAAAAACACGTTGCAGGCCCAGTGTAAACTTATTTACAATTAACTAGTCTACATTTATTTGGATCCACGATGACAATTTAGTTAAGAAAAAATAATAAATTTCATCAGAAAAACACTAATACCTGCAGAGTTCCACATTTAAAATGGTTTAAAAATCTATAAGATTAAACTTACTTAATAAATTATTACAAAGCTTTAAAACAATAAAATTCAGAGCAGTATTGTGAAGATTAAATCACGTACTGTATTTATACTTTTATAAACTAATTAACAATGCACTGAAACTGATACATTAGGCTAATTATATTAACTTACGCCATTACCTGTTTCTTTGTAACAATATTTTGTGTTTATAAACAACATTAATTGAGCATTACTTTGCATTGACGTTTGATAGCTGCAATAACTCATTCAACCCATTAAATCTTAATTTTGCATTGTTGCCGGACTGCTACTTTATGGGCCTATTAAACTTTAACTTTCAATTGTTCTTAGACTGTTAAAGAACGTTTATGTCCACTGAACCGTAATTGTGTTTACCTTCTTGTTGGGACTGCTGCCGCCTAATTAGCCAAACAAAAATTAACTTCTGATAACATTGTTGCTGCACTCTAACAGTGACTTAATAGACCTACTGAACTTCATTATGAATATATTTTTACTAGACTGCTACAGTATTTAATAAGCCTATTGGACCTTAACTTTCAATGCACTTTTGCTGGGCTGCTATTGTACTGTAGTGGGTACATTAAACCTGAAATTTGTTTGAAATATTGTTGAACTGCTGCTGCAACTTACTAGACCTAAATGAACCTTAACCTTCTTTGAATTGAATTGTAGTTGGACTGCTGCCGTACCTTATTAAAGCTATTTGAACCTTAATTTTGTTTGCACTATTAGACTGCTACAACATCTTATTTACCTATTTGAACCTACACTTTATTTGCAATGTTGTTGGATTTCTGCAGCATCTTATTATACCTATTTGAACCTACACTTTATTTTCATTGTTGTTCGGCTGCTACAGCATCTTATTATACCTATTTGAACCCCAACTTGTTGTTCGACTGCTGCATCACCAGACCTATTTGAAACTTAACTTTATTTGCACTGTTGCTGGACTCCTGCAGCATCTTATTATAGCTATTTGAACCATAACTTTATTTTCATTGTTGTTGGACTGCTACAGCATTTTATTATACCTATTTGAACCTACACTTTATTTGCATTGTTGTTCGACTGCTACAGCATCTTATTATACCTATTTGAACCCTAACTTTATTTGCATTGTTGTTCGACTGCTGCATCACCAGACCTATTTGAAACTTAACTTTATTTGCACTGTTGCTGGACTCCTACAGCATCTTATTATACCTATTTGAACCTATACTTTATTTTCATTGTTGTTGGACTGCTACAACATCTTATTATACCTATTTGAACCTTAACCTTATTTGCATTGTTGTTGGACTGCTACAGCATCTTATTATACCTATTTGAACCTACACTTTATTTGCATTGTTGTTGGACTGCTACAGCATCTTTTATACCTATTTGAACCTACACTTTATTTACATTGTTGTTCGACTGCTACAGCATCTTATTATACCTATTTGAACCTTAACTTTATTTGCACTGTTGCTGGACTCCTACAGCATCTTATTATACCTATTTGAACCTACACTTTATTTGCATTGTTGTTCTACTGCTGCAACACCAGGCCAATTTGAACCTTAACATTATTTGCATTGTTGTTGGACTGCTGCGGCACCTTCTTAGACCTATTTGAAACCAAACTTTGTTTGAATTGTTCTTGGACTGCTGCAAACACCTTATTAGACATATCTGAACCTTAACTTTGTTTGCATTGTTGTTGGACGGCTGAAGCTTGCCTTATTGGCTAAATTACGGCGAACTTACGAATAGGCTCCAAATCCTTCCTGCAACAAAAATTAAATAAGTTTAGATAATTTATTGACATTTTCAGTCTAGTGTGCAGTTCTGGTCCAATAATATTTTTTGGCAGAAAAGAGGATGTAATTAGCCTTGACTGCCTACGAATAAATACCAATATGAAAAATCTCTGATATAAGAAATCCTATAAAATCATTATGAAAATCATATTCTTTTATATGCTTACACTCTAAATTTCACACATTTGCACTCTACAGTTTACACATTCAGGTTCGATAGGTTTCATACTTACACTCTAAAGTTCACACATTTGCGCTCTACAGTTTAAACATTCAGGTTCGATAGGTTTCATACTTACACTCTGAAGTTCACACATTTGCGCTCTACAGTTTAAACATTCAGGTTCGATAGGTATCATACTTACACTCTGAAGTTCACACATTTGAATTTTACAGTTTAAACATTCAGGTTCGATAGGTTTCATACTTACACTCTAAAGTTCACGCATTCGCACTCTACAGTTTAAACATTCAGGTTCGGTAGGTTTCATACTTACACTCTAAAGTTCACACATTTGCACTCTACAGTTTAAACATTCAGGTTCGATAGGTTTCATTCTTACACTCTAAAGTTCACACATTTGCGCTCTACAGTTTAAACATTCAGGTTCGATAGGTTTCATACTTACACTCTGAAGTTCACACATTTGAATTTTACAGTTTAAACATTCAGGTTCGATAGGTTTCATACTTACACTCTAAAGTTCACACATTCGCACTCTACAGTTTAAACATTCAGGTTCGGTAGGTTTCATACTTACACTCTAAAGTTCACACATTTGCACTCTACAGTTTAAACATTCAGGTTAAATAGGTTATATACTTACACTCTAAAGTTCACACATTTGCACTCTACAGTTTAAACATTCAGGTTCAATAGGTTGCATACAAGTTGCATAAAACATGTACTATGCAGGCACACAGTGTGCACTTACGCACTAAAGTTCACATATTTACACTTTAAAGTGTTTAAAGTTCACACATTTACATTCTACTGTTTACACATTTAAATTCAATTCTATTTGTAAAATTGTCACTTAATAATGATAGAATATATATTTTATTATCACTGTTTATTGGGATATATGCCATCGATTGTGCATATAAAAATAATACACGAAGTTTGAGAATACGGACGCTCATTCTCAAGAGTCTAACTTAAAACATAAACATGCAACATAAACATGAGCCTAGGTGTCTAGACCTGTTTGAAAATACTTCAAAACTAAGAACAAACACAGAATACATTCCCTCAGTGGTCAAAACAGAAAATTGAAAGCATATATGTGATCAAAAAAACTCAATCCACCAAGAAAACGGAAAGAAAATGCTACACATAAGCTAAAAAATACCGTATCAGAATAAGGGTGTGTTCCAAGAAAACAGTGAACAACTGACACCGTGTAGTGTTCATGCCAGGACCTACCTGTCCAGGGTTGTTGACTTACCAGGACCTGCCGTTCCTTTTCCCTCCACTTCTAATGTGGGATCTAATAATGATTCCATTTTAACTGTTAAAACTTCGGTCACTTAAAATTTTCTTTATTTTAAAAAAAAACTTCATTTTTAACAATGGGTAGCCACAAATACCTTATTTCTACACTAGTTAGGCCATTAAATATAAAAGTACTAGAATGTAACCCGTAACAAAAATATGTAAGCGTCGCTGCTGGTGGCATCTTGCGGCAGAGCGTTCAACTATAGTAAAACAGACAATAGTACTGTCTATTTGCTCAAACGTCTCCTCCACGCTGACCTTGCACCGTTCTTAGCGGCAGATAGTCCTATGACTTAGACTTTAGCCTCTGATATCGAGCACGCTTTTTATAATGGTTGCTGCACTTTTACTCCGTTCATATCCAATGTCTACGGCCACAGACAATAAATCGATCACGATTTTTATTTCTGTAACCCTTCGTTAATACAAATAATTTTAACATTTAATTGCAACTTTATTCGTAGAAAACTATTCTAAAAGAAGAAAACATTTTATCTTTATAAAAGATTAGTTAGAAAAGAAAGACTGCCACGTGTAGTCTAGTATAAAAGAGAACAGTAATTAACGAGCAACAGTTAGACAATGTCGTATTCTCACATCCTTTTAAAAAACTCTCATTTAATCGAAGAACCAGAACTGAGTTCGCGAATCGTGAACTTGATTGGGGGAAGTGTTTCATTGCTGCAGTAGAATTTTTGTCTCTAAAATAGAGACTTTCTTTTTAACTGAAAGTCAGTTTTGCTTGTAGATCTATGATTCACTTAGTTGAACTGTGATATTTACTGCCCCAAGTAAATCCAATACGTTTTTTAAATGCGCGGAAGAGTCTTTGTGTTTCATAATTTTATCGGCGTGTTGTTTAAACCACAGAGATTTTTATCCAAACAATATCAACAAAATACGACGTTTCCCTGACAAATCCACATAACCATTTATAATTACCACAAATTGATTAATTAAAATTTCTCACATAATATTTTTGCCAGCTTACCCAGGTTTGGCTAATTTCCAAAATTTCTAAAACACCCTACGCTAAATTTTAATTTTTCCTTCTTCTAAGCTAAATTTAATTAAAATAATATTTTGAAAATTAGCAACACAATTTGTTTCCAAAGTTTTGACGTGACTACTTCTTAGCGCGGGGTACGAGTGTATGTTTTGCACAGGAAAAAATTCAGTTTGCCGTCACGGAACGCTCTAACGCATATGTACGCGCACTCTAGTGAACATTATTATTCCAAACATTATTATTTACAAACATTATTATTTAATTTTTTTTAGTGATTAATAAAATGAATTTTTAAGTGAAAACTTGTATGGTCGCGGTTGTCAAAACATGGTATAAACATTTGCTTTCGCGTTATGCTTGAATCCGTAATGCATACCTCACAGCATATATTAATCTTGTATATATCGTTACTTACTTCTAAACAGCAGATTTCGCACAATAGCTTCAATATCATTTCAACTGAGGTTATGTTTATTGCTCTTGTTAATTTTAAAAATGTGTATTTCTAAATTTGTGTAGTTAGATTATTTAATGCATATAAGCTATACAAATTTTTGAACGCCAGAATCACAAATATTATATGTATTATTTATTATACTTAGACAGTATAACTGTCAAAAGTAGGGTTATAAACTGATTAATTATTAAAGTCTCTTATATAGCCGAAGATATTCAAATTCATAGTCTGTGCAGTTTCGGTTTGTTTAAGTTGTGTATTTACATACAGTGAGACGTCTCAGGTCCTCAATTAGACACCTAATGTAAATAGAAGCTGAGTTGTGCAATATCAATAAGATGATACGCTAAATAAACAGCTGTTCGGAAGGCGATTGAGACGACCGACCAGTCTGTTCTGGAATGAGGGCAAAGTTATTCCCGCAAGGCTGCTGCGCTTAGGTAGGTGAAATTGTGCATCGTGATTTTGGATATACAACATTCTTGCGAACACGCGAACGTCATTAATTTCATGCGTAAACCTATATATATATATGTTTACGCATGAAATTTATATATATATATATATATATATATATATATATATATATATATATATATATATATATATATATATATATTGTAGTGACAGTAAGGAGAAAATTTTATTTAAAAAATTTTGACAGTGCGAACTTGGGTGGTTTCACCGATTTTGTAGCTCCGTTTTTAAGAAAAGAAATATCGGCTAACCTAGGGGGGGAACCACTAAACTCTGATTAGCGGGAAAAAAACAACCGACCATTAAAATCTGTATCTGTAATTCATTATTTTTCAATAATTATTTTTGTAAAGGGCCCTGGCGTATTATTTTAGTTAGTCATAGTGACGTCACTAATAATATTAAGTGTTACTTTTAGTGAACCTTATATCTTCCAGAAGAATATATTTTAGTTCAAGAGTTAGTTTTGTTTTGTTAAAATTTGTTTTGGTGGATAACTGACATCCGTAAGATTATAGTTATATTCCAGAAGGTTGGTAAAGATTTAAGTCTAATTTTTGAGTTTAAGTTAAAGTTTAGTTTCGATTATTGTTGTTTGCCTTGCTGAAAGTTGAACTGATTTATCATTATAAATGTTCTTTCCTTTAATTATTTTTTTTTCTTTCAACATTTTATGAAAACAGAAGTAATTAATTTAAATATTTTTTGCCTGTCACTAATTGTTTTTTTTTAACTTTTAATGTAGCATATTAAAAAAAACAAGACAATTATAAATTTTTGAAAAGCAACAACTTTGATTTCTTTGGTCACTCTGAGCATTGTAACCTCGCACAGGCAAAAACAATCGGGAAAAAACAATCGATCTGTTTAATACCATTAAAGTCTGTACACGTTGTCTTGGCCTAAACAATGCGGTATAAATTATATTAAAATTAAAGACAAAGTGGCGCTCGACAAATGTTTCATTGAAATAAGATCCAAAATTAAGCTATGGCCCAAGCTTAATTCAGTTTTATTTAAAAAATAAAACTAAACGGAACTGAACGGAAAAAAAAGAAACGTAACTTACTTTCTGGACGTACCTCTTATTTAATACATATAAGCTATACAAATTTTTGAACGCCGAATCACAAATATTATATTTATTATTATACTTAGACAGTATAACTATCAAAAGTAGGGTTATAAACTGACTAATTAATAAAGTCTCTTATATAGCCGAAGATATTCAAATTCATAGTGTGTGTGTGTGTAGACCGACGTTTCATTTGTTTTTCTATGTACCCTATTTGTTCTTCTCTGTAGCTAGCAAACAATTAAAGATTTATTACGGGAACGTAATAACACGCGAAACGTAATACGAAAATATTCGACAAAGAAAATGAACAAAAGCAACCATAGCAAGAGTTGTTTTTCAAGAGTTACCCTTTCCTGCATGCATCTAAATTTTTATAAACATAATTAAATCATAACAATGAAAAAGTATAGTCATGCATACCAGAAGAAGTAATCACTTTTGTCGGTCAATCCCGCACTGCCTAAGTTTTTGCTTTAAGTTTAATAATAACTAGTTATTACGGTAAGGTATCAATAATAAAAATTCGAAAGATAAAACATACAAGTAATAATAAACTATGAACAGACCATCGAACATGAACGGACTAAAAGTACAGCTACTATTATACGATGCGTGCTCGATATCAGCGGCTTAAGTCCATGTAATTCGATTACCTGCCGTTACGAACGCTGCAAGCTGCAAGGACAGGGAAGAGAAACGTTTTATGAAATAGACAGTACTATTACATATTTAACTGTAGTTGAAAACTTTGCCGCAAGATGCCACCAGCAGCGAGTGCTCTCTTTTCTCGTATGGGTTGTCATTCTACTACGTTTACAATCAATCTTCACACTCAGAATACAAAAAATAAACAAACTAGACCCAATTATTGTTGGGCAAACAAAGTGAACAATGAATACAAATGTGTCTCGGAGATTCGGACTGCACTGAACGTACCTCAAAGTCTCAATATTGAAACTTATGTTACCTTATAATACCATAAGGTAATCCTGCAATCCTCCCCATTCACAACCTGCGACCTGCCTACTGTGATCCGTTTGAGCCTGACGCAGCCAAAACAATAGCCAAAACTGGTTATTGCATACTTGACCGTAATAAATTAAAATTCTACAGTTTTCATTGTAATTAAATTTCAGTATCAGGGTGTTAATAAATTCGGAAAATAAAAGAAGGGTTTATAGCCCTTATCCACGGACTACCACTGGAATTTGAGTGTCCTTGGCGGAGGGTGGCCGTCGCATGACTTGCAGGCGCCAGGGTAAGATTATACCTGGCGCTCCTCATTCAAGCATTCAAATTCATACGTATCAGACTCCTGTATGCGGTAATCTTTTAACAAGAGTTTAAAATAAAAATCTTAAATTGTTGTTCGCATGTTTTTTTACAAAATCGTCGCTCCCTATCGACCACGCCAATGGCCGCGGAGCCCCGATCACCCAATCCAAACGTTAACCTGTGTGTGTGTGTGTGTGTGCGCGCGCGCGTGTGTGCGTATGTGCGCGCGTTGTGTGCGCGTGCGTGCGCGCGTGCGTGTGAATGGGTGGGTGGGTGTGGGTGTCTGCGTTTATGCGTGTGTGTGTGCGCGCGCGCGTGTTGTTTGTATTTGTATGCGTGCACGCGCGTGTAGTGTGTGTGTGTTTGCGTACGCGCGCGCGCGTGTTTGTGTGTGTGTGTGTGTGTGTGTGTGTGTGTGTGTGTGTGTGTGTGTGTGGGTGGGTGGGTGGGTGTGGATGGCTGCGTTTATGCGTGTGTGTGCGCGCGCGCGTGTGTTGTTTGTATTTGTATGCGTGCACGCGCGTGTAGTGTGTGTGTTTGCGTACGCGTGCGCGCGTGTGTGTGTGTGGTGTGCGCGCGCGTTGTGTGTGTGCGCGCGTGCGTGTGTATGTTGTGTTTGTATTTGTGCGCGCGCGCGTTGTGTGTGTGGGTGGGTGTGTGTGTCTGTGTTTATGTGTGCGCGCGCGCGTGTGTGTTGTGAGTTTGTATTTGTGTGCGTGCGCAGCGCGTGTTGTGTGTGTGTCTGTGTGTTTGTGTGAATGTGTGTGTGTATGTGCGCGCGCGAGATGTGTATTTTGTGTTTGTATTTGTGCGCGCGCGCGTGTTGGGTGTGTGTGTGGGTGGGTGTTGGTGTCTGTGCGCGCGCGCGTGTTTTGTGTGTGCGTGCGCGCGCACGTGCGTGTGTATGTTGTTTCTTTGTATTTGTGTGCGTGCGCGCGCGTGTTGTGTGTGTGTGTGTGGGTGGGTGTGGGTGTCTGTGTTTGTGTGTGTGTACGCGCGCGTGTGTGTGTTTTGTGTTTATATTTGTGTGCGTGCGTGCACGTGTTGTGTGTGTGTCTGTGTGTGTAGGTGCGCGCGCGTGTTGTGTGTGTGTGCGCGCGTGCGAGTGTATGTTGTGTTTTTGTATTGTGCGCGCGCGCGTGTTGTGTGTGTGTGTGGGTGGGTGTGGGTGTCTGTGTTTGTGCGTGCGCGCGCGCGCGTGCTGTGTGTGTGTGTGTGTGTGTGTGTGTTTGTGTAAAAATGATGTTTTAGTAGCCTAAACGTTTAAAATTATAAACCTCCATCACTTTTTCAGAATGTATACAGTACTTCCATTTTTTTTGAAATTTTAGCATTTTTCCATTTGAAAAATTTAAAAACTGCTGTTATACTATGTTTGTATGTACTCAGTATTCACAACAGTCTTGGGATACACACACACACTCACACAACATACAAAGCCGCAAATACAAAAAACACAAACACATACAAACACACAAACACAAACAGACACACTCACACAACATAGAAAGCCGCAAATACAAATACACACAAACACACACACAACATACACAGCCGCAAATACAAATACACACTCACACTCACACACACACTCACACAACATACAAAGCCACAAATACACACACAGACACACACACACACACACACACACACCGACACACACCGACACACACTGAAACAACATACAAAGCCTCAAATATAAATACACACAAACACACACACACACACACACACACAACATACAAAGCCGCAAATACAAACAAACACACACACACACACACACACACACACACACACACACACAATATACAAAGCCGCAAATACAAATACACACACTCACACAAAATACAAATCCTCAAAAAAACACACACACACACACACACAACATACAAAGCCGAAAATACAAAAAAACACACACACAGACACACTCAAACAACATACAAAGCCGCAAATACAAATACACACAAACACACACACACACACACACACACACACACACACAACATATAAAGCCGCAATTACAAATACACACACACACCCTCACTCACTCACACAACATACAAAGCCGCAAATACACACACACACTCAAACAACATACAAAGCCGCAAACACACACACACACACACACACATACATACATACATACATACACACTCAAACAACATACAAAGCCGCAAATACAAACACACACACAACATTCACAGCCGCAAATACACACACACACACACACACACACACACACACACACACACACAACATACAAAGCCGCAAATACAAATACACACACACTCACACAAAATACAAATCCTCAAACACACACACACACAACATACAAAGCCGCAAATACAAATACACACACACACACACACACACACACACACACACACACACACACACACACACAATATACAAAACCGCAAATACAAATACACACACTCACACAAAATACAAATCCTCAAAAAATCATACACACACACACACACACACACACACACACACACATTCACGTGCGCGCGTACAAATACTTTTAACAACCAAAATGTTTTAGAGCTCAGGATCGGCGGACATATCTTGGTTGTAGGTCTTACTTTGAAGGCTGCTCCAATAGCTTATTTATCCATCTAAATTCGTTAAATGACATTTTACACCACTTCTTGAGGGTGTTTGAAGATCGTGTCTAGCAAAAGTTGACAAGGTGACACTGTCATGGAAGTGGTATTTAGTGCCAAGATGCTGAATGCTCATTATTAAATCAGACAGTAACCGATATCCATACGGATATAGACACGGGAAGAGTTGAGATTTTAACGATTCGTGTTTGAACGTATATCAAATCGATATTTCTGTCTTTTTTTCTTAACTGTGTGCCAATTATACTAATCAACGTCGGTTAGGGTAGGGGAACGGCAGTAACTGCGACTTGAACCCACAATCTTGAGCTTCGTAGTTAAAAGACACAGCAAACTGACCGGTGCCCTTAGCCACATCGACCACCAGTGCCTTTGACTTGACTCGATTTGATTCGATTAAAAAAAAACAGAAAATTTGTAAACTGAATTTCAGATGATAGGCAATAGCAATAAACATAATTATAATTATAATAATATAATATTATTTTTAATTAAAATTAATTGTAGTATAATTAATAATTTAAAAAACCAATAAATACATTAATTTAATTTTCATTATTTTAATACTAAAATAATTTATTTTAATTTGTCGGCACAATTATATTATAATTAATTATTTCCTCCTCAATTCGTTTATAAATATCATCTGAAAACAGCTTGATACGTAAACTATGTGATGGATTACATTTGACGAAAATTGTCTTTGTTTAGCCAGAATTCAGGAAAAAATATATAGGGGCAGTTGAACGATAACATCTCTATAGCAAGTTTTCTTACAAGTCTTATTTGAACGATAACATCTCTACAGCAAGTTTTCTTACAAGTCTTATTTAAACGATAACATCTTTATAGCAAGTTTTCTTACAAGTCTTATTTAAACGATAACATCTCTACAGCAAGTTTTCTTACAAGTCTTATTTGAACGATAACATCTCTACAGCAAGTTTTCTTACAAGTCTTATTTAAACGATAACATCTCTACAGCAAGTTTTCTTACAAGTCTTATTTAAACGATAACATCTCTACAGCAAGTTTTCTTACAAGTCTTATTTAAACGATAACATCTTTATAGCAAGTTTTCTTACAAGTCTTATTTAAACGATAACATCTCTACAGCAAGTTTCCATACAAGTCTTAAATAAGACCGGTGAACATTGAAATCAACGATAACATCTCTAGAGAAATGTTTTTATTACTAGAAGTTAAACTAGATTTTATTGTAAAATCGTGACTATTACTCTTCAAAGTAGTGTATGTATCCAGCACGATTGTGATGAAATCGCACTAACAAATATTATTATTCAGTAGGCCAATTGCAGTCCCACAAATCACAACTAAAAGTAACATTACATGTAGATATTTATTTACTATTTTTTTCCAATAACTCCAATGTTTTCGGTAATCCTTCTTCCAATGTTTTCGGTAATGTTCTTACAAGTCTTATTTGAATATCTCTACAGCAAGTTTTCTTACTAGTCTTATTTGAACGATAACATCTCTACAGCAAGTTTTCGTGCAAGTCTTACTTGAACGATAACATCTCGAGATCAAGTTTGCTTACAAGTCTTATTTGAACATCTCTAGAGCAAGTTTTCCTACAAGTCTTATTTGAACGATAACATCTCTAGAGCAATTTTTCCTACAAGTCTTACTTGAACGATAACATCTCTAGAGCAATTGTGCATACAAGTCTTATTTGAACGATAACATCTCTAGAGCAATTTTGCATACAAGTCTTATTTGAACGATAACATCTCTAGAGCAATTTTGCATACAAGTCTTATTTGAACGATAACATCTCTAGAGCAATTTTGCATTTAAGTCTTATTTGAATGATAACATCTCGAGATCAAGTTTGCTTACAAGTCTTAGTTGAACATATTTAGAGCAAGTTTTCCTACAAGTCTTATTTGAACGATAACATCTGTAGAGCAATTTTGCATACAAACCTTATTTGAACGATAACATCTCTAGATCAATTTTGCTTACAAGTCTTGTTTGAACGATAACATCTCTAGAGCAAGTTTTCCTACAAGTCTTATTTGAACGATAACTTCTCTAGAGCAATTTTGCATACAAGTCTTATTTGAATGATAACATCTCTAAGCAATTTTGCTTACAAGTCTTATTTGAACGATAACATCTCTAGAGCAAGTTTTCTTACAAGTCTTATTTATCTAGTGTTGGGTATCATTTGAAACCAGAAGTGACATTGATTCCGAATAACTAATACAACACTCTCGGTAATCCGGCGTATATCGGACATCGCTATTGCCGGATTACCGAAAACATTGGAGTTATTGGAAAAAAAAATAGTAAATAAATATCTACATTGTAATATGTAATGTTACTTTTAGCTGTGATTTATTGTTAATGTGATTTGTGGGACTGCAACTGGCCTACTGAATAATAATATTTGTTAGTGCGATTTCATCACAATCGTGCTGGATACATACACTACTTTGAAGAGTAATAGTCACAATTTTACAATAAAATCTAGTTTAACTTCTAGTAATAAAATAGCCGTAATATTTTAAACAAAATATCTTATTGTTCTACTTTGTTGCTTATAGAACATCAATAATATTGTTCTATTTTTCTGTAAATTATCAAAATACTATTACAAACACAAATTTTTAAGAAGAACGAAAATGTTTATGCTATTTTAAGTATTATGACTATTAAAATGTATTACAAAAAATAAAGCTTATTATTTTTACATACCACGTGATAAAGGGAGTTCATCAAACGTTTCATCCATTAAAGGACTCAAAGTTAAAATATGCTACATAAAAAATATTTATATATTCAGATAAAAATATGATATTAACGTTTTTAGAGTGCAAGTTCAGTTATGTTTACATTTTCAGACACTAGATTGTACTTGAGTGTCGAAAGTCACATGCCTCTTATCATATAAGAATCTTCTAAACATGTTCATATTCGGGAAGAAAAACATGAATAACTGAACTATACCATGTTTCATTGAATTTTTAAAAGCTGTGTGTGTGTGTTGTGTGTATGTGTATGCGCGCGCGCGTGATGTTTGTGTGTGTGTGTGTGTGTGTGTGTATGTGTGTTTGTGTGCGCGTGTTTATGTGTGTGTGTGTGTGTGTGTGTGTGTGTGTGTGTGTGCGCGCGCGTGCGCGCGCGCGTGCGTGCGTGTGGGTGGGTATGTGTGTGTGTGTGTGTGTGTGTGTGTGTGTGTGTGTGTTTGTGCGCGCGCGTTTTTGTTTATGTGTGTGACTTTGTGAGTGTGTGTGTGTGTGTGCGCGCGCGCGTGTTTGTTTATGTGTGTCTCTGTGAGTGTGTGTGTGTGTGTGTGGGCGGGTGTTTATGTGTGTGTGTGTATGTGTGTGTGCGTGCGTGTGTGTGTGTGTGTTTTAATACGCTAGCGTTCGCAACTTTGGTTTGATTTGCATCCAATTTGGCAAAAAAATCCATTTTGGTTATAGCTCGGGTAAATCTGTTACCCAACAAAACCGTTCAACAGTTTCAAAATGGTAGTGCTTCAAATCCTTCGTACTTCAAAAGTTCGTATTTTTTTTAAATGACTACAGTGCTTTTTATCGCGGGGTATGGGTGTATGTTATGCACGGGGAAAAATACAGTTTGCCGTCACGGAACGCTCTTACACATCCATACGCGCACTCAAGGGAACATTATTACAACACATAATTATTTAATTTTTTTAGTGATTAATAAAATGTATTTTTTAAGAGAAAACTTGTATGGTCGCGGCTGGCAAAACAAGGGTATAAACATTTGCTTTCGCGTTATGCTTGAATCCGTAATGCATACCTCACAGCATATACGGGAGCATTAATCTTGTATATAGCGTTACTTACTTCTAAACAGCTGATTTCGCACAATAGCTTCAATATCATTTCAATTGAGGTTATGTTTATTGTTCTTGTTAATTTTAAAAATGTGTATTTTCTAAATTTGTGTACTTAAATTATTTAATATATATAAGCCATACCAAATTTTGAATGCCAGAATCACAAATATTACATTTATTATTATACTTAGACAGTATAACTATCAAAAGTAGGGTTATAAACTGATTAATTATTAAAGTCTCTTATATAGCCCAAAATACTCAAATTCACAGTCTGTGACAGTTTCAGTTAATTTTTAAGTTGTGTACCTACACACACACGCGCGAAATTTAATACGAAAATAATTTTCATGAGTTGCTTTTTCCTGCACGCATCTAAATTTTTTAAAAATAATTAAACCATAATAGTGAAAAAGTATACAGTAAGGTATGCCAAAAGAGTCACTTCTGTCGCCCAGTCGCGCACTGCCTAAGTTTTTTTTTTACCTCAAGCTTCTCTTAAATCCAATTTCACCTTTAAAATCTGCAAAATTACCATTTTAAATTAACAAATTACATTGAAAATAGGATAATGAATGTATTTATCGATACAAATAAATAAATATATATTATAATTTATTTATTTATTTATATACATATTTGTCCGAGCGAAACAAACGACGTCTTTGTTTCAACTCAATCGCTCGGCATTTGTTTTGTGTTTATTTAGCAGTTTTGGCCAAACGCGATGACAGATTGTTCTGAAATTTGTTACATGGGTACCTTAAACATAGCTCGGACGACCTATGTGTAAGATTTTTCCTCAATTACTTCCGTTTCAAGATGGCGGCCTCTGATTGGCAATAACGAGTGTACGTTTCGGCCAAACGCATTAACCAACTGTCTTCAAATGTGATACACAGATACCATGTAGAAAACCCGTAAGATGTCTGTGTAACATTTTGTTTATTCACTTCCATTTCAATATGGCGGCCTTTGATTTTCAATGAGTAGGCCTAAACGCAGTTTTGGTCAAATGCGTAAACCGATTGTTTTGAAATTTGGTATAAAGGTACCTTGTATGAAGCCCAATAGATATATTCGTGTAAGATATTTTCCAATTCACTTCCGTTTCACAATGGCGGCCTCTGTTTTAACTATGACGAATATACGCCGATTTGGCCAAAAGCACTGACAGATTGTTTTGAAATTTGGTACGAAGGTATCTTGCATAATACACAAAATTTTTGTTTTTCCAATTCACTTCCGTTTCAAGATGGCGGACTATTACTTAACACTGACAGTGTAGCTGCTGCTTATCTTCTGTAATCCCAGCTGAACGGCAAAACCTATCGTAATTTTGACAGCTTCATGAAGAAAGCGCAAAAATTGATCCAGTAACATTTTTCAAAAATATTAGGGTTACCGGTTAAAATGGCGGAAAAGGTTACGAGCGCTGTCATGGAGCGTTCTGTATATTAATTAAGAATGTATCTGGAAATACTAGTCATTAATTTATACATTCATTAAGCCCCTTTGAAAGTGATCTAGACTCAGAGTCGTTGCACATTTCAAGGTCAGAGGTTTTACCTCAATAGCCGCTCCAATAGCTAATGTTCCAATGGAAATCAGCTGAAAAATATTACATGTAAACATTTCTTAGGACTTTATGAGAAACGTTTATATCAAAACGGGTTCCGTAACTGGAAAAGTTGGATATTTGTAATCAACAGAGTACTTCATATCTGCGTAGTGCCCGGGCTTTAACATGCTTATCGATTAACAGTGGATAACGAGAGGGTCCCAGAGATACGAAAGGCTGTGAAACACAGTAATCCAGTTTGTAGATTCCCTTTTTAAAGGACTTTTGTAAAAACAGGATTCGTCCATTACTCAGCATTTCAGAAATACCTTGGCACGGCTTAATGAGAATGTAACTATCCAAGTTAAAAAACTCGAAGCTGCTAAGTTATTATTATTGACCTTAACATCTTATGTCAACATGTTTTGACAATTGCGCACTCAACCATAATAAAGGACTGGGAATTACTTATTATACTTACTTCATATGATTACTTCATAATGATTGAGAATTCAAAGCAGTAACTATTTCATAATAAACGACTGACAATTAATGATTGTAATTACTTCATAATGACCGATTGAGAATTCAAAGCTAAAATTATTTCATAATGAATGATTCACAATTAATGATTGTAAGTATTTCATAATGAACGACTGACAATTAATGATTGTAAGTATTTCATAATGAACGATTGACAATTAATGATTGTAAGTATTTCATAATGGAACGACTGACAATTAATGATTGTAAGTATTTCATAATGAACGATTGACAATTAATGATTGTAAGTATTTCATAATGGAACGACTGACAATTAATGATTGTAAGTATTTCATAATGGAACGACTGACAATTAATGATTGTAAGTATTTCATAATGAACGATTGACAATTAATGATTGTAAGTATTTCATAATGGAACGACTGACAATTAATGATTGTAAGTATTTCATAATGGAACGACTGACAATTAATGATTGTAAGTATTTCATAATGAACGACTGACAATTAATGATTGTAATTACTTCATAATGACCGATTGAGAATTCAAAGCTAAAATTATTTCATAATGAATGATTCACAATTAATGATTGTAAGTATTTCATAATGAACGATTGACAATTAATGATTGTAAGTATTTCATAATGGAACGACTGACAATTAATGATTGTAAGTATTTCATAATGAACGATTGACAATTAATGATTGTAAGTATTTCATAATGGAACGACTGACAATTAATGATTGTAAGTATTTCATAATGAACGATTGACAATTAATGATTGTAAGTATTTCATAATGGAACGACTGACAATTAATGATTGTAAGTATTTCATAATGGAACGACTGACAATTAATGATTGTAAGTATTTCATAATGAACGACTGACAATTAATGATTGTAATTACTTCATAACGAACGATTGAGAATTCAAAGCTGTACTTATTTCATAATGAATGATTCACAATTAATGATTGCAAAAACATAGTTTGTATAGACTCATAAATAAACACCACATTAAGGGTATTGTTTACAGCAGTGGTTTTCAAACTATGGGTCGCGGGAGGGCGGACGGTTTAACAACTTTTTAAGTGTTCTCTCGACTGCAGAAAATGGAACATTGAACATATCCCAAGAAATACGTTCCATAAATCCACAAAAACTGCTTCACTTCCAACTGTAAAGTTACACACAAAACAGATATTTTCCAAATAAAGTGAATAGGGCGATAGCACAATGCAGTAATTGTTGAACACAAACACAATATAAAGTTTTTTATTTCGTTTTAATTTTTGTGGTCCCGTTTTATCTAACATTGTGTGTGTGTGTGTGTGTGTGTGTGTGTGTGTGTGTGTGTGTCTGTGTCTGTGTGTGTGTGTGTGTGTGTGTGTGTGTGTGTGTGTGTGTGTGTGTGTGTGTGTGTGTGTGTGTGTGTGTGTGTGTGTGTGTGTGTGTGTGTGTGTGTGTGTGTGTGTGTGTGTGTGTGTGTGTGTGTGTGTGTGTGTGTGTGTGTGTGTGTGTGTAGAGGGTTACGCAATTTTAATAAAATGCACTGGCCGACAATTTTGAAAATTAGTACGAAAGTACCTTTTATAAAGCCCGGAAATGTGTAAAAAAAATTTCCCCCTCACTTCCCTTTAAAAATGGCGTTGATTCAACGTTGAGTGTGTAGTTGCTGAATATTTTATGTAATATTTAAATGACTTTAGTTCGAGAATAAGCCAAATTCAATGAGTTCTTGCAGTATAACAGTAAATTAATTTGAATATTTAAAACACTAAATTCATTTCTGAAATTATTATTTTAAATTAAAAATAAAGACTCGTGATGAAAGAGTGCTAATTAGCAATGAAACTTATTGTTATTCTTAATTAGGTTCTAACTGCCAAAACCTATCTATGTTTATTTTATTACGGTAGATTAATTACTCGGATTGTATAATGAAACTAAATGTTAACGTTAATGTAATTAATACTGTTAATTCTATTTACATACCTTACGAAACTTTATAGTGAAAGGTAGAAACTGAAGGAGAACAGAATTAAGCGAATAGGAAGAACACAAGCAAAGTGCTGAACTGCTGGGTGCTACCTTACTAGTAATATCTGTCTCCTAAATAAATTACAACTAAAATTATTATTTAGTATTTACGGATCAACGACACATACCTTTTTAATACAGAACAATTTACATGCTTACAAATAAAACCGAATTGTTGACGCAGTATTAATTGACCGAAAGGAGCGAGGTCTGTTTCAACTCGACCGTTCGGCCTTTGGTTTGTGTTTTTTACGCAGTTTTGGCCAAACGCACTGAGCGAATGTTTTGAAATTTGGTACGAAATCACCTTGTGTAAAGCCCATACGAAGTATGTGTAAGATATTTTCCGTTTCAAGATGGCGGCTTCTGATTTTTAATAACGTGTACGCAGTTTTGGCCAAATGCATTGACCGATTGTTTTGAAAATTGGCACGAAGATAACTTGTATAAAGCCTAAATCACACGCCCGCGCGCGCACGTACGCACACTCACACACACACACACACACACACACACACACACACACACACACACACACACACACACACACACACACACTATTTCCTTTTTACTTCCGTTTTAAGATGGTGGCTTTTGACGATTATACAGTTTTAATCAAACTCATTGGCCGATTGTTTTAAAATTTGGTATGAAGGCGCCTTGTATAAAGCCCGTAAGATGTATTTGTAAGATTTTTTCCAATTTACTTACGTTTCGAGATGACGGCTTCCGATTTGCAATGACGAGTGTACGCACTTTTGGCAAAATGCACTGTCCTATTGTTTTCAAATTTGGTACGAAGATATCGTGTACAAAGACCAACTGACGTACTTATAACATTACTTTCTATTTACTTCCGTTTCAAGATGGCGTCCTCTGACGAGTATACACAGTTTTAATTTAAACGCATTAGCCAAATCTTTTGAAATTTGTTACCTTGTACAAAAACCGAAATAAGTATGCGTAAGATTTTTCCCATTCACTTCCGTTTCAAGATGGCGTACTCTGATTCAACGTTGAGAATGAAGTTGCCGATATTTCCTGTAATACTAGCTAACCGGTAAATGTTGACCCATCGTAATTTTGATCATTTCACGGAGAAAGAGCGTATAATTTCCAATACAGTTGGCCTAGTAATATTTTTCGTAAATATTACGGTTACCGGTTAAATTGGCGCAAAAAGTTACAGGCGCTGTCATGGAGCGCTATTTAAGAATATACTGCAAGGTCTGCTTTGAACTACTTTTGGATAAGAAGTTAATAACTGCAGTAATAAAATCGATTTTAAAGTAAAATTCTCAAAACAAAATAGCAAACTTGACCATTTCAGTTACACCCCCTTTCCAGAGGACCAATATTTTAGCCTAGCAGACACAACTGGCTTAGGTCTGACACAAGACATCCGGGTTGTCCACGTGAACTGTACAGTCTCGACGATCAATGCGGTCAGGAAAAGGTTCACTGCTCACTAAAAATAGAGATTTTACTGTATCGCTTTAATATTATTACAAGGTATAGACCGAAAAAATGAGAAGTGTTTCATTTTTAAGAATATAACGCACTCAATGCCGGATTTTGTGGAAAATCCATCTCTTGTCTCTGCAGTGAAAACTACAGTCCAGCCATTTTTTTGGGATTAACAGAGGCTCTGTAGCCCCCGATACGTCATCTATAAGCTTTACATGTACTCTTATTACGTCACCTTAAACCGACTCCAGTAACCCTAACGAGCTCCAGAATCTTGAATCCTGGCCTGGTTCAACTCCTGATCTGGTTGCTGAGGTCCAGAATCTCCTCTTTTGGCTTCCAGGGCTTCGCACTCAAGGTGAATATATGCTGCAATTTCAACACCCTCTCGCACAAACGACACTCAGGCGAGATTTTTAAGAATCCCACCATGTGTAGATCCGGATGTGGCCGTACGGTTATCATGGCAACGACCTGCCTCAGTGACCGACTGTAAACTGAAAAAGTGTCCTCGTCATAACAGGGTCTGGTCCCGAGAGAAGGCGTTTCCCCAATCTTTAGCCAGGGAATTGCTTCTATCGCTTGATGTGCTCTTCGCTAGCCCATTTCCTTTCTGTTCCTCTCGTAGAGACGAGGGCTCTGGTCCCACTAGCTTCTCTTTTGACCGTCCAGGCACTCAGTAAACGGCCTGCGTGAGAATTTCTCGCGCATGTAGGAGAATTCCCCTCCAGCTCCCTCCAACAGTACAGTAATACAGTCTGCCAATCTGAGTCTACAACTGTTACTACTCAGCGATAGTGAAGGAAAAGAGGGAGTTGTGGTGAGAGAGTGAGGACTCGACCTTTCACTCGCACATTTTTCTCTGTTCCACTGGTGTTCTTAGCAAGCCGTTTTCTGAACGGTTGACCTATAAAGGCTTCGGTTATGAAATGTTTCCGGAAAAAGCAATAACGCCGCGGAACTGCGCGGACTATTCACTATGGTTAGGACATTAGTGATCACTGTCTCAGCTAGTTGAATAATGAGCCAGACCCTTTCACGTATAGCCCTCAGAACCGACCTGGCTGCATTTACTTGTTTGAATAAGTTACTGCTGCTTGTTGTTTCCTTTTATTTTAACTCATTTTATTAAGCAGAATTGAATAAGTTTACACACCAATACTAGAAATAAAGTTTGAATATTAAGACATACTTAATAATGATACTACTGTAATCACTTAAAAATTCAATACAAATATATTCATACTTCCTCCGTTTTAGAATTTAGAATTGTATTCACTTATAAATAAATTGAAATAATATTAAAACCGGAAACAAAGCTCCAATAAAAACAAAATACAGTAATAATGTATACTCTGGTTGATTCGGATAATAGTCTACACGTAGCTTGGACAGTTTCGTTACCCGGCAAAATCCATTCGACCGTTTAAAAATAGCACACATTTCAAATCTTTTACAAAATCCTAACGTTTTCATGTTTCCTTACGGAATCATATTCTTGAGTATCAAATTCAAAATCAATCATCATCATATTCATCATATCATATTATCATATTTATCGAATCAATCTTAAAAGTTCTGCACAAATTAGTATTTAATTTTTTAAAATTCGATTAAAAACGAGAAAAAACTGACGTTAGTAAGGTCCATTTTTATATTCGCCACGCAATTTAAAAGGCTAATTTATGTAAATTTTAATATCGATTACGATGGTGAAATCAGATTTTCAAAAAAGTATAATTATTGTAATATTGTAAATTTCTGAAATTTGCTTTTACGACGTAAGCGTGAGAGGTTAGTCTTGTGTTGTACAAGTAAAATCTCTCTATAGGAGCATTGAGGGAACGTTTGTTTTCGCCGCTACAGAGAGATTTCCGCTATGTAGAGCTCAACCAAAACGTTTTTAAAATGTGTTTTTATTTATAAAACGTATGTACTGAGTATGTACTTAATCAAAGAAGAATACCGATAATGTTGATAAGTTATTGAAAACTTTACACTGATTAAAGGTTATTTAAATAAAACTATATGACTTACAGTCTTTAAAAAGCAATATATTTAATAATACTGTATGAATTAAAATACTGTAATTGTGAGAAAAGGCAGTATTTTGACAAAACTACCGCAGAACCGCTTCATCAATTTCTTCAAATTTTGACTTTAGATTTTTCTTCAAGCTACTCTCTTTAATTATTTATTTTATTTTTACTTTCCAATATCGTGCCAACAGAAGAACTAGCTAAATCAAAATTTCGACAAACACCCACTTGTTCCACACCTTTCTCTAACTCACGCAAAACTGTAACCTTTACATTTAACGATAATATTTTCCAATTTAGAAGCCACTACACTGAATGTAAAAATACGAAAAAATAATACACTACTTGTAAAATGTACTGGTCACAAAACACCCGATTCAGTTGACGCATTACGCACTGCTTTTAACACTCGAATGGCGTGTCGGCATATTGAGCAATCAGATAGAAGAGTAGGAAGTGTGCACGAGTTTCGACGCTATAGAGAGATTCCTGGAATTTTGTTGACCTCAACAGAGAAAATTACAATACATGAATTTTTACAATTACAATACATGAATGTTTCTGTATGTAGCTAGAAACATAGAGGAACATTTTGCCGTTATAGAGAGATTTCCGTTATACAGAGATTCGCAGTAGAGAGATTTTACTGTATTTCTGCCACCTCTAATTTTGTTTACATTAAACGATTTTAAACATAATAATAACAGTAAGTACTTTTAATTTATTATATCAGCCTAAAATAATAATAATAACAATAATAATTTTTAATAGGCCTATTTATAGAAATATAAATAATTACAAGACTTTATGTACACAAACACATACTGTGCGATAAAATAAGAAAAAAAAGTACTTTTTTCGATACTTAGTATTTTTTATTACTAATAACATACATACAAAATATACAACTTGTATATTTTTTCATTTATTCATTTTGATATGTCCATATATATATATATATATATATATATATATATATATATATATATATATATATAATATTAAAATATTAGTTGCATGTACATATTTTCATTTACTGTTTTTGTTACGTACATATTGCATTTCATACCTTATGTGTACATAATATTATTATACCTGGTATATTCTATAAACTTAATATTGTGCTTTTAATACGAAGTAAACGGGTACAGTTATATATAAATTATCTATTAAATTTCTTTTATGTTTACGTCACAATTCTTTCGATATTTTTATTCGATACCTACTATATTGTATATTGGCAAATTCTTTCCGATTTTCCTGAAGTATCGGTACTTTTTTCTGATAACATTATCTAGTAACATTTTATTTTTATATTTCATACGCAGTTTGGGGACATGCTATTTTTAAACCGTCCTTACGTCGTTGAGGTGCGCTGTTGCAACTTTAAATTTTCTCCCCGCAGGAGGGTGCACACTAGCTGCACCTACTGAGAGGATATACGTCCCTCGCGGTACCCGAGTCTAATACACACTTACACTTACGACTTTTAACACTTTATACTCACACTTACATTTAGGGAGGCGATAATAGCCTCAATGTGCTTTTCGCCTTAAAATAATAAAAAAAATTAAATGTTGTCCTTGCCGTTAACGTCGATTCCAAGTCCACATTAGTCTAAATGACAAACACAATGGACGTAAAAAAATAACTTAAAAATATATGCAAATTCAATCAGCATAAACCATTCATTAACAGTCCTATGCGGTAAATATAACGCTAAACAAATTAATTATCGTATTAATGTGTTAATAAATGCAAGAATAAAAGTACATTATCGTTATTGCATTGAAATACGATGTAATTTAATTTCACTATTTCGAGAGTGTATTGTAACTTAATTATCCGTCAAATAAACAATTACATGCATTAATAATACTACACATCTGTGAACTGCGACAGAATTATTTCTGCTGGACCTATTAGTAACGTTAATTATTTAACGATTACTTTTATTACTTAATAAATTATAAAAATGTATAGGCTATACCTTTGTATAGGCTATACAGGTGAGACTGTGAATGCTATCACTGCTACTGAGAACATTGTTCTTGGTACTGAGCTGTGAGCAGTTGTGATTGCTCTTTAATAGAGGTAACTGTGAATGCTATCACTGCTACTGAGAACATTGTTCTTGGCACGGTAAATAGAATACATATATATTCTATTTACCTTGGTTCTTGGCACTGAGCAGAGAGCAGTTGTAAGTGCTCTTCAATAAAGGTGACACTGTGAATGCTATCACTGCTACTAAGAACACTTGCAATTTCAAAATCTACGAGAAACTTAGCCAGAAAAGCTATAGAGAAATTGCGAGAGCTACGAGAAATGTAGCAAGAAAAGCTATAGAGAAATTGCGAGAGCTACGAGAAATTTAGCAAGAAAAGCTATAGAGAAATTGCGAAATCTACGAGAAATGTAGCAAGAAAAGCTATAGAGAAATTTCAAGAGCTACGAGAAATTTAGCAAGAAAAGCTATAGAGAAATTTAGCAAGAAAAGCTGTAGAGAAATTGCGAGAGCTACGAGAAATTTAGCAAGAAAAGCTATAGAGAAATTGCGACAGCTATGAGAAATTTAACTAGAAAAACTTAAGCGAAACTGCGAGAGCTACGAGAAATGTGGTAAGAAAAGCTATAGAGAAATTGCGAGAGCTAGGAGAAATTTAACTAGAAAAACTTAAGCGAAACAGCGAGAGGTACGAGAAATTTACCTAGAAAAGCTTAAGCGAAACTGCGAGAGGTACGAGAAATTTAACTAGAAAAGCTTAAGCGAAACTGTGAGAGGTACGAGAAATTTAACTAGAAAAGCTTAAGCGAAACTGCGAGAGGTACGAGAAATTTAGGTAGAAAAGCTAAAGAGAAATTGCGAAATCTACGAGAAATGTAGTAAGAAAAGCTATAGAGAAATTGCGAGAGCAACGAGAAATTTAACTAGAAAAGCTTAAGCGAAACAGTGAGAGGTACGAGAAATTTAACTAGAAAAGCTTAAGCGAAACAGTGAGAGGTACGAGAAATTTAACTAGAAAAGCTTAAGTGAAACTGCGAGAGGTACGAGAAATTTAACTAGAAAAGCTTAAGCGAAACTGCGAGAGGTACGAGAAATTTAACTAGAAAAGCTTAAGCGAAACTGCGAGAGGTACGAGAAATTTAGGTAGAAAAGCTAAAGAGAAAGTTCGAAATCTGCGAGAAATTTAGCTAGAAAATCTATAGAGAAAGTTCGAAATCTGCGAGAAATTTAGCTAGAAAAGCTATAAAGAAGTAGGAAGCTCTAAGTACTACTTGCTGCATCAAATTCAATATCCATCGGACTCTTGTTTAACTACTTTTACCTTATCCAAATTTTATAACAGTTTCCCATGCCAATGGTCAGTCCATATGGAAGCCAAAGAGGCCATACGAATTTCGTGAAATATTTTTTGACCAAAATTTAAGTGCTATTCGTGTTTCTGTATCTTGGCTTAATCCTAAATGTTTTTATGACGTAGTTTCCTTACACGGAATTTGCAAATTCGATACCTACTATATTGTATATTGGCAAATTCTTTCCGATTTTCCTGAACTATCGGTACAGGCTTGTCTGCAATGATCGCCTCAACGAAATCGCTGGGGAAGCGCAATCTATATTATATTGTCAATTTCAGCTAAGTTTATATAGAGCTTTCACTAATAAAGCCTCAAGAAGCCAAGTTGACCAATCCCAAATGACCAGATCTCAATAAACCTGAATACAGTTAAATAAAATGATTGTAGAAATGTATGCTAAACACGCTCTAGTCATTAAAAGACAAATAACTAAGCCTCCAGCTTCCTGGATCTCGTGTGATAGTCTCCTTATGAATTAAGGTGATTCTGCTTATCGTAAAGCGAGAACTACAGATGTTAGACAAGGAGTTTGACGTCCATGTCTAACGCAGTTTGAGGAATAGTGTAAAGCAGCATGTGAGAAATTCTAAAATAGGTATTCTCAACAAAAATAAATCCTCGACATCTTTGTGACTTGTGTTAACCAACTGGGTTTAAGAAACAATCAGTGTTCACAAATTGATGAAATAATTATTTCGTGTCTCCTTCTTTTGCAGTGGACAATGGATCATATATATTATTTCTCAAGTCAAAATCCGTTTTTCCCAGCACATACTATTCGTACAGACATAAATGAGGTATCGTTAGAAAGACTTGTTTAACTGGCTTCTGACACTGCAAAACGATTTAACGCTAAAAGTTATTTGTGAAAAATTTTAACATAAAAAATACTTTTAACTGTCATAAGCAAAACAGAATCATGAATGCGCATGCGCGGCATCACAAATCAGACAATATTTTGTATATTTTACGCAGCTACTTATTAATCAAGAATAGGTTATACAATTACAAATGACTCTTTTTTGCATGACGTGCTTAGAACAATCTTAAACGTGCTTAACACACTTAAAAGTCGTTAAACTTATAGGTTATGTGAACCTATATTGGACAGTCCCCTATCCCTGCCCGTCGTACAAGCCGGGACAAGCATTTCGAATGCCAAACACATGTCCTGGACACTTTTTTTACACAAATATATTTGTGATTTCTTCTTCCATCGTGCATTTATCTATTGTTAATATGGGCATCATAAAACACGAAGTACAATTAAAATGTCAAAATACAAGTAAAGGTTATCAAACATGCCTTTTCAATTGACTAGAAGACAGTTGCTATTAAAATTGCGTTTGCTATCACTATAAACAAGTCGCATGTACAGATACTTCAAAGAGCAGGATTGTATTTACCAAGTGCCGTCTTTACTCACGGACAATTGCACGTAGTCTTTTCAAGGGTAACTAAATAAAATTTCGTTTATAACGAGGTATTGTATTGAACTGTAAAAATTTTTATTAAAAAAATACTATCTGTATTGAAATATTTATACTAAAATGACTCATAAATTTGTGATTATTATTTCAAACCGATCGCTTTTCGATTTATTTTTTAAACATGTTTTCCCTTCTTTCCAACAACACACCTTCCTCAACCTCTCTCACCTCAACTACTCTTACTCAAAAGGCACTGCTTATTTAAAACTTTCACAGTGCGAAATTTCGCACGGATCTATAAATATTATACTGGTGTTGCACCAGAGTTCTTGTCACATGAATAATGCTTTCAATTTCTCCCCGATTAAAAATAAAGTGTTTTTAAAGCAATCAGTGCAGTCTAACCTATGCTGTCGGTGCAGGAATACCGATTAGTTCCATCAAAGGTACTACTGTACCTACCTAGCCTGTTATTACGAAGTTATTCAATGCGTCGTTAGCATCTGTTATTTCCCCACTTACTTGGAAATCCGCTGTAGTACGTCTTACTGGGAAAACATTCCGAACTCAGAGCCCTTTATAGTTTAGACCTATAGCCATTCTTCCTACTCTACCAAACAACACATTATCTTGAAATAACATCACAATCTGGATTTCGTTCATTAAAACACTTCCTCATGTTACTGATAAAACAAGGTTGGCCATGGATCGCAGAGAACTCTCTATATAAATAACACATTATCTTGAAATAACATAACAATGTGGACTTCGTTTATTACAACACTTCCTCATGTTACTGATAAAACATGACTGGCCATGGATCGCAGAGAACTCACTATCTAAATAACACATTATCTTGAAATAACATCCCAATCTGGACTTCGTTCATTACAACACTTCCTAATGTTACTCTTATTGTTACATGTTATGTTATTGATAAGACAAGGTTGGCCATGGATGGCAGAGGACTCACTATCTAAATAACACACTATCTTGAAATAAGATCCCAATCTGGACTTCGTTCATTACAACACTTCCTCATGTTATTGATAAAACAAGGTTGGCCATGGATTGCAGAGAACTTACTATATAAATAACACATTATCTTGAAATAACATCACAATCTGGACTTCGTTCATTACAACACTTCCTCATGTTACTGATAAAACATGATTGGCCATGGATTGCAGAGGACTCACTATCTAAATAACACATTATCTTGAAATAACATCACAATCTGGACTTCGTTCATTACAACACTTCCTCATGTTACTGATAAAACAAGGTTGGACATGGATCGCAGAGAACTTACTATATAAATAACACATTATTTTGAAATAACATCACAATCTGGACTTCGTTCATTACAACAGTTCTTCATGTTATTGATAAGACAAGGCTGGCCATGGATTGCAGAGGACTCACTATCTAAATAACACATTATTTTGAAATAACATCACAATCTGGACTTCGTTCATTACAACACTTCCTCATGTTAATGATAAAACAAGGTTGGCCATAGATCGCAGAGAACTCCCTATCTAAACAACACATTATCTTAAAATAACATCGCAATCTAGCATTACAACACTTCCTTCCATGTTACTGAAAGAATAAGGTTGGCCATGGATCGTAGAATTCACTAATCTTACCTTTTTGAAAGATTTCAGTATGTATTAGTGAGAACAGGTCTGATCGGAAAACTGACAGCAGCGGTATGCCACAAGGGTCAGTGTTGGGCCCTTCATTGTATAGTCTCATTAGAAAGTATATACACAATATGCTAAAATATTTCAAATTACATGTATGCACTGACCATTTTAAAATATATTTACACTTTCAAATGGGGGGAGCATACGAAACACGATATCCAAAATATATAAACATGGATTGAAGACCAATGAAACAAAAACGCAACCAATTGTTTTAGGCTATTCTCTACTATTTACATAACTACCTTCCTGAACTTCAGTTTAATACAGACCTTTTAGTTATTGTTAGAAAATAAAGAACTTAAAACTGACTTAGTGGTTCAAAATGGAGTGACAATGACTGATACGTTAACAGGGTTTTTGCTGGGACGCTCTGCAAGACATTCTGTGCTGTAAACAGAGTATAGTACGTTATTTTTATCGATCGCCGAAAGTGCATTTGGTCTACTTCTGCCATCCGTCATCCCCAACGGTCTCGAGAATGACGGTTAATCGAGACTCTACTGTACTGTATTTTGTTTCTATGGGAACTTTTCAAGTGGAAGAAAAAGAGGATGGTCCTAACTTCACCCCTTAATCCATTAATAAATAAAATAAATCAATCAACTCAATCTCTCTCTCCCTCTCCTTCCCTTTCTCTTCCTACCTCCCTCTCTTCACCCTCTCTCCTCTCTCCCTCCAGTATGGATCTTTTTTTTT